>OY829121.1:10000-1260000 GCA_963691645.1 Pelosia muscerda
CCTAACCTAACCTAACCTAACCTAACCTAACCTAACCTAACCTAACCTAACCTAACCTAACCTAACCTAACCTAACCTAACCTAACCTAACCTAACCTAACCTAACCTAACCTAACCTAACCTAACCTAACCTAACCTAACCTAACCTAACCTAACCTAACCTAACCTAACCTAACCTAACCTAACCTAACCTAACCTAACCTAACCTAACCTAACCTAACCTAACCTAACCTAACCTAACCTAACCTAACCTAACCTAACCTAACCTAACCTAACCTAACCTAACCTAACCTAACCTAACCTAACCTAACCTAACCTAACCTAACCTAACCTAACCTAACCTAACCTAACCTAACCTAACCTAACCTAACCTAACCTAACCTAACCTAACCTAACCTAACCTAACCTAACCTAACCTAACCTAACCTAACCTAACCTAACCTAACCTAACCTAACCTAACCTAACCTAACCTAACCTAACCTAACCTAACCTAACCTAACCTAACCTAACCTAACCTAACCTAACCTAACCTAACCTAACCTAACCTAACCTAACCTAACCTAACCTAACCTAACCTAACCTAACCTAACCTAACCTAACCTAACCTAACCTAACCTAACCTAACCTAACCTAACCTAACCTAACCTAACCTAACCTAACCTAACCTAACCTAACCTAACCTAACCTAACCTAACCTAACCTAACCTAACCTAACCTAACCTAACCTAACCTAACCTAACCTAACCTAACCTAACCTAACCTAACCTAACCTAACCTAACCTAACCTAACCTAACCTAACCTAACCTAACCTAACCTAACCTAACCTAACCTAACCTAACCTAACCTAACCTAACCTAACCTAACCTAACCTAACCTAACCTAACCTAACCTAACCTAACCTAACCTAACCTAACCTAACCTAACCTAACCTAACCTAACCTAACCTAACCTAACCTAACCTAACCTAACCTAACCTAACCTAACCTAACCTAACCTAACCTAACCTAACCTAACCTAACCTAACCTAACCTAACCTAACCTAACCTAACCTAACCTAACCTAACCTAACCTAACCTAACCTAACCTAACCTAACCTAACCTAACCTAACCTAACCTAACCTAACCTAACCTAACCTAACCTAACCTAACCTAACCTAACCTAACCTAACCTAACCTAACCTAACCTAACCTAACCTAACCTAACCTAACCTAACCTAACCTAACCTAACCTAACCTAACCTAACCTAACCTAACCTAACCTAACCTAACCTAACCTAACCTAACCTAACCTAACCTAACCTAACCTAACCTAACCTAACCTAACCTAACCTAACCTAACCTAACCTAACCTAACCTAACCTAACCTAACCTAACCTAACCTAACCTAACCTAACCTAACCTAACCTAACCTAACCTAACCTAACCTAACCTAACCTAACCTAACCTAACCTAACCTAACCTAACCTAACCTAACCTAACCTAACCTAACCTAACCTAACCTAACCTAACCTAACCTAACCTAACCTAACCTAACCTAACCTAACCTAACCTAACCTAACCTAACCTAACCTAACCTAACCTAACCTAACCTAACCTAACCTAACCTAACCTAACCTAACCTAACCTAACCTAACCTAACCTAACCTAACCTAACCTAACCTAACCTAACCTAACCTAACCTAACCTAACCTAACCTAACCTAACCTAACCTAACCTAACCTAACCTAACCTAACCTAACCTAACCTAACCTAACCTAACCTAACCTAACCTAACCTAACCTAACCTAACCTAACCTAACCTAACCTAACCTAACCTAACCTAACCTAACCTAACCTAACCTAACCTAACCTAACCTAACCTAACCTAACCTAACCTAACCTAACCTAACCTAACCTAACCTAACCTAACCTAACCTAACCTAACCTAACCTAACCTAACCTAACCTAACCTAACCTAACCTAACCTAACCTAACCTAACCTAACCTAACCTAACCTAACCTAACCTAACCTAACCTAACCTAACCTAACCTAACCTAACCTAACCTAACCTAACCTAACCTAACCTAACCTAACCTAACCTAACCTAACCTAACCTAACCTAACCTAACCTAACCTAACCTAACCTAACCTAACCTAACCTAACCTAACCTAACCTAACCTAACCTAACCTAACCTAACCTAACCTAACCTAACCTAACCTAACCTAACCTAACCTAACCTAACCTAACCTAACCTAACCTAACCTAACCTAACCTAACCTAACCTAACCTAACCTAACCTAACCTAACCTAACCTAACCTAACCTAACCTAACCTAACCTAACCTAACCTAACCTAACCTAACCTAACCTAACCTAACCTAACCTAACCTAACCTAACCTAACCTAACCTAACCTAACCTAACCTAACCTAACCTAACCTAACCTAACCTAACCTAACCTAACCTAACCTAACCTAACCTAACCTAACCTAACCTAACCTAACCTAACCTAACCTAACCTAACCTAACCTAACCTAACCTAACCTAACCTAACCTAACCTAACCTAACCTAACCTAACCTAACCTAACCTAACCTAACCTAACCTAACCTAACCTAACCTAACCTAACCTAACCTAACCTAACCTAACCTAACCTAACCTAACCTAACCTAACCTAACCTAACCTAACCTAACCTAACCTAACCTAACCTAACCTAACCTAACCTAACCTAACCTAACCTAACCTAACCTAACCTAACCTAACCTAACCTAACCTAACCTAACCTAACCTAACCTAACCTAACCTAACCTAACCTAACCTAACCTAACCTAACCTAACCTAACCTAACCTAACCTAACCTAACCTAACCTAACCTAACCTAACCTAACCTAACCTAACCTAACCTAACCTAACCTAACCTAACCTAACCTAACCTAACCTAACCTAACCTAACCTAACCTAACCTAACCTAACCTAACCTAACCTAACCTAACCTAACCTAACCTAACCTAACCTAACCTAACCTAACCTAACCTAACCTAACCTAACCTAACCTAACCTAACCTAACCTAACCTAACCTAACCTAACCTAACCTAACCTAACCTAACCTAACCTAACCTAACCTAACCTAACCTAACCTAACCTAACCTAACCTAACCTAACCTAACCTAACCTAACCTAACCTAACCTAACCTAACCTAACCTAACCTAACCTAACCTAACCTAACCTAACCTAACCTAACCTAACCTAACCTAACCTAACCTAACCTAACCTAACCTAACCTAACCTAACCTAACCTAACCTAACCTAACCTAACCTAACCTAACCTAACCTAACCTAACCTAACCTAACCTAACCTAACCTAACCTAACCTAACCTAACCTAACCTAACCTAACCTAACCTAACCTAACCTAACCTAACCTAACCTAACCTAACCTAACCTAACCTAACCTAACCTAACCTAACCTAACCTAACCTAACCTAACCTAACCTAACCTAACCTAACCTAACCTAACCTAACCTAACCTAACCTAACCTAACCTAACCTAACCTAACCTAACCTAACCTAACCTAACCTAACCTAACCTAACCTAACCTAACCTAACCTAACCTAACCTAACCTAACCTAACCTAACCTAACCTAACCTAACCTAACCTAACCTAACCTAACCTAACCTAACCTAACCTAACCTAACCTAACCTAACCTAACCTAACCTAACCTAACCTAACCTAACCTAACCTAACCTAACCTAACCTAACCTAACCTAACCTAACCTAACCTAACCTAACCTAACCTAACCTAACCTAACCTAACCTAACCTAACCTAACCTAACCTAACCTAACCTAACCTAACCTAACCTAACCTAACCTAACCTAACCTAACCTAACCTAACCTAACCTAACCTAACCTAACCTAACCTAACCTAACCTAACCTAACCTAACCTAACCTAACCTAACCTAACCTAACCTAACCTAACCTAACCTAACCTAACCTAACCTAACCTAACCTAACCTAACCTAACCTAACCTAACCTAACCTAACCTAACCTAACCTAACCTAACCTAACCTAACCTAACCTAACCTAACCTAACCTAACCTAACCTAACCTAACCTAACCTAACCTAACCTAACCTAACCTAACCTAACCTAACCTAACCTAACCTAACCTAACCTAACCTAACCTAACCTAACCTAACCTAACCTAACCTAACCTAACCTAACCTAACCTAACCTAACCTAACCTAACCTAACCTAACCTAACCTAACCTAACCTAACCTAACCTAACCTAACCTAACCTAACCTAACCTAACCTAACCTAACCTAACCTAACCTAACCTAACCTAACCTAACCTAACCTAACCTAACCTAACCTAACCTAACCTAACCTAACCTAACCTAACCTAACCTAACCTAACCTAACCTAACCTAACCTAACCTAACCTAACCTAACCTAACCTAACCTAACCTAACCTAACCTAACCTAACCTAACCTAACCTAACCTAACCTAACCTAACCTAACCTAACCTAACCTAACCTAACCTAACCTAACCTAACCTAACCTAACCTAACCTAACCTAACCTAACCTAACCTAACCTAACCTAACCTAACCTAACCTAACCTAACCTAACCTAACCTAACCTAACCTAACCTAACCTAACCTAACCTAACCTAACCTAACCTAACCTAACCTAACCTAACCTAACCTAACCTAACCTAACCTAACCTAACCTAACCTAACCTAACCTAACCTAACCTAACCTAACCTAACCTAACCTAACCTAACCTAACCTAACCTAACCTAACCTAACCTAACCTAACCTAACCTAACCTAACCTAACCTAACCTAACCTAACCTAACCTAACCTAACCTAACCTAACCTAACCTAACCTAACCTAACCTAACCTAACCTAACCTAACCTAACCTAACCTAACCTAACCTAACCTAACCTAACCTAACCTAACCTAACCTAACCTAACCTAACCTAACCTAACCTAACCTAACCTAACCTAACCTAACCTAACCTAACCTAACCTAACCTAACCTAACCTAACCTAACCTAACCTAACCTAACCTAACCTAACCTAACCTAACCTAACCTAACCTAACCTAACCTAACCTAACCTAACCTAACCTAACCTAACCTAACCTAACCTAACCTAACCTAACCTAACCTAACCTAACCTAACCTAACCTAACCTAACCTAACCTAACCTAACCTAACCTAACCTAACCTAACCTAACCTAACCTAACCTAACCTAACCTAACCTAACCTAACCTAACCTAACCTAACCTAACCTAACCTAACCTAACCTAACCTAACCTTCGCGCAAAAACTTTGTAAGGGTTACCGGACGGTTTCTCTGCACTCAAGTCTAATCTTGGCTGGAATGCTCCCTCTGGACCTCAGAGTTCGCGAGGTGGCCTCACTTTATGAGGCCAAGAGAGGAGTGTCCCAGTCATGGTTGGGAGACAGAGAGGTCGAACGGATGGCCTCAGCAATGGAGGTACCTCACCCCGCGGAGCATATAAGTCTGGACTTCACCAGCCTGGTAGACGAGGAAGATTACCAGCGCACCAACACCATCCAGGTGCGCATCTTCACGGACGGGAGCAAGATTGAGGGTCGTGTCGGCGCTGCGCTATCCATTTGGAATAGCGACGCCGAAACAAAGACCCTCAAACTTGCTCTCGCCCCCCATTGTACCGTCTACCAGGCCGAACTCCTGGCTTTATGCAAAGCGACCAGTGAGGTCCTTAGGCGCGGCGCGGCCACGACGTTCGGCATCCTCAGCGACAGCAAAGCCGCTCTCCAAACGGTCGTCAACCCCCGTGCCCTCCACCCTCTGGCCGTTGAGGCCAGAGATAACATCAAGCGGGGCTTGGTCCAGAACAAGGAAATATCCCTGTTCTGGATCAAGGCCCACGTAGGGTTGGAGGGCAACGAGCGAGCGGACCAGCTCGCTAAGGAGGCGGCTTTGAGGTCGAAGACGAGGCCGAACTATGACCTGTGTCCCGTCTCATTTGTCAAGCGTGGCCTGCGTCAGATCACGCTTGACAAGTGGAACGGACGCTATAAAACGGGTACGACTGCTTCTGGTACCAAGCTTTTCTTTCCGTGCGCTGTGGCTGCGTACAGAACCGTCCGTAAGATGGAGATAGCCGGCACCACGACCCAGCTATTAACGGGGCATGGTGGGTTCTCTGAATACTTGAGTCGCTTCAAGTGTAAGGAGGACCCATCATGCGCCTGCGAGCCAGGGGTCGTGGAATCGGTTGCGCACCTGGTCGCGGACTGTCCCATCTTCGCTAGGGATAGGTACGAGTTGGAGTGTCGGATCCAACTGGAGGTTTGTGTAGCAAACTTTCCAGTCCTGGTGACAAAGAACTACAGGCAGCACTTCCTAGAGTATTGGGAAAAGGTTGTGAGGACGGTTCTAAGAAGGAACAAGACGTGATCGGCCTCATACAGCTATTTTTAGAAATAGCTGAGGGAGGCCGATACTTGAGTGGGGAAGAATGGACTGGGAAGTGCTGTCTGTGGTTCCGAGGGAAGTTTGCTGATCACCCGGGTGCCCCACGCCCCACGGAATGTATGATAGTATGAGAGGGTTTAAAATGAGTTGGTAAGAGAGTAATGGGATGGAAGCAAGGAAGGAAATGAAAGTGATAGAATGAAAGAAGCACCTAGCTTAGAAGAAGAAACGGCCAAAGAGGGTACTTTTTTAAAAATAAACTTGTTTAATATTATTTTTATAATTATTTTGGAGTAAAATGGCTTCCTCGAAGTGCACAGCACGCAGTGGAAGGAGTAATTTAACAAAAAAAAAAAAAAAAAAAAAAAAAAAAAAAAAAAAAAAAACCTAACCTAACCTAACCTAACCTAACCTAACCTAACCTAACCTAACCTAACCTAACCTAACCTAACCTAACCTAACCTAACCTAACCTAACCTAACCTAACCTAACCTAACCTAACCTAACCTAACCTAACCTAACCTAACCTAACCTAACCTAACCTAACCTAACCTAACCTAACCTAACCTAACCTAACCTAACCTAACCTAACCTAACCTAACCTAACCTAACCTAACCTAACCTAACCTAACCTAACCTAACCTAACCTAACCTAACCTAACCTAACCTAACCTAACCTAACCTAACCTAACCTAACCTAACCTAACCTATTGAGTGGGGTACTCGCTGAAATGGACCTCCATGTCCTGAACAGCGGGGATATTCCAACTTTCGACTGTGTGAGGGGTGGACATAGGTACTGCAGCTATGTAGACGTGACGACCTGCACGGACAACGCGTTTCCCTGGATCGACGCTTGGAGGGTGGACCCAAGCCTATGCCCGAGCTCAGACCACAACGGTGTGGTGTTCAACCTCAATTTAATAAAGGCGAGTGGTACGCAAATAAAAAGGACCACTCGGGCCTATAATACCAGGAAGGCCAACTGGGAGGCTTTCGGGGCTAGCATGGCCCGGCAGCTTCCGGATATTGCGATAGGCGAAACAAGGCATACCAACGAATTGGATGCCTTGGCCGAAGCATATACGGAGGCTGTTGGGAGCGCGTGCCGCGAAAGCATCCCAGTGAAAAAACCAGTGGGGTTGACCACTGCACCGTGGTGGTCGGAAAGACTCGCTGGCCTTAAAAAGGTAATGGTCACCTTCAAGCGTCGAATCAGGTACGCCGCACCGGTCCGCAGGTCGTTCGTTATAGCTCAGTACCTGGAACGAAAGGAGATGTATGAAAGTGAAGTAAAAAAGGCACAAGTCGAAAGTTGGAAGAACTTCTGCGGAAGGCAGGACATGGAGGGACTATGGGAGGGCATCTACCGGGTGATAGGTAGGGCCACGGTAAGGGAAGAGGATACTCTGCTTTCCGCCAATGGATCTTACCTGGACGCAAAAGGTTCGGCCGAGCTTTTAGCTCGGACCTTCTACCCGGAGGACCGGGAGGAGGAGGACAACGAAGGACACCGAAGAGTCAGGGAAAAGGCTAAGGGGTTGGAGCGGGATGAGGGTCATCATGAGGATGACCCACCTTTTACAGTGGGTGAGCTCTTCGGTGCTCTTCGGAAGTTCAATCCGAAGAAAGCCCCGGGGGCGGATGGCTTCACAGCCGACATTTGCACCCACGCCATTAGGGCCGACCCCTCATTCTTCTTGGAGCTGCTGAATCGGTGCCTTCGCCACGGCTACTTTCCTAAAATATGGAAGGAAGCCGTGGTGGTGGCATTGAGGAAGCCCGGCAAGGACTCGTACGCCGTCCCCAAATCGTACAGACCTATTGGTCTGTTACCGGTTCTGGGGAAGGTGTACGAGAGGATGTTGGTAACTCGTCTCAACTTTTACTTAATGCCGAGGATTAGTACTCGCCAGTACGGCTTTATGCCCCAGAAAAGTACCGAAGACGCCCTCTATGACCTCATGGGCCACATAAGGGCTAGACTTGATGAGAAGAGGATAGTCCTTATGGTGTCCTTGGACATAGAGGGCGCCTTCGATAGCGCCTGGTGGCCGGCTATTAAGGTACGACTGGCTGAGGAAAGGTGTCCGGCAAATTTGAGACGAGTTATCAACAGCTACCTTAGCGACAGGAGAGTGAGGGTAAGGTATGCGGGCGAGGAGTGCGAACGCCCTACGGGGAAGGGTTGCGTCCAGGGTTCTATTGGCGGACCCTTACTGTGGAACCTCTTGTTGGATCCCTTACTGCGACGGTTGGAGGATGGGGCAGCTCGCGTCCAGGCATTTGCGGATGACGTGGTGCTTGTGTTCGATGGTGACAGCGCCTTGGAGATTGAGAGACAAGCCAATGCCTCTCTCGAGCATGTGCGGGAGTGGGGCATCGGAATGAAGCTGAAATTCGCACCGCACAAAACTTGTGCGATGGTAATCACGCGGAGGCTTAAGTACGATGTCCCACGCCTCAGCATGGGCGGGATAGACATTGGCATGTCCAAGGAAATCAAGATCCTGGGGCTCACCATCGACCACAAGCTAACCTTCAACACCCACGTCACCAACCAATGCAAAAAGGCTATCGCCATCTACCACAAGCTGGCGCGGATGGCCCGGATCGGTTGGGGACTACATCCCGAGGTGATCCGGACCATCTACACCGCAGCCGTGGAACCGACGGTGCTGTACGCAGCCAGCAGCTGGTGTCCAGCGGTGGAGAAGCTCGGTATCCAGAAGCAGTTAGCCGTGGTGCAGCGCGGGTTCGCGCAAAAACTTTGTAAGGGTTACCGGACGGTTTCTCTGCACTCAAGTCTAATCTTGGCTGGAATGCTCCCTCTGGACCTCAGAGTTCGCGAGGTGGCCTCACTTTATGAGGCCAAGAGAGGAGTGTCCCAGTCATGGTTGGGAGACAGAGAGGTCGAACGGATGGCCTCAGCAATGGAGGTACCTCACCCCGCGGAGCATATAAGTCTGGACTTCACCAGCCTGGTAGACGAGGAAGATTATCAGCGCACCAACACCATCCAGGTGCGCATCTTCACGGACGGGAGCAAGATTGAGGGTCGTGTCGGCGCTGCGCTATCCATTTGGAATAGCGACGCCGAAACAAAGACCCTCAAACTTGCTCTCGCCCCCCATTGTACCGTCTACCAGGCCGAACTCCTGGCTTTATGCAAAGCGACCAGTGAGGTCCTTAGGCGCGGCGCGGCCACGACGTTCGGCATCCTCAGCGACAGCAAAGCCGCTCTCCAAACGGTCGTCAACCCCCGTGCCCTCCACCCTCTGGCCGTTGAGGCCAGAGATAACATCAAGCGGGGCTTGATCCAGAACAAGGAAATATCCCTGTTCTGGATCAAGGCCCACGTAGGGTTGGAGGGCAACGAGCGAGCGGACCAGCTCGCTAAGGAGGCGGCTTTGAGGTCGAAGACGAGGCCGAACTATGACCTGTGTCCCGTCTCATTTGTCAAGCGTGGCCTGCGTCAGATCACGCTTGACAAGTGGAACGGACGCTATAAAACGGGTACGACTGCTTCTGGTACCAAGCTTTTCTTTCCGTGCGCTGTGGCTGCGTACAGAACCGTCCGTAAGATGGAGATAGCCGGCACCACGACCCAGCTATTAACGGGGCATGGTGGGTTCTCTGAATACTTGAGTCGCTTCAAGTGTAAGGAGGACCCATCATGCGCCTGCGAGCCAGGGGTCGTGGAATCGGTTGCGCACCTGGTCGCGGACTGTCCCATCTTCGCTAGGGACAGGTACGAGTTGGAGTGTCGGATCCAACTGGAGGTTTGTGTAGCAAACTTCCCAGTCCTGGTGACAAGGAACTACAGGCAGCACTTCCTAGAGTATTGGGAAAGGGTAGTAAGGGTTGTTCTGAGAAGGAATAAGGCGTGATCGGCCTCATACAGCTATTTTTAGAAATAGCTGAGAGAGGCCGATACAGGGAGGGGAAGAATGGACTGGGAAGTGCTGTCTGTGGTTCCGACGGAAGTTTGCTAATCACCCGGATGCCCCACGCCCCACGGGATGTATGATTAGTATGAGAGGGTTTTTAAAAGAGTTGGTAAGAGAGTAATGGGATGGAAGCAAGGAAGGAAATGAAAGAGATAGAATGAAAGAGCATAAGCACCTAGCTTAGTAGAGGAAATAGTACTAGTACTTTGTAAAATTAGAATGTTAAAATTTGTTTTTAAAATAAAGATAAATACCCGAGTGGGAATCTTTTTAAAAATTTTTTTTGATTGAAAATGTATAGATAATAAGATCATTATAGATTAAAAAATGGCTTCCTCGAAGTGCACAGCACGCAGAGGAAGGAGCTAGATTTTTTAAAAAAAAAAAAAAAAAAAAAAAAAAAAAAACCTAACCTAACCTAACCTAACCTAACCTAACCTAACCTAACCTAACCTAACCTAACCTAACCTAACCTAACCTAACCTAACCTAACCTAACCTAACCTAACCTAACCTAACCTAACCTAACCTAACCTAACCTAACCTAACCTAACCTAACCTAACCTAACCTGGGGCGAGCCCCAAGTGAGTTCTGAGTACGTCCTCGTCGTTCGCCCTGGACCCCGTCCTGACCACCGTAACGGAGTGGCAGGCGGGTGACTAAATCTCGAACTCGACACTTGCGGGCAAATTCTTTTGCGATTCTTACGATTGTTGTTGTTTTAAGCGATGCTAACAAGAGCAAAGATGCTCAACAGTCCTTTTAAGGACTCGGAGGAGATGGTGGCAGCTCCCTCTGCCTCCTCCTCCAAAAGTCCTTCTCAGGACTCAGCGGTGGTGGCAGCTCCGTCTGCAGTTCAAAGTCCTTTTCAGGACTGCGGGGAGATTGTGGCAGTTCCGTCTGCCTTGTCTGCGGACCAATCTCCCCCATCCACCATGGAGGTGGAGCTCGAAAGCCCTGCGGCTTCTGTGCCCCGCGCGGAGGCGGTTGTGTTGCTGGAGCGCCTGGACACTTCGGCCGAAATGAGTGGGTCGCGCCCATCCTCCCCAGTAATGGGGAGACTGTGGCGCAAGCGCTCCAACTCTGCCACGGAGGCAGACGAGAGCGCGAAGAAGACTAAGGGCCATTATGCCTACCTGGCCAAGGCGAAGGCCGAGCTAGCCCTGGCCAGGGAGAGAGAGGTGGAGCTCCGGGCTGAGGAGGAGCTCGCGGAGCAGCGGCGGAAGAGGGCTCTCTTCCTCCGGGAGTCCCCCAGCCCACAACCGCAGCCCAGCCAACTGTTACCAGCAGGAGTGGCAGATACTGCGACCCAGCCCCTCAGCGCGGAGCAGCTGTCGGGCTCCATCGAGGCAGCGGTGGCGATGGTACAATCCATCGCCACCAAGAGCTCCAATCTAAAGGGCCAGTACGTGCGGGACCTTAAGCAGGCATGTAGCTCCATCCTGGAGCACGTGCGTGTGCTGAGGTCCCGCACGCAGTCTGAGGAGGTGGCCCAGCTCCAGACCGAGCTGGCTGTCGTGCGGGCCGAAATGCGGGCCTGGAAGCGGCAGGCGGAGACTGCGCCGCCCGCGATGAGTCGCGAAGAGATCGCATTCCTGGTCGATGCGCGCATCGCGGGCATCCAGGACCGCCTGCTGCCCGAGACCCGCATCCGCCCACCTCTCCAGGCGGACATCCGTAATGCCGCCCGCCTGGCTATGGAGCCCGAGCGCCAACCCACGATCTCGTCCCTCCCTCCCTCACCACCTCTTCCTCTGTCTCCTCCAACGCCTGATGGGCAGGCGGAGGAGGCATTGCGCCCCACTCCTCCAGGAGGTAAGGCCGCCAAGAAGAAGAGGCCAAAGAAGAAGACGGCCGCGGCGAGGGAGGCAGAAGCTGCCCGCCAGGCGCGACAGCTATCTCAGCCACCCTCGCTGACCCCCCAGTCGGCCCCAGCGCCAACGTCGTGGAGCACAGTGGCGGCGCGCCCAAAAGCGCCAAAGCCAGTACCAGCCCAGCCAGCTCCAGTAGCGCCGGCCACTAGCAGCAGGAAACGTGGCGCCCGTAGGCCTCGCAAATTGCGAGCACCTAAGACCGCAGCGGTCACACTAACGCTGCAGCCGGGCGCCGCGGAGCAGGGGGTGACCTACGGAGAGGTGCTCGCCAAGGCCGAGAGGTCAATCGACCTCAAGGCCCTCGGCATCGACGGCCTCCGCCTCCGTCCCGCCGTGACTGGAGGTCGCATACTGGAGGTGGCCGGCGCTGACAGAGCGCAGAAGGCCGACGCCCTGGCCACAAAATTGAAGGAAGTGCTGCAGGAGGTCCGCGTCGCTAGACCAGAGAGGTGCGTGGAGCTACGCATCTCTGGTCTGAGCGACTCGGCCTCCAAGGAGACTGTGGCGGCGTCGCTGGCAGCAGAGGGGGGCTGCTCTGCCGATTCCATAAAGGTGGGCGACATCCAGCGCCCATCTGGCCGGCAGGGCTCTGCCTGGCTGCGGTGCCCGGTTGACGCGGCAAAAATACTAACAGACGGACGGCGCATCGTGATCGGGTGGTCAGTGGTTAGGCTGACCACCCTGGAGCCCAGGCCGGCGCGGTGCTTCCGCTGCCTGGAACCGGGGCATGTTGGTGTAAGGTGCACTGCGGGCATTGACCGCAGTGCACTATGCTTCCGTTGTGGGCAGGCGGGCCACAAGTCGGCCACCTGCTCCGCGGAGCCCAGGTGCCCCGTCTGTTCAGCGGCGGGCAAAGCGTCCGGCCACAAGCTGGGCTCGTCTGAGTGCCAGGCGGCTTCCCGCAGCAGGGGCCGGGCCAAGAGCAAAGCTGCCAGTGGGGCAAAATCTACCCCCTCCCCCACCCAGCAGCCCACAGTGGAGGTTATGGACACCGCCCAACAATAATGGCCCACATCTCCATTCTGCAGGCCAACGTCAACCACTGCGTCGCGGCCCAGGACCTTTTGGCCCAATCCATGGCGCAGTGGCAGACGACACTGGCAGTAGTCGCCGAGCCGTACTACGTGCGCGAAACCCCAAATTGGGCCAGCGACCACAACGGCTTGGTGGCTATCGTCGCCCGGCGAAACGCTCCCCCCTTCGACCGAGTGCGGAGGGGTCGAGGGTGCGTCCTCGTCACGCTGGGCGGCGCTGCAGTAATTGGGGTGTACTGCCCCCCCAGTAGAAGCATCGCCGAGTTTGAGCAGCTGCTCGCTGAGGTCGGTGCTCTGCTGGCAGAAGTGCACCCCACCCCGGCCGTAGTGGCCGGAGATTTCAACGCTCACTCTCGGGCGTGGGGATCTCCGGCGACCGATGCCCGGGGGGAGATGTTGGAGGAATGGGCGGTGTCCCAAGACTTGGTGTTGCTAAACCAAGGGGCGGTCCACACCCTAGTGCGACCGCAGGGTAGGTCGATCGTCGATCTGTCGTTCGCCAGTTCTGGCCTGGCCCGACGGATCGGCAACTGGCGGGTTGTTGAGGGGGTGGAGACCGCGTCGGACCACCGGTACATCCGGTTCGACGTCATCCCTGCCGCCTCGGCGGCTCGAGTAGACCTCGACCGTCCCTTGGTAGGAGAAGGTCCGCGGTGGCGACTCAACACACTGGACAAGGAACTGGCCCGAGAGGCGGTTATCGTCGAGCGATGGGCTGCGGGCGACAGTGGCCTGGACGTAGACGCGAGATGCGAGCGGCTCGCTGGAGCGCTGACTCGCGTCTGCGACGCGGCGATGCAAAGGGCGAGGCCTATCCCGCCTCGGAAATCGGTGTACTGGTGGCGTCCCCACCTAGCCGGGCTGCGTACAGCTAGTGACGCAGCCCAGAGGCAGTACTACCGGTGCCGAAGGCGGGCCGTAAGAGACCTCGCCCGAGAAGAACAGCTGCACGCCGCGTACCGGGCCGCCCGTGAGGCCCTTAGCTCGGCGGTCAAAGCCGCCAAGGAGGAGGCCTGGAAGGAGTGGCTCGAGAGTCTCAATCGAGATCCATGGGGGCGTCCGTACAAGACCGTGAGCCAGAAGCTCCGGCCTTGGGCGCCTCCTCTCACAAGGACTCTCGAGCCGAGCTTCCTCCACCGAGTAGTCAGTTCCCTCTTCCCTGCGAGGGAGGAGTGGGTCCCACCGCGGATGGCAACACCAAGCCGGGTGCCGGCAGACGAAGGGGCAGTACCTCCCGTGTCCGAGGCCGAGCTAGGGGCTGCGATTCTGGCACTCAGGTCCAGGAACCGCGCCCCGGGCCCGGACGGCGTCCCTGGGAAGGTCATTGCCACAGTCATGCCGGCACTAGAGGAGGAGACGCTGTCCCTCATGTCCGAGTGTTTGGCGTCGGGGAGAGTCCCGCGACGATGGAAGACTGGGAGGCTCGTGCTTCTTAAAAAGCACGGGCGCCCAGTCGACTCGCCGTCGGCCTACCGTCCCATCGTTTTGCTCGACGAGATGTGCAAGCTGTTTGAGCGGGTGCTCGCTGCGCGTCTCGTCGGCCACCTGGAGGGGGCGGGGCCCAACCTAAGTGACGGCCAGTTCGGCTTCCGTCGCGGGAGGTCAACCCTCGACGCCATATCCCGACTGCGGGGCAGCGTCGACGAAGCGGTCGCCGGGGGAGAAGTGTTGTTGGCTGTGTCGCTGGACATAGCCAACGCCTTCAACACCCTCCCCTGGGAAACTATCGCCGAGGCGCTGAGGTACCACAACGTCCCGTGGTACCTCAGGCGCGTCCTTGCGGACTACTTCGTGGACCGGGTCATCATCTACCCGGCCCAAAGCGAGGTGGTCCGCAGGGGCATGTCTTGTGGCGTTCCACAGGGGTCGGTCCTTGGGCCGCTCCTGTGGAACGTAGGGTACGATTGGGTCCTGCGCGGTGCTAATCTTCGGGGAGTCGGTGTACTATGTTACGCCGACGACACCCTAGTCACCGCGCGGGCCCCGACGTTTCGCGACGCCTCCGTCCTCGCTACGGCAGGCGTCGCCCATGTCGTGCGTCGCATCGGGGCACTAGGTTTGAAGGTGGCCCTCGAAAAGTCCGAGGCCCTATTCTTTCATGGGCCTCGGCAGACGCCGCCTCGAGACAGGTCAATTGTGGTGGGCGGCACCTCCATCGCTGTCGGGACCAGTCTGAAATACCTCGGGCTGGTTCTCGACAGTCGGTGGCGGTTCGCGGAGCATTTCCGGCAGCTGGCACCGAAGTTGCTGGCGTTTGCCGGAATGCTCTCGCGGTTGCTGCCCAACAGCGGAGGCCCGGGGTCTGCCTGCCGCCGTCTCTACGACGGAGTGGTGCGCTCCAAGGCGCTCTACGGAGCGCCCATATGGGCGGAGGCCCTCTGCCCTGCAAATATTGCGCTGCTGCGGCGACCGCAGCGCGCCATCGCGCAGAGGGCCGCACGGGCGTACCACACCGTCTCTTACGAGGCGGCGTGTCTAATTGCGGGCAGTATCCCCTGGGATCTCGAGGCTGGCGTCCTCAAGAGGGTCTACGATGAGGGCGCCCTGATGCGGCGCAATCTGGGAGGTCAGCCGCCTCCGGAAGAGATCGATCGCTGGAGACAGGCGGCTCGCGACGATCTCTTCCGGAAATGGGCCGAAAGGCTGAGAGCGACCCGTAGTGGGTCGCTGCTCGTGGGGGCCGTCCGGCCCGTCCTGCGTCTTTTTGTGGAGAGGGGTCATGGGGCTCCAACGTACCACCTCACCCAACTTCTCACGGGTCATGGCTGCTTTGCCAAGTACCTGTGGGAAGTGGTGGGGATCGAACCGGAGCCCCGGTGCCGTCACTGCACCAGCGGCGACCCCGACACGGCCTACCACACCATGGCCGTGTGTGAGGCGTGGGACGGCCAAAGGACGGCCCTCGTAAGCTCCATTGGTGGAGACCTTTCGCTGTCGGCCGTGATTCCAGCCATGGCCGACAGCGAAGAGTGTTGGGCCGCCGTCGCCTCGTTCGCTAGCGAGGTGATGGCGGCAAAGAGAGAGGCTCTGCGGGAGCGGGAGCGAGCTGGTCTCACTCTTCCGCCCCGCAGGCCCCCGGCGAGGGGACGCCGGCGAGCGCAATTCGCCCGCGTCCCCGAATGAGCGAAGCCACGGGCGGTGGGTCGGGGGACCCGCCGCCCCATGCTAATGTGGCGGAATGCGCCCCTCAGTGTTCCTGGGGCGCATTCGTAAAGTGAGCTGGCCCCATCACCTGGAAAGTCTGTCCGGATGGTGGGGCCACCAAGAGGCGAGCCCAAACGGGCGTCCCTAGCCGAGTCGCGGTGAGAATTCTATCCCGCGGCTCGGATTAGGCGAAGGAGGAACACCGTGGTGGTTTAGTGGGTAGTCTGGCCTCCGTTTCGAGGTCAGGAGTCCCACACGAAGCGAGCCCCCTGCCCCCGCGGGGGGTGAGCGAAGTGCGTAAATGCATTCCACCACGTAAAAAAAAAAAAAAAAAAAAACCTAACCTAACCTAACCTTTTTTTTTTTTTTTTTCGAGGAGAAATCCGCTTACGGACTGTCCACTACTGGCTAGGCAGTGGGGGTGTGTGGGGGTCGCCCAGAGCCTGATCGTATTGGCTCCGGGAATACCCACTAAAACTCCTCGGCGACCATTCTTGCCCTTGTGGAGGTGATTTGGGATCTGCCAACGCAACTCACCAATTCACCACCGGGCCGCCCGACTTTAACGCCGGGCCACCGTGCTGTTGAGGGATTACCCTGGTCTGCTCAAGTAATCCCCAGACGTGGGGACTTGTGCAATGCCTGCGTCGGTGCCACCGACAGCGGGCAGTCCTCCTGTGGGCAGACGAAGACTAGCAGTTAATACCGCCCGCCTTCTCCTGCCCATCCGTCTGCGTCGGAGAGGTGCGGCTAGAGCATCCTCCTCCCGCTCCCTCTCCGCTGCCTCCTTCTGTTGAACTACTGTCTCACAGAAGGAAGCGACCGCCTCCCATCCTTCCGCGCTACCAAGCATAGCTTGCACTATACTTGGCAGTGCGAGGTTTCTCGTGCCGAGCGCCGCCGTTAATTCTTGGCGCTCGTGTTGCCAGGCCGGGCACACTTCCAGCGTGTGCTCGGCCGTGTCATCCCCGTGACCACAGTGGTGACACTGTGGCGTTTCCTCCCTGCGGGCGACATGGTGCAGGTAGTGACCGAAACAACCATGTCCAGTCAGAACCTGCACCAGTCGGAAGGTGAGACTGCCCCAGGGGCGTCTTATCCAATCTTCGAGCACCGGACGGATCGCTTCTATCGTCCGGCGCCCGGCGGCAGGGTTAGTAAGTGCCTCGGCCCACTGTATTAAGGACTCCTCCTGCGCAAGGGAGCGAACCCGCTCCACCTCCTCGAGGTCAGGTCTCTCCCCTCGCCCTCTCGCTTCGGCCCGGTGCCTGTATACTTGTGCTAGGACAAATGCATCGGTGTCCCACGGGGTTGTGCCAGCCAACACGCAGGCCACCCCATGGCTAACCGTGCGATATGCCCGCGTAGCCCGGGCCGCGATAATCCTCTGCGGTTTGCGCAGGAGGGCTCTCGTCCGTCGGTTGAGGCTCTCTGCCCATATCGGGGCCCCGTAAAGCGCCATCGACCGAATCACGCCGTGATACAGCCGACGGCACGAAGCGCTCGGTCCTCCCACATTTGGGAGAAGGCGCGCGAGTGCAGCTGCAGCCGCACATAGTCGTGGAGCAAGAATTTTGAAATGCTCCTCAAAATTCCACCTGGGGTCCAGAATCAGGCCGAGATACTTCATGTGCATCTCGACAGGAATCCGGACCCCATCGACTCGAACGCGGAGCTCCGTTGGGGTTCTGCGACGGGGGGCATGGAAAGATATGGCTCTCGTTTTGGTGAGAGCCACTTCCAAGCCAAGGAGACGGATACGTCGGACCACCAGCGATGTGCCGACCGACGCAAGATGAACCGCCTCCTCCCATTCCTTTGCTGCCGCCGCGACCAGCGTATCATCGGCAAAGCAGACGATGCACATTCGCGGCAACAGCATTCCACGCAGAACCCAGTTGTACCCCAGGTTCCACAACAACGGGCCAAGTACCGAACCTTGGGGCACCCCTGCCGCCATTCTCCACGGTTGGACGCGGCCCTCCGAGTCCTCATATAGGACCACCCTGTCATCAAGGTAGTCCCTGACGAGAGCCCGGAGGTAGAGAGGCACTTGGTGGAAATTAAGTGCCCCCTCAATGCATTCATGTGGGAGAGAGTTGAAAGCGTTCGCGATGTCCAAAGACACCGCGATCACTCCCTCTCCCCGTGCATTGGCCTCGTCAGTCCACCTTTTGAGGTGTTTGACCGCGTCCATCGTAGAGCGGCCGGTGCGGAAACCGTATTGGCACTCGGCCAGATCCGGTCCTTCATCCTCCAAATGCTCGATGATGCGGGAGGCGAGAATTTTCTCAAAAGCCTTCGCCGCTTCATCGAGCAGGACCACCGGCCGGTAGCCGGACGGCGAATCCGCCGGCCGACTCTCTTTTCGTAGAAGACAGAGACGCCCCACCTTCCAGCGCTCTGGAAAACGGACCGTCGCGATGCAGGTGTTCATCACCGCACGGAACCTGTCTTCCAGAGGACCAGCTGCTATCGCCAATACCTTGGCTGGGCAGCCATCGGGTCCCGGAGCTTTGTTTTTGCGCCGGAGCCTTTCGCGCAGCTTGGCCCACTCCCCGTCTGTAACTGGGGGGCCATCAGCCCACACTTCCATGGTCGCCCTGGAGGCCGCCATCACTGGAGCTGCGAAAGGTCCAGGATTCGGGAAAAGCGTTCCCAGAACCTCCCGCAACAGGCCAGGCTCCAAACTGGATGTAGGGGGGGAGGGAGAAAATTTCCCCCTAACAACCCTGTACGGCCTCCCCCAGGGATCCCTGTCGAGAATCCCTATGAACTCGTCCCAGGCGCTGGCTTTGGCCTTGCGGATGGCGATCTTCAGAGCCTTGTTGCTCTCCAAGTACACCCGGTGAAGATCCTCCTCCTCACCGGGTCCAGTTCTGGCACGCCTGCGGCAACGCTGGTATGCACGCCTGGCCCTCAAACTGCCAGCTCTGAGCTCAGCCAGATCCTGCGACCACCAGTAAACCTGCCCCTTCCTACGGGAGCAGACCTGCGCCCTCGGCATGGCGGCGTCGCAGACAACCTTAATGTCGTCCGCGAAAAGGTCCGCCATGCCGTTGGCGTCACCCGCGATGGTCTCAGGTACTTCTGACCAAGCTCGCACCATCGCAGCCTCCTCCGCAACGTCAGTGCGTAGGCGAGCCATCGACCACCTTGGGAATGCTGACGTTCTCACCATGGTGTCCAGGTGTAACGGGGCCCCGGGTGATGCTGTGGAGACATCATATCGGACATATAAATGATCCGATAGTGTCTCCTTATTCTCTACCACCCGCCAGTCCCGGATTCGGGCAGCAAGTGATGGGGTGGCGAAGGACACATCCACTATAGATGTGCCTTGCTCCCGCACACAGGTCGGAGTGGTACCTCTGTTGAGGACCTCGAGCCCCAAGGACAGAACCCAGGACTCGAGTACACCACCCCGAACGTTCGCGTTGGAGCACCCCCATGCCTGAGCCTTGGAGTTCAGGTCTCCCGCGACAAGTACTGGACAGGGGGCCGCTCGACGGACCACGCCTTCAACCACAGCCAGGAACCGCTCAAATTCAGCCCTGCTGCGGTTAGGGGAGAAGTACGTTGACACCACAAGTACTCCTCCCCAGCGTGCCGCCACGTATCCTTCCCCTCTCTCGGCAACCACGAGGGGGGGGCTTACACCAGCCACTGCAATCGCGGCAAGGCCGTCGGTTGCCCCAGCCCAATTAGAGGATGGGGGGACAATGTATGGCTCCGCGATCACAGCCAAGTCGATGCTCCACTCGGCCACAGACTGACACAGTAGGTCCTGTGCGTCGGCCGAGTGGTTTACATTCCCCTGGAGTATTTTCCCAATGAACCTACTAGGCATTGCTGGTTTCCATTGGTGACGCTCCAGGGGTGGCTGGTGTAGCCAACGCATAAGCTCCCATCTGAAGGGGGCGGCCTTTAACCGGAGGAGGGTTACAGCTCACTCCACCCATGCGGTGCCCGGAAGGCAGGCCTCGGTCTCCGCAGACGCCACAGTGTGGGGGAGCAGTGCAGCTGGAGGCGATGTGCCCCTCCTGACTGCAGCGGTAGCACAATCCACTGCGGTCCTTTTTAGAGGGACAGAGTTGCTGTGGGTGTCCGATGCCGAGGCACCGATGGCAACGCATTGGCCGCTGTTCTAGGACCGTGATGGAGGCGTTGCTCCACCCCACGCTTATCCGGCCCTCCTTGGCCAGCCCGGCAATGATGTCGACCGGGCATGACACAATTACTGAGCCAGTTCCCCGGAAACCAACGGTGATTGTGCCCACCTTGATCTGTTCAGGTGGACACCCAGCCTTATCCGCTATTGCGTCTCGCACCTCCATTTGAGACACAGAGTCATCCAGGCCCGACACTCGGACACTTGCCATTTTTGTCGGCCTGGTGACTTTTGCTGTGTCTCCTAGCACCTCTCCGATCCTCTGCGCTAGTGTGTCCGCCTGCGTGGTGGTTGTCGCTTTTGGAAGCTCGATGATACGGGCACCTGAAATGCCCGTACGGAACTTGGCGGAGCCAATTCCAAGAGCTCCCAGGCTTATGGACGCCTTGGCCATGGCGATAGCGTCTTTATATGTGGCCCCCTCCTCCAAAGCCTCAGGCTTGAGGGCCACCACGACTGCCAGAGTTTTAGGTGCCTTCGGCAGCTTAGGCCGTTGGGGCGCATTTGCCTTCGTGGCACCAGTCTTAGGAACTTTCGTCTTTCCCTTCTTTACCACGGTCGTCCATTGTTCCAGGACAACCGGTTGCTCCTCGTGGGACGGTCCGGCAAACTGTTCCACCGCACGTGTGGGCTCTGCAGTGGGGTTCTTTGGCCCGGGAGCAGCTTTAGCCACTCTTTTGGGCTTGGCCTTCGCTGGGAGGTTAGCCGGTGGCGCCAGAGTGGTAACCTCCGACTGCCTCTTCCTGGTGTCAGCCGCCAGGGGTGGCCTCCGGGATTGCGTGGGAAGCAGGCGTCCGTCCACCTCGAGCCCTTCCAGCCGCGCTCCTATCACTCCTCCAACGTGTTCCATTAGGGAACGTTGGAGGGAGCCAATGACCGCCATGAACTCCTTTCGTGACATAGGAGCGTCACTGTCAGGGTTTTGGGGTTTTGCCACTGCCTTGGTGGGCTCTTCTCTGGCCACCTCTTTCCCTCGTTCGGAGAAAGCCCGCCTAAGGGCGGCCACTTCCTCCTGTACTGCAGACAGCTGCCCACGCAACCTCTTGTTGTCGGCCTGCAGGGTTTTCACCTCGTCATTGGTTTGACGCACGGCAAGGGCGCGCACTATGTCAAGTAGAGCAGCTGTAGCAGTGCGTATCTCTTTGACGCAGGTGCCCTTGAGGTTCTTCGACTTTGTCGATACCGCGTGCAGGACACCTGCGTTTTCCTCGGCCCTTTTGACAAGGTCCTCCATCCCTGGAGACCTTGCCTTTGATTTCGGGCTTTGCTGCAGTCTTGTGGGCTCCGTCAAGGTCGAGTCCGACGTGTCAGGCTCTAACTGCCTCAATTCCCGACGGGCTTGTGATAATCCCACGTGGTGGTTCGCCTTACCACCCCGTGGACGACGGACCTTAGGAGGGGGAGTCTCCAGAACACGGGAAAAACAGTTGTCGGAGTCCTCCTCCGAGTCTCCAGCGAAGAATTTGGACTGCTGAGGCCTCTTTCTCCTTGGAGTGGTCAAGTCCACACTCCTAGTTAGGAGCGGAGATATCGCACTCTCTCTCCCTCCATCAGTCTGGGCATTTGATGGTCCCTCTGAATCCATGGACCAGAAAAGGGCCCTGCCCTCAACCGAATCCGTTGGCGAGAGAATGTTTTTTGTCTTCAGTTTCAGCGAAACTGGACTAAAACCAATAAAAAACCAACAAACAAAAACGGACGAACAAAAATGCAAAACAAACGTAACAAACAAATAACAACAAGAGATAACAACAAGTTACTCGCAGCGAAGGATATCCAACCACTGGCCACTGCGTTACCGCGCACCAAGTGGGATGGGATCTGAGCAGACGAATCAGGAAGAAAACAATGTAGTCGCTCTCTTTGCCTCAAGTAATGATTTCCGAGTTCAGTCACCCAACCTGCCACTCCGTTACGGTGGTCAGGAAGGGGTCCAGGGCACACGACGGGGACGTATCGGAAATCACTTGGGGCGTGCCCCAACCTAACCTAACCTAACCTAACCTAACCTAACCTAACCTAACCTAACCTAACCTAACCTAACCTAACCTGGGGCGAGCCCCAAGTGAGTTGTGAGTACGTCCTCGTCGTTCGCCCTGGACCCCGTCCTGACCACCGTAACGGAGTGGCAGGCGGGTGACTAAATCTCGAACTCGACACTTGCGGGCAAATTTGCGAATTCTGCGAATTACTGTGCGATACCTATGCTTACACGAGCCAAATTAGCTAACAGTCCTTTTAAGGACTCGGAGGAGATGGTGGCAGTTCCCTCTGCCTCCTCCTCCAACAGTCCTTTTCAGGACTCAGCGGTGGTGGCAGCTCCGTCTGATAATAGTCCTTTTCAGGACTGCGGGGAGATTGTGGCAGTTCCGTCTGCCTTGTCTGCGGATCAATCTCCTCTGATCCGAATGGAGGTGGAGCAACGAAGCCCTGCGGCTTCCGCGTCCCGCGCAGAGGCGGTTGTTTTGCTGGAGCGTCTGGACGCTGAACAGAGTGGGTCGCGCCCATCCTCCCCAGTAATGGGGAGACTGTGGCGCAAGCGCTCCAACTCTGCCACGGAGGCAGAGTTGGACGAAAGCGCTAAGAAGACAAAGGGCCATTATGCCTACTTGGCAAAGGCTAAGGCCGAGTTAGCCGTGGCCAAGGAGAGAGAGGTGGAGCTCCGGGCTGAAGAGGAGCTTGCGGAGCAGCGGCGGAAGAGGGCTCTCTTCCTCAGGGAGTCCCCCAGCCCACAACCGCAGCCCAGCCCACTGTTACCAGCAGGAGTGGCAGATACTGCGACCCAGCCCCTCAGCGCGGAGCAGCTGTCGGGCTCCATCGAGGCAGCGGTGGCGATGGTACAATCCATCGCCACCAAGAGCTCCAATCTAAAGGGCCAGTACGTGCGGGACCTTAAGCAGGCATGTAGCTCCATCCTGGAGCACGTGCGTGTGCTGAGGTCCCGCACGCAGTCTGAGGAGGTGGCCCAGCTCCAGACCGAGCTGGCTGTCGTGCGGGCCGAAATGCGGGCCTGGAAGCGGCAGGTGGAGACTGCGCCGCCCGCGATGAGTCGCGAAGAGATCGCATTCCTGGTCGATGCGCGCATCGCGGGCATCCAGGACCGCCTGCTGCCCGAGACCCGCATCCGCCCACCTCTCCAGGCGGACATCCGTAATGCCGCCCGCCTGGCTATGGAGCCCGAGCGCCAACCCACGATCTCGTCCCTCCCTCCCTCGCCACCTCTTCCTCTGTCTCCTCCAACGCCTGATGGGCAGGCGGAGGAGGCATTGCGCCCCACTCCTCCAGGAGGTAAGGGCGCCAAGAAGAAGAGGCCAAAGAAGAAGACGGCCGCGGCGAGGGAGGCAGAAGCTGCCCGCCAGGCGCGACAGCTATCTCAGCCACCCTCGCTGACCCCCCAGTCGGCCCCAGCGCCAACGTCGTGGAGCACAGTGGCGGCGCGCCCAAAAGCGCCAAAGCCAGTACCAGCCCAGCCAGCTCCAGTAGTGCCGGCCACTAGCAGCAGGAAACGTGGCGCCCGTAGGCCTCGCAAATTGCGAGCACCTAAGACCGCAGCGGTCACCCTAACGCTGCAGCCGGGCGCCGCGGAGCAGGGGGTGACCTACGGAGAGGTGCTCGCCAAGGCCGAGAGGTCAATCGACCTCAAGGCCCTCGGCATCGACGGCCTCCGCCTCCGTCCCGCCGTGACTGGAGGTCGCATACTGGAGGTGGCCGGCGCTGACAGAGCGCAGAAGGCCGACGCCCTGGCCACAAAATTGAAGGAAGTGCTGGAGGAGGTCCGCGTCGCTAGACCAGAGAGGTGCGTGGAGCTACGCATCTCTGGTCTGAGCGACTCGGCCTCCAAGGAGACCGTAGCGGCGTCGCTGGCGGCAGAGGGGGGCTGCTCTGCCAGCTCCATAAAGGTGGGCGACATCCAGCGCCCATCTGGCCGACAGGGCTCTGCCTGGCTGCGGTGCCCTGTTGACGCGGCCAAATTACTAACCGACGGACGCCGCATTGTGATCGGGTGGTCAGTGGTTAGGCTGACCACCCTGGAGCCCAGGCCGGCGCGGTGCTTCCGCTGCCTGGAGCCGGGGCATGTTGGTGTAAGGTGCACTGCGGGCATTGACCGCAGTGCACTATGCTTCCGTTGTGGGCAGGCGGGCCACAAGTCGGCCACCTGCTCCGCGGAGCCCAGGTGCCCCGTCTGTTCAGCGGCGGGCAAAGCGTCCGGCCACAAGCTGGGCTCGTCTGAGTGCCAGGCGGCTTCCCGCAGCAGGGGCCGGGCCAAGAGCAAAGCTGCCAGTGGGGCAAAATCTACCCCCTCCCCCACCCAGCAGCCCACAGTGGAGGTTATGGACACCGCCCAACAATAATGGCCCACATCTCCATACTGCAGGCCAACGTCAACCACTGCGTCACGGCCCAGGACCTTTTGGCCCAATCCATGGCGCAGTGGCAGACGACACTGGCAGTAGTCGCCGAGCCGTATTACGTTCGCGAAAGCCCAAATTGGGCCAGCGACCACAACGGCTTGGTGGCTATCGTCGCCCAGCGAACGGCTCCCCCCTTAGACCGAGTGCGGAGGGGTCGAGGGTGCGTCCTCGTCGCGCTGGGCGGCGCTGCAGTGATTGGGGTGTACTGCCCCCCCAGTAGAAGCATCGCCGAGTTTGAGCAGCTGCTCGCTGAGGTCGGTGCCCTGCTGGCGGAAGTGCACCCCACCCCGGCCGTGGTGGCCGGAGATTTCAACGCTCACTCTCGGGCGTGGGGATCTCCGGCGACAGATGCCCGGGGGGAGATGTTGGAGGAATGGGCGGTGTCCCAAGACTTGGTGTTGCTTAACCAAGGGGCGGTCCACACCCTAGTGCGACCGCAGGGTAGGTCGATCGTCGATCTGTCGTTCGCCAGTTCTGGCCTGGGCCGACGGATCGGCAACTGGCGGGTCGTTGAGGGGGTGGAGACCGCGTCGGACCACCGGTACATCCGGTTCGACGTCGTCCCTGCCGCCTCGGCGGCTCGAGTCGACCTCGACCGCCCCTTGTTAGGAGAAGGTCCGCGGTGGCGACTCACCACACTGGACAAGGAACTGGCCCGAGAGGCGGCTATCGTCGAGCGATGGGCTGCGGGCGACAGTGGCCTGGACGCAGACGCGAGATGCGAGCGGCTCGCTGGAGCGCTGACTCGCGTCTGCGACGCGGCGATGCAAAGGGCGAGGCCTATCCCGCCTCGGAAATCGGTGTACTGGTGGCGTCCCCACCTAGCCGGGCTGCGTACAGCTAGTGACGCAGCCCAGAGGCAGTACTACCGGTGCCGAAGGCGGGCCGTAAGAGACCTCGCCCGAGAAGAACAGCTGCACGCCGCGTACCGGGCCGCCCGTGAGGCCCTTAGCTCGGCGGTCAAAGCCGCCAAGGAGGAGGCCTGGAAGGAGTGGCTCGAGAGTCTCAATCGAGATCCATGGGGGCGTCCGTACAAGACCGTGAGCCAGAAGCTCCGGCCTTGGGCGCCTCCTCTCACAAGGACTCTCGAGCCGAGCCTCCTCCACCGAGTAGTCAGTTCCCTCTTCCCTGCGAGGGAGGAGTGGGTCCCACCGCGGATGGCAACACCAAGCCGGGTGCCGGCAGACGAAGGGGCAATACCTCCCGTGTCCGAGGCCGAGTTAGGGGCTGCGATCCTGGCACTCAGGTCCAGAAACCGCGCCCCGGGCCCGGACGGCGTCCCTGGGAAGGTTATTGCCACAGTCATGCCGGCACTAGAGGAGGAGACGCTGTCCCTCATGTCGGAGTGTTTGGCGTCGGGGAGAGTCCCGCGACGATGGAAGACTGGGAAGCTCGTGCTGCTTAAAAAGCACGGGCGTCCAGTCGACTCGCCGTCGGCCTACCGCCCCATCGTTTTGCTCGACGAGATGTGCAAGCTGTTTGAGCGGGTGCTCGCTGCGCGTCTCGTCGGCCACCTGGAGGGGGCGGGGCCCAACTTAAGTGACGGCCAGTTCGGCTTCCGTCGCGGGAGGTCAACCCTCGACGCCATATCCCGACTGCGGGGCAGCGTCGACGAAGCGGTCGCCGGGGGAGAGGTGTTGTTGGCTGTATCGCTGGACATAGCCAACGCCTTCAACACCCTCCCCTGGGAAACTATCGCCGAGGCGCTGAGGTACCACAACGTCCCGTGGTACCTCAGGCGCGTCCTTGCGGACTACTTCGTGGACCGGGTCATCATCTACCCGGCCCAAAGCGGGGTGGTCCGCAGGGGCATGTCTTGTGGCGTTCCACAGGGGTCGGTCCTTGGGCCGCTCCTGTGGAACGTAGGGTACGATTGGGTCCTGCGCGGTGCTAATCTTCGGGGAGTCGGTGTACTATGTTACGCCGACGACACCCTAGTCACCGCGCGGGCCCCGACGTTTCGCGACGCCTCCGTCCTCGCTACGGCAGGCGTCGCCCATGTCGTGCGCCGCATCGGGGCGCTAGGTTTGAAGGTGGCCCTCGAAAAGTCCGAGGCCCTATTCTTTCATGGGCCTCGGCAGACGCCGCCTCGAGATAGGTCGATTGTGGTGGGCGGCACCTCCATCGCTGTCGGGACCAGTCTGAAATACCTCGGGCTGGTTCTCGACAGTCGGTGGCGGTTCGCGGAGCATTTCCGGCAGCTGGCACCGAAATTGCTGGCGTTTGCCGGAATGCTCTCGCGGTTGCTGCCCAACAGCGGAGGCCCGGGGTCTGCCTGCCGCCGTCTCTACGACGGAGTGGTGCGCTCAAAGGCGCTCTACGGAGCGCCCATATGGGCGGAGGCCCTCTGCCCAGCAAATGTTGCGCTGCTGCGGCGACCGCAGCGCGCCATCGCGCAGAGGGCCGCACGGGCATACCACACCGTCTCTTACGAGGCGGCGTGTCTAATTGCGGGCAGTATCCCCTGGGATCTCGAGGCTGGCGTCCTAAAGAGGGTCTACGATGAGGGCGCCCTGATGCGGCGCAATCTGGGAGGTCGGCCGCTTCCGGAGGAGATCGATCGCTGGAGACAGGCGGCTCGCGACGATCTCTTTCGGAAATGGGCCGAAAGGCTGAGAGCGACCCGTAGTGGGTCGCTGCTCGTGGGGGCCGTCCGGCCCGTCCTGCGTCTTTTTGTGGAGAGGGGTCATGGGGCTCCGACGTACCACCTCACCCAACTTCTCACGGGTCATGGCTGTTTTGCCAAGTACCTGTGGGAAGTGGTGGGGATAGAGCCGGAGCCCCGGTGCCGTCACTGCACCAGCGGCGACCCCGACACGGCCTACCACACCATGGCCGTGTGTGAGGCGTGGGACGGCCAAAGGACGGCCCTAGTAAGCACCATTGGTGCAGACCTTTCGCTGTCGGCCGTGATTCCAGCCATGGCCGACAGCGAAGAGTGTTGGGCCGCCGTCGCCTCGTTCGCTAGCGAGGTGATGGCGGCAAAGAGAGAGGCTCTGCGGGAGCGGGAGCGAGCTGGTCTCACTCTTCCGCCCCGCAGCCCCCCGGCGAGGGGACGCCGGCGAGCGCAATTCGCCCGCGTCCCCGAATGAGCGAAGCCACGGGCGGTGGGTCGGGGGACCCGCCGCCCCATGCTAATGTGGTGGAATGCGCCCCTCAGTGTTCCTGGGGCGCATTCGTAAAGTGAGCTGGCCCCATTACCTGGAAAGTCTGTCCAGATGGTGGGGCCACCAAGAGGCGAGCCCAAACGGGCGTCCCTAGCCGAGTCGCGGTGAGAATTCTATCCCGCGGCTCGGATTAGGCGAAGGAGGAACACCGTGGTGGTTTAGTGGGTAGTCTGGCCTCCGTTTCGAGGTCAGGAGTCCCACACGAAGCGAGCCCCCTGCCCCCGCGGGGGGTGAGCGAAGTGCGTAAATGCATTCCACCACGTAAAAAAAAAAAAAAAAAAAAAACCTAACCTAACCTAACCTAACCTAACCTAACCTAACCTAACCTAACCTAACCTAACCTAACCTAACCTAACCTAACCTAACCACAGTCGCCCGTCACTCTCCGCGACGACCGGCAGCTTTTTTGAATTGCTCCGTATTTAAAAATAGTTTTGAGTGGGATATTCTTGTCCAATTTTCAAGTGTGATACATCAAAAGTTGCGTCTCAGTGGCCCCCATCCGCCTCAATATTGTGAGTGAGCCGCACGCTAGCGACGAAGTCGCTAAAGCAGTTTTAAAGGGAATTTGGAGGTTACCAGGCACGTGTTCAGACAGTTTTTGACGAATACCTTGGTGACCAGTGAACCAATCAGCGAGTGAAAAGTGTCCTCGGCTGCGGGCAGTGGAGGCCGAGCCCCCGCGCTTGCCAGTTTTTCCCGGAAAACGTTGGTTTTCCCGGGAAAACCAAAAAAACAAGTACCACGTGGGCACGTGGTGCTCGATCCAGCTGTCCGATCAAGCTGATTTTTTGTGGAGAACAGGACAACATCATTACCAACCAACATCCGGTAAAAGAAAAATTTTTCACCCACCAGTTTCTTTTGTAAAATTATTAGAAGTTGCGAACTTTGCATTGTAATAGCAGTGGATCCATAGCAGTAATCGAAATTCCGCAACTGCTATTAGTTGCGCGCTCGTTTGGTCTACGTGTCTACAAGTTTGCAGATTTTTTGGACAATTTTTCGAGTTGCCACAATTAAAAAACCATATTTTTTGATTTTACGTGCAAATTTGTACGAAATTTTGTAAAAATTTTTAATTGACAATTGTTAATTGATAGACCTTAAATTGTTATTATTTACAGTATTTTTTGTGTATTTTTGCGATTAACCAGTGCGGAGATATCGATTTTTAAGTATTTTTTCTAAATTAATTAAAAGGGGGTAGATTTTCATTGTTTTTAGCGACGGGGTTGGGTTTAGACAAGCAATTTACACTTGTTTAAGCCCAAACAAGCCTCTTCTAGCGTTGGAAACAAGGAAAATCGTAATTTCCAGTTTTTGGTGAAAAGTTTGTACGTAGTTTTAATTTAAGATTTCTCCGGACTGGGTACTCATATCGCAAAAATTTTTTCTTTGTTGTACGTGTCGGGGAGTGAATTTTAAGACCAGGTGGGTTTGGAGCAATTTGGAGAAAATTTCTCCAAACTCGTAATAGACCCCTTGGGGAGACTCTAGACGTCGAGCCCACCCCAGATATCAATTTTGGGCTTCCTACGACCAGCCGTTTGGGAGCTACAGCCGGCCAAAGTTTGGCCTTGAACGCGCGCGGCCATCTTGAAAATTTTTCAACACCTCTAGCTCCGCAACCGGTGGTCGTAGAAAGTTCTGGTTTCGACTGGGGACGTCAGGAGGGCGTCATCTACCCCACCCTATACTTTTCTGGAAAATCAGGGAAAATTTTTCCCGGAAAATTTCCAGAATTTTCTTTTCCAACATTTTAGGCCAGGGTGGTAGAGGGGACCGAGCCAACCAGAGAGAAACTTTTCTGGGGTTGCTGGGACATCTGGAACCGGAGATACACGTGTTTAAAGTTCGAGGGATCCGCCATCTTGGATTCCTACAAAACCGTGTATCTCGGGAACCGGTGGTCGTAGCGACCTCTGGTTTTCTTTGGGGGACTCGGCTCTCCTCTCTGCACCTGATTGGGGAGGTTGGGGGGAGACCCCACAAAGTTGGGGGGTCAATTAGTGGGCCCCGCCCATTTGACCCAAAAACCCTATCGCGGGGTAGATCTTGTCGAGACTTTTTCGGGGAGCCCTCTCTCGGGCGGATCGGGCTTGTGGTTCACGGGATATCGGGGTTTTGGTGTTTGGTAAAAATTTTTCACCAAAACTTTGGAGCCCTACTATCTCTGAACCAGTGGGCCTAGACCCCTCGAGTTTGGGTTCGTTGTGGAGGGCTCGGGAGGCTCTATCCGCGTGGCCACAAGGGGTGACTCTACATAGAGTCAAAAAATTTTTTGAATGTAGAGTTAATGTGTTTGGTGCCATAAAGCCCAAACTCAGTACATTTGCTCCTTTTATCGCACTCTACCCGAGCATAGAGCGACTGTATGTAATGTTAAGTTAGTTAGGATTTAAGACTTTTTTAAAAATTTTGCTTATTGCAAACAAGTTGTATATAATTAATTTTAAGGACTTGACCCTGGAGGGCACTCTTTGAGTGCAAATATACTACCGTCTTAGACAGACATAGACCAAGAGTCTACATTTTTTATTATTTTTATTATTTTATCTGTGTTATTGTTGTTTTTAAATTGTATCCAGTGTAATAAATAGTGACTGAACTTGTGACTTAAATCTCAGTGTGACAGGACAGGTAGGACCTGCAAACATACACTCATCCGACTCACATACACAAAACACACACGCTCCAGGTTACACACACAAACACTCAACAACATAACACACAACAACATTACACATCCCAACACGCACACACTACACATCCAGGTACCTAGCTCAAATCGGGCGGCGTCACTACATTAGACCTAGAGTCTGCACGGACCAACGCAATATTTTTAAGCTGGACTTATTTTAATACTAATTAAATCAACTTTTAACTCAATTTGACAAAAAAAAATATTTCTTTGACAATTATTAATATTATTTTTTAGACAAATTTTTATATTATTATATTTTATTTATTGTTAACGCGCACCTATCCACCATGAAACCGGAAAGAACGCCTATTCGGATGCGTGGAACTTCCACCGCCAGGGAGACCACACCTGTAGAGGACTACACATTCGTTGTGGACAGTAGCCCGGTGGTGGAGAAGCGCTCGCTAGTACCAGTGAGGAGGAGCATAGACGCTTGCGAGCTCCGTGGAGGAGCTCCACAAGTTAAAACGGCCCGAGCAGCGTCTAGCTCTAACTCAAATACGAAGGTAAAAGAGGTAGGGGGGCTCCCTTCATTAACCGTCCCAACAGCTTTGGAGCGTTTTTCCACCGCGTTAGATTGCCTGGACCAAATTAAGAAACAGATGAGCATCTCAGGCAATCTCAAGAGAGAGATTAAGGCGGAAATTTTAGGTAGAACAGACCTACTGGAAAAGATAATAAAAGCATACGAAAAGGACAGGAAAACTGTAGCGGTCAGAAGGCAGAGCGCTGGGGTGACAGAGGTACCTGCCCCTGCCACCTCCGCCCTGGCCAAAGACACCAGCGAGGAAATTTTGCGAAGAATAAAAGAGAATGAAAGGTTATTGAAAGAGAATGGAAGGTTAATGATAGAGATGAAAGAAAGAATTGAGAAACAGGACGAGAGAGAGAAAGAGAGAGAAAGGACGGGAACAGTGACGTATGCGAGTGTAGCGGCGAGTCGGTCAGGTACTCAACCCCCTGAACGGGCGACGCTGCACTCCATAGCGATCACGTCGAAGGATGAAGACGATACCGGGGAACAATTGATGGAAAAGCTGAGAAAGGTAGCAAATGAGGATAAAGAATGGGTGACAGTGGAAAGAGTAAGAAAGGCGAAGGACAGAAAGGTGATCATAGGATATAAGACCGAGGATGAAAGGAAAAGGGCACGAAGGAGACTGGAAGAGAGGGAGAAGGGCCTTACTGTAGAGGAAATCAAAAACAAGGACCCACTTTTGATCCTTTATGGAGTCCTTAGGAGCCATAAGGACGAGGATATGTTAAAGGCCATAAGGTCCCGAAACCATGAGGTGTTCCGGGACCTGGCCCCAGAACACGTCCGTATGGCTGTCCTCTACAGAAGGACCGCGAGGAACCCACACACCTGTCACGTGGTGCTCAGGGTCTCTCCGGCGGTCTACAATCGTGCTCTGGGCATAGGGAGACTGCACATTGATCTCCAACCCATTAGGGTGGCGGATCAATCGCCCCTAGTGCAGTGCTCGTTGTGCCTTGGGTACGGTCACACAAGGAAGTTCTGCACGGGCACAGATGCTAGGTGTAGTCACTGCGGGGGGCTCCACTTAAGAGCCGAATGCCCCGACTACATGGCCGGTGCAGAGCCGAATTGTGTGAATTGCCAGAGGGAGAAGCTGAGTAGCACGGGACACAGCGTTTTTAGCTCCAAGTGCCCAGTGCGAATGAGGTGGGACACTATAGCGAGGACATCCACTCAGTACCAGTGCTGAGGGCGCCTCAGGAACCGTGCCCCCATACAGAGTGATGCAAGCAAACCTCCAAAGGAAGAAGCTGGCAACTGACGAGCTCATACTCGCAGCCTCGAGGCGAAAAGCCACCGTCGCTCTTATTCAGGAACCCTATGTTGGAAATACGGCAAGGATGAAGGCATACCAGGGCGTAAGGGTCTTCCAGAACACTGGGCAAGGAGGAGGGACTGTGAAGGCGGCCATTGCCGTCTTCGATCCAACTCTGGATGTTGTACAGTACCCGCAACTCACCACTGACAACATCGTAGTGGTGGGGATCCGGACCAGTGCCTGGACGATCACGCTGGTATCCTTCTACTTTGAACCGAGGCCCATACCTCTAGGGCCACACCTGGAGCGACTTAAAGAGGTGAGGCGAGCTCTAGGTTCCCAGCTTGTTCTCTTTGGAGGCGACGCTAATGCAAAGAGCACCTGGTGGGGACATTGGTTCGAGAACGACAGAGGTGAGCTGCTGAGGGGTGTCCTCGCTGAGCTTGACCTTCAGGTCCTGAACAGCGGAGATATTCCAACTTTCGATACTGTGAGGGGTGGAAGGAGGTATCACAGCCACGTGGACGTTACGGCCTGCACCGAAAACATGATCCCCTGGGTCGACGCTTGGAGGGTCGAAGAGGGCCTCATCAGTTCGGACCACAACTGCATCTGGTTCAGCCTCAACCTGGAAAAGGCAACGGGCACTAAAGTAGAACGTACCACCCGCATTTATAATACTAGGAAGGCCAACTGGGATACTTTCAAGACCAGCGTCGCCCGGTCGCTCTCGGGTATAGCTATAGGCGAAACAAGGTACAACGAAGAGCTTGATGCCTTAGTCGAAGCATACACGGGGGCGATCGACGCGGCGTGTGGGGAGAGTATCCCAGTCAAAAAACCGGGGGGGCTGATCACGGTGCCGTGGTGGTCCGAAAAGCTCGCTGAGCTTCAGAGACTCGTCAAGACCAAAAAGCGTCGAATCAGGAATGCAGCGCCAGTCCGAAGGGCAAGGGTGGTGGCTCGATACCTAGAACAAAAGGAGATTTATGAATCTGAAGTAAAAAAGGCACAGGTCGAAAGTTGGAAGGAATTCTGTGGAAAGCAGGACAGGGAGGGCATGTGGGAGGGAATTTACAGGGTTATCGGCAGGACCACAGCAAGGGAGGAAGACATTCCGTTAACCGTCAATGGTACGTACCTGGACGCAAAGGGTTCGGTCGACCTCCTGGCCACAACCTTCTATCCGAGAGATCGGGTAGAAGAAGATAATGCAGGGCATCGAGAGCTGCGTGAAAAGTCTAAAGAGGTGGACAACGACAAGGGCCATCATGATGATGACCCACCCTTTACGGCGAGCGAACTCTTCGATGCCCTCAAAAAATTTAACCCTAAAAAAGCTCCGGGGGCGGATGGCTTTACTGCCGATATCTGCACCCACGCCATTAGGGCCGACCCCTTACTCTTCTTGAAGCTGCTGAATCGATGCCTCCACCACGGCTACTTTCCTAAATTGTGGAAGGAAGCAGTGGTGGTGGCACTGAGGAAGCCAGGAAAGGACTCGTACACCGTCCCCAAGTCGTACAGACCTATTGGTCTACTGCCCGTCTTGGGGAAGGTGTACGAGAGGATGCTGGTGGCTCGTCTCAACTTCTACATACTGCCAACGATTAGCCCTCGCCAGTATGGCTTTATGCCACAAAAAAGCACCGAGGACGCCCTCTATGACCTTATGGGTCACATAAGGGCAAAGCTCAGTGATAAGAGAATAGTCCTTATGGTGTCCCTGGACATAGAGGGCGCCTTCGATAGCGCATGGTGGCCAGCCATAAAGGTTCGACTGGCGGAGGAAAATTGTCCGGCGAATTTGAGACGAGTCATCAGTAGCTACCTTAGCGACAGGGAGGTAAGGGTTAGGTATGCGGGCGAGGAGTGCAGACGCCCCACGGAGAAAGGTTGCGTCCAGGGTTCAATTGGCGGACCCTTGCTGTGGAACCTGTTATTAGACCCTCTACTCCACCAACTGAATGAAAGGGCGGTTCATGTGCAGGCTTTTGCGGATGATGTAGTGATGGTGTTCGATGGGGACAGTGCCCTGGAAATCGAGGGACAGGCCAATGCCTCTCTCGAGCATGTGCGGGAGTGGGGTATCCGAAACAAGCTGAAATTCGCACCGCACAAAACTTGTGCGATGGTAATAACGCGGAGGCTAAAGTACGATACCCCACGCCTCAGCATGGGTGGGATAGACATTGGACTGTCCAAGGAGATCAAAGTCCTGGGGCTGACCATCGACCACCAACTAACATTTAACACACACGTCACAAACGTTTGCAGAAAGGCGATCGGGATATACCACAAACTCGCGCGGACGGCTCGGATCAGCTGGGGGTTACACCCCGAGGTGATCCGAACCATCTATAACGCGGTTGTGGAGCCCACGGTGTTGTACGCGGCCAGTAGTTGGTGCGCGGCGGTGGAGAAGCTTGGTATCCGAAAGCAGCTGAACGTGGTGCAGCGCGGGTTCGCCCAAAAACTTTGTAAGGGCTATCGGACGATCTCCCTGCACTCAGGACTGATCCTGGCTGGAATGCTCCCTCTGGACCTCAGAGTTCGTGAGGTGGCCTCGTTGTACGAGACCAAGAGAGGAGTGCTCCAGTCATGGTTGGGAGACAGGGAGATCGAACGAATGGCTCCAGCCATCGAAGCACCTCACCCCGCGGAGCATATGAGCCTGGAGTTCACCAGTCTGGTAGACGAGGAACACTATAATAGTACGGATAGCATTGAGGTCCGTATCTTCACGGACGGGAGCAAGATTGAGGGCCGGGTCGGTGCTGCGTTATCCATTTGGAATAACGAGACCGAAACCAGGGCCCTCAAACTTGCTCTGTCGTCCCATTGCACCGTCTACCAGGCCGAACTCTTGGCTATATGCAAAGCGACCAGTGAGGTCCTCAAGCGCGGCGCGGCCACGTTCGCGATCCTCAGTGACAGCAGAGCCGCACTCCAGACGGTAACTAACCGTCACGCCCTCCACCCTCTGGCAGTTGAAGCCAGAAGTAACATAAGGCGGGGTTTGGTCCAGGGCAAGGAAATTTCCTTGTTCTGGATCAAAGCCCACGCAGGGTTGGAGGGCAATGAGCGGGCCGACCAGCTCGCCAAGGAGGCGGCTCTGGGGCTGAAGATCGCCCCTCACTACGATCTGTGCCCAGTTTCATTCGTCAAGCGTGGTCTACGTCGGACCACTCTCGACGAATGGAGCGAAAGGTACAGAACGGGTGAGACCGCTTCGGGCACCAAGCTCTTCCTACCATGCGCGGTAACAGCATACAGCATCGTTCGTAAGATCGAGATCGCCGGCATCACAACCCAGTTGCTAACAGGACATGGTGGGTTCTCCGAATACTTGGCCAGGTTCAAGTGTAAGGACGACCCATCGTGCGCCTGCGAGCCTGGGATACCTGAGACGGTCACACACATTCTCGTGGACTGCCCGATCCACGCACGAGACAGGCACAATTTGGAAAATACTGTTGATATAAAGGTTCTAAAGGAAAATCTTCCATTGTTGATGACCAAAAGATATAGAACGCATTTTCTCGAATTCGGAATAAAAATTGTAAATAAAGTGGTTAAGAGGAATAAGACATAAAATAAATCTTATGCAGATATTGTTGAATATCGGGCCAAAGATTTTACGAAAGAAAGAAAAAGCGAGAAATGTACATATTTATATAGCAACTAAGGTAAAATAAGAAAATAGAATGAATAAGGCTTAAGTTAAGTATTTTTATAGTGTAAATATTGTAATTGTGTTTTAAAATAAAAAAAGCACCATGGAGAAATATCCCATACCCGATCCCGTTAGTATAGTTTGGTATATAGTATGAAAGGCATGGAATGAAAGTACGAGAGGGATACAAGCGAGAACTGGTATGGTAATAGAGGACAGGAATGAATGCGTGATTCAAAATTTCTAATATCTAAGTAGAATAAATGTAAGAACAGCACTAAAGTGCAGGTTAAACCCTGAGTGGGTTATCGCTAGAAATTTGTAGGTAGCCTAGTTAGACAAAAAATGTAAAGCTCAGAATAGGCTTTCACGACGTGCCCAGCACATAGTGGAAGGTGCTAGAAAAAAAAAAAAAAAAAAAAAAAAAAAAAAAAAAAACCTAACCTAACCTAACCTAACCTAACCTAACCTAACCTAACCTAACCTAACCTAACCTAACCTAACCTAACCTCTCCCCAGTAGGGGCGAGCCCCAAGTGAGTTCTGAGTACGTCCTCGTCGTTCGCCCTGGACCCCGTCCTGACCACCGTAACGGAGTGGCAGGCGGGTGACTAAATCTCGAACTCGACACTTGCGGGCAAATTCTTTTGCGATTCTTACGATTGTTGTTGTTTTAAGCGATGCTAACAAGAGCAAAGATGCTCAACAGTCCTTTTAAGGACTCGGAGGAGATGGTGGCAGCTCCCTCTGCCTCCTCCTCCAAAAGTCCTTCTCAGGACTCAGCGGTGGTGGCAGCTCCGTCTGCAGTTCAAAGTCCTTTTCAGGACTGCGGGGAGATTGTGGCAGTTCCGTCTGCCTTGTCTGCGGACCAATCTCCCCCATCCACCATGGAGGTGGAGCTCGAAAGCCCTGCGGCTTCTGTGCCCCGCGCGGAGGCGGTTGTGTTGCTGGAGCGCCTGGACACTTCGGCCGAAATGAGTGGGTCGCGCCCATCCTCCCCAGTAATGGGGAGACTGTGGCGCAAGCGCTCCAACTCTGCCACGGAGGCAGACGAGAGCGCGAAGAAGACTAAGGGCCATTATGCCTACCTGGCCAAGGCGAAGGCCGAGCTAGCCCTGGCCAGGGAGAGAGAGGTGGAGCTCCGGGCTGAGGAGGAGCTCGCGGAGCAGCGGCGGAAGAGGACTCTCTTCCTCCGGGAGTCCCCCAGCCCACAACCGCAGCCCAGCCAACTGTTACCAGCAGGAGTGGCAGATACTGCGACCCAGCCCCTCAGCGCGGAGCAGCTGTCGGGCTCCATCGAGGCAGCGGTGGCGATGGTACAATCCATCGCCACCAAGAGCTCCAATCTAAAGGGCCAGTACGTGCGGGACCTTAAGCAGGCATGTAGCTCCATCCTGGAGCACGTGCGTGTGCTGAGGTCCCGCACGCAGTCTGAGGAGGTGGCCCAGCTCCAGACCGAGCTGGCTGTCGTGCGGGCCGAAATGCGGGCCTGGAAGCGGCAGGCGGAGACTGCGCCGCCCGCGATGAGTCGCGAAGAGATCGCATTCCTGGTCGATGCGCGCATCGCGGGCATCCAGGACCGCCTGCTGCCCGAGACCCGCATCCGCCCACCTCTCCAGGCGGACATCCGTAATGCCGCCCGCCTGGCTATGGAGCCCGAGCGCCAACCCACGATCTCGTCCCTCCCTCCCTCACCACCTCTTCCTCTGTCTCCTCCAACGCCTGATGGGCAGGCGGAGGAGGCATTGCGCCCCACTCCTCCAGGAGGTAAGGCCGCCAAGAAGAAGAGGCCAAAGAAGAAGACGGCCGCGGCGAGGGAGGCAGAAGCTGCCCGCCAGGCGCGACAGCTATCTCAGCCACCCTCGCTGACCCCCCAGTCGGCCCCAGCGCCAACGTCGTGGAGCACAGTGGCGGCGCGCCCAAAAGCGCCAAAGCCAGTACCAGCCCAGCCAGCTCCAGTAGCGCCGGCCACTAGCAGCAGGAAACGTGGCGCCCGTAGGCCTCGCAAATTGCGAGCACCTAAGACCGCAGCGGTCACACTAACGCTGCAGCCGGGCGCCGCGGAGCAGGGGGTGACCTACGGAGAGGTGCTCGCCAAGGCCGAGAGGTCAATCGACCTCAAGGCCCTCGGCATCGACGGCCTCCGCCTCCGTCCCGCCGTGACTGGAGGTCGCATACTGGAGGTGGCCGGCGCTGACAGAGCGCAGAAGGCCGACGCCCTGGCCACAAAATTGAAGGAAGTGCTGCAGGAGGTCCGCGTTGCTAGACCAGAGAGGTGCGTGGAGCTACGCATCTCTGGTCTGAGCGACTCGGCCTCCAAGGAGACCGTAGCGGCGTCGCTGGCAGCAGAGGGGGGCTGCTCTGCCGATTCCATAAAGGTGGGCGACATCCAGCGCCCATCTGGCCGGCAGGGCTCTGCCTGGCTGCGGTGCCCGGTTGACGCGGCAAAAATACTAACAGACGGACGGCGCATCGTGATCGGGTGGTCAGTGGTTAGGCTGACCACCCTGGAGCCCAGGCCGGCGCGGTGCTTCCGCTGCCTGGAACCGGGGCATGTTGGTGTAAGGTGCACTGCGGGCATTGACCGCAGTGCACTATGCTTCCGTTGTGGGCAGGCGGGCCACAAGTCGGCCACCTGCTCCGCGGAGCCCAGGTGCCCCGTCTGTTCAGCGGCGGGCAAAGCGTCCGGCCACAAGCTGGGCTCGTCTGAGTGCCAGGCGGCTTCCCGCAGCAGGGGCCGGGCCAAGAGCAAAGCTGCCAGTGGGGCAAAATCTACCCCCTCCCCCACCCAGCAGCCCACAGTGGAGGTTATGGACACCGCCCAACAATAATGGCCCACATCTCCATTCTGCAGGCCAACGTCAACCACTGCGTCGCGGCCCAGGACCTTTTGGCCCAATCCATGGCGCAGTGGCAGACGACACTGGCAGTAGTCGCCGAGCCGTACTACGTGCGCGAAACCCCAAATTGGGCCAGCGACCACAACGGCTTGGTGGCTATCGTCGCCCGGCGAAACGCTCCCCCCTTCGACCGAGTGCGGAGGGGTCGAGGGTGCGTCCTCGTCACGCTGGGCGGCGCTGCAGTAATTGGGGTGTACTGCCCCCCCAGTAGAAGCATCGCCGAGTTTGAGCAGCTGCTCGCTGAGGTCGGTGCTCTGCTGGCAGAAGTGCACCCCACCCCGGCCGTGGTGGCCGGAGATTTCAACGCTCACTCTCGGGCGTGGGGATCTCCAGCGACCGATGCCCGGGGGGAGATGTTGGAGGAATGGGCGGTGTCCCAAGACTTGGTGTTGCTAAACCAAGGGGCGGTCCACACCCTAGTGCGACCGCAGGGTAGGTCGATCGTCGATCTGTCGTTCGCCAGTTCTGGCCTGGCCCGACGGATCGGCAACTGGCGGGTTGTTGAGGGGGTGGAGACCGCGTCGGACCACCGGTACATCCGGTTCGACGTCGTCCCTGCCGCCTCGGCGGCTCGAGTAGACCTCGACCGTCCCTTGGTAGGAGAAGGTCCGCGGTGGCGACTCAACACACTGGACAAGGAACTGGCCCGAGAGGCGGTTATCGTCGAGCGATGGGCTGCGGGCGACAGTGGCCTGGACGTAGACGCGAGATGCGAGCGGCTCGCTGGAGCGCTGACTCGCGTCTGCGACGCGGCGATGCAAAGGGCGAGGCCTATCCCGCCTCGGAAATCGGTGTACTGGTGGCGTCCCCACCTAGCCGGGCTGCGTACAGCTAGTGACGCAGCCCAGAGGCAGTACTACCGGTGCCGAAGGCGGGCCGTAAGAGACCTCGCCCGAGAAGAACAGCTGCACGCCGCGTACCGGGCCGCCCGTGAGGCCCTTAGCTCGGCGGTCAAAGCCGCCAAGGAGGAGGCCTGGAAGGAGTGGCTCGAGAGTCTCAATCGAGATCCATGGGGGCGTCCGTACAAGACCGTGAGCCAGAAGCTCCGGCCTTGGGCGCCTCCTCTCACAAGGACTCTCGAGCCGAGCTTCCTCCACCGAGTAGTCAGTTCCCTCTTCCCTGCGAGGGAGGAGTGGGTCCCACCGCGGATGGCAACACCAAGCCGGGTGCCGGCAGACGAAGGGGCAGTACCTCCCGTGTCCGAGGCCGAGCTAGGGGCTGCGATTCTGGCACTCAGGTCCAGGAACCGCGCCCCGGGCCCGGACGGCGTCCCTGGGAAGGTCATTGCCACAGTCATGCCGGCACTAGAGGAGGAGACGCTGTCCCTCATGTCCGAGTGTTTGGCGTCGGGGAGAGTCCCGCGACGATGGAAGACTGGGAGGCTCGTGCTTCTTAAAAAGCACGGGCGCCCAGTCGACTCGCCGTCGGCCTACCGTCCCATCGTTTTGCTCGACGAGATGTGCAAGCTGTTTGAGCGGGTGCTCGCTGCGCGTCTCGTCGGCCACCTGGAGGGGGCGGGGCCCAACCTAAGTGACGGCCAGTTCGGCTTCCGTCGCGGGAGGTCAACCCTCGACGCCATATCCCGACTGCGGGGCAGCGTCGACGAAGCGGTCGCCGGGGGAGAAGTGTTGTTGGCTGTGTCGCTGGACATAGCCAACGCCTTCAACACCCTCCCCTGGGAAACTATCGCCGAGGCGCTGAGGTACCACAACGTCCCGTGGTACCTCAGGCGCGTCCTTGCGGACTACTTCGTGGACCGGGTCATCATCTACCCGGCCCAAAGCGAGGTGGTCCGCAGGGGCATGTCTTGTGGCGTTCCACAGGGGTCGGTCCTTGGGCCGCTCCTGTGGAACGTAGGGTACGATTGGGTCCTGCGCGGTGCTAATCTTCGGGGAGTCGGTGTACTATGTTACGCCGACGACACCCTAGTCACCGCGCGGGCCCCGACGTTTCGCGACGCCTCCGTCCTCGCTACGGCAGGCGTCGCCCATGTCGTGCGTCGCATCGGGGCACTAGGTTTGAAGGTGGCCCTCGAAAAGTCCGAGGCCCTATTCTTTCATGGGCCTCGGCAGACGCCGCCTCGAGACAGGTCAATTGTGGTGGGCGGCACCTCCATCGCTGTCGGGACCAGTCTGAAATACCTCGGGCTGGTTCTCGACAGTCGGTGGCGGTTCGCGGAGCATTTCCGGCAGCTGGCACCGAAGTTGCTGGCGTTTGCCGGAATGCTCTCGCGGTTGCTGCCCAACAGCGGAGGCCCGGGGTCTGCCTGCCGCCGTCTCTACGACGGAGTGGTGCGCTCCAAGGCGCTCTACGGAGCGCCCATATGGGCGGAGGCCCTCTGCCCAGCAAACGTTGCGCTTCTGCGACGACCGCAGCGCGCCATCGCGCAGAGGGCCGCACGGGCGTACCACACCGTCTCTTACGAGGCGGCGTGTCTAATTGCGGGCAGTATCCCCTGGGATCTCGAGGCAGGCGTCCTAAAGAGGGTCTACGACGAGGGTGCCCTGATGCGGCGCAATCTGGGAGGTCGGCCGCTTCCGGAGGAGATCGATCGCTGGAGACAGGCGGCTCGCGACGATCTCTTCCGGAAATGGGCCGAAAGGCTGAGAGCGACCCGTAGTGGGTCGTTGCTCGTGGGGGCCGTCCGGCCCGTCCTGCGTCTTTTTGTGGAGAGGGGTCATGGGGCTCCGACGTACCACCTCACCCAACTTCTCACGGGTCATGGCTGTTTTGCCAAGTACCTGTGGGAAGTGGTGGGGATCGAACCGGAGCCCCGGTGCCGTCATTGCACCAGCGGCGACCCCGACACGGCCTACCACACCATGGCCGTGTGTGAGGCGTGGGACGGCCAAAGGACGGCCCTCGTAAGCACCATCGGTGCAGACCTTTCGCTGTCGGCCGTGATTCCAGCCATGGCCGACAGCGAAGAGTGTTGGGCCGCCGTCGCCTCGTTCGCTAGCGAGGTGATGGCGGCAAAGAGAGAGGCTCTGCGGGAGCGGGAGCGAGCTGGTCTCACTCTTCCGCCCCGCAGGCCCCCGGCGAGGGGACGCCGGCGAGCGCAATTCGCCCGCGTCCCCGAATGAGCGAAGCCACGGGCGGTGGGTCGGGGGACCCGCCGCCCCATGCTAATGTGGCGGAATGCGCCCCTCAGTGTTCCTGGGGCGCATTTCTAAAGTGAGCTGGCCCCATCACCTGGATAAGTCTGTCCGGATGGTGGGGCCACCAAGAGGCGAGCCCAAACGGGTGCCCCTAGCCGAGTCGCGGTGAGAATTCTATCCCGCGGCTCGGATTAGGCGAAGGAGGAACACCGTGGTGGTTTAGTGGGTAGTCTGGCCTCCGTTTCGAGGTCAGGAGTCCCACACGAAGCGAGCCCCCTGCCCCCGCGGGGGGTGAGCGAAGTGCGTAAATGCATTCCACCACGTAAAAAAAAAAAAAAAAAAAAAAAACCTCTCCCCAGTAATGGGGAGACTGTGGCGGAAGCGCTCCAACTCTGCCACGGAGGCAGAGTTGGACGAAAGCGCAAAGAAGGTGAAGGCCCACTATGCCTACTTGGCCAAGGCGAAGGCCGAGCTAGCCGTGGCCAGGGAGAGAGAGGTGGAGCTCCGGGCTGAGGAGGAGCTCGCGGAGCAGCGGCGGAAGAGGGCTCTCTTCCTCCGGGAGTCCCCCAGCCCACAACCGCAGCCCAGCCCGATGGCATCAACAGGAGTGGCAGGTACTGCCACTCAGTCCCTCAGTGCCTCGGAGCTATCGGGCTCCATTGAGGCGGCGGTGGCGATGGTGCAATCCATCGCCACAAAGAGCTCGAATTTAAAGGGCCAGTACGTGCGGGACCTTAAGCAGGCATGTTGCTCCATCCTGGAGCACGTGCGTGTGCTGAGGTCCCGCACGGAATCTGAGGAGGTGGCCCAGCTCCAGACCGAGCTGGCTGCCGTGCGGGCCGAAATGCGGGCCTGGAAGCGGCAGGCGGAGTCCGCACCGCCCGCGATGTCCCGCGAGGAGATCGCATTCATGGTCGATGCGCGCATCGCGGGCATCCAGGACCGCCTGCTGCCCGAGACCCGCATCCGCCCACCTCTCCAGGCGGACAGGCGTAATGCCATCCGCCAGGCTAAGGAAGCCGAGCCCGAGCGCCAACCCGAGCTCCCTTCCCTTCCTCTCTCGCCGACTCTTTCGCTATCCCCTCCAATGCCCGATGGGCAAGCGGAGGACGCGTCGCGTCCCACTCCTCCAGTGGGAGATAAGGCCAAGAGGAAGAGGCCGAAGAAGAAGACGGCTGCGGCGAGGGAGGCAGAAGCTGCCCGCCAGGTGCGGCAGCCATCCTCGCTGACCCCCCAGTCGGCCCCAGCGCCAATGTCGTGGAGCACAGTGGCGGCGCGCCCAAAAGCGCCAAAGCCAGCACCAGCCCAGCCAGCTCCAGTAGCGCCGGCCACTAGCAGCAGGAAACGTGGCGCCCGTAGGCCTCGCAAATTGCGAGCGCCTAAGACCGCAGCGGTCACCCTAACGCTGCAGCCGGGCGCCGCGGAGCAGGGGGTGACCTACGGAGAGGTGCTCGCCAAGGCCGAGAGGTCAATCGACCTCAAGGCCCTCGGCATCGACGGCCTCCGCCTCCGTCCCGCCGTGACTGGAGGTCGCATACTGGAGGTGGCCGGCGCTGACAGAGCGCAGAAGGCCGACGCCCTGGCCACAAAATTGCAGGAAGTGCTGCAGGAGGTCCGCGTCGCTAGACCAGAGAGGTGCGTGGAGCTACGCATCTCTGGTCTGAGCGACTCGGCCTCCAAGGAGACCGTAGCGGCGTCGCTGGCAGCAGAGGGGGGCTGCTCTGCCAGCTCCATAAAGGTGGGCGACATCCAGCGCCCATCTGGCCGACAGGGCTCTGCCTGGCTGCGGTGCCCGGTTGACGCGGCCAAATTACTAACCGACGGACGCCGCATTGTGATCGGGTGGTCAGTGGTTAGGCTGACCACCCTGGAGCCCAGGCCGGCGCGGTGCTTCCGCTGCCTGGAGCCGGGGCATGTCGGAGTAAGGTGTACTGCGGGCATTGACCGCAGTGCACTCTGCTTCCGCTGTGGGCAGGCGGGCCACAAATCGGCCACCTGCTCCGCGGAGCCCAAGTGCCCCGTCTGTTCAGCGGCGGGCAAAGCGTCCGGCCACAAACTGGGCTCGTCTGAGTGCCAGGCGGCTTCCCGCATCAGGGGCCGGGCCAAGGGCAAAGCTGCTAGTGGGGCTAAATCTACCCCCTCCCCCACCCAGCAGCCCACAGTGGAGGTTATGGACACCGCCCAACAATAATGGCCCACATCTCCATTCTGCAGGCCAACGTCAACCACTGCGTCACGGCCCAGGACCTCTTGGCCCAATCCATGGCGCAGTGGCAGACGACATTGGCAGTAGTCGCCGAGCCGTACTACGTGCGCGAAACCCCAAATTGGGCCAGCGACCACAACGGCTTGGTGGCTATCGTCGCCCGGCGAAACGCTCCCCCCTTCGATCAAGTGCGGAGGGGTCGAGGGTGCGTCCTCGTCGCGCTGGGCGGCGCTGCAGTGATTGGGGTGTACTGCCCCCCCAGTAGGAGCATCGCCGAGTTTGAGCAGCTGCTCGCTGAGGTCGGTGCCCTGCTGGCGGAAGTGCACCCCACCCCGGCCGTGGTGGCCGGAGATTTCAACGCTCACTCTCGGGCGTGGGGATCTCCGGCGACCGATGCCCGGGGGGAGATGTTGGAGGAATGGGCGGTGTCCCAAGGCTTGGTGTTGCTGAACCAAGGGGCGGTCCACACCCTAGTGCGACCGCAGGGTAGGTCGATCGTCGATCTGTCGTTCGCCAGTTCTGGCCTGGCCCGACGGATCGGCAACTGGCGGGTCGTTGAGGGGGTGGAGACCGCGTCGGACCACCGGTACATCCGGTTCGACGTCGTCCCTGCCGCCCCGGCGGCTCGAGTCGACCTCGACCGTCCCTTGCTAGGAGAAGGTCCGCGGTGGCGACTCACCACACTGGACAAGGAACTGGCCCGAGAGGCGGCTATCGTCGAGCGATGGGCTGCGGGTGACAGTGGCCTGGACGCAGACGCGCGATGCGAGCGGCTCGCTGGAGCGCTGACTCGCGTCTGCGACGCGGCGATGCAAAGGGCGAGGCCTATCCCGCCTCGGAAATCGGTGTACTGGTGGCGTCCCCACCTAGTCGGGCTGCGTACAGCTAGTGACGCAGCCCAGAGGCAGTACTACCGGTGCCGAAGGCGGGCCGTAAGAGACCTCGCCCGAGAAGAACAGCTGCACGCCGCGTACCGGGCCGCCCGTGAGGCCCTTAGCTCGGCGGTCAAAGCCGCCAAGGAGGAGGCCTGGAAGGAGTGGCTCGAGAGTCTCAATCGAGATCCATGGGGGCGTCCGTACAAGACCGTGAGCCAGAAGCTCCGGCCTTGGGCGCCTCCTCTCACAAGGACTCTCGAGCCGAGCCTCCTCCACCGAGTAGTCAGTTCCCTCTTCCCTGCGAGGGAGGAGTGGGTCCCACCGCGGATGGCAACACCAAGCCGGGTGCCGGCAGACGAAGGGGCAATACCTCCCGTGTCCGAGGCCGAGTTAGGGGCTGCGATCCTGGCACTCAGGTCCAGGAACCGCGCCCCGGGCCCGGACGGCATCCCTGGGAAGGTTATTGCCACAGTCATGCCGGCACTAGAGGAGGAGACGCTGTCCCTCATGTCCGAGTGTTTGGCGTCGGGGAGAGTCCCGCGACGATGGAAGACTGGGAAGCTCGTGCTGCTTAAAAAGCACGGGCGTCCAGTCGACTCGCCGTCGGCCTACCGCCCCATCGTTTTGCTCGACGAGATGTGCAAGCTGTTTGAGCGGGTGCTCGCTGCGCGTCTCGTCGGCCACCTGGAGGGGGCGGGGCCCAACTTAAGTGACGGCCAGTTCGGCTTCCGTCGCGGGAGGTCAACCCTCGACGCCATATCCCGACTGCGGGGCAGCGTCGACGAAGCGGTCGCCGGGGGAGAGGTGTTGTTGGCTGTGTCGCTGGACATAGCCAACGCCTTCAACACCCTCCCCTGGGAAACAATAGCCGAGGCGCTGAGGTACCACAACGTCCCGTGGTACCTCAGGCGCGTCCTTGCGGACTACTTCGTGGACCGGGTCATCATCTATCCGGCCCAAAGCGAGGTGGTCCGCAGGGGCATGTCTTGTGGCGTTCCACAGGGGTCGGTCCTCGGGCCGCTCCTGTGGAACGTAGGTTATGATTGGGTCCTGCGCGGTGCTAATCTTCGGGGAGTCGGTGTACTTTGTTACGCCGACGACACCCTAGTCACCGCGCGGGCCCCAACGTTTCGCGACGCCTCCGTCCTCGCTACGGCAGGCGTCGCCCATGTCGTGCGTCGCATCGGGGCACTAGGTTTGAAGGTGGCCCTCGAAAAATCCGAGGCCATATTCTTTCACGGGCCTCGGCAGACGCCGCCTCGAGACAGGTCAATTGTGGTGGGCGGCACTTCCATCGCTGTCGGGACCAGTCTGAAATACCTCGGGCTGGTTCTCGACAGTCGGTGGCGGTTCGCGGAGCATTTCCGGCAGCTGGCACCGAAATTGCTGGCGTTTGCCGGAATGCTCTCGCGGTTGCTGCCCAACAGCGGAGGCCCGGGGTCTGCCTGCCGCCGTCTCTACGACGGAGTGGTGCGTTCCAAGGCGCTCTACGGAGCGCCCATATGGGCGGAGGCCCTCTGCCCAGCAAACGTTGCGCTGCTGCGGCGACCGCAGCGCGCCATCGCGCAGAGGGCCGCACGGGCGTACCACACCGTCTCTTACGAGGCGGCGTGTCTAATTGCGGGCAGTATCCCCTGGGATCTCGAGGCAGGCGTCCTAAAGAGGGTCTACGATGAGGGTGCCCTGATGCGGCGCAATCTGGGAGGTCGGCCGCTTCCGGAGGAGATCGATCGCTGGAGACAGGCGGCTCGCGACGATCTCTTCCGGAAATGGGCCGAAAGGCTGAGAGCGACCCGTAGTGGGTCGCTGCTCGTGGGGGCCGTCCGGCCCGTCCTGCGTCTTTTTGTGGAGAGGGCTCATGGGGCTCCAACGTACCACCTCACCCAACTTCTCACGGGTCATGGCTGTTTTGCCAAGTACCTGTGGGAAGTGGTGGGGATCGAACCGGAGCCCCGGTGCCGTCACTGCACCAGCGGCGACCCCGACACGGCCTATCACACCATGGCCGTGTGTGAGGCGTGGGACGGCCAAAGGACGGCCCTCGTAAGCACCATTGGTGCAGACCTTTCGCTGTCGGCCGTGATTCCAGCCATGGCCGACAGCGAAGAGTGTTGGGCCGCCGTCGCCTCGTTCGCTAGCGAGGTGATGGCGGCAAAGAGAGAGGCTCTGCGGGAGCGGGAGCGAGCTGGTCTCACTCTTCCGCCCCGCAGGCCCCCGGCGAGGGGACGCCGGCGAGCGCAATTCGCCCGCGTCCCCGAATGAGCGAAGCCACGGGCGGTGGGTCGGGGGATCCGCCGCCCCATGCTAATGTGGCGGAATGCGCCCCTCAGTGTTCCTGGGGCGCATTCGTAAAGTGAGCTGGCCCCATCACCTGGAAAGTCTGTCCGGATGGTGGGGCCACCAAGAGGCGAGCCCAAACGGGCGTCCCTAGCCGAGTCGCGGTGAGAATTCTATCCCGCGGCTCGGATTAGGCGAAGGAGGAACACCGTGGTGGTTTAGTGGGTAGTCTGGCCTCCGTTTCGAGGTCAGGAGTCCCACACGAAGCGAGCCCCCTGCCCCCGCGGGGGGTGAGCGAAGTGCGTAAATGCATTCCACCACGTAAAAAAAAAAAAAAAAAAAAACCTAACCTAACCTAACCTAACCTAACCTAACCTAACCTAACCTAACCTAACCTAACCTAACCTAACCTAACCTAACCTAACCTAACCTAACCTAACCTAACCTAACCTAACCTAACCTAACCTAACCTAACCTAACCTAACCTAACCTAACCTAACCTAACCTGGGGCGAGCCCCAAGTGAGTTCTGAGTACGTCCTCGTCGTTCGCCCTGGACCCCGTCCTGACCACCGTAACGGAGTGGCAGGCGGGTGACTAAATCTCAAACTCGAAACTTGCGGGCAAATTTGCGAATTCTGCGAATTACTGTGCGATACCTATGCTTACACGAGCCAAACTAGCTAACAGTCCTTTTAAGGACTCGGAGGAGATGGTGGCAAATCCCTCTGCCTCCTCCTCCAACAGTCCTTTTCAGGACTCAGCGGTGGTGGCAGCTCCGTCTGATAATAGTCCTTTTCAGGACTGCGGGGAGATTGTGGCAGTTCCGTCTGCCTTGTCTGCGGACCAATCTCCTCCATCCACCATGGAGGTGGAGCTCGGCAGCCCTGCGGCTTCTGTGCCCCGCGCGGAGGCGGTTGTTGTGCTGGAGCGCCTGGGCACTTCGGCCGTACTGAGTGGGTCGCGCCCATCCTCCCCAGTGATGGGGAGACTGTGGCGCAAGCGCTCCAACTCTGCCACGGAGGCAGAGTTGGACGAAAGCGCTAAGAAGACAAAGGGCCATTATGCCTACTTGGCCAAGGCTAAGGCCGAGTTAGCCGTGGCCAAGGAGAGAGAGGTGGAGCTCCGGGCTGAGGAGGAGCTCGCGGAGCAGCGGCGGAAGAGGGCTCTCTTCCTCCGGGAGTCCCCCAGCCCACAACCGCAGCCCAGCCCACTGTTACCAGCAGGAGTGGCAGATACTGTGACCCAGCCCCTCAGCGCGGAGCAGCTGTCGGGCTCCATCGAGGCAGCGGTGGCGATGGTACAATCCATCGCCACCAAGAGCTCCAATTTAAAGGGCCAGTACGTGCGGGACCTTAAGCAGGCATGTAGCTCCATCCTGGAGCACGTGCGTGTGCTGAGGTCCCGCACGCAGTCTGAGGAGGTGGCCCAGCTCCAGACCGAGCTGGCTGTCGTGCGGGCCGAAATGCGGGCCTGGAAGCGGCAGGCGGAGACTGCGCCGCCCGCGATGAGTCGCGAAGAGATCGCATTCCTGGTCGATGCGCGCATCGCGGGCATCCAGGACCGCCTGCTGCCCGAGACTCGCATCCGCCCACCTCTCCAGGCGGACATCCGTAATGCCGCCCGCCTGGCTATGGAGCCCGAGCGCCAACCCACGATCTCGTCCCTCCCTCCCTCGCCACCTCTTCCTCTGTCTCCTCCAACGCCTGATGGGCAGGCGGAGGAGGCATTGCGCCCCACTCCTCCAGGAGGTAAGGCCGCCAAGAGGAAGAGGCCAAAGAAGAAGACGGCCGCGGCGAGGGAGGCAGAAGCTGCCCGCCAGGCGCGACAGCCATCTCAGCCACCCTCGCTGACCCCCCAGTCGGCCCCAGCGCCAACGTCGTGGAGCACAGTGGCGGCGCGCCCAAAAGCGCCAAAGCCAGTACCAGCCCAGCCAGCTCCAGTAGCGCCTTCCACTAGCAGCAGGAAACATGGCGCCCGTAGGCCTCGCAAATTGCGAGCGCCTAAGACCGCAGCGGTCACCCTAACGCTGCAGCCGGGCGCCGCGGAGCAGGGGGTGACCTACGGAGAGGTGCTCGCCAAGGCCGAGAGGTCAATCGACCTCAAGGCCCTCGGCATCGACGGCCTCCGCCTCCGTCCCGCCGTGACTGGAGGTCGCATACTGGAGGTGGCCGGCGCTGACAGAGCGCAGAAGGCCGACGCCCTGGCCACAAAATTGCAGGAAGTGCTGCAGGAGGTCCGCGTCGCTAGACCAGAGAGGTGCGTGGAGCTACGCATCTCTGGTCTGAGCGACTCGGCCTCCAAGGAGACCGTAGCGGCGTCGCTGGCAGCAGAGGGGGGCTGCTCTGCCAGCGCAATAAAGGTCGGCGACATCCAGCGCCCATCTGGCCGACAGGGCTCTGCCTGGCTGCGGTGCCCGGTTGACGCGGCCAAAGTACTAACCGACGGACGCCGCATTGTGATCGGGTGGTCAGTGGTTAGGCTGACCACCCTGGAGCCCAGGCCGGCGCGGTGCTTCCGCTGCCTGGAGCCGGGGCATGTTGGGGTGAGGTGTACTGCGGGCATTGACCGCAGTGCACTCTGCTTCCGCTGTGGGCAGGCGGGCCACAAGTCGGCCACCTGCTCCGCGGAGCCCAGGTGCCCCGTCTGTTCAGCGGCGGGCAAAGCGTCCGGCCACAAACTGGGCTCGTCTGAGTGCCAGGCGGCTTCCCGCAGCAGGGGCCGGGCCAAGGGCAAAGCTGCTAGTGGGGCTAAATCTACCCCCTCCCCCACCCAGCAGCCCACAGTGGAGGTTATGGACACCGCCCAACAATAATGGCCCACATCTCCATTCTGCAGGCCAACGTCAACCACTGCGTCACGGCCCAGGACCTTTTGGCCCAATCCATGGCGCAGTGGCAGACGACACTGGCAGTAGTCGCCGAGCCGTACTACGTGCGCGAAACCCCAAACTGGGCCAGCGACCACAACGGCTTGGTGGCTATCGTCGCCCGGCGAAACGCTCCCCCCTTCGACCGAGTGCGGAGGGGTCGAGGGTGCGTCCTCGTAGCGCTGGGCGGCGCTGCAGTAATTGGGGTGTACTGCCCCCCCAGCAGAAGCATCGCCGAGTTCGAACAACTACTCTCGGAGGTCGGTGCTCTGCTGGCAGAAGTGCACCCCACCCCGGCCGTGGTGGCCGGAGATTTCAACGCTCACTCACGGGCGTGGGGATCTCCGGCGACCGATGCCCGGGGGGAGATGGTGGAAGAATGGGCGGTGTCCCAAGGCTTGGTGTTGCTGAACCAAGGGGCGGTCCACACCCTTGTGCGACCGCAGGGTAGGTCGATCGTCGATCTGTCGTTCGCCAGTTCTGACCTGGCCCGACGGATCGACAACTGGCGGGTCGTTGAGGGGGTGGAGACCGCGTCGGACCATCGGTACATCCGGTTCGACGTCGTCCCTGCCGCCTCGGTGGCTCGAGTCGACCTCGACCGCCCCTTGTTAGGAGAAGGTCCGCGGTGGCGACTCGGAACGTTGGATAGGGAACTGGCCCGAGAGGCGGCTATCGTCGAGCGATGGGCTGCGGGCGACAGTGGCCTGGACGCAGACGCGAGATGCGAGCGGCTCGCTGGAGCGCTGACTCGCGTCTGCGACGCGGCGATGCAAAGGGCGAGGCCTATCCCGCCTCGGAAATCGGTGTACTGGTGGCGTCCCCACCTAGCCGGGCTGCGTACAGCTAGTGACGCAGCCCAGAGGCAGTACTACCGGTGCCGAAGGCGGGCCGTAAGAGACCTCGCCCGAGAAGAACAGCTGCACGCCGCGTACCGGGCGGCCCGTGAGGCCCTTAGCTCGGCGGTCAAAGCCGCCAAGGAGGAGGCCTGGAAGGAGTGGCTCGAGAGTCTCAATCGAGATCCATGGGGGCGTCCGTACAAGACCGTGAGCCAGAAGCTCCGGCCTTGGGCGCCTCCTCTCACAAGGACTCTCGAGCCGAGCCTCCTCCACCGAGTGGTCAGTTCCCTCTTCCCTGCGAGGGAGGAGTGGGTCCCACCGCGGATGGCAACACCAAGCCGGGTGCCGGCAGACGAAGGGGCAATACCTCCCGTGTCCGAGGCCGAGTTAGGGGCTGCGATCCTGGCACTCAGGTCCAGGAACCGCGCCCCGGGCCCGGACGGCGTCCCTGGGAAGGTTATTGTCACAGTCATGCCGGCACTAGAGGAGGAGACGCTGTCCCTCATGTCCGAGTGTTTGGCGTCGGGGAGAGTCCCGCGACGATGGAAGACTGGGAAGCTCGTGCTGCTTAAAAAGCACGGGCGTCCAGTCGACTCGCCGTCGGCCTACCGCCCCATCGTTTTGCTCGACGAGATGTGCAAGCTGTTTGAGCGGGTGCTCGCTGCGCGTCTCGTCGGCCACCTGGAGGGGGCGGGGCCCAACCTAAGTGACGGCCAGTTCGGCTTCCGTCGCGGGAGGTCAACCCTCGACGCCATATCCCGACTGCGGGGCAGCGTCGACGAAGCGGTCGCCGGGGGAGAGGTGTTGTTGGCTGTGTCGCTGGACATAGCCAACGCCTTCAACACCCTCCCCTGGGAAACTATCGCCGAAGCGCTGAGGTACCACAACGTCCCGTGGTACCTCAGGCGCGTCCTTGCGGACTACTTCGTGGACCGGGTCATCATCTATCCGGCCCAAAGCGAAGTGGTCCGCAGGGGCATGTCTTGTGGCGTTCCACAGGGGTCGGTCCTCGGGCCGCTCCTGTGGAACGTAGGTTACGATTGGGTCCTGCGCGGTGCTAATCTTCGGGGAGTCGGTGTACTCTGTTACGCCGACGACACCCTAGTCACCGCGCGGGCCCCGACGTTTCGCGACGCCTCCGTCCTCGCTACGGCAGGCGTCGCCCATGTCGTGCGTCGCATCGGGGCACTAGGTTTGAAGGTGGCCCTCGAAAAGTCCGAGGCCCTATTCTTTCATGGGCCTCGGCAGACGCCGCCTCGAGATAGGTCGATTGTGGTGGGCGGCACCTCCATCGCTGTCGGGACCAGCCTGAAATACCTCGGGCTGGTTCTCGACAGTCGGTGGCGGTTTGCGGAGCATTTCCGGCAGCTGGCACCGAAGTTGCTGGCGTTTGCCGGAATGCTCTCGCGGTTGCTGCCCAACAGCGGAGGCCCGGGGTCTGCCTGCCGCCGTCTCTACGACGGAGTGGTGCGCTCCAAGGCGCTCTACGGAGCGCCCATATGGGCGGAGGCCCTCTGCCCTGCAAATGTTGCGCTGCTGCGGCGACCGCAGCGCGCCATCGCGCAGAGGGCCGCACGGGCGTACCACACCGTCTCTTACGAGGCGGCGTGTCTAATTGCGGGCAGTATCCCCTGGGATCTCGAGGCTGGCGTCCTCAAGAGGGTCTATGATGAGGGCGCCCTGATGCGGCGCAATCTGGGAGGTCGGCCGCCTCCGGAAGAGATCGATCGCTGGAGACAGGCGGCTCGCGACGATCTCTTCCGGAAATGGGCCGAAAGGCTGCGAGCGACCCGTAGTGGGTCGCTGCTCGTGGGGGCCGTCCGGCCCGTCCTGCGTCTTTTTGTGGAGAGGGGTCATGGGGCTCCGACGTACCACCTCACCCAACTTCTCACGGGTCATGGCTGTTTTGCCAAGTACCTGTGGGAAGTGGTGGGGATCGAACCGGAGCCCCGGTGCCGTCACTGCACCAGCGGCGACCCCGACACGGCCTACCACACCATGGCCGTGTGTGAGGCGTGGGACGGCCAAAGGACGGCCCTCGTAAGCTCCATTGGTGGAGACCTTTCGCTGTCGGCCGTGATTCCAGCCATGGCCGACAGCGAAGAGTGTTGGGCCGCCGTCGCCTCGTTCGCTAGCGAGGTGATGGCGGCAAAGAGAGAGGCTCTGCGGGAGCGGGAGCGAGCTGGTCTCACTCTTCCGCCCCGCAGGCCCCCGGCGAGGGGACGCCGGCGAGCGCAATTCGCCCGCGTCCCCGAATGAGCGAAGCCACGGGCGGTGGGTCGGGGGACCCGCCGCCCCATGCTAATGTGGCGGAATGCGCCCCTCAGTGTTCCTGGGGCGCATTTCTAAAGTGAGCTGGCCCCATCACCTGGATAAGTCTGTCCGGATGGTGGGGCCACCAAGAGGCGAGCCCAAACGGGCGCCCCTAGCCGAGTCGCGGTGAGAATTCTATCCCGCGGCTCGGATTAGGCGAAGGAGGAACACCGTGGTGGTTTAGTGGGTAGTCTGGCCTCCGTTTCGAGGTCAGGAGTCCCACACGAAGCGAGCCCCCTGCCCCCGCGGGGGGCGAGCGAAGTGCGTAAATGCATTCCACCACGTAAAAAAAAAAAAAAAAAAAAAAACCTAACCTAACCTAACCTAACCTAACCTAACCTAACCTAACCTAACCTAACCTAACCTAACCTAACCTAACCTAACCTAACCTAACCTAACCTAACCTAACCTAACCTAACCTAACCTAACCTAACCTAACCTAACCTGGGGCGAGCCCCAAGTGAGTACAAGTACGTCCTCGTCGTCGCCCTGGACCCCGTCCTGACCACCGTAACGGAGTGGCAGGCGGGTGACTGAACCTTGTGCTCGACACTTGCGGCTAATCATTGTGCGAATCGAACTGTTCTTGTTGTCTAACTGCGATGTTAACACGAGCAAAGATGCTCAACAGTCCTTTTAAGGACTCGGAGGAGATGGTGGCAGTTCCCTCTGCCTCCTCCTCCAACAGTCCTTTTCAGGACTCAGCGGTGGTGGCAGCTCCGTCTGATAATAGTCCTTTTCAGGACTGCGGGGAGATTGTGGCAGTTCCGTCTGCCTTGTCTGCGGACCAATCTCCTCCATCCACTATGGAGGTGGAGCTCGAAAGCCCTGCGGCTTCTGTGCCCCGCGCGGAGGCGGTTGTCGTGCTGGAGCGCCTGGGCACTTCGGCCGTACTGAGTGGGTCGCGCCCATCCTCCCCAGTAATGGGGAGACTGTGGCGCAAGCGCTCCAACTCTGCCACGGAGGCAGAGGAGGACGAGAGCGCGAAGAAGAGCAAGGCTCATTATGCCTACCTGGCCAAGGCTAAGGCCGAGTTAGCCGTGGCCAAGGAGAGAGAGGTGGAGCTCCGGGCTGAGGAGGAGCTCGCGGAGCAGCGGCGGAAGAGGGCTCTCTTCCTCCGGGAGTCCCCCAGCCCACAACCGCAGCCCAGCCCACTGTTACCAGCAGAAGTGGCAGATACTGCGACCCAGCCCCTCAGCGCGGAGCAGCTGTCGGGCTCCATCGAGGCAGCGGTGGCGATGGTACAATCCATCGCCACCAAGAGCTCCAATTTAAAGGGCCAGTACGTGCGGGACCTTAAGCAGGCATGTAGCTCCATCCTGGAGCACGTGCGTGTGCTGAGGTCCCGCACGCAGTCTGAGGAGGTGGCCCAGCTCCAGACCGAGCTGGCTGTCGTGCGGGCCGAAATGAGGGCCTGGAAGCGGCAGGCGGAGACTGCGCCGCCCGCGATGAGTCGCGAAGAGATCGCATTCCTGGTCGATGCGCGCATCGCGGGCATCCAGGACCGCCTGCTGCCCGAGACCCGCATCCGCCCACCTCTCCAGGCGGACAGCCGTAATGCCGCCCGCCTGGCTAGGGAGCCCGAGCGCCAAACCACGCTCTCATCCCTTCCTCCCTCGCCACCTCTTCCTCTGTCTCCTCCAACGCCCGATGAGCAGGTGGAGGAGGCATCGCGCCCCACTCCTCCGGGAGATAAGGCCAAGAGGAAGAGGCCGAAGAAGAAGACGGCCGCGGCGAGGGAGGCAGAAGCTGCCCGCCAGGTGCGACAGCCATCCTCGCTGACCCCCCAGTCGGCCCCAGCGCCAACATCGTGGAGCACAGTGGCGGCGCGCCCAAAAGCGCCAAAGCCAGCACCAGCCCAGCCAGCTCCAGTAGCGCCAGCCACTAGCAGCAGGAAACGTGGCGCCCGTAGGCCTCGCAAATTGCGAGCGCCTAAGACCGCAGCGGTCACCCTAACACTGCAGCCGGGCGCCGCGGAGCAGGGGGTGACTTACGGAGAGGTGCTCGCCAAGGCCGAGAGGTCAATTGACCTCAAGGCCCTCGGCATAGACGGCCTGCGCCTCCGTCCCTCCGTGACAGGAGGTCGAATCCTGGAGGTGGCCGGCGCTGACAGAGCGCAGAAGGCCGACGCCCTGGCCACAAAACTGAAGGAAGTGCTGGAGGAGGTCCGCGTCGCAAGACCAGAGAGGTGCGTGGAGCTACGCATCTCTGGTCTGAGCGACTCGGCCTCCAAGGAGACCGTAGCGGCGTCGCTGGCAGCAGAGGGGGGCTGCTCTGCCAGCTCCATAAAGGTGGGCGACATCCAGCGCCCATCTGGCCGACAGGGCTCTGCCTGGCTGCGGTGCCCGGTTGACGCGGCCAAATTACTAACCGACGGACGCCGCATTGTGATCGGATGGTCAGTGGTTAGGCTGACCACCCTGGAGCCCAGGCCGGCGCGGTGCTTCCGCTGCCTGGAGCCGGGGCATGTTGGTGTAAGGTGCACTGCGGGCATTGACCGCAGTGCACTATGCTTCCGTTGTGGGCAGGCGGGCCACAAGTCGGCCACCTGCTCCGCGGAGCCCAGGTGCCCCGTCTGTTCAGCGGCGGGCAAAGCGTCCGGCCACAAGCTGGGCTCGTCTGAGTGCCAGGCGGCTTCCCGCAGCAGGGGCCGGGCCAAGAGCAAAGCTGCCAGTGGGGCAAAATCTACCCCCTCCCCCACCCAGCAGCCCACAGTGGAGGTTATGGACATCGCCGAACAATAATGGCCCACATCTCCATTCTGCAGGCCAACGTCAACCACTGCGTCACGGCCCAGGACCTTTTGGCCCAATCCATGGCGCAGTGGCAGACGACACTGGCAGTAGTCGCCGAGCCGTACTACGTGCGCGAAACCCCAAATTGGGCCAGCGACCACAACGGCTTGGTGGCTATCGTCGCCCGACGAAACGCTCCCCCCTTCGATCGAGTGCGGAGGGGTCGAGGGTGCGTCCTCGTAGCGCTGGGCGGCGCTGCAGTAATTGGGGTGTACTGCCCCCCCAGCAGAAGCATCGCCGAGTTCGAACAACTACTCTCGGAGGTCGGTGCTCTGCTGGCAGAAGTGCACCCCACCCCGGCCGTGGTGGCCGGAGATTTCAACGCTCACTCACGGGCGTGGGGATCTCCGGCGACTGATGCCCGGGGGGAGATGGTGGAAGAATGGGCGGTGTCCCAAGGCTTGGTGTTGCTGAACCAAGGGGCGGTCCACACCCTTGTGCGACCGCAGGGTAGGTCGATCGTCGATCTGTCGTTCGCCAGTTCTGACCTGGCCCGACGGATCGACAACTGGCGGGTCGTTGAGGGGGTGGAGACCGCGTCGGACCATCGGTATATCCGGTTCGACGTCGTCCCTTCCGCCTCGGCGGCTCGAGTCGACCTCGACCGCCCCTTGTTAGGAGAAGGTCCGCGGTGGCGACTCGGAACGTTGAATAGGGAACTGGCCCGAGAGGCGGCTATCGTCGAGCGATGGGCTGCGGGCGACAGTGGCCTGGACGCAGACGCGAGATGCGAGCGGCTCGCTGGAGCGCTGACTCGCGTCTGCGACGCGGCGATGCAAAGGGCGAGGCCTATCCCGCCTCGGAAATCGGTGTACTGGTGGCGTCCCCACCTAGCCGGGCTGCGTACAGCTAGTGACGCAGCCCAGAGGCAGTACTACCGGTGCCGAAGGCGGGCCGTGAGAGACCTCGCCCGAGAAGAACAGCTGCACGCCGCGTACCGGGCCGCCCGTGAGGCCCTTAGCTCGGCGGTCAAAGCCGCCAAGGAGGAGGCCTGGAAGGAGTGGCTCGAGAGTCTCAATCGAGATCCATGGGGGCGTCCGTACAAGACCGTGAGCCAGAAGCTCCGGCCTTGGGCGCCTCCTCTCACAAGGACTCTTGAGCCGAGCCTCCTCCACCGAGTGGTCAGTTCCCTCTTCCCTGCGAGGGAGGAGTGGGTCCCACCGCGGATGGCAACACCAAGCCGGGTGCCGGCAGACGAAGGGGCAATACCTCCCGTGTCCGAGGCCGAGTTAGGGGCTGCGATCCTGGCACTCAGATCCAGGAACCGCGCCCCGGGCCCGGACGGCGTCCCTGGGAAGGTCATTGCCACAGTCATGCCGGCACTAGAGGAGGAGACGCTGTCCCTCATGTCGGAGTGTTTGGCGTCGGGGAGAGTCCCGCGACGATGGAAGACTGGGAAGCTCGTGCTGCTTAAAAAGCACGGGCGTCCAGTCGACTCGCCGTCGGCCTACCGCCCCATCGTTTTGCTCGACGAGATGTGCAAGCTGTTTGAGCGGGTGCTCGCTGCGCGTCTCGTCGGCCACCTGGAGGGGGCGGGGCCCAACTTAAGTGACGGCCAGTTCGGCTTCCGTCGCGGGAGGTCAACCCTCGACGCCATATCCCGACTTCGGGGCAGCGTCGACGAAGCGGTCGCCGGGGGAGAGGTGTTGTTGGCTGTGTCGCTGGACATAGCCAACGCCTTCAACACCCTCCCCTGGGAAACTATCGCCGAGGCGCTGAGGTACCACAACGTCCCGTGGTACCTCAGGCGCGTCCTTGCGGACTACTTCGTGGACCGGGTCATCATCTACCCGGCCAAAAGCGAGGTGGTCCGCAGGGGCATGTCTTGTGGCGTTCCACAGGGGTCGGTCCTCGGGCCGCTCCTGTGGAACATAGGGTACGATTGGGTCCTGCGCGGTGCTAATCTTCGGGGAGTCGGTGTACTCTGTTACGCCGACGACACCCTAGTCACCGCGCGGGCCCCGACGTTTCGCGACGCCTCCGTCCTCGCTACGGCAGGCGTCGCCCATGTCGTGCGTCGCATCGGGGCACTAGGTTTGAAGGTGGCCCTCGAAAAGTCCGAGGCCCTATTCTTTCATGGGCCTCGGCAGACGCCGCCTCGAGATAGGTCAATTGTGGTGGGCGGCACCTCCATCGCTGTCGGGACCAGTTTGAAATACCTCGGGCTGGTTCTCGACAGTCGGTGGCGGTTTGCGGAGCATTTCCGGCAGCTGGCACCGAAGCTGCTGGCGTTTGCCGGAATGCTCTCGCGGTTGCTGCCCAACAGCGGAGGCCCGGGGTCTGCCTGCCGCCGTCTCTACGACGGAGTGGTGCGCTCCAAGGCGCTCTACGGAGCGCCCATATGGGCGGAGGCCCTCTGCCCAGCAAACGTTGCGCTGCTGCGACGACCGCAGCGCGCCATCGCGCAGAGGGCCGCACGGGCGTACCACACCGTCTCTTACGAGGCGGCGTGTCTAATTGCGGGCAGTATCCCCTGGGATCTCGAGGCAGGCGTCCTAAAGAGGGTCTACGATGAGGGTGCCCTGATGCGGCGCAATCTGGGAGGTCGGCCGCTTCCGGAGGAGATCGATCGCTGGAGACAGGCGGCTCGCGACGATCTCTTCCGGAAATGGGCCGAAAGGCTGAGAGCGACCCGTAGTGGGTCGCTGCTCGTGGGGGCCGTCCGGCCCGTCCTGCGTCTTTTTGTGGAGAGGGGTCATGGGGCTCCGACGTACCACCTCACCCAACTTCTCACGGGTCATGGCTGTTTTGCCAAGTACCTGTGGGAAGTGGTGGGGATCGAACCGGAGCCCCGGTGCCGTCACTGCACCAGCGGCGACCCCGACACGGCCTACCACACCATGGCCGTGTGTGAGGCGTGGGACGGCCAAAGGACGGCCCTCGTAAGCACCATTGGTGCAGACCTTTCGCTGTCGGCCGTGATTCCAGCCATGGCCGACAGCGAAGAGTGTTGGGCCGCCGTCGCCTCGTTCGCTAGCGAGGTGATGGCGGCAAAGAGAGAGGCTCTGCGGGAGCGGGAGCGAGCTGGTCTCACTCTTCCGCCCCGCAGGCCCCCAGCGAGGGGACGCCGGCGAGCGCAATTCGCCCGCGTCCCCGAATGAGCGAAGCCACGGGCGGTAGGTCGGGGGACCCGCCGCCCCATGCTAATGTGGCGGAATGCGCCCCTCAGTGTTCCTGGGGCGCATTCGTAAAGTGAGCTGGCCCCATCACCTGGAAAGTCTGTCCGGATGGTGGGGCCACCAAGAGGCGAGCCCAAACGGGCGTCCCTAGCCGAGTCGCGGTGAGAATTCTATCCCGCGGCTCGGATTAGGCGAAGGAGGAACACCGTGGTGGTTTAGTGGGTAGTCTGGCCTCCGTGTCGAGGTCAGGAGTCCCACACGAAGCGAACCCCCTGCCCCCGTGGGGGGTGAGCGAAGTGCGTAAATGCATTCCACCACGTAAAAAAAAAAAAAAAAAAAAAAATAAAAAAAAAAAAAAAAAAAAAAAAAACCTAACCTAACCTCTCGACGAGATGTGCAAGCTGTTTGAGCGGGTGCTCGCTGCGCGTCTCGTCGGCCACCTGGAGGGGGCGGGGCCCAACTTAAGTGACGGCCAGTTCGGCTTCCGTCGCGGGAGGTCAACCCTCGACGCCATATCCCGACTGCGGGGCAGCGTCGACGAAGCGGTCGCCGGGGGAGAGGTGTTGTTGGCTGTGTCGCTGGACATAGCCAACGCCTTCAACACCCTCCCCTGGGAAACAATAGCCGAGGCGCTGAGGTACCACAACGTCCCGTGGTACCTCAGGCGCGTCCTTGCGGACTACTTCGTGGACCGGGTCATCATCTACCCGGCCAAAAGCGAGGTGGTCCGCAGGGGCATGTCTTGTGGCGTTCCACAGGGGTCGGTGCTCGGGCCGCTCCTGTGGAACGTAGGGTACGATTGGGTCCTGCGCGGTGCTAACCTTCGGGGAGTCGGTGTACTCTGTTACGCCGACGACACCCTAGTCACCGCGCGGGCCCCGACGTTTCGCGACGCCTCCGTCCTCGCTACGGCAGGCGTCGCCCATGTCGTGCGTCGCATCGGGGCACTAGGTTTGAAGGTGGCTCTCGAAAAGTCTGAGGCCCTATTCTTTCATGGGCCTCGGCAGACGCCGCCTCGAGATAGGTCGATTGTGGTGGGCGGCACCTCCATCGCTGTCGGGACCAGTCTGAAATACCTCGGGCTGGTTCTCGACAGTCGGTGGCGGTTTGCGGAGCATTTCCGGCAGCTTGCACCGAAATTGCTGGCGTTTGCCGGAATGCTCTCGCGGTTGCTGCCCAACAGCGGAGGCCCGGGGTCTGCCTGCCGCCGTCTCTACGACGGAGTGGTGCGCTCCAAGGCGCTCTACGGAGCGCCCATATGGGCGGAGGCCCTCTGCCCAGCTAACATTGCGCTGCTGCGACGACCGCAGCGCGCCATCGCGCAGAGGGCCGCACGGGCGTACCACACCGTCTCTTACGAGGCGGCGTGTCTAATTGCGGGCAGTATCCCCTGGGATCTCGAGGCTGGCGTCCTAAAGAGGGTCTACGATGAGGGTGCCCTGATGCGGCGCAATCTGGGAGGTCGGCCGCTTCCGGAGGAGATCGATCGCTGGAGACAGGCGGCTCGCGACGATCTCTTCCGGAAATGGGCCGAAAGGCTGAGAGCGACCCGTAGTGGGTCGCTGCTCGTGGGGGCCGTCCGGCCCGTCCTGCGTCTTTTTGTGGAGAGGGGTCATGGGGCTCCGACGTACCACCTCACCCAACTTCTCACGGGTCATGGCTGTTTTGCCAAGTACCTGTGGGAAGTGGTGGGGATCGAACCGGAGCCCCGGTGCCGTCACTGCACCAGCGGCGACCCCGACACGGCCTACCACACCATGGCCGTGTGTGAGGCGTGGGACGGCCAAAGGACGGCCCTCGTAAGCACCATTGGTGCAGACCTTTCGCTGTCGGCCGTGATTCCAGCCATGGCCGACAGCGAAGAGTGTTGGGCCGCCGTCGCCTCGTTCGCTAGCGAGGTGATGGCGGCAAAGAGAGAGGCTCTGCGGGAGCGGGAGCGAGCTGGTCTCACTCTTCCGCCCCGCAGGCCCCCGGCGAGGGGACGCCGGCGAGCGCAATTCGCCCGCGTCCCCGAATGAGCGAAGCCACGGGCGGTGGGTCGGGGGACCCGCCGCCCCATGCTAATGTGGCGGAATGCGCCCCTCAGTGTTCCTGGGGCGCATTCGTAAAGTGAGCTGGCCCCATCACCTGGAAAGTCTGTCCGGATGGTGGGGCCACCAAGAGGCGAGCCCGAACGGGCGTCCCTAGCCGAGTCGCGGTGAGAATTCTATCCCGCGGCTCGGATTAGGCGAAGGAGGAACACCGTGGTGGTTTAGTGGGTAGTCTGGCCTCCGTTTCGAGGTCAGGAGTCCCACACGAAGCGAGCCCCCTGCCCCCGCGGGGGGTGAGCGAAGTGCGTAAATGCATTCCACCACGTAAAAAAAAAAAAAAAAAAAAAAAAAAACCTAACCTAACCTAACCTAACCTAACCTAACCTAACCTAACCTAACCTAACCTAACCTAACCTAACCTAACCTAACCTAACCTAACCTAACCTAACCTAACCTGGGGCGAGCCCCAAGTGAGTACAAGTACGTCCTCGTCGTCGCCCTGGACCCCGTCCTGACCACCGTAACGGAGTGGCAGGCGGGTGACTGAACCTTGTGCTCGACACTTGCGGCAAATTCTTTTGTGATTCTTACTGTTGTTGTTGTTTTAAGCGAGATGCTAACACGAGCGAAGATTAACAGTCCTTTTAAGGACTCGGAGGAGATGGTGGCAGCTCCCTCTGCCTCCTCCTCCAAAAGTCCTTCTCAGGACTCAGCGGTGGTGGCAGCTCCGTTTGCAGTTCAAAGTCCTTTTCAGGACTGCGGGGAGATTGTGGCAGTTCCGTCTGCCTTGTCTGCGGACCAATCTCCTCCATCCACTATGGAGGTGGAGCTCGAAAGCCCTGCGGCTTCTGTGCCCCGCGCGGAGGCGGTTGTTGTGCTGGAGCGCCTGGGCACTTCGGCCGTACTGAGTGGGTCGCGCCCATCCTCCCCAGTAATGGGGAGACTGTGGCGCAAGCGCTCCAACTCTGCCACGGAGGCAGAGGAGGACGAGAGCGCGAAGAAGAGCAAGGCTCATTATGCCTACCTGGCCAAGGCGAAGGCCGAGCTAGCCGTGGCCAGGGAGAGAGAGGTGGAGCTCCGGGCTGAGGAGGAGCTCGCGGAGCAGCGGCGGAAGAGGGCTCTCTTCCTCCGGGAGTCCCCCAGCCCACAACCGCAGCCCAGCCCACTGTTACCAGCAGGAGTGGCAGATACTGCGACCCAGCCCCTCAGCGCGGAGCAGCTGTCGGGCTCCATCGAGGCAGCGGTGGCGATGGTACAGTCCATCGCCACCAAGAGCTCCAATTTAAAGGGCCAGTACGTGCGGGACCTTAAGCAGGCATGTTGCTCCATCCTGGAGCACGTGCGTGTGCTGAGGTCCCGCACGCAGTCTGAGGAGGTGGCCCAGCTCCAGACCGAGCTGGCTGTCGTGCGGGCCGAAATGCGGGCCTGGAAGCGGCAGGCGGAGACTGCGCCGCCCGCGATGAGTCGCGAAGAGATCGCATTCCTGGTCGATGCGCGCATCGCGGGCATCCAGGACCGCCTGCTGCCCGAGACCCGCATCCGCCCACCTCTCCAGGCGGACAGGCGTAATGCCATCCGCCAGGCTAAGGAAGCCGAGCCCGAGCGCCAACCCGAGCTCCCTTCCCTTCCTCCCTCGCCGCCTCTTCAGCTATCCCCTCCAATGCCCGATGGGCAAGCGGAGGACGCGTCGCGTCCCACCCCTCCAGGAGGTAAGGCCGCCAAGAAGAAGAGGCCGAAGAAGAAGACGGCCGCGGCGAGGGAGGCAGAAGCTGCCCGCCAGCCGCGACAGCCATCTCAGCCATCCACGCTGACCCCCCAGTCGGTTCCAGCGCCGTTACAGTGGAGCCAGGTGGTGGCACGGCCAAAAGCGCCGAAGACGGCCCAAGTTCAGCCGGCTCCAGTGGCGCCAGCCACGCAAAAAAAGCGTAGTGGCCGAAAACCCCGCAAACTACGAGCGCCCAAAACTGCAGCGGTCACTCTCACGCTGCAGCCGGACGCCGCGGAGCGGGGCGTAACGTACGGCGATGTGCTTGCCAAGGCCGAGAGGTCGATAGACCTCAAGGCCCTCGGCATTGACGGCCTTCGCCTGCGTCCCGCTGTGACCGGAGGCCGAATCCTCGAGGTGGCCGGCGCTGACAGAGCGCAGAAGGCCGACGCCCTGGCCACAAAACTACGGGAGGCGCTGGAGGAGGTCCGCGTCGCTAGACCAGAGAGGTGCGTGGAGCTACGCATCTCTGGTCTGAGCGACTCGGCCTCCAAGGAGACCGTAGCGGCGTCGCTGGCAGCAGAGGGGGGCTGCTCTGCCAGCTCTATAAAGGTGGGCGACATTCAGCGCCCATCTGGCCGGCAGGGCTCTGCCTGGCTGCGGTGCCCTGTTGACGCGGCCAAAGTCCTCACGGACGGGCGCCGCATCGTAATCGGGTGGTCAGTGGTTAGGCTGACCACCCTGGAGCTCAGGCCGGCGCGGTGCTTCCGCTGCCTAGAGCCGGGGCATGTTGGTGTAAGGTGTACTGCGGGCATTGACCGCAGTGCGCTCTGTTTCCGTTGTGGGCAGGCGGGCCACCAGTCTGCCACCTGCTCCGCGGAGCCCAAGTGCCCCGTCTGTGCGGCGGAAGGTGCACCGTCTGGCCACAAATTAGGGTCAGGCGAGTGCAAGGCGGCCTCCCGTAGTAGGGGCCGCGCAAAAAGGAAGGCTGCCGGTGGGGCTAAATCTACCCCCTCCCCCACCCAACAGCCCACAGTGGAGGTTATGGACACCGCCCAACAATAATGGCCCACATCTCCATTCTGCAGGCCAACGTCAACCACTGCGTCACGGCCCAGGACCTTTTGGCCCAATCCATGGCGCAGTGGCAGACGACACTGGCAGTGGTCGCCGAGCCGTACTACGTGCGCGAAACCCCTAACTGGGCCAGCGACCACAACGGCTTGGTGGCTATCGTCGCCCAGCGAACGGCTCCCCCCTTCGAAAGAGTGCAGAGGGGTCGAGGTTGCGTCCTCGTCACGCTGGGCGGCGCTGCAGTGATTGGGGTGTACTGCCCCCCCAGTAGGAGCATCGCCGAGTTTGAGCAGCTGCTCGCTGAGGTCGGTGCCCTGCTGGCGGAAGTGCACCCCACCCCGGCCGTGGTGGCCGGAGATTTCAACGCTCACTCTCGGGCGTGGGGATCTCCGGCGACCGATGCCCGGGGGGAGATGTTGGAGGAATGGGCGGTGTCCCAAGGCTTGGTGTTGCTGAACCAAGGGGCGGTCCACACCCTAGTGCGACCGCAGGGTAGGTCGATCGTCGATCTGTCGTTCGCCAGTTCTGGCCTGGCCCGACGGATCGGCAACTGGCGGGTCGTTGAGGGGGTGGAGACCGCGTCGGACCACCGGTACATCCGGTTCGACGTCGTCCCTGCCGCCTCGGCGGCTCAAGTCGACCTCGACCGTCCCTTGGTAGGAGAAGGTCCGCGGTGGCGACTCACCACACTGGACAAGGAACTGGCCCGAGAGGCGGCTATCGTCGAGCGATGGGCTGCGGGCGACAGTGGCCTGGACGCAGACGCGAGATGCGAGCGGCTCGCTGGAGCGCTGACTCGCGTCTGCGACGCGGCGATGCAAAGGGCGAGGCCTATCCCGCCTCGGAAATCGGTGTACTGGTGGCGTCCCCACCTAGCCGGGCTGCGTACAGCTAGTGACACAGCCCAGAGGCAGTACTACCGGTGCCGAAGGCGGGCCATAAGAGACCTCGCCCGAGAAGAACAGCTGCACGCCGCGTACCGGGCCGCCCGTGAGGCCCTTAGCTCGGCGGTCAAAGCCGCCAAGGAGGAGGCCTGGAAGGAGTGGCTCGAGAGTCTCAATCAAGATCCATGGGGGCGTCCGTACAAGACCGTGAGCCAGAAGCTCCGGCCTTGGGCGCCTCCTCTCACAAGGACTCTCGAGCCGAGCCTCCTCCACCGAGTGGTCAGTTCCCTCTTCCCTGCGAGGGAGGAGTGGGTCCCACCGCGGATGGCAACACCAAGCCGGGTGCCGGCAGACGAAGGGGCAATACCTCCCGTGTCCGAGGCCGAGTTAGGGGCTGCGATCCTGGCACTCAGGTCCAGGAACCGCGCTCCGGGCCCGGACGGCGTCCCTGGGAAGGTTATTGCCACAGTCATGCCGGCACTAGAGGAGGAGACGCTGTCCCTCATGTCCGAGTGCCTGGCGTCGGGGAGAGTCCCGCGACGATGGAAGACTGGGAAGCTCGTGCTTCTTAAAAAGCACGGGCGCCCAGTCGACTCGCCGTCGGCCTACCGCCCCATCGTTTTGCTCGACGAGATGTGCAAGCTGTTTGAGCGGGTGCTCGCTGCGCGTCTCGTCGGCCACCTGGAGGGGGTGGGGCCCAACTTAAGTGACGGCCAGTTCGGCTTCCGTCGCGGGAGGTCAACCCTCGACGCCGTATCCCGACTGCGGGGCAGCGTCGACGAAGCGGTGGCCGGGGGAGAGGTGTTGTTGGCTGTGTCGCTGGACATAGCCAACGCCTTCAACACCCTCCCCTGGGAAACTATAGCCGAGGCGCTGAGGTACCACAACGTCCCGTGGTACCTCAGGCGCGTCCTTGCGGACTACTTCGTGGACCGGGTCATCATCTATCCGGCCCAAAGCGAGGTGGTCCGCAGGGGCATGTCTTGTGGCGTTCCACAGGGGTCGGTCCTCGGGCCGCTCCTGTGGAACGTAGGTTATGATTGGGTCCTGCGCGGTGCTAATCTTCGGGGAGTCGGTGTACTTTGTTACGCCGACGACACCCTAGTCACCGCGCGGGCCCCGACGTTTCGCGACGCCTCCGTCCTCGCTACGGCAGGCGTCGCCCATGTCGTGCGTCGCATCGGGGCACTAGGTTTGAAGGTGGCCCTCGAAAAGTCCGAGGCCCTATTCTTTCATGGGCCTCGGCAGACGCCGCCTCGAGATAGGTCGATTGTGGTGGGCGGCACCTCCATCGCTGTCGGGACCAGTCTGAAATACCTCGGGCTGGTTCTCGACAGTCGGTGGCGGTTTGCGGAGCATTTCCGGCAGCTTGCACCGAAGTTGCTGGCGTTTGCCGGAATGCTCTCGCGGTTGCTGCCCAACAGCGGAGGCCCGGGGTCTGCCTGCCGCCGTCTCTACGACGGAGTGGTGCGCTCCAAGGCGCTCTACGGAGCGCCCATATGGGCGGAGGCCCTCTGCCCAGCAAATGTTGCGCTGCTGCGACGACCGCAGCGCGCCATCGCGCAGAGGGCCGCACGGGCGTACCACACCGTCTCTTACGAGGCGGCGTGTCTAATTGCGGGCAGTATCCCCTGGGATCTCGAGGCTGGCGTCCTAAAGAGGGTCTACGATGAGGGTGCCCTGATGCGGCGCAATCTGGGAGGTCGGCCGCTTCCGGAGGAGATCGATCGCTGGAGACAGGCGGCTCGCGACGATCTCTTCCGGAAATGGGCCGAAAGGCTGAGAGCGACCCGTAGTGGGTCGCTGCTCGTGGGGGCCGTCCGGCCCGTCCTGCGTCTTTTTGTGGAGAGGGGTCATGGGGCTCCGACGTACCACCTCACCCAACTTCTCACGGGTCATGGCTGTTTTGCCAAGTACCTGTGGGAAGTGGTGGGGATCGAACCGGAGCCCCGGTGCCGTCACTGCACCAGCGGCGACCCCGACACGGCCTACCACACCATGGCCGTGTGTGAGGCGTGGGACGGCCAAAGGACGGCCCTCGTAAGCACTATTGGTGCAGACCTTTCGCTGTCGGCCGTGATTCCAGCCATGGCCGACAGCGAAGAGTGCTGGGCCGCCGTCGCCTCGTTCGCTAGCGAGGTGATGGCGGCAAAGAGAGAGGCTCTGCGGGAGCGGGAGCGAGCTGGTCTCACTCTTCCGCCCCGCAGGCCCCCGGCGAGGGGACGCCGGCGAGCGCAATTCGCCCGCGTCCCCGAATGAGCGAAGCCACGGGCGGTGGGTCGGGGGACCCGCGGCCCCATGCTAATGTGGCGGAATGCGCCCCTCAGTGTTCCTGGGGCGCATTCGTAAAGTGAGCTGGCCCCATCACCTGGAAAGTCTGTCCGGATGGTGGGGCCACCAAGAGGCGAGCCCGAACGGGCGTCCCTAGCCGAGTCGCGGTGAGAATTCTATCCCGCGGCTCGGATTAGGCGAAGGAGGAACACCGTGGTGGTTTAGTGGGTAGTCTGGCCTCCGTTTCGAGGTCAGGAGTCCCACACGAAGCGAACCCCCTGCCCCCGCGGGGGGTGAGCGAAGTGCGTAAATGCATTCCACCACGTAAAAAAAAAAAAAAAAAAAAAAAAACCTAACCTAACCTAACCTAACCTAACCTAACCTAACCTAACCGCGGATGATGTAGTGATGGTGTTCGATGGGGACAGTGCCCTGGAAATCGAGGGACAGGCCAATGCCTCTCTCGAGCATGTGCGGGAGTGGGGTATCCGAAACAAGCTGAAATTCGCACCGCACAAAACTTGTGCGATGGTAATAACGCGGAGGCTAAAGTACGATACCCCGCGCCTCAGCATGGGCGGGATAGACATTGGACTGTCCAAGGAGATCAAAGTCCTGGGGCTGACCATCGACCACCAACTAACATTTAACACACACGTCACAAACGTTTGCAGAAAGGCGATCGGGATATACCACAAACTCGCGCGGACGGCTCGGATCAGCTGGGGGTTACACCCCGAGGTGATCCGAACCATCTATAACGCGGTTGTGGAGCCCACGGTGTTGTACGCGGCCAGCAGTTGGTGCGCGGCGGTGGAGAAGCTTGGTATCCGAAAGCAGCTGAACGTGGTGCAGCGCGGGTTCGCCCAAAAACTTTGTAAGGGCTATCGGACGATCTCCCTGCACTCAGGACTGATCCTGGCTGGAATGCTCCCTCTGGACCTCAGAGTTCGTGAGGTGGCCTCGTTGTACGAGACCAAGAGAGGAGTGCTCCAGTCATGGTTGGGAGACAGGGAGATCGAACGAATGGCTCCAGCCATCGAAGCACCTCACCCCGCGGAGCATATGAGCCTGGAGTTCACCAGTCTGGTAGACGAGGAACATTATAATAGTACGGACAGTATTGAGGTCCGTATCTTCACGGACGGGAGCAAGATTGAGGGCCGGGTCGGTGCTGCGTTATCCATATGGAATAACGGGACCGAAACCAGGGCCCTCAAACTTGCTCTGTCGTCCCATTGCACCGTCTACCAGGCCGAACTCTTGGCTATATGCAAAGCGACCAGTGAGGTCCTCAAGCGCGGCGCGGCCACGTTCGCGATCCTCAGTGACAGCAGAGCCGCACTCCAGACGGTAACTAACCGTCACGCCCTCCACCCTCTGGCAGTTGAAGCCAGAAGTAACATCAGGCGGGGCTTGGTCCAGGGCAAGGAAATTTCCTTGTTCTGGATCAAAGCCCACGCAGGGTTGGAGGGCAATGAGCGGGCCGACCAGCTCGCCAAGGAGGCGGCTCTGGGGCTGAAGATCGCCCCTCACTACGATCTGTGCCCAGTTTCATTCGTCAAGCGTGGTCTACGTCGGACCACTCTCGACGAATGGAGCGAAAGGTACAGAACGGGTGAGACCGCTTCGGGCACCAAGCTCTTCCTACCATGCGCGGTAACAGCATACAGCATCGTTCGTAAGATCGAGATCGCCGGCATCACAACCCAGTTGCTAACAGGACATGGTGGGTTCTCCGAATACTTGGCCAGATTCAAGTGTAAGGAGGACCCATCGTGCGCCTGCGAGCCTGGGATACCTGAGACGGTCGCACACATTCTCGTGGACTGCCCGATCCACGCGCGAGACAGGCACAATTTGGAGTGTACATTAAATATAAGGATTGTAAAAGAAAATCTTCCCTTACTAATGAGCAAAAAATACAGATCACATTTTCTTGAGTTTGGAGAAAAAATTGTCAACATAGTGATTAAGAGAAATAAGGCATGAAATAAATCTTATGCAGATATTTTTGAATATCGGGCCAAAGATTTAAGGAAATAGAGATAAAACGAGAAATGTATATATATATATAAGGTAAAATAAGGAAATAGAATAAATAAGGTTTAAATTAAGTATTGTTATGTAGTGTAAGAAATGTAATTGTGTTTAAAAATAAAAAGAACACTATGGAGGAATATCCCATACCCTATCCCGATAGTATAGTTTTGGTATATAGTATGAAAGGCATGGAATGAAAGTACGAGAGGGATACAAGCGAGAACTGGTATGGTAATAGAGGACAAGAATGAATGCGTGATTTAAAATTTGTAATATAATATGTAGAATAAACGAAAGAACAGCACTAAGTGCAGGTTAAACCCTGAGTGGGTTATCCCTAGATTTTGTAGGTAGCCTAGATAGTGAAATAACATTAAGCTCAGAATAGGCTTTCACGATGTGCAAGACACACAGTGGAAGGTGCTAGAAAAAAAAAAAAAAAAAAAAAAAAAAAAAAAAAAAAAAAAAACCTAACCTAACCTAACCTAACCTAACCTAACCTAACCTAACCTAACCTAACCTAACCTAACCTAACCTAACCTAACTCTCCACTTTACCGCAAAAAGCAGAATTTTCCGACAGGTGAAAACTTTTTAAATTAAGTTAGAAAATCGCAACTTTGACGTCCAATAGCAGCGGAACCAGAGTGAAACAGAGAATTCTGCAACTGCTATAAGTTGCGCGCTCGTTTTGTCTACAAGTCTACAAATTTTCAAAATTTTCCGGCGATTTTCCAGTGAGCAGCAACTGGAAAACCAACTTTTTGAGTTTATCGTGCATTTTTGCACGATTAATTAAAGAATCTGTTTGTTGTTTATACGATAGGATAGCACTGTAATTATAGGTAATTTTAAGATAGGGGTAGATTTTCTTTGGTTTTGGCGACGGGGTTGGGTTTAGACAAGCCATCTACACCTGTTTAAGCCCAAACAAACCCCTTCCAGCGTCAAAATTAACGGAAATCGTAAATTCCGGGGTTAACGTGCAAAGTACGTGCAATTTTTAATCTTAGATTTCTCCGGACTGGAAAGTCCTATTGGAAAAATTTTTTCAATCATATTCGTGTCGGGGGGGAAATTTTAATTTGGAGCACTTTTTGTGCGATTTGGAGCCATTTGCTCCAAATTCGTTTTTGATACCCTGGGAGGACTGAAGACGTCCAGCCCAACCCAGGAATCGATTTTGGGCTTCCTACGACCAACGGTTTAGGAGCTACGGCCGGTCAAAGTTTGACCTTGGACGCGCGCGGCCATTTTGAAAAATTTAAAACACCTGTGGCTCCGCAGCCGGTGGTCGTAGAAAGACCGGATTTTGACTGGAGACGTCAACGAAGGGCCATCTACCCTACCCCACTCTTTTTGGGAAAATCAGGGAAAAATTTTCCCGGAAAATTTCCCAATTTTCTTTTTTAATTTTAGCATACCAGGGTGGTAGAGGGAGTTGGGCGAACCAGGGAGAAACTTTTCTGGGATCGCTGGGACACCTGAGACCGGAGATACACGAGTTTAAAGTTCGAGGAATCCGCCATCTTGGATTCCTATAAATTCGTGTATCTCGGGAACCAGTGGTCGTAGCGGACCCTGGTTTTCTCTGGGGTGCTTGGCTCTCTTTCCCACACCTGTCTGGTGGGGTTGGGGTTGGACCCCACAAAGTTGGGGGGTCAATTTGTGGGCCCCGCCCACTTGACCCAAAACCGGCATCGCGGGCTAGATCTCGTCGGGGCCTTTACGGGGATACCTCTCTCGAGCGGATCGGACCGTTGGTTCTCGGGATATCGGGGTTTTAGAATTACCGTGCAAATTTGCACGATAACTTCGGGGCCCTGCTATCTCCGAACCGGTGGGCCTGGGACCGTCGAGTTTGGGCTCGTTGTGAAGGGCTCGGGGAGCTCTATCCGAGCGACCCAGGGGGGGGACTCTATGTAGAGCCTCAACAACTTTGGATGGTAGAGTCGTCGTTTTTGGAGCCTCAGAGCCCAAATTAGCTTTGTATACACATTTAACGAAGCTCTACCAAATAGGCGGGCGATTGTATAGTTGCTCACGACTTATTATTAATTATTTACAATTTTTAGTTTTTATTTTATTTTATTTTATTAAGACTTTGTAATAAATAAATATAGTAGACTAGTAGCAGTGCTACTATAGACGGGTAGAACTGTTCCGTTCTACTGCTCAACAGACTCGTAGCTGTGCTACAGAAGACAGGTACAGTCAACACTACCTCCTGTATAATTATTGACTGATACTATTTTGTATTTCTGTTTTATTTTTGTTATTTTATTTTGTTTTATTTTTATTTACTTGCAACTGTATTTGTGACAAGTGACGGACAGCTGTAATTGCAGCAATATCGCGATCGCATCGGGCCTTGCAAACCTACACCACACGAACACCACAGAACACTCCCAGGTTACACACACTCACGCACTCTTACATAACACCTACACATCACAACACTTCACATCACCTACACATAACACGACACTTCTGGGACGTTGCCCCGATCTCGCATCTGACGCCACAATTAGCCGCGGGCCTGAGCTAGCACTGCATATAATATAATATTTATTGCAATTTTAATCTTTATTGAACCTGACATTTATTTTACACTTATTTTATATTTTTACACATATTTTAATTTTTAAATTTATCAATTTTTTACCGTTGTACGCGCACCTCTGGCAGAATGGCGACAACAAGAACGCCAGTTAGTATGTCGGGACCCTCCAATGTCAGGAAGGCAACCTCTACGTCCCCTATCAAACGCGTAGTAGACACGAGCCCGGTGGGTCTGGTCAGGGACAGCATCAATAAACTAGAAACCCCCGTGATGGGGAATGCCTCTAAAGATGCCAAAGCAGTACCCGTAACACGTTTAGGTGCGAAACGGAAGCCGGTAATCTTATCCCCATCACCGGAACCATTAAAAAGGGGGCGCTACGAGAGCGCCATGCGCAATTGCAAAATAATAAAAGACCAGCTCACCATCTCCGGTAACTTGAAACGCGAAATCAGGGCCAAAATAGAGGAGATGACCAATGGGCTCCAAAAATACATCAGAGAATATGAGGATGAGTTAAGGGGACAACTAAGGCGAGAAGTTGGGACGCCGGAGACATTAGCTCCTGCCGCCCCAACTCCTAAAACTGATAGCAGCAAGGAGATACTGAGAAAGATTGAGGAGAATGGAAGGCTTCTGAAAGAGAATGGAAGAATGATGAATGAACTGAAAGAGAGAATGGAAAGACAGGATGAAAGGGAGAAAGAAAGAGAAAGGAAAGGGACAGCGACATATGCGAGTGTGGCGTCGGGTCGCTCGGGGGCACCACCCCCGGGGCGGGCGACGCTACACTCCATAGTCATCACGTCGAAGAATGAAGAGGAGACGAGCGAGCAAGTGATCGAGAGACTGCAGAAAGTTGCAAATGAGGATGAAGGATGGGTGATGGTTGAGAAGGTAAGAAAGGCGAAAGACAGAAAGGTTATAATTGGCTATAAGACTGATGAGGAAAGAAAGAGGGCACAAGAGCAACTTGGGGCGAGGATTAAGAATGTGGCCGTGGAGCATATTCCAAACAAGGATCCGCTCTTAATTCTTTATAGCGTCCTTAGAGCTCACAGTGACGAGGATCTGCTGAAGGTTCTAAGGTCTCGGAACCATAATGTGTTCCGAGGGCTGACCCCAGAGCAGATCCGCATGTCAGTGCTCTATAGGAAAACTGCACGGAACCCACACACCAGCCATGTGGTGCTCAGGGTCTCCCCGGAGGTGTGGACCCGTGCCCTGGAAGCAGGGAGACTGCACGTAGACCTGCAACCAATCAGGGTTGCAGATCAATCTCCTCTCGTGCAGTGCTCCCTGTGCCTTGGGTATGGACACACCAGGAGGTTCTGCACCAGTACGGAACCCAGATGTAGTCACTGTGGGGGGCTCCATTTGAGAGCCGAGTGCCCAGACTACGCTGCTGGTGCAGAGCCTACCTGTTGTAACTGCCAACGGGAGAAGCTGAGCGGCACAGCGCACGCCGTGTACAGCGACTCGTGTCCTGTACGCCAGAGGTGGGATACTATAGCGAGGTCCACCACTCAGTACCGATGCTAATGTTGTCCCGGGGAACACGATCCCATACAGAGTGCTGCAGGCAAACCTCAAAAGGAAGAAGCTGGCAATCGAAGACTTCATACTCGAAGCCTCGAGGCGCAAAGCCACGGTCGCTCTAATACAAGAGCCCTACGTAGGAAACTCATCAAGGATGAAGTCATACCAGGGCGTCAGGGTCTTCCAGAACACTGGGCAAGGAGGAGGGACTGTGAAGGCGGCCATTGCCGTCTTCGATCCAACTCTGGATGTTGTACAGTACCCGCAACTCACCACCGACAACATCATTGTGGTGGGGATCCGGACCAGTGCCTGGACGATCACGCTGGTGTCCTTCTACTTTGAACCGAGACCAGCACCACTGGGGCCCTACTTAGAGCGCCTTAAAGAGGTGAGGCGAAGTTTAGATTCCCAGCTTGTTGTTTTTGGGGGAGATGCCAATGCTAAGAGCACCTGGTGGGGTCACTCGTTCGAAGACAGCAGAGGCGAGCTACTGAGAGGGGTCCTCGCTGAGATGGACCTCCATGTCCTGAATAGTGGAAACATTCCGACTTTCGATACTGTGAGAGGCGGAAGGAGGTACTGCAGCTTTGTGGACGTAACGGCATGCACGAGCAGTGCGCTCGCCTGGGTCGACGCTTGGAAGGTCGATACCAGCCTAGCACCGGGGTCAGACCACAACGGCATAGTGTTCAACCTCAACCTGGTAAAGGCCAAAGGCACAGCAATACAGCGCACCACTCGAATTTACAACACACGTAAGGCCAACTGGGACGCTTTCAAAGCTAATATGACTCGACTGCTCTCGGATATAGCGATAGACGAAATGAGACACCACAACCAGATGGATGTCCTAGTCGAAGCGTATACGAGGGCAGTCGAGGACGCGTGTAGAGAAAGCGTCCCAGTCAAAAAACAGGGGGGGTTGATCGCTGCGCCGTGGTGGTCTGAAGAACTCGCTAAATTAAGAAAGGTCATGGTCACCTACAAGCGTCGCATCAGGAACGCTGCGCCGGTCCGCAGAGCTTTTGTTATAGGGCAGTACCTGGAACGAAAGGAGACGTATGAAAGTGAAGTAAAAAAGGCACAGGTCGAAAGCTGGAAGAATTTCTGCGGAAAGCAGGACAGGGAGGGACTCTGGGAGGGGATATACCGTGTGATAGGAAGGGCCACAGTAAGGGAAGAGGACACTCTGCTTTCCGTCAATGGTTCATTCCTGGACGCGAAAGGTTCGGCCGAATTACTCGCCCGAACCTTCTATCCGGTTGATCGGGAGTGTGAGGACGATGAGGGGCACCGAAGAGTACGAGAAAACGCAAAAGATTTGGACGAGGATACGGGTCATCATAACGATGACCCACCTTTTACGATAAATGAACTCTTCGATGCCCTTCATAAGTTTAATCCTAAGAAGGCTCCGGGAGCGGATGGCTTTACTGCCGACATCTGCACCCACGCCGTTAGGGCCGACCCCTTATTCTTCCTGAAGCTGCTGAATCAATGCCTTCGCCACGGTTACTTTCCTAAGATATGGAAGGAGGCCGTGGTGGTGGCATTGAAGAAGCCAGGAAAGGACTCGTACACCGTTCCCAAGTCGTACAGACCTATTGGTCTACTGCCCGTCTTGGGGAAGGTGTACGAGAGGATGCTGGTGGCCCGGCTCAACTTCTATCTATTGCCGAGGATTAGCCCCCGCCAGTATGGCTTTATGCCACAGAAAGGCACCGAAGACGCCCTCTATGACCTTATAAGTCACATAAGGGCTAAACTTGATGAAAAAAGAATAGTCCTTATGGTGTCGCTGGACATAGAGGGCGCCTTCGATAGCGCATGGTGGCCAGCCATCAAAGTGAGACTGGCGGAGGAAAAGTGTCCGGCGAATTTGAGGCGGGTCATCAGTAGCTACCTTAGCGACAGGGAGGTAAGGGTTAGGTATGCGGGCGAGGAGTGCAGACGCTCCACGGAGAAGGGGTGCGTCCAGGGCTCCATTGGCGGACCCTTACTGTGGAACTTATTGTTGGATCCCTTGCTGCATCAGTTAATGAGTAGGTCAGTGCACGTTCAGGCTTTCGCGGACGACGTGGTGCTGGTGTTTGATGGGGACACCGCCCTGGAGATCGAGAGACAAGCCAATGCCTCTCTCGAGCATGTGCGGGAATGGGGCATCCGAACGAAGCTGAAATTCGCACCGCACAAAACTTGTGCGATGGTAATCACGCGGAAGCTGAAGTACGATGCCCCACGCCTCAGCATGGGCGGGATAGACATTGGATTGTCTGAACAAATCAAAATCCTGGGACTCACCATTGACCACCAACTCACCTTCAACACACACGTCTCAAACGTATGCAAGAAAGCGATCGCGATATACCACAAACTAGCGAGGATGGCCCGGATCAGCTGGGGACTTCATCCCGAGGTGATCCGGACCATCTATACCGCGGCTGTGGAGCCGACGGTGCTGTACGCGGCAGCCAGTTGGGGCGCGGCGGTGGACAAGCTTGGGATACGGAAGCAGTTGAACGTGGTGCAGCGCGGATTCGCTCAAAAACTGTGTAAAAGCTACCGGACGGTCTCCCTGCACTCGGGTCTGATCCTGGCTGGAATGCTCCCTCTGGACCTCAGAGTTCGCGAGGTGGCCTCGTTATACGAGGCCAAGAGAGGAGTGTTCCAGTCATGGTTGGGGGACAGGGAGATCGAACGGATGGCTCCGGCCATTAAAGCACCTCACCCCGCGGAGCATATGAACCTGGAGTTCACCAGTCTGGTAGACGAGGATCAATATCAGCGCACCAACAGCATTGAGGTGCGCATCTTCACGGACGGGAGCAAGATTGAGGGTCGTGTCGGCGCCGCGTTATCCATTTGGCATAACGGGGCCGAAACTAAGACCCTCAAACTTGCTCTCGCACCGCACTGCACCGTCTACCAGGCCGAGCTCTTGGCCATATGCAAAGCGACCAGTGAGGTCCTTAAACGCGGCGCGGCCACGTTCGGCGTTCTCAGCGACAGCAGAGCCGCACTCCAAACGGTGACGAACCATCGTGCCCTCCACCCACTGGCGGTTGAGGCCAGGCTTAACATCAAGCGGGGCTTGACCCAGGGCAAGGAAATCTCCTTGTTCTGGGTCAAGGCCCACGCAGGGTTGGAGGGCAATGAGCGAGCTGATGAGCTCGCCAAGGAGGCGGCTCTGCGGTCGAAGCGGGCGCCACATTACGGCCTGTGCCCCGTTTCATTCGTGAAGCGAGGTCTGCGTCAGATCTCGCTTGCCGAGTGGAACGAGCGGTACAGGCTGGGCGAAACTGCTTCCGTGACCAAGCTTTTCTTCCCATGCGCGGTGGCGGCGTACAGCATCGTCCGCAAAATGGGGGTCGCCAGTACGACCACTCAGCTGCTGACAGGGCATGGTGGGTTCTCCGAATACTTGGCTCGTTTCAAGTGTAAGGAGGACCCATCATGCGCCTGCCAGCCAGGAGTGAATGAGACGGTCCTTCACCTTGTTGTGGACTGCCCGATCCACGCAAGGGATCGATATAATTTAGAGCAGACAATTAAACTAAAAATAATTAAGGACAATTTACCTCTTTTACTGAACAAAAAATACAGAGAATACTTCCTGGAATACTGGGATAAAATAGTAAAGATTGTGAATAAAAGAAATGCGGTGTAATGTTGTCACTTATGGATATTTGTGAATATCACATAGTGCCACAAAATATTGAGATAACAAATAAAGCCAGATTATTACATAATAGTATAAATATAAGTAGAGATAAGATTTAGTATTAGATCAAATAAGTAGCACAAACATATTATATATTAGTGTAAGTAGATATAAGAAAGCTGAAAAATTTAAGAAAGTAAATAAAGAAATAAAAATCACACGACAACAAACCCCCCCCCCACTAAATCCCAAGTATGAAAGGTATGGCGTGAAAGTACGAGAGGTATACTTGCGAGAACTTGTATGTTACTAGAGGACAGGAATGAATGCGTGATATTTAAGAAAAATAAAAACAAGTAGTAATAGTTAAAAGCTAACCCTGAGTGGGTTTTAGAGAGAAATAGATAGCCCAGTTAATAAATTCTGCATTGTTTAAGAGTAGGCTCCCGCTTCGTGCCGGAGGTGTAAGAAAAAAAAAAAAAAAAAAAAAAAAAAAAAAAAAAAAAAAACCTAACCTAACCTAACCTAACCTAACCTAACCTAACCTAACCTAACCTAACCTAACCTCTAACTGAGGCGTGGGACGGCCAAAGGACGGCCCTCGTAAGCACTATTGGTGCAGACCTTTCGCTGTCGGCCGTGATTCCAGCCATGGCCGACAGCGAAGAGTGTTGGGCCGCCGTCGCCTCGTTCGCTAGCGAGGTGATGGCGGCAAAGAGAGAGGCTCTGCGGGAGCGGGAGCGAGCTGGTCTCACTCTTCCGCCCCGCAGGCCCCCGGCGAGGGGACGCCGGCGAGCGCAATTCGCCCGCGTCCCCGAATGAGCGAAGCCACGGGCGGTGGGTCGGGGGACCTGCCGCCCCATGCTAATGTGGCGGAATGCGCCCCTCAGTGTTCCTGGGGCGCATTCGTAAAGTGAGCTGGCCCCATCACCTGGAAAGTCTGTCAGGATGGTGGGGCCACCAAGAGGCGAGCCCGAACGGGCGTCCCTAGCCGAGTCGCGGTGAGAATTCTATCCCGCGGCTCGGATTAGGCGAAGGAGGAACACCGTGGTGGTTTAGTGGGTAGTCTGGCCTCCGTTTCGAGGTCAGGAGTCCCACACGAAGCGAACCCCCTGCCCCCGCGGGGGGTGAGCGAAGTGCGTAAATGCATTCCACCACGTAAAAAAAAAAAAAAAAAAAAAAAAAAAAAACCTAACCTCTAACCTAACCTAATTACATTGATAAAATCTATAAATATATACCACGTGTGCTATACCATTGGAAGCGTAACGCCGTCGCCTACACGACGCGATAAAAATTTTGGACAGTTTCCATATTGAAAACTCAAGTTTTCATAGATTTTCATAAATTTTCACACTTTGTTTCCAGTCAAACACTTCTTAAATCTGTTTTTTATAGGGACGCATAGCGATATTTCTATACCATCAGGTGCGCGACGTTAATACCTACCTCTCGACGCCCCGCAAAGGTATATAACACCAATATATCATCATCAGCAACAGGCCAACCTCCTAAAATTCAATAAATTTACCAAATTTACATAATAATTGCATTTTCTGGTCCTCGGACCATACAAACCTGTACTCCTGGTTCTTCAGACGTGTGCACGCGGGCGTTCCGCGTCCGTTGGTACCTCTCCTGTAGTTCCCGGAAGAGTAGTTCTCCTGAAAAACAACTTTTAGTCTCAGTTAAATAGGTACAGTTTCACGTTTTTCAGTGTTTATTCTAAATTTTTCCAAGGAGGCCTGTATAGTTGCTCACATCACCTTGTGGAGTACGTCGGGACCTATCCGTAGGTACCTCTCGCGCCCCGCTAGGGTCCCTAATTACCGAGAAAAACGCAATTTTAATAATCGCGAGCCCCGCCCGCCCACCCTGTTTTTACGCCCTAGGCTTATAGCCTCGGGTGGGAGGAGCATCCGCAGTGCGGACGCGGGCCGCCTAAAATTGGAAACTTTTACTTATTACGTCTATTGACAAGTTTTATTATTGCATTTATTATTACTGACATAATTTTTTGTATTTTTTTTAAATTTAATTTTATTTTGACATTTTAATTTTATACAATTTTATTTGACATTTGAATTTATATAATTTTAATTTTAACTTAATCTTATTTTAATTTTATTTTTACAATTTTAATCATTGACTAATTTATTGACGTATACTTTTGTATACATTTATACTTTAAAATTTTTATTTTTTTAAATTTGAACGCGCTCCAAAATGGCGACTGTGCACTCCCCCAGGTGCGACCGTCCAGGAGCTGCTGCCGCAACATTGGGCAACAAACCCACACCCCCTCCCGCAGAGGAGACCTCATTAGGGGTAGTGCGGCGCCCGACGCCATCGGTACGTCGCAGCATTGATAGGCTGGAGTCGCAAAATGTGGACCAGCCCAAACCATCAAAAAAAGGGGCACCACGACCGACGTCCCCTCTGCGCGTACCGATGCCGCCGAGGCGCTGCACGGCAGCTATTGAGAGCTGCGAAGTCATACGGCAGCAGCTCCGAATATCAGGAAACATTAAAAGGGAAATAAAGGAGGAAATAAGATTAAGGACGGAGCACCTGGAGGGGATAGTTAGGGCATACGAGGAGGAGAGGAAGCGGCTGTTGAAGAGGCAGAGTGCGGGGGGGGCAGAGACGACATTCGTCATACCGGCATCTGCCCCCCCTGTCCCTGCCTCGGCGCTTCCTCCCTCCGATAATAGATTAGAGGAAGCCATTTTAAAAAAGCTAGGTGTGTATGAAAGTTTACTGAAAGAGAATGGAAGAATGATTAGGGAAATAAGAGAGAATGTGAGTAAAAAGGATGAAAGGGAGTGTGAGAGATTACTAAAAGAGAGTGTAAGTACGACGAAGGAAATAAAGGAGAGCATTGAGAGGCAGGATGAAAGAGAGAGAGAAAGGGAAAAGAAGGGGACGATGACTTACGCGGGTGCAGTGGCGGCCCGCCCGGGCCTTAAGCCTACGGGCGGTACGACACTGCACTCCGTGGTGGTCACGTCCAAGAATGAAAGTGATACGGGAGAGCAGGTGATGGAAAGACTGAGGAAGATTGCAAGCGAAGATGAGGGATGGATAACAGTTGAGAAAGTAAGAAAGGCGAAAGACAGGAAGGTATTTATAGGATATAAGACAGAAGATGAAAGAAAGAGGGCACAGCAGAGGCTGTCGAAAAGGGAGTCGAACCTCGCCGTCGAGGAGGTCAAAAATAAAGACCCGCTCCTCATACTGTACGGCGTCCTCAAAAGCCTCAAGGATGAGGACCTGCTCAGAGCCGTAAAGGCCCGGAACACTGATGTGTTCCGGAACTTGGCACCGGAGCAGGTGAGGATGGCCGTACTGTACCGGCGGACGGCGAGGAACCCCCACACGTGCCATGTGGTGCTGAGGGTCTCCCCGGCGATATGGGCCCGTGCCCTAGGCACAGGGAAGCTCCACGTCGATCTGCAGCCCATCAGGGTTGCAGATCAGTCACCGTTGGTGCAATGCTCCCTGTGCCTGGGTTACGGGCATACCAGGAAATTCTGCACCGGCACTGAGCCTAAGTGTAGCCATTGCGGCGAAGGGCATTTAAAAGCCGCATGCCCGAGCTACAGTGCCGGTGCAGAGCCTACCTGCACCAATTGCCGGAGAGAGAGGCTCAGCAGCACATGTCACAGTGTGTTCAGCCATCTGTGCCCAGTGCGTCAGAGATGGGACGTGATAGCGAGGACCACCACTCAATACCAGTGCTAATGTTGATCCGAGGAATGTGACCCCACACAGGATGCTGCAGGCTAACCTCCAGAGGAGTAAGCTGGCAACCGAAACCTTCGTTCTCGAAGCCTCGAGGCGCAAGGCCACAGCCGCTCTAATTCAGGAGCCCTATACCGGCAATACCGGGAGAATGAAAGGATACCAGGGCGTAAGGGTCTTCCAGAACACTGGACAAGGAGGAGGGACTGTAAAGGCGTCCATTGCCGTCTTTGACCCAAATGTGGACGTCATACAGTACCCGCAACTCACCACCGACAACATCGCGGTGGTGGGGATCCGGACCAGTGCCTGGGAGATCACGCTGGTATCCTTTTATTTCGAACCGAGGCCAACGCCGTTGGCTCCTTACTTGGAGCGGCTCAAGGAGGTGAGACGAAGCCTAGGTTCCCGGCTTACTGTTCTGGGTGGGGACGCAAATGCGCATAGCACCTGGTGGGGGCACCCAACCGAAGACGACAGAGGCGAGTTATTGAGTGGGGTACTCGCTGAAATGGACCTCCATGTCCTGAACAGCGGGGATATTCCGACTTTCGACTGCGTGAGGGGTGGACATAGGTACTGCAGCTATGTAGATGTGACGACCTGCACGGACAACGCGTTTCCCTGGATCGACGCTTGGAGGGTGGACCCAAGCCTATGCCCGAGCTCAGACCACAACGGTGTGGTGTTCAACCTCAATTTGATAAAAGCGAGTGGCACTCAAATCAAAAGGACCACTCGGGCCTATAACACCAGGAAGGCCAACTGGGAGGCTTTCGGGGCTAGCATGGCCCGGCAGCTTCCGGATATTGCGATAGGCGAAACAAGGCATACCAACGAATTGGATGCCTTGGCCGAAGCATATACGGAGGCTGTTGGGAGCGCGTGCCGCGAAAGCATCCCAGTGAAAAAACCAGTGGGGTTGACCACTGCACCGTGGTGGTCGGAAAGACTCGCTGGCCTTAAAAAGGTAATGGTCACCTTCAAGCGTCGAATCAGGTACGCCGCACCGGTCCGCAGGTCGTTCGTTATAGCTCAGTACCTGGAACGAAAGGAGATGTATGAAAGTGAAGTAAAAAAGGCACAGGTCGAAAGTTGGAAGAACTTCTGCGGAAGGCAGGACATGGAGGGACTATGGGAGGGCATCTACCGGGTGATAGGTAGGGCCACGGTAAGGGAAGAGGATACTCTGCTTTCCGCCAATGGATCTTACCTGGACGCAAAAGGTTCGGCCGAGCTGTTAGCTCGGACCTTCTACCCGGAGGACCGGGAGGAGGAGGACAACGAAGGGCACCGAAGAGTTAGGGAAAAGGCGAAGAGTTTGGAGCAGGATGAGGGTCATCATGAGGATGACCCACCTTTTACAGTGGGGGAGCTCTTCGGTGCTCTTCGGAAGTTCAATCCGAAGAAAGCCCCGGGGGCGGATGGCTTCACAGCCGATATTTGCACCCACGCCATTAGGGCCGACCCCTCATTCTTCTTGGAGCTGGGTGATTATTTCATTTCGTGCACATTACGCGGCGGACGATAAAGAATACATTAAACGTTAAAGAAATCTGAACCTGATATTTTTTTCATTTAGTTAACGTAGCAGTGTATTAGGCGCAACCCTGAAAACATCTTGTATTTTATTAGAAATACTCGAAATATAAAAAACCAAACCGAAAATCTAATTACCACCGGTGTCCCTTTCTCCAGATTTTAATAAATTAGTACATCCTGGTTAAAAATCTGTTGGAAGAACGAATTTTTATATACGTTTTCGGTTAATAGATTAACTAATCTATATTGCATAGGATATATTGTTTACGAAAGAACAAATTTAACTAGTTTAATACAACTTTGAAAAATGTCCCTAGTCTCAACCATAATTACCATTCGACGATATTCTAGATCCGATATTTTCGAATTTAAGCGTCACTATGCACTAAACTGAACATATATTACTCGGCGGCAGTCACCGCTATACTACCAAATCCAAATTGACGCATCAAAGAGCGAGTGAAACTATGTAATTTAAAGTTCTCCTGTTCGGAAAGTGAAGTGGTTCAAAATATTTCTATATACCATTCGCATTTTCAAAGGTAATTAAATTATAACTTCTATATAATTATTTGTCAGGTGTATCCAATATAGATCTTCTATACGCTGGTAAAGTCATCAGGTCTTTGTCTATCAAAAACTGGAGTATTTAAATAAAATGCTTCTAAATCTAATTACTGTTCTTCTAATTACCATTTTTTACCATTCTAGGCCGCAAAGAGATTAACCAGCAAATTTGCTTTCTCTTGCGGTTCATGGGCCAGGGATCCATCAGGGTTACGCAGGGGGGGGGGGGGCAGCGAACGCGCGAGCGAATGGGATATGCTACTCCATACCCAGACTGATCTCACCGACGACAGCAGTTGCACTATCCGATGGGTCCTTACGTTCAAAGCAGCGCTCAACCCACGGGATGGACGCAAAATAGTCACGCAGTCCATCCCAGTCCGCTGACGAGTAGTGCCAGAGACGCCGATTTCCCTGCACTGGTCGTGGGGGCGCTAAGATAGGCACCTTGGAACAGACCAGACAATGGACGGAGTTGCCTAAAGCGGCTTGCACCGAAACATTGTACTGGTCTGGGTGGCTCGTCAACTGAAGGTCTAGCAAAGAGGTTGCTAGGCCCGACCCTCTTGGTATTCTAGGGACTTCGTGTACCAGTTGGGTCAGGTCGTGAGCCAGAGCAAACGCGCGGGCGGCTCTTCCCGCATGGTCTGTTTTGGAGGAGCCCAACCCAGATCTCGTGGTGGGCGTTAAAGTCCGCCAAAAATAACAATTCAGTGTTCGGAAATCGCTCCTACGCATCATCTGCCGCCTGACTCAGATATTCGAAGAGTCGAGTTGTCTCGGCATCTTCAGTATGGGAACGGTAAAGTCACACATAGATTTGACTCGTACAGCCATGGTCTACGCGTACCCAGAGGACAGAAAAGGATGGGTCCTCCAGGTCAAACATCCGCCCTAACAAACACGCATACCCCGGCTTTAGGACGGAAATTTTCCTCTAGAACATAACCGGGGTAGAGCAGGTAGGTCGTGTCATCAGGGCGGTATATTTGGGTCACCGTGAGAAAGAGCAAGGCTGGTTTCACCGTCTCAAGATGTTGGTGGACGGCGTTGAGGTTTGCATGGAGCCCACAGATGTTCGTTGACTCCACCTCAAATAGCGAACTTGTGGGAAAACGAAGAGCACTACCATGGAGGGGTAAGAGGAGGCGTGAAAAGAGATGATGGTCGTCGCAGTACCGCGTGACAAAGCGCAGGAGATTGGTTTTGTCTATTATGGTCGCCGGGTTCCCACGTCCGGTCACCAACCGGCACGACGAACCATATCGGGATTATGCGCGGCCTGGTGAGGCATCCTCCCAGGGTGGTTAGCCCCGGTTGGGCCCCTGTACTATACCGCGGGCGGCCGGCGGCACCACCGTTTCTACGGGTCTCCCTGGTCGCGGATCGCCCCGCACCACTCTCACTAGACTACGCCAAGACCCACTGGTCCCACTAGTACTGCGACCACCATCACCTCTGCCCGGCTATGCACTTGCTGATCCCTGAACTCAATCCAACCGAAATTGGATTACTATGAAGCTTTATACCAGACTCCAACCGACTAAACTGCACGGTCGCCTGTGTGGGTTGTTTGGATGGCGGAGGTGAGGTTGACTTGCATATCCCTCGCACCCCGGCCAACCCAGGGCCATCTCAGCGCTCTGCCCACGCATCTGCGCAGCGAACCATCATTACCATATCTTGAGATCTAATTACCGTACTTGTAAAATCTCATTACCGTTTTCACAAAAATAGAAACGTCGAAATCTCAAAGGATAAAAGAGTTATTGCTGTCCCTCCAACATAATTCAAAAGTAACGCTTAAATACTTTACAAAAAATATATAAAGAACATATTTTGGAACTAATTTTTATTTTTTTTTCAAAACATCAAATATGCTCGAAATGAAATATTCACCCAGCTGCTGAATCGGTGCCTTCGCCACGGCTACTTTCCTAAAATATGGAAGGAAGCCGTGGTGGTGGCATTGAGGAAGCCCGGCAAGGACTCGTACGCCGTCCCCAAATCGTACAGACCTATTGGTCTGTTACCGGTTCTGGGGAAGGTGTACGAGAGGATGTTGGTAACTCGTCTCAACTTTTACTTAATGCCGAGGATTAGTACTCGCCAGTACGGCTTTATGCCCCAGAAAAGTACCGAAGACGCCCTCTATGACCTCATGGGCCACATAAGGGCTAGACTTGATGAGAAGAGGATAGTCCTTATGGTGTCCTTGGACATAGAGGGCGCCTTCGATAGCGCCTGGTGGCCAGCTATAAAAGTACGACTGGCTGAGGAAAGGTGTCCGGCAAACTTGAGACGAGTTATCAACAGCTACCTTAGCGACAGGAGAGTGAGGGTAAGGTATGCGGGCGAGGAGTGCGAACGCCCTACGGGGAAGGGTTGCGTTCAGGGTTCCATTGGCGGACCCTTACTGTGGAACCTCTTGTTGGATCCCTTACTGCGACGGTTGGAGGATGGGGCAGCTCGCGTCCAGGCATTTGCGGACGACGTGGTGCTTGTGTTCGATGGTGACAGCGCCTTGGAGATTGAGAGACAGGCCAATGCCTCTCTCGAGCATGTGCGGGAGTGGGGCATCGGAATGAAGCTGAAATTCGCACCGCACAAAACTTGTGCGATGGTAATCACGCGGAGGCTTAAGTACGATGTCCCACGCCTCAGCATGGGCGGGATAGACATTGGCATGTCCAAGGAAATCAAGATCCTGGGGCTCACCATCGACCACAAGCTAACCTTCAACACCCACGTCACCAACCAGTGCAAAAAGGCTATCGCCATCTACCACAAGCTGGCGCGGATGGCCCGGATCGGTTGGGGACTACATCCCGAGGTGATCCGGACCATCTACACCGCAGCCGTGGAACCGACGGTGCTGTACGCAGCCAGCAGCTGGTGTCCAGCGGTGGAGAAGCTCGGTATCCAGAAGCAGTTAGCCGTGGTGCAGCGCGGGTTCGCGCAAAAACTTTGCAAGGGCTACCGGACGGTCTCTCTGCACTCAAGTCTAATCTTGGCTGGAATGCTCCCTCTGGACCTCAGAGTTCGCGAGGTGGCCTCACTTTATGAGGCCAAGAGAGGAGTGTCCCAGTCATGGTTGGGAGACAGAGAGGTCGAACGGATGGCTTCAGCAATGGAGGTACCTCACCCCGCGGAGCATATAAGTCTGGACTTCACCAGCCTGGTAGACGAGGAAGATTACCAGCGCACCAACACCATCCAGGTGCGCATCTTCACGGACGGGAGCAAGATTGAGGGTCGTGTCGGCGCTGCGCTATCCATTTGGAATAGCGACGCCGAAACAAAGACCCTCAAACTTGCTCTCGCCCCACATTGTACCGTCTACCAGGCCGAACTCCTGGCTTTATGCAAAGCGACCAGTGAGGTCCTTAGGCGCGGCGCGGCCACGACGTTGCGCATCCTCAGCGACAGCAAAGCCGCTCTCCAAACGGTCATCAACCCCCGCGCCCTCCACCCTCTGGCCGTTGAGGCCAGAGATAACATCAAGCGGGGCTTGGTCCAGAACAAGGAAATATCCCTGTTCTGGATCAAGGCCCACGTAGGGTTGGAGGGCAACGAGCGAGCGGACCAGCTCGCTAAGGAGGCGGCTTTGAGGTCGAAGACGAGGCCGAACTATGACCTGTGTCCCGTCTCATTTGTCAAGCGTGGCCTGCGTCAGATCACGCTTGACAAGTGGAACGGACGCTATAAAACGGGTACGACTGCTTCTGGTACCAAGCTTTTCTTTCCGTGCGCTGTGGCTGCGTACAAAACCGTCCGTAAGATGGAGATAGCCGGCACCACGACCCAGCTATTAACGGGGCATGGTGGGTTCTCTGAATACTTGAGTCGCTTCAAGTGTAAGGAGGACCCATCATGCGCCTGCGAGCCAGGGGTCGTGGAATCGGTTGCGCACCTGGTCGCGGACTGTCCCATCTTCGCTAGGGATAGGTACGAGTTGGAGTGTCGGATCCAACTGGAGGTTTGTGTAGCAAACTTTCCAGTCCTGGTGACAAGGAACTACAGGCAGCACTTCCTAGAGTATTGGGAAAGGGTAATCAGGGTTGTCTTAAAAAGGAACAAGACGTGATCGGCCTCATACAGCTATTTTTAGAAATAGCTGAGAGAGGCCGATACAAGAGTGGGAAAATGGACTGGGAAGTGCTGTCTGTGGTTCTGAAGGAAGTTTGCTGATCACCCGGATGCCCCACGCCCCACAGAATGTATGATAGTATGAGAGGGTTTAAACTGAGTTGGTATGGAAGTAATGGGATGGAAGTAAGGAAGGAAATGAAAGTGATAGAATGAAAGAAGCACCTAGCTTAGAAGAAGAAACGACCAAGAGGGTACATTTTAAAAATAAACTTGTTTTTATTATTATTTATTATAATTTAATTGGATAAAAAATGGCTTCCTCGAAGTGCACAGCACGCAGTGGAAGGAGTAAGTATAAAAAAAAAAAAAAAAAAAAAAAAAAAAAAAACCTAACCTAACCTAACCTAACCTAACCTAACCTAACCTTGGGGCGAGCCCCAAGTGAGTACAAGTACGTCCTCGTCGTCGCCCTGGACCCCGTCCTGACCACCGTAACGGAGTGGCAGGCGGGTGACTGAACCTTGTGCTCGACACTTGCGGCAAATCATTGTGCGAATCGAACTGTTCTTGTTGTCTAACTGCGATGTTAACACGAGCGAAGATGCTCAACAGTCCTTTTAAGGACTCGGAGGAGATGGTGGCAGTTCCCTCTGCCTCCTCCTCCAACAGTCCTTTTCAGGACTCAGCGGTGGTGGCAGCTCCGTCTGATAATAGTCCTTTTCAGGACTGCGGGGAGATTGTGGCAGTTCCGTCTGCCTTGTCTGCGGACCAATCTCCCCCATCCACCATGGAGGTGGAGCTCGAAAGCCCTGCGGCTTCTGTGCCCCGCGCGGAGGCGGTTGTTGTGCTGGAGCGCCTGGGCACTTCGGCCGTAGTGAGCGGGTCGCGCCCATCCTCCCCAGTAATGGGGAGACTGTGGCGCAAGCGCTCCAACTCTGCCACGGAGGCAGAGTTGGACGAAGAGAGCGCGAAGAAGAGCAAGGCTCATTATGCCTACCTGGCCAAGGCGAAGGCCGAGCTAGCCGTGGCCAGGGAGAGAGAGGTGGAGCTCCGGGCTGAGGAGGAGCTCGCGGAGCAGCGGCGGAAGAGGGCTCTCTTCCTCCGGGAGTCCCCCAGCCCACAACCGCAGCCCAGCCCACTGTTACCAGCAGGAGTGGCAGATACTGCGACCCAGCCCCTCAGCGCGGAGCAGCTGTCGGGCTCCATCGAGGCAGCGGTGGCGATGGTACAATCCATCGCCACCAAGAGCTCCAATTTAAAGGGCCAGTACGTGCGGGACCTTAAGCAGGCATGTTGCTCCATCCTGGAGCACGTGCGTGTGCTGAGGTCCCGCACGCAGTCTGAGGAGGTGGCCCAGCTCCAGACCGAGCTGGCTGTTGTGCGGGCCGAAATGCGGGCCTGGAAGCGGCAGGCGGAGACTGCGCCGCCCGCGATGAGTCGCGAAGAGATCGCATTCCTGGTCGATGCGCGCATCGCGGGCATCCAGGACCGCCTACTGCCCGAGACCCGCATCCGCCCACCTCTCCAGGCGGACAGGCGTAATGCCATCCGCCAGGCTAAGGAAGCCGAGCCCGAGCGTCAACCCGAGCTCCCTTCCCTTCCTCCCTCGCCGCCTTTTCAGCTATCCCCTCCAATGCCCGATGGGCAAGCGGAGGACGCGTCGCGTCCCACTCCTCCAGGAGGTAAGGCCGCCAAGAAGAAGAGGCCGAAGAAGAAGACGGCTGCGGCGAGGGAGGCAGAAGCTGCCCGCCAGCCGCGACAGCCATCTCAGCCATCCACGCTGACCCCCCAGTCGGTTCCAGCGCCAACGTCGTGGAGCACAGTGGCGGCGCGCCCAAAAGCGCCGAAGACGGCCCAAGCTCAGCCGCCTCCAGTGGCGCCAGCCACGCAAAAGAATCGCAGTGTCCGAAAACCCCGCAAACTACGAGCGCCCAAAACTGCAGCGGTCACCCTCACGCTGCAGCCGGACGCCGCGGAGCGGGGCGTAACGTACGGCGAGGTGCTTGCCAGGGCCGAGAGATCGATAGACCTCAAGGCCCTCGGCATTGACGGCCTTCGCCTGCGCCCCGCTGTGACCGGAGGCCGAATCCTCGAGGTGGCCGGCGCTGACAGAGCGCAGAAGGCCGACGCCCTAGCCACAAAATTGAAGGAAGTGCTGGAGGAGGTCCGCGTCGCTAGACCAGAGAGGTGCGTGGAGCTACGCATCTCTGGTCTGAGCGACTCGGCCTCCAAGGAGACCGTAGCGGCGTCGCTGGCAGCAGAGGGGGGCTGCTCTGCCAGCTCTATAAAGGTGGGCGACATTCAGCGCCCATCTGGCCGGCAGGGTTCTGCCTGGCTGCGGTGCCCTGTTGACGCGGCCAAAGTCCTCACGGACGGGCGCCGCATCGTGATCGGGTGGTCAGTGGTTAGGCTGACCACCCTGGAGCCCAGGCCGGCGCGGTGCTTCCGCTGCCTAGAGCCGGGGCATGTTGGGGTAAGGTGTACTGCGGGCATTGACCGCAGTGCACTCTGCTTCCGCTGTGGGCAGGCGGGCCATAAGTCGGCCACCTGCACCGCGGAGCCCAAGTGCCCCGTCTGTGCGGCGGAGGGTGCATCCTCTGGCCACAAATTGGGGTCGGGCGAGTGCAAGGCGGCCTCCCGTAGCAGAGGCCGTCCTAAAAGGAGAGCCGCAGGTGGGGCTAACACTACGCCCTCCCCCACCCAGCAGCCCATAGTGGAGGAAATGGACACCGCCCATCAATAATGGCCCACATCTCCATTCTGCAGGCCAACGTCAACCACTGCGTCACGGCCCAGGACCTTTTGGCCCAATCCATGGCGCAGTGGCAGACGACACTGGCAGTGGTCGCCGAGCCGTACTACGTGCGCGAAACCCCTAACTGGGCCAGCGACCACAACGGCTTGGTGGCTATCGTCGCCCAGCGAACGGCTCCTCCTTTTGACCGAGTGCGGAAGGGTCGAGGTTGCGTCCTCGTCACGCTGGGCGGCGCTGCAGTGATTGGGGTGTACTGCCCCCCCAGTAGAAGCATCGCCGAGTTTGAGCAGCTGCTCGCTGAGGTCGGTGCCCTGCTGGCGGAAGTGCACCCCACCCCGGCCGTGGTGGCTGGAGATTTCAACGCTCACTCTCGGGCGTGGGGATCTCCGGCGACAGATGCCCGGGGGGAGATGTTGGAGGAATGGGCGGTGTCCCAAGACTTGGTGTTGCTTAACCAAGGGGCGGTCCACACCCTTGTGCGGCCGCAGGGTAGGTCGATAGTCGATCTGTCGTTCGCCAGTTCTGGCCTGGCCCGACGGATCGGCAACTGGCGGGTCGTTGAGGGGGTGGAGACCGCGTCGGACCACCGGTACATCCGGTTCGACGTCGTCCCTGCCGCCTCGGCGGCTCGAGTCGACCTCGACCGTCCCTTGGTAGGAGAAGGTCCGCGGTGGCGACTCACCACACTGGACAAGGAACTGGCCCGAGAGGCGGCTATCGTCGAGCGATGGGCTGCGGGCGACAGTGGCCTGGACGCAGACGCGAGATGCGAGCGGCTCGCTGGAGCGCTGACTCGCGTCTGCGACGCGGCGATGCAAAGGGCGAGGCCTATCCCGCCTCGGAAATCGGTGTACTGGTGGCGTCCCCACCTAGCCGGGCTGCGTACAGCTAGTGACGCAGCCCAGAGGCAGTACTACCGGTGCCGAAGGCGGGCCGTAAGAGACCTCGCCCGAGAAGAACAGCTGCACGCCGCGTACCGGGCCGCCCGTGAGGCCCTTAGCTCGGCGGTCAAAGCCGCCAAGGAGGAGGCCTGGAAGGAGTGGCTCGAGAGTCTCAATCGAGATCCATGGGGGCGTCCGTACAAGACCGTGAGCCAGAAGCTCCGGCCTTGGGCGCCTCCTCTCACAAGGACTCTCGAGCCGAGCCTCCTCCACCGAGTGGTCAGTTCCCTCTTCCCTGCGAGGGAGGAGTGGGTCCCACCGCGGATGGCAACACCAAGCCGGGTGCCGGCAGACGAAGGGGCAATACCTCCCGTGTCCGAGGCCGAGTTAGGGGCTGCGATCCTGGCACTCAGGTCCAGGAACCGCGCCCCGGGCCCGGACGGCGTCCCTGGGAAGGTTATTGCCACAGTCATGCCGGCACTAGAGGAGGAGACGCTGTCCCTCATGTCCGAGTGTTTGGCGTCGGGGAGAGTCCCGCGACGATGGAAGACTGGGAAGCTCGTGCTGCTTAAAAAGCACGGGCGTCCAGTCGACTCGCCGTCGGCCTACCGCCCCATCGTTTTGCTCGACGAGATGTGCAAGCTGTTTGAGCGGGTGCTCGCTGCGCGTCTCGTCGGCCACCTGGAGGGGGCGGGGCCCAACCTAAGTGACGGCCAGTTCGGCTTCCGTCGCGGGAGGTCAACCCTCGACGCCATATCCCGACTGCGGGGCAGCGTCGACGAAGCGGTCGCCGGGGGAGAGGTGTTGTTGGCTGTGTCGCTGGACATAGCCAACGCCTTCAACACCCTCCCCTGGGAAACTATCGCCGAAGCGCTGAGGTACCACAACGTCCCGTGGTACCTCAGGCGCGTCCTTGCGGACTACTTCGTGGACCGGGTCATCATCTATCCGGCCCAAAGCGAGGTGGTCCGCAGGGGCATGTCTTGTGGCGTTCCACAGGGGTCGGTCCTCGGGCCGCTCCTGTGGAACGTAGGTTATGATTGGGTCCTGCGCGGTGCTAATCTTCGGGGAGTCGGTGTACTCTGTTACGCCGACGACACCCTAGTCACCGCGCGGGCCCCGACGTTTCGCGACGCCTCCGTCCTCGCTACGGCAGGCGTCGCCCATGTCGTGCGCCGCATCGGGGCGCTAGGTTTGAAGGTGGCCCTCGAAAAGTCCGAGGCCCTATTCTTTCATGGGCCTCGGCAGACGCCGCCTCGAGATAGATCGATTGTGGTGGGCGGCACCTCCATCGCTGTCGGGACCAGTCTGAAATACCTCGGGCTGGTTCTCGACAGTCGGTGGCGGTTTGCGGAGCATTTCCGGCAGCTGGCACCGAAGTTGCTGGCGTTTGCCGGAATGCTCTCGCGGTTGCTGCCCAACAGCGGAGGCCCGGGGTCTGCCTGCCGCCGTCTCTACGACGGAGTGGTGCGCTCCAAGGCGCTCTACGGAGCGCCCATATGGGCGGAGGCCCTCTGCCCAGCAAACGTTGCGCTTCTGCGACGACCGCAGCGCGCCATCGCGCAGAGGGCCGCACGGGCGTACCACACCGTCTCTTACGAGGCGGCGTGTCTAATTGCGGGCAGTATCCCCTGGGATCTCGAGGCAGGCGTCCTAAAGAGGGTCTACGACGAGGGTGCCCTGATGCGGCGCAATCTGGGAGGTCGGCCGCTTCCGGAGGAGATCGATCGCTGGAGACAGGCGGCTCGCGACGATCTCTTCCGGAAATGGGCCGAAAGGCTGAGAGCGACCCGTAGTGGGTCGTTGCTCGTGGGGGCCGTCCGGCCCGTCCTGCGTCTTTTTGTGGAGAGGGGTCATGGGGCTCCGACGTACCACCTCACCCAACTTCTCACGGGTCATGGCTGTTTTGCCAAGTACCTGTGGGAAGTGGTGGGGATCGAACCGGAGCCCCGGTGCCGTCATTGCACCAGCGGCGACCCCGACACGGCCTACCACACCATGGCCGTGTGTGAGGCGTGGGACGGCCAAAGGACGGCCCTCGTAAGCACCATCGGTGCAGACCTTTCGCTGTCGGCCGTGATTCCAGCCATGGCCGACAGCGAAGAGTGTTGGGCCGCCGTCGCCTCGTTCGCTAGCGAGGTGATGGCGGCAAAGAGAGAGGCTCTGCGGGAGCGGGAGCGAGCTGGTCTCACTCTTCCGCCCCGCAGGCCCCCGGCGAGGGGACGCCGGCGAGCGCAATTCGCCCGCGTCCCCGAATGAGCGAAGCCACGGGCGGTGGGTCGGGGGACCCGCCGCCCCATGCTAATGTGGTGGAATGCGCCCCTCAGTGTTCCTGGGGCGCATTTCTAAAGTGAGCTGGCCCCATCACCTGGATAAGTCTGTCCGGATGGTGGGGCCACCAAGAGGCGAGCCCAAACGGGTGCCCCTAGCCGAGTCGCGGTGAGAATTCTATCCCGCGGCTCGGATTAGGCGAAGGAGGAACACCGTGGTGGTTTAGTGGGTAGTCTGGCCTCCGTTTCGAGGTCAGGAGTCCCACACGAAGCGAGCCCCCTGCCCCCGCGGGGGGTGAGCGAAGTGCGTAAATGCATTCCACCACGTAAAAAAAAAAAAAAAATAAAATAAAAAAAAAAAAAAAAAAAAACCTAACCTAACCTTCAAAATATTAATTCGATTCTTATTCCAGATTGATTTCGGTTTTTGTTTTTTTTTTTCGATTTTCGGTTGATTCGAACTATTCGGTCTACGGTCTTCGGTCTACGGTCTACGAACTACGAACTACGGTCTTCGGTCTACGGTGTACAGTCAACGGTCTACGAACTATGGTCTACGGCCTACGGTGTTCAGTCAACGGTCTACGAACTATGGTCTACGAAATTTGGACTTCGGTATACGGTCTACGGTCTACGGTCTACGGTCTACAGTCTACGATCCATGGTCTTCGGTCTTCGGTCCATAGTTTTTGGTTCTTGATTTTCGGGTTCGGTCTTCGGTCTACGGTCTACGGTCAACGGTCTACGAACTTCGAACTACGGTCTTCGAACCACGGTCTACGAACTATGGTCTACGAACTTCGGTCTTCGGTATATGGTCTACGAACCACGGTCTACGGTCTACGGTCTACGGTCTACGGTCTACGGTCTATGGTCTACGGTCTACGAACTATGGACTACGAACTTCGGTCTACGTTCTAAGGTCTACGGTCTACGGTCTACGGTCTACGGTCTACGGTCTACGGTCTACGGTCTACGGTCTACGGTCTACGGTCTACGGTCTACGGTCTACGGTCTACGAACTACGGTCTACGGTCTACGAATTATGGTCTACGAACTACGGTCTTAGGTCTACGGTCTATGGTCTATGGTCTATGGTCTACGGTCTAAGGTCTACGGTTTACGAACTACAAACTACGGTATACGACATTTGGTCTACGAACTTCGGTCTACGGTCTACAGTCTACGGTCTACGGTCTACGGTCTATGGTCTACGTTCTACGAACTACCGTCTACGAACTATGGTCAACGAATTACGGTCTTCGGTCTATGGTCTACGAACTACGGTCTACGAACTATGGTCAACGAACTACGGTCTTCGGTCTACGAACTATGGTCTACGAACTTCGGTCTACGGTCTATGGTCTGCAGTCTACGACATACAAACTACGCTCTACGGTCTACGGTCTACGGTTTTTGGTCTACGGTCTACGGTCTACGGTCTACGGTCTTCGGTCTACGGTCTACGGTCTACAAAATACGAACTACGGTCTACGGTCTACGAACTATGGTCTACGAACTTCGGTCTACGGTCTACGGTCTACTGTCAACGGTCTACGGTCTACGGTCTACGGTCTATGGTCTACGAACTACGGTCTACGAACTATGGTCAACGAACTACGGTCTTCGGTCTACGAACTATGGTCTACGAACTTCGGTCTACGGTCTATGGTCTGCAGTCTACGACCTATAAACTACGCTCTACGGTCTACGGTCTACGGTTTTTGGTCTACGGTCTACGGTCTTCGGTCTACGGTCTACGGTCTACGGTCCACGGTCTTCGGTCTACGGTATACGGTCTACGGTCAACGAACTATGGTCTACGAATTTCGGTCTAAGGTCTTAGGTCTACGGTCTTCGGTCTACGAACTATGGTCTACGAACTTCGGTCTTCTGTCTACAGTCTACGGTGTACGGTCAACGGTCTACGATCTACGGTTCACGAACTACGTTCTACGGTCTACGGTCTATGGTCTACGGTCTACGGTCTACGGTCTACGAACTACGATTATCGGTCTTCGGTCTTCGGTCTACGGTCTATGGTCTTTGGTCCACGGTCTACGGTTGACGGTCTACAGTCTACGGTCCATGGTCTTCGGTATTTGGTCCATAGTTTTTGGTTCTTGATTTTCGGGTTCGGTCTTCGGTCTACGGTCTACGGTCAACGGTCTACGAACTTCGAACTTTGGTCTACGAACCACGGTCTACGAACTACGGTCTACGAACTATGGTCTACGAAGTTCGGTCTTCGGTATACGATCTACGAACCACGGTCTACGAACTACGGTCTACGAACTAAGGTCTACGGTCTTCGGTCTTAGGTCAACGGTCTACGGTCTACGGTCTACGAACTATGGTCTACGAACTTCGGTCTAAGAATCAAAGAATCAAAGAATCAAAGAATCAATTTCATTTATTCAGTTTAGGCACATAAAGAGCACTTATGAATGTCAAAGTTTTACAATGATTATGTACCTACATTTGTCAAAAATATTATAATTCATAATAAATTAGGATACTTAGTAAATAAATCATTAGAAAATGATTCTTTCGCTGGTTCGGTAGTTAAATCTCCTGAGAAGAGACCAGCAAGAAACTCAGGTAGATTATCGTTATTCTTTTTAATATTTAGTTGTTTATTTATAATAACCAGGTGCAAGAGCAAGAGATTATTATGACCACGCATTTTTATCATCAAGATATTCGTCTACTTTATAATAGCTTTTTTTAATTAAAAATCTTTTCAATTCTATTTTAAACTTATCAAGTGGCAGGTCAGCCAAATCCTGAGGAATTTTATTATATATTTTTATACATTTGCCCACAAACGAATTACTGACTTTATGAAGCCTTAGTTTCGGTATCGCCAGTTTATTTTTATTTCGCGTATTCAAGTTGTGAAAGTCTGATTTTTTTTGGAAGAGGTCTAGGTTCTTCCTTACATATAAGGCGTTGTCGTAAATATATTGTGAGGCAACTGTTAAAATATTAATTTCTTTAAACAGTTCTTTCAGCGAGTCACGGGGTCCGAGGCAATAGATTGCTCGTATAGCTCGTTTCTGTAATATAAATATAGTTGCAATATCGGCAGCTGAGCCCCACAGCAGCAGACCATATGACATAACGCTATGAAAGTAACTGAAATAAACTAATCGTGCCGTTTTCTCGTCAGTTAGTGACCTTATCTTTCTAACCGCATAGGCAGCTGAGCTAAGTCTTCCTGCTAAGGCTGTGATATGAGAACCCCATTGTAGTTTATTATCTAGTGTGATGCCAAGAAAAACTGTGGTATTGACTATTTCCACAGTTTCATTATTCATTATAATGTTTGAGTCTATATGTCTTACATTTGGCATCGTAAATTTTACACATTTTGTTTTTTTGGCATTAAGTAGCAGGTTATTACTCGTGAACCAATGCAATATTACAGAAAGGGTATTATTCACATCGTCAAGTATTACTTTTTGTCTGTCAGTTTTAAAAATTAATGAAGTGTCATCAGCAAATAATACTATTTCACAAAGATTTTCAATGAAGTATGGAAGGTCGTTTACATATATCAGGAACAAAAGGGGTCCTAATATCGAGCCTTGGGGTACTCCCATGACTAGCGGGGCGCCAGAAGAATCGGTGCCATTAACGTTTACTTTTTGTACTCTGCCAGTGAGGTAAGACCTAAGTAAGCTAAGTGAGCTATTCGAGACACCATAATAATCTAACTTCAATAACAAGGTCTCATGATCAACACAATCGAAAGCCTTTGATAAGTCACAAAAAATACCAATGGCATCCTGCTTCTCCTCCCATGCATCAAATATATGTTTAACTAGTGCGACTCCTGCATCTGTTGTATTCTTGCCTTTAGTAAAACCAAACTGTTTTTTATGAAGTAAATCATTGGCTGCAAAATGTGAAAGCAGTTGATTAAATATTATTTTTTCAAAAATTTTACTTAGCGCTGGTAATATAGAGATGGGACGAAAATTGGATGGGTCACTTTTGTCCCCTGCTTTGAATAACGGAATGATTTTACTGTACTTCATAAGATTTGGAAATTCTTTTTCATCTATACATTTATTGAATATGAATGCAAGGTAGGGCGCAATAGTGGGCATTATTGAATTTATTATATTGGTTGAAATGCCCCAGAGATCTTCAGTCTTTTTTATATTTAATTGTTTAAATGTTTTAAGTATTGTTTCAGTGTCTATATACTGAAAATTAAAGATCACATTACATTTAGGAACACAAGATTTAAGAAGGGAATCGGCTACGTTTTGCGACGAATTTAATTCACTCGTAGTAGTAATTGCAATATTTGTGAAAAAAGATTCAAAAGCATGGGCCACTGCAGAATCAGTGGTAATGTATTGATCATCTATTTTTAAGTCGAAGGATCGATCACGTGACCTTGTTTTACAGGTTTCTTTGTTAATGACATTCCATGTTGCCTTAATTTTATTATCAGATTTTTCTATTGTAGCCCGTATATGATTAGATTTGGCGATATTGTAGCCCGTATATGATAAGTTCTAAGGTCTACGGTCTTCGGTCTTCAGTCTTCGGTCTTCGGTCTTCGGTCTTCGGTCTTCGGTCTACGGTCTACGAATTATGGTCTACGAACTATGGTCTACGAACTTCGGTCTACGGTCTTCGGTCTATAGATTTTGGTTCCTAATTTTCGGGTTCGGTTTTCGGGAACTTACTAACCTTGCCTTAATATCGGTTCGATTCATATTTCGGTTACAGTTCGAATTTCAGTTTTGGGTTTTCGGTTTTCGGTTTTTGGGTTTTGGTCCTTGGATTTGAAACTTACTAACCTAACCTTCAAAATATCAATTCGATTCTTATTTCAGATTGATTTCGGTTTTTGGTTTTTTATTTTCGATTTTCGGTTGATTCGAACTATTCGGTCTACGGTCTACGGTCTTCGGTCTACGAACTACGAACTACGGTCTACGAATTACGAACTATGGTCTACGACCTTCTGTCTACGGTCTACGGTCTACGGTCTACGGTCTATGGTCTACGGTCTACGGTCTACGGTCTACGGTCTACAGTCTACGGTCCATGGTCTTCGGTCTTCGGTCCATAGTTTTTGGTTCTTGATTTTCGGGTTCGGTCTTCGGTCTACGGTCAACGGTCTACGAACTTTGAACTACGGTCTTCGAACCACGGTCTACGAACTACGGTCTACGAACTATGGTCTACGAACTTCGGTCTTCGGTATACGGTCTACGAACCACGGTCTACGAACTACGGTCTACGAACTAAGGTCTACGGTCTTCGGTCTTCGGTCTATAGTTTTTGGTTCCTAATTTTCGGGTTCGGTTTTCGGGAACTTACTAACCTTGCCTTAATATCGGTTCGATTCATATTTCGGTTACATTTCGAATTTCAGTTTTGGGTTATCGGTTTTCGGTTTTCAGTTTTTGGTTTTTGTTTTTTGGTTTTTGGTCCTTGGATTTGAAACTTACTAACCTAACCTTCAAAATATTAATTCGATTCTTATTCCAGATTGATTTCGGGTTTTGTTTTTTTTTTTCGATTTTCGGTTGATTCGAACTATTCGGTCTACGGTCTTCGGTCTACGGTTTACGAACTACGAACTACGGTCTTCGGTCTACGGTGTACAGTCAACGGTCTACGAACTATGGTCTACGGCCTACGGTGTTCAGTCAACGGTCTACGAACTATGGTCTACGAAATTCGGACTTCGGTATACGGTCTACGGTCTACGGTCTACGGTCTACGGTCTACGGTCTACGGTCTACGGTCTACGGTCTACGGTCTACGGTCTACGGTCTACAGTCTACGGTCCATGGTCTTCGGTCTTCGGTCCATAGTTTTTGGTTCTTGATTTTCGGGTTCGGTCTTCGGTCTACGGTCAACGGTCTACGAACTTTGAACTACGGTCTTCGAACCACGGTCTACGAACTACGGTCTACGAACTATGGTCTACGAAGTTCGGTCTTCGGTATACGATCTACGAACCACGGTCTACGAACTACGGTCTACGAACTAAGGTCTACGGTCTTCGGTCTTAGGTCAACGGTCTACGGTCTACGGTCTACGAACTATGGTCTACGAACTTCGGTCTAAGAATCAAAGAATCAAAGAATCAAAGAATCAATTTCATTTATTCAGTTTAGGCACATAAAGAGCACTTATGAATGTCAAAGTTTTACAATGATTATGTACCTACATTTGTCAAAAATATTATAATTCATAATAAATTAGGATACTTAGTAAATAAATCATTAGAAAATGATTCTTTCGCTGGTTCGGTAGTTAAATCTCCTGAGAAGAGACCAGCAAGAAACTCAGGTAGATTATCGTTATTCTTTTTAATATTTAGTTGTTTATTTATAATAACTAGGTGCAAGAGCAAGAGATTATTATGACCACGCATTTTTATCATCAAGATATTCGTCTACTTTATAATAGCTTTTTTTAATTAAAAATCTTTTCAATTCTATTTTAAACTTATCAAGTGGCAGGTCAGCCAAATCCTGAGGAATTTTATTATATATTTTTATACATTTGCCCACAAACGAATTACTGACTTTATGAAGCCTTAGTTTCGGTATCGCCAGTTTATTTTTATTTCGCGTATTCAAGTTGTGAAAGTCTGATTTTTTTTGGAAGAGGTCTAGGTTCTTCCTTACATATAAGGCGTTGTCGTAAATATATTGTGAGGCAACTGTTAAAATATTAATTTCTTTAAACAGTTCTTTCAGCGAGTCACGGGGTCCGAGGCAATAGATTGCTCGTATAGCTCGTTTCTGTAATATAAATATAGTTGCAATATCGGCAGCTGAGCCCCACAGCAGCAGACCATATGACATAACGCTATGAAAGTAACTGAAATAAACTAATCGTGCCGTTTTCTCGTCAGTTAGTGACCTTATCTTTCTAACCGCATAGGCAGCTGAGCTAAGTCTTCCTGCTAAGGCTGTGATATGAGAACCCCATTGTAGTTTATTATCTAGTGTGATGCCAAGAAAAACTGTGGTATTGACTATTTCCACAGTTTCATTATTCATTATAATGTTTGAGTCTATATGTCTTACATTTGGCATCGTAAATTTTACACATTTTGTTTTTTTGGCATTAAGTAGCAGGTTATTACTCGTGAACCAATGCAATATTACAGAAAGGGTATTATTCACATCGTCAAGTATTACTTTTTGTCTGTCAGTTTTAAAAATTAATGAAGTGTCATCAGCAAATAATACTATTTCACAAAGATTTTCAATGAAGTATGGAAGGTCGTTTACATATATCAGGAACAAAAGGGGTCCTAATATCGAGCCTTGGGGTACTCCCATGACTAGCGGGGCGCCAGAAGAATCGGTGCCATTAACGTTTACTTTTTGTACTCTGCCAGTGAGGTAAGACCTAAGTAAGCTAAGTGAGCTATTCGAGACACCATAATAATCTAACTTCAATAACAAGGTCTCATGATCAACACAATCGAAAGCCTTTGATAAGTCACAAAAAATACCAATGGCATCCTGCTTCTCCTCCCATGCATCAAATATATGTTTAACTAGTGCGACTCCTGCATCTGTTGTATTCTTGCCTTTAGTAAAACCAAACTGTTTTTTATGAAGTAAATCATTGGCTGCAAAATGTGAAAGCAGTTGATTAAATATTATTTTTTCAAAAATTTTACTTAGCGCTGGTAATATAGAGATGGGACGAAAATTGGATGGGTCACTTTTGTCCCCTGCTTTGAATAACGGAATGATTTTACTGTACTTCATAAGATTTGGAAATTCTTTTTCATCTATACATTTATTGAATATGAATGCAAGGTAGGGCGCAATAGTGGGCATTATTGAATTTATTATATTGGTTGAAATGCCCCAGAGATCTTCAGTCTTTTTTATATTTAATTGTTTAAATGTTTTAAGTATTGTTTCAGTGTCTATATACTGAAAATTAAAGATCACATTACATTTAGGAACACAAGATTTAAGAAGGGAATCGGCTACGTTTTGCGACGAATTTAATTCACTCGTAGTAGTAATTGCAATATTTGTGAAAAAAGATTCAAAAGCATGGGCCACTGCAGAATCAGTGGTAATGTATTGATCATCTATTTTTAAGTCGAAGGATCGATCACGTGACCTTGTTTTACAGGTTTCTTTGTTAATGACATTCCATGTTGCCTTAATTTTATTATCAGATTTTTCTATTGTAGCCCGTATATGATTAGATTTGGCGATATTGTAGCCCGTATATGATAAGTTCTAAGGTCTACGGTCTTCGGTCTTCAGTCTTCGGTCTTCGGTCTTCGGTCTTCGGTCTTCGGTCTACGGTCTACGAATTATGGTCTACGAACTATGGTCTACGAACTTCGGTCTACGGTCTTCGGTCTATAGATTTTGGTTCCTAATTTTCGGGTTCGGTTTTCGGGAACTTACTAACCTTGCCTTAATATCGGTTCGATTCATATTTCGGTTACAGTTCGAATTTCAGTTTTGGGTTTTCGGTTTTCGGTTTTTGGGTTTTGGTCCTTGGATTTGAAACTTACTAACCTAACCTTCAAAATATCAATTCGATTCTTATTTCAGATTGATTTCGGTTTTTGGTTTTTTATTTTCGATTTTCGGTTGATTCGAACTATTCGGTCTACGGTCTACGGTCTTCGGTCTACGAACTACGAACTACGGTCTACGAATTACGAACTATGGTCTACGACCTTCTGTCTACGGTCTACGGTCTACGGTCTACGGTCTATGGTCTACGGTCTACGGTCTACGGTCTACGGTCTACAGTCTACGGTCCATGGTCTTCGGTCTTCGGTCCATAGTTTTTGGTTCTTGATTTTCGGGTTCGGTCTTCGGTCTACGGTCAACGGTCTACGAACTTTGAACTACGGTCTTCGAACCACGGTCTACGAACTACGGTCTACGAACTATGGTCTACGAACTTCGGTCTTCGGTATACGGTCTACGAACCACGGTCTACGAACTACGGTCTACGAACTAAGGTCTACGGTCTTCGGTCTTCGGTCTATAGTTTTTGGTTCCTAATTTTCGGGTTCGGTTTTCGGGAACTTACTAACCTTGCCTTAATATCGGTTCGATTCATATTTCGGTTACATTTCGAATTTCAGTTTTGGGTTATCGGTTTTCGGTTTTCAGTTTTTGGTTTTTGTTTTTTGGTTTTTGGTCCTTGGATTTGAAACTTACTAACCTAACCTTCAAAATATTAATTCGATTCTTATTCCAGATTGATTTCGGGTTTTGTTTTTTTTTTTCGATTTTCGGTTGATTCGAACTATTCGGTCTACGGTCTTCGGTCTACGGTTTACGAACTACGAACTACGGTCTTCGGTCTACGGTGTACAGTCAACGGTCTACGAACTATGGTCTACGGCCTACGGTGTTCAGTCAACGGTCTACGAACTATGGTCTACGAAATTCGGACTTCGGTATACGGTCTACGGTCTACGGTCTACGGTCTACGGTCTACGGTCTACGGTCTACGGTCTACGGTCTACGGTCTACGGTCTACGGTCTACAGTCTACGGTCCATGGTCTTCGGTCTTCGGTCCATAGTTTTTGGTTCTTGATTTTCGGGTTCGGTCTTCGGTCTACGGTCAACGGTCTACGAACTTTGAACTACGGTCTTCGAACCACGGTCTACGAACTACGGTCTACGAACTATGGTCTACGAACTTCGGTCTTCGGTATACGGTCTACGAACCACGGTCTACGAACTACGGTCTACGAACTAAGGTCTACGGTCTTCGGTCTTCGGTCTATAGTTTTTGGTTCCTAATTTTCGGGTTCGGTTTTCGGGAACTTACTAACCTTGCCTTAATATCGGTTCGATTCATATTTCGGTTACATTTCGAATTTCAGTTTTGGGTTATCGGTTTTCGGTTTTCAGTTTTTGGTTTTTGTTTTTTGGTTTTTGGTCCTTGGATTTGAAACTTACTAACCTAACCTTCAAAATATTAATTCGATTCTTATTCCAGATTGATTTCGGGTTTTGTTTTTTTTTTTCGATTTTCGGTTGATTCGAACTATTCGGTCTACGGTCTTCGGTCTACGGTTTACGAACTACGAACTACGGTCTTCGGTCTACGGTGTACAGTCAACGGTCTACGAACTATGGTCTACGGCCTACGGTGTTCAGTCAACGGTCTACGAACTATGGTCTACGAAATTCGGACTTCGGTCTACGGTCTACGGTCTACGGTCTACGGTCTACGGTCTACGGTCTACGGTCTACGGTCTACGGTCTACGGTCTACGGTCTACGGTCTACAGTCTACGGTCCATGGTCTTCGGTCTTCGGTCCATAGTTTTTGGTTCTTGATTTTCGGGTTCGGTCTTCGGTCTACGGTCTACGGTCAACGGTCTACGAACTTCGAACTACGGTCTTCGAACCACGGTCTACGAACTACGGTCTACGAACTATGGTCTACGAACTTCGGTCTTCGGTATATGGTCTACGAACCACGGTCTACGAACTACGGTCTACGAACTAAGGTCTACGAACCACGGTCTACGGTCTACGGTCTACGGTTTACGGTCTACGGTCTACGGTCTACGGTCTACGGTCTACGGTCTATGGTCTACGGTCTACGGTCTACGGTCTACGGTCTACGGTCTATGGTCTACGAACTACGAACAACGGTCTACGAACTAAGGTCTACGGTCTACGGTCTACGGTCTACGGTCTACGGTCTACGGTCTACGGTCTACGGTCTACGGTCTACGGTCTACGGTCTACGGTCTACGGTCTACGGTCTACGGTCTACGGTCTACGGTCTACGGTCTACGGTCTACGGTCTACGGTCTACGGTCTACGGTCTACGGTCTACGGTCTACGGTCTACGAACTTCGGTCTAAGTTCTAAGGTCTACGGTCTACGGTCTACGGTCTACGGTCTACGGTCTACGGTCTACGGTCTACGGTCTACGGTCTACGGTCTACGGTCTACGGTCTACGGTCTACGGTCTACGGTCTACGAACTACGAACTACGGTCTACGAATTATGGTCTACGAACTACGGTCTTAGGTCTACGGTCTATGGTCTATGGTCTACGGTCTAAGGTCTACGGTTTACGAACTACGAACTACGGTATACGACATTTGGTCTACGAACTTCGGTCTACGGTCTACAGTCTACGGTCTACGGTCTACGGTCTACGGTCTACGTTCTACGAACTACCGTCTACGAACTATGGTCAACGAATTACGGTCTTCGGTCTATGGTCTACGAACTACGGTCTACGAACTATGGTCAACGAACTACGGTCTTCGGTCTACGAACTATGGTCTACGAACTTCGGTCTACGGTCTATGGTCTGCAGTCTACGACATACAAACTACGCTCTACGGTCTACGGTCTACGGTTTTTGGTCTACGGTCTACGGTCTTCGGTCTACGGTCTACGGTCTACAAAATACGAACTACGGTCTACGGTCTACGGTCTACGAACTTCGGTCTACGGTCTACGGTCTACTGTCAACGGTTACGGTCTACGGTCTATGGTCTACGAACTACGGTCTACGAACTATGGTCAACGAACTACGGTCTTCGGTCTACGAACTATGGTCTACGAACTTCGGTCTACGGTCTATGGTCTGCAGTCTACGACCTATAAACTACGCTTTACGGTCTACGGTCTACGGTTTTTGGTCTACGGTCTACGGTCTTCGGTCTACGGTCTACGGTCTACGGTCTACGGTCCACAGTCTTCGGTCTACGGTATACGGTCTACGGTCAACGAACTATGGTCTACGAATTTCGGTCTAAGGTCTTAGGTCTACGGTCTTCGGTCTACGAACTATGGTCTACGAACTTCGGTCTTCTGTCTACAGTCTACGGTGTACGGTCAACGGTCTACGATCTACGGTTCACGAACTACGTTCTACGGTCTACGGTCTATGGTCTACGGTCTACGGTCTACGGTCTACGAACTACGATTATCGGTCTTGGGTCTTCGGTCTACGGTCTATGGTCTTCGGTCCACGGTCTACGGTCTACGGTCTACAGTCTACGGTCCATGGTCTTCGGTCTTCGGTCCATAGTTTTTGGTTCTTGATTTTCGGGTTCGGTCTTCGGTCTACGGTCAACGGTCTACGAACTTCGAACTTTGGTCTACGAACCACGGTCTACGAACTATGGTCTACGAAGTTCGGTCTTCGGTATACGATCTACGAACCACGGTCTACGAACTACGGTCTACGAACTAAGGTCTACGGTCTTCGGTCTTCGGTCAACGGTCTACGGTCTACGGTCTACGAACTATGGTCTACGAACTTCGGTCTAAGTTCTAAGGTCTACGGTCTTCGGTCTTCAGTCTTCGGTCTTCGGTCTTCGGTCTTCGGTCTACGGTCTACGAATTATGGTCTACGAACTATGGTCTACGAACTTCGGTCTACGGTCTTCGGTTGTAACGCAAAATTGTTAGTGGCGTTAAAATTTGATTTCGGTAAACAATACGTTGTACCTATGACGACATCTGTAGGGTTTGGGGGGAACTTTTCATCGATCACCACGGTGGTTCCAGCGGTGGTTCTTCAAAAATGTGCAGCGGAGTTGTCTCCAATGCTCACGCGGCTGTACCGACTTTCCTACATTTCGGGTACAGTGCCGACGGCGTGGAAAGAGGCGAATGTACAGCCGATTCCCAAGAAGGGAGATCGCTCAGACCCAGCCAACTATCGGCCCATAGCCGTCACCTCAGTGCTGTGCAAGGTCTTCGAGCACCTTATCAACACACAGCTCATGCGCCACCTAGAGGATCACTCCCTGATTAATGACCGACAATATGGTTTTAGGCCGAAACGGTCAACGGGTGATCTTCTGGCGTATGTTACCCATCTTTGGGGTGAGGCTATGGACAAGCATGGTGAGTCACTGGCTATTAGCCTAGACATCGCCAAAGCGTTCGATAGAGTCTGGCACAAATCGCTTCTTTCCAAACTACCAGCCTTCGGTCTGCCTCTTAGACTGTGCAATTGGGTTGCTAGCTTCCTGCAGGGGCGCCGTATTCGCGTTCTCTGTGATGGACGAGCATCGGAGTTCCTGCAGGTAAATGCTGGTGTGCCGCAGGGGTCCGTCTTATCACCCACTCTCTTTCTTCTGCATATCAATGACATGCTGTCCACCGGCAGCATCCACTGCTATGCAGACGATAGCACTGTACACGGGAGCTACCACGGACATTCTGCGGCCAAGCAGTCCGATATAGCGGAAAAGAGGCGACTTCTTGTCACTGGGCTTGACCGGATCCTCAATCACGTTTCCCAATGGGGATCTGAGAACCTGGTCGAGTTCAGTGCCAAGAAGACGCAGGCATGCGCGTTTTCAGCAAAGACATCTCCTTTCCTTCCTCCTCCCACTCTTCAGAGCACACCACTGCCATTACAGGATAACCTCAATATACTCGGTATGGACGTGCGCTGCAAACTGAACAACAAGAACTATATCGAGAGCATCATCAAAACAGCTTCGCGTAAACTCGGAGTCCTGAACAGAGTGAGACGTTTTTTCACGCCGGAGCAGCGGTGTCTTCTTTATAAGACACAAATTCGCTCCTGCGTGGAATACTGCTCGCATCTCTGGGATGGCTCCGCAAAGTACTTATTAGATGCTCTCGACAGGTTGCAGCGACGTGCGGTCCGCATTATTGGGAGTCCTGAGGTCACAGAGTCCCTCGAGCCTTTGCAGATGCGTAGAGATGTTGCGTCCTTGGCAGTATTTTACCGTCTCTACCATGGTGAATGTTCTGATGAGCTCTTCCAACTAATCCCACCCTCCCCTTTCCTACACAGGACAACGCGTGCAGGGCTTAGGTGTCACTCGCATACGGTACAGAATATTCCATCAAGAACCAAGCGGTTCGGTGAGTCTTTTCTCTGCCGTACCATTAAGTCCTGGAATTCCTTGCCGGCGCACGTGTTTCCTTCTTCCTACAGTCCCGGGTCCTTTAAGCGGGGCGTGAAAAAGCATCTGATGAGGCCGTCAAGCTGAGCGCCACCATTGTAGCACTGAACGTGTTTGCAATGGTGACCCTCTTTCATGGGACTTTGCCTTCAGCTTAACATCAGGCGAGGTGAAGTCAAATTGACGTGCCATAGATAAAAAAAAAAAAAAAAAAAAAAAATTTCAAATAGAATTATAATATCGTGATAGGTTAAATTGTTTGTGATATTTTATTCAATCATATAGCTTAATGTCTTTAATTTCAAATTGTCATAATCTCAATTCCTAGTTGCCCAAATTAATTAATCACGGCAAGAATGTCGATAGTTTATGCTTGTAGTTCTGTATGATCTGTGGTATGTTTTTTGTATTTGTTTCGCGAGTCGATCAGGTGAACGAATAATTCGTGATATCAGATTCATTTACTAGAATATTCCATGAAAAATGATATAAATACACCCCTCCCGGTGGAGTAGCTGGGGAATTTCCCAGGTTACACAGTGGCGCGGCCAACGTACGGGCAGTTCAAGAATTCCAGTACCCACTGGATTTCTCTTGGTTCTGTGTGTGTGTGTGAAAGACGCCTTTAATGAATTCAAACCTACTATCCGTCTGATACTCTCCAAGACGTTAATTGGTTGTGCTTGTGCGGCTAAGCACGTAATTAATTTCCTTGCAATTTACACCGAATAGCAAGGAAACGGGTCAAAATTTTTTTTCTAAATTATAAATAGCTGCTACATTTTCGGTAAAATTCATATTTCGGCATACCTTCGTATTTTTTTCTTTTTTTTCTTTTTTCTTTTTTTTACTGGTTGCTGGTTGGGTTGGATATATCATCTCAGTAGTTTGTCCCGAATTTTAAATAAAATTAATATACATGCATATGTTCAACTTTGTGTTTTTTCTGAATTTAACTTTTAATTGTTATCGACATTTTCTATAAGTGCCGATATATGTAACTCTGTGTAAGGTGGTTTCCATTCGGAATTACCATTTTTTTTTCTTTTTAACCTTGGATCAGTATAGTAGCCGGTACTTATACTTGCTACCGTACATTTTGCTCTTAGCCTTTTAACTGTTTTTTAATTTTTTGTAATTTCATTTGTACCTATACGTACGGTACAATTTTTTTTGTGTATATTTTTTCAATATTTTAGTAATTGTCTGCAGGGCGGTACATCTCGGGTACCTACCCGCTATTGGAGAATAATTCTCAATTGGAAATTTTTAAATAATTATATTATTAGGAATTGTCTGCAGGGCGGTACATTTTAGTTACCTACCCGCTAATGAAAATTGTTTTATGCTGAATTTTTTTATACCTATATTATTAACATAGAAGGCAGTACATTTACATACTGTCCGTTCAATTGAATACCCTCTTGGATTTATATCCATTTAAACTTTCGTTAAATAACGGAATTGTTAGTTAAATTTTATTTTTATATTCTATTCACTTAAAGTTCATTTCTTATAAGATGGCAAAAATGCACCAGTATGTAAACTATTTAAGAAAAGATGAGCTGTCTAATGAGTTGTCTTACATGGGCATTTCAGCGGATCCTGAGGCTACGGTTGTCAGCTTGCGTAACGAATTGAGGACGGCATATCGGCTAGTTCGCCGTGGAAGTCTGAAGCCTAACACCACGAAGTCCACTGATGCTGCAACTGAACGCACTGTCTGCGAGCCAAAAGTGAAGGAACTCGAGGATTTGCTATCGTCAGGTGACTTTGATGCCGATAAAAATAGTCGCACTAGGGCTGCTGTTAGGGCTAATTATCTTTTGACTAGGCTAGCTCGTTGTGGGTTAGATTGTTCTGAACTTGTTAGTATTCGCAACAGATTAGTTAAGATTGTGTCAGTAGCTGAATCGAATAGTGACTCAGAATCTGAGGTGTCAGATAATGATGATCGCGCTTCTCGTGTCCGAGTTGAATATACTTCACCTGCGATGAGAAATGAACGCTCGATGCGGGGTAGCTCGCAAAACATAAACTTAAATAATGATAATTTTATTTATAGGGAACGCCCTATTAATTTGAATAGTTTTAATTTAAAATATGATGGATCTGCTTGTGTGCGTGTCTTCATTGAGAGACTGGAGGAACTCCGGTGTGCTAGGGAAGTCTCCAAATTAAAAGTTCTCCTGGCTTTCTCTGACCTATTGGACGGACCAGCTTTGTCTTGGTTCCGCACCAATAAAGCCAACTTTATGTCTTATGAAGACTTACTAAATGAATTAAGAGACACCTTTGATATTCCCGATTACGATTATCGTTTACGGAATGAGATTAGGCAACGTACCCAAACCCGTACCGAGTCCTTGGTGAACTACATCTCCACAATGCAGGCCATGTTCTCTAGACTAACTTGTAAAATGCCCAGTGAAGAACAACTGGACATTCTTATGCATAACATTAGACCTGACTACATGAAGGAACTAGCCCTTCATGAAGTCAACACTATTGATGATCTAAGAAGGTTAGGAAAGCGTTTGGAACTTGCGCGTGCTAGGGCTGAGGCGTTCCACGAGCCAGTCTTGGACAAATTTGAGATCTCCTCTGACTTACATTCACAGAAAGCAAAGTGCACACCAAAAGCTACCAAGCAGGTCTCTGCGGTGGACAGCTCGGCAGCCTCGCACGAACGCAAATGCTTTCGTTGCGGCGGCAGCGATCACACTGCTAATAACTGCTCACAATCAAGGGAGTTGGTGTGTTTCCGATGTGGTCTCAAAGGAGTCAAGTCACCTGACTGCCCCAAATGTACGTCGAAGTCAAAAAACGCGTAGGCCAGGGCCTTATTAAGACAATCTCAAGCTCTGTGTCTGAGTCTTCTTCTGATAAGGTCCTGTTTACTAAACGGGATGACGATGTTAGACCGTACTTAGTTGTTAGGGTTTTAAATTTAAATGTTCTTGGTCTTCTTGATTCCGGTGCCTCCTGCTCTGTGCTAGGAAAAGGTGCGCACCGTAGCTTCTTAGATTTAGGGTTTGAACTAGAAAGTGTCAACCCAAATTTTAAAATTACAACTGCAGACAGTTCACATTTGAAATGTTTGGGTTCTATGTCCTTACCCTTAGAATACAACTCTGTTATCAGGGTACTTAAGTTTTATGTTGTACCAGAAATAACTACCTCAATGATATTTGGAGTAGACTTCTGGCAACAATTTCAATTAGGTGATAGATTAATTTCTCAAAAAATTAATATGAATAATTTTAGTGATAGCTGTCCTATTGAATCTTTGTCTCTTCACAGTGGTCTCGAGGATTACAACAACCTGACCGAGGATCAGCGGTGTGTAATGAACGGGATCATTGAAAAATTTGAGTCAATTAATACGGATAAGGTGGGCTTAGGTCGAACTACGCTTGTGCATCACGTCATAGACACGGGTGACAGCAAGCCGATCAAGCAGCGGTATTACCCTCTCTCACCTCTCAAACAGAAGGCTCTGGAGACGGAGTTGGACCGGATGTTGGAGATGGGAGTGGTGTCACCATCACAATCCGCGTGGAACTCACCCGTGGTTATGGTGGAAAAGGCGAACGGTGATCTAAGGCTGTGCTTAGATTCACGTAAGCTTAATGCTGTTTCCAAAAGTGATGCTTATCCCTTACCGTACATCAATCAAATTTTAGACCATCTTAATAATGCTAAATATTTGTCCTCTATTGATTTAAGTGCAGCGTATTGGCAAATCCCGTTCGACTCTGCCCAGTCTGCTGAGAAGACTGCGTTCACGGTGCCGAGGCGGGGTTTGTTCCAGTATAATGTAATGTGTTTTGGTCTTGTCGGAGCTTCAAGTACGATGCAACGACTGATGGACCGCTTATTCGGCCCGGAATTCGACAACAGAGTGTTTTGCTTCCAAGACGACATAATCTGTGTGGCCAACACCTTCGAGGAGCATGTGGATCTCTTAAATAGAATCTATCAGCGACTCAAGGATGCGGGCCTAACGATTAATATGAAGAAATCACACTTTTGTCGAAGTGAATTAAAGTACCTTGGTTACTATGTGGATAGGCATGGACTACGTACTGACCCCGGTAAAGTCGAGGTCATCCTCAACTATCCCACACCTTCTAACTCGAAGGATGTCAAACGTTTCCTAGGTATGGCCGGCTGGTATCGTCGTTTCATTAATAACTTTTCTAAAATTAGTAAACCTCTTTGTAAACTCACCTCTAAAAATGTAAATTTTATTTGGACATCTGAAGCTGAGGAGGCTTTTAACCTTCTCAAGTCAGCTTTGGTCTCTGCTCCTATATTGAAAATGCCTAACTACTCTTTACCGTTCCGTATACTAAGTGACGCGTCAGCTTACTCAGTTGCTGCTGTTCTGACCCAAACACACGATGGTGTGGAACACCCCATCGCATATTGCAGTCGTTCTCTTAATAAGAACGAGGTGAACTACAGCACAACCGAGCGAGAGCTTCTGGCCGTGATTTTTGCGCTGGAACAGTTCAGACAGTATGTGGAGGGACAGAAGTGCACTGTTGTCACTGATCATGCCTCACTACTGTGGTTTCACAAGCTCAAAAATCCTACAGGTCGTTTAGCACGTTGGAGTATGCGACTCAGTCAGTTTGACTTCGACATAGAGCACCGTAAGGGAAAAGATCATGTAGTACCTGACGCTCTATCTCGCATAAAGATTGACTCCATCGATGCGAGCTCCACCAATGACCCGTGGTATCTTCACACCATGGAGTGCGTGCGTAGGAACCCAAGGCATTACCCTAACTTTAATATTCGTGAAAATTTGTTATATCGATTTTCTAAAAATAAATATTCTTTGACTTCAGATTTTGATTGGAAGTTAGTAGTACCTCAAGAGGACAGGCTAGCACTCCTCACCAAATACCACGATGACACGCTTAGTGCCCATGGTGGTGTTTGGAAAACACATAAGAGGTTGTCTTTGAATTACTACTGGCCAAAGATGTACAATAGTGTCAAAGACTACGTGGGAAATTGTGAGGTTTGTAAGATGTATAAACCCGTAAACACTTCGCGTCCTGGTCTAATGGGAAGTGCGAAGCGTGTATCTAAACCTTTTGAAGCTATTTCGTGTGATTTACTTGGACCTTTTCCAGTGTCAAGCAACAGAAATATTCATCTGATCGTTGTCTCGGACTACTTTAGCAAGTATGTCATGCTGTGTCCTATAAGGATTGCAACAGGCGCTGCAGTAGCGAGATTCATCGAGAAGAATGTGTTTCTAGTTCATGGAGTTTGCAAGACTATCTATATTGATAACGGTCCTCAGTATGTTAGCAAGCAATTTAGAGATATGTTAGCTAAATATAATGTTCCAAACGTATACTATAGCCCGCGTTACCACGCTCAAACTAATCAAGCTGAACGAGCGATTCGAAATGTTGTTCAAGCCATTTCATGTTATGTGAAGACTCAGCACAAAAAGTGGGATGAACACCTTGTTGAGCTGCAGTGCGCTCTAAATACTGCAGTAAACGAGGCCACTCGATTCTCTCCCTATTTCTTGGTACACGGTAGGGAATTTATAGGTGATGGAGTTCTATATAGACAGTCCGACATAACCTGTCATCCGGACTTAGTCTCCATTGATGAGCCCTCAGCCTTCGGTGCCAAACTGAAAGAAATGCAACACATTTACGATCAGGTGAGGAAACATTTGATTTCGGCTCACCAGCGTAATGAGAAGTATTATAATTTCAGGAAAAGGCATGTCGAGCTGAAAGTTGGTCAAATTGTTTACAAACGGACTCATTATTTATCTAATAAAGCTAAACATTTTACCTCTAAACTCGCTCCTAAGTTTACTAAGTGTGTAGTGTCTGCTAAACGTTCCTCTTTAGTGTATAGGTTAACAGATTTGGATGGTAAGGACTTAGGCGAGTATCACATCAAGGACATTTTAAAATACACTGATGAGAATCAATCTGCGGTACCTTCTCTGCCTAGCGTCAGCGCTATTTCAGTTCCGTAGCACTGTCGATTTATACTTACTTTACCGCGACTCGATGAAGTATGACCTTGTTGCTGTAGCTTGGGTGTCCTCGTATGGGACATATTATTTGTTAGGTACACCTCATCGAGTTTTCGTTTCTCATCCTCCTCTTCTCTGTAGTTGTGTTGCATATGCGACCATCTGACTATAGCAGTTAAGGAGAGTTTTCTTTCTAGTGGTTTAGGGCATTTAGACTTAAAGTAAAAGAGTCTGTGTCAATATTTGCCTCTAGTTAGTTCTTAGTAGTTCTGTTTTGTACTTTGATCTGTTCTTTTTTTTATTCGTTCTATTTTTAACTTGTTAGACTTTTGACTTGTTTTATTCTGTTGTGTATTCCTTGCGTTACTTGTCTGTCCACACAAGTAATACTTTCAAGGGGGGGGATTGTGTAACGCAAAATTGTTAGTGGCGTTAAAATTTGATTTCGGTAAACAATACGTTGTACCTATGACGACATCTGTAGGGTTTGGGGGGAACTTTTCATCGATCACCAATTCGGTATTGATGAATGGTTTCCCAATCTGACAACAGATGTCGCTAGTATGTTTACCTATTTCAAATAGAATTATAATATCGTGATAGGTTAAATTGTTTGTGATATTTTATTCAATCATATAGCTTAATGTCTTTAATTTCAAATTGTCATAATCTCAATTCCTAGTTGCCCAAATTAATTAATCACGGCAAGAATGTCGATAGTTTATGCTTGTAGTTCTGTATGATCTGTGGTATGTTTTTTGTATTTGTTTCGCGAGTCGATCAGGTGAACGAATAATTCGTGATATCAGATTCATTTACTAGAATATTCCATGAAAAATGATATAAATACACCCCTCCCGGTGGAGTAGCTGGGGAATTTCCCAGGTTACACGGTCTATAGATTTTGATTCCTAATTTTCGGGTTCGGTTTTCGGGAACTTACTAACCTTGCCTTAATATCGGTTCGATTCATATTTCGGTTACAGTTCGAATTTCAGTTTTGGGTTTTCGGTTTTCGGTTTTTGGGTTTTGGTCCTTGGATTTGAAACTTACTAACCTAACCTTCAAAATATCAATTCGATTCTTATTTCAGATTGATTTCGGTTTTTGGTTTTTTATTTTCGATTTTCGGTTGATTCGAACTATTCGGTCTACGGTCTACGGTCTTCGGTCTACGAACTACGAACTACGGTCTACGAATTACGAACTATGGTCTAAGACCTTCTGTCTACGGTCTACGGTCTACGGTCTACGGTCTATGGTCTACGGTCTACGGTCTACGGTCTACGGTCTACGGTCTACAGTCTACGGTCCATGGTCTTCGGTCTTCGGTCCATAGTTTTTGGTTCTTGATTTTCGGGTTCGGTCTTCGGTCTACGGTCAACGGTCTACGAACTTTGAACTACGGTCTTCGAACCACGGTCTACGAACTACGGTCTACGAACTATGGTCTACGAACTTCGGTCTACGAACCACGGTCTACGAACTACGGTCTACGAACTAAGGTCTACGGTCTTCGGTCTTCAGTCTACGGTCTACGGTCTATGGTCTACGGTCAACGGTCTACGGTCTACGGTCTTCGAACTACGGTCTACGAATTATGGTCTACGAACTATGGTCTACGAACTTCGGTCTACGGTCTTCGGTCTATAGATTTTGGTTCCTAATTTTCGGGTTCGGTTTTCGGGAACTTACTAACCTTGCCTTAATATCGGTTCGATTCATATTTCGGTTACAGTTCGAATTTCAGTTTTGGGTTTTCGGTTTTCGGTTTTTGGGTTTTGGTCCTTGGATTTGAAACTTACTAACCTAACCTTCAAAATATCAATTCGATTCTTATTTCAGATTGATTTCGGTTTTTGGTTTTTTATTTTCGATTTTCGGTTGATTCGAACTATTCGGTCTACGGTCTACGGTCTTCGGTCTACGAACTACGGTCTACGGTCTACAGTCTACGGTCCATGGTCTACGGTCTACGGTCTTCGAACTACGGTCTACGAATTATGGTCTACGAACTATGGTCTACGAACTTCGGTCTACGGTCTTCGGTCTATAGTTTTTGGTGCCTAATTTTCGGGTTCGGTTTTCGGGAACTTACTAACCTTGCCTTAATATCGGTTCGATTCATATTTCGGTTACAGTTCGAATTTCAGTTTTGGGTTTTCGGTTTTCGGTTTTTGGTTTTTGGTTTTTGGTTTTTGGTCCTTGGATTTGAAACTTACTAACCTAATCTTCAAAATATCAATTCGATTCTTATTTCTGATTGATTTCGGTTTTTGGTTTTTTATTTTCGATTTTCGGTTGATTCGAACTATTCGGTCTACGGTCTACGGTCTACAGTCTACGAACTACGAACTACGAACTACGGTCTACGGTCTACGGTGTACAGTCAACGGTCTACGAACTATGGTTTACGGTCTTCCGTCTTCGGTCTACGGTCTACGGTCTACGGTCTATGGTCTACGGTCTACGAACTATGGTCTACGAACTTCGGTCTAAGTTCTAAGGTCTACGGTCTTCGGTCTTCAGTCTTCGGTCTTCGGTCTTCGGTCTTCGGTCTACGGTCTACGAATTATGGTCTACGAACTATGGTCTACGAACTTCGGTCTACGGTCTTCGGTCTGTAGATTTCGGTTCCTTATTTTCGGGTTCGGTTTTCGGGAACTTACTAACCTTGCCTTAATATCGGTTCGATTCATATTTCGGTTACAGTTCAAATTTCAGTTTTGGGTTTTCGGTTTTCGGTTTTTGGGTTTTGGTCCTTGGATTTGAAACTTACTAACCTAACCTTCAAAATATCAATTCGATTCTTATTTCTGATTGATTTCGGTTTTTGGTTTTTTATTTTCGATTTTCGGTTGATTCGAACTATTCGGTCTACGGTCTACGGTCTTCGGTCTACGAACTACGAACTACGGTCTTCGAATTACGAACTACGGTCTACGACCTTCTGTCTACGGTCTACGGTCTACGGTCTACGGTCTACGGTCTACGGTCTATAGTCTACGGTCCATGGTCTTCGGTCTTCAGTCCATAGTTTTTGGTTCTTGATTTTCGGGTTCGGTCTTCGGTCTACGGTCAACGGTCTACGAACTTTGAACTACGGTCTTCGAACCACGGTCTACGAACTACGGTCTACGAACTATGGTCTACGAACTTCGGTCTTCGGTATACGGTCTACGAACCACGGTCTACGAACTACGGTCTACGAACTAAGGTCTACGGTCTTCGGTCTTCGGTCTACGGTCTACGGTCTATGGTCTACGGTCTACGAACTATGGTCTACGAACTTCGGTCTAAGTTCTAAGGTCTACGGTCTTCGGTCTTCGGTCTACGGTCAACGGTCTACGGTCTACGGTCTACGGTCTACGGTCTACGGTCTACGGTCTACGGTCTACGGTCTACAAACTGCGGTCTACGAATTACGGTCTACGAACTATGGTCTACGAACTTCGGTCTACGGTCTTCGGTCTATAGTTTTTGGTTTCTAATTTTCGGGTTCGGGTTTCGGGAACTTACTTACATTGCCTTAATATTGGTTCGATTCATATTTCGGTTACATTTCGAATTTCAGTTTTGGGTTATCGGTTTTCGGTTTTCGGTTTTTGGTTTTTGTTTTTTGGTTTTTGGTCCTTGGATTTGAAACTTACTAACCTAACCTTCAAAATATTAATTCGATTCTTATTTCAGAGTGATTTCGGTTTTTGGTTTTTTTTTTTCGATTTTCGGTTGATTCGAACTATTCGGTCTACGGTCTACGGTCCACGGTCTACGGTCTACGGTCTACGGTCTACGGTCTACGGTCTACGGTCTTCGGTCTACGGTCTACGGTCTACGAACTATGCGCTACGAACTTCGGTCTACGGTCTACGGTCTACGGTCTGCGGTCTACGGTCTTCGGTCTACGAACTATGGTCTACGAACTTCGGTCTTCGGTCTATGGTCTACGGTGTACGGTCAACGGTCTACGATCTACGGTTCACGAACTACGGTCTACGGTCTACGGTCTACGGTCTTTGATCAACGGTCTACGAACTATGGTCTACGGTCTACGGTGTACAGTCAACGTTCTACGAACTATGGTCTACGAATTTCGGTCTAAGGTCTTAGGTCTACGGTCTTCGGTTACGAACTATGGTCTACGAACTTCAATCTTCTGTCTACGGTCTACGGTGTACGGTCAACGGTCTACGATCTACGGTTCACGAACTACGTTTTACGGTCTACGGTCTATGGTGTACGGTCTACGGTCTACGGTCTACGGTCTACGAACTACGAGCATAGGTCTTCGGTCTTCGGTCTACGGTCTATGGTCTACGGTTCACGGTCTACGGTCTACGGTCTACAGTCTACGGTCCATGGTCTTCGGTCTTCGGTCCATAGTTTTTGGTTCTTGATTTTCGGGTTATGTCTTCGGTCTACGGTCTATGGTCAACGGTCTACGAACTTCGAACTACGGTCTACGAACCACGGTCTACGAACTAAGGTCTACGGTCTTCGGTCTTCGGTCTACGGTCTACGGTCTACGGTCTACGGTCTACGGTCTTTGGTCTACGGTCTACGAACTATGGTCTACGAACTTCGGTCTAAGTTCTAAGGTCTACGGTCTTCGGTCTTCGGTCTTCGGTCTTCGGTCTTCGGTCTTCGGTCTTCGGTCTACGGTCAACGGTCTACGGTCTACGGTCTTCGAACTACGGTCTACGAATTATGGTCTACGAACTATGGTCTACGAACTTCGGTCTACGGTCTTCGGTCTATAGTTTTTGGTTCCTAATTTTCGGGTTCGGTTTTCGGGAACTTACTAACCTTGCCTTAATATCGGTTCGATTCATATTTCGGTTACAGTTCGAATTTCAGTTTTGGGTTTTCGGTTTTCGGTTTTTGGTTTTTGGTTTTTGGTTTTTGGTCCTTGGATTTGAAACTTACTAACCTATACTTCAAAATATCAATTCGATTCTTATTTCTGATTGATTTCGGTTTTTGGTTTTTTATTTTCGATTTTCGGTTGATTCGAACTATTCGGTCTACGGTCTACGGTCTACAGTCTACGAACTACGAACTACGAACTACGAACTACGGTCTACGGTCTACGGTGTACAGTCAACGGTCTACGAACTATGGTTTACGGTCTACGGTGTACAGTCAACGGTCTACGAACTATGGTCTACGAAATTCAGACTTCGGTATATGGTCTACGGTCTACGGTCAACGAACTATGGTCTACGAATTTCGGTCTAAGGTCTTAGGTCTACGGTCTTCGGTCTACGAACTATGGTCTACGAACTTCGGTCTTCGGTCTACGGTCTACGATCTACGGTCTACGAACTACGGTCTACGAACTATGGTCTACGAACTTCGGTCTAAGTTCTAAGGTCTACGGTCTTCGGTCTTCGGTCTTCGGTCTTCGGTCTATGGTCAACGAACTATGGTCTACGAATTTCGGTCTAAGGTCTTCGGTCTACGGTCTTCGGTCTACGAACTATGGTCTACGAACTTCGGTCTTCGGTCTACGGTCTACGATCTACGGTCTACGAACTACGGTCTACGAACTATGGTCTACGAACTTCGGTCTAAGTTCTAAGGTCTACGGTCTTCGGTCTTCGGTCTTCGGTCTTCGGTCTTCGGTCTTCGGTCTTCGGTCTTCGGTCTATGGTCAACGGTCTACGGTCTACGGTCTACGAACTACGGTTTACGAATTACGAACTATGGTCTACGAACTACGGTCTAAGGTTTTCGGTCTACGGTCTACGGTCTACGGTCTACGGTCTACGGTCTACGGTCTACGGTCTACGGTCTAAGGTCTACGGTTTACGAACTACGAACTACAGTCTACGAACTTTGGTCTACGAACTTCGGTCTACGGTCTACAGTCTATGGTCTATGGTCTACGAACTACTGTCTACGGTCTACGGTCAGAGGTCTACGGTCTACGAACTACGGTCTACGGTCTACGGTCTACGAACTATGGTCTACGAACTTTGGTCTACGGTCTACGTTCTACGGTCTACGAACTATGGTCTACGAACTTCGGTCTACGGTCTACGGTCTATGGTCTACGAACTATGGTCTACTAACTATGGTCAACGAACTACGGTATTCGGTCTACGAACTATGGTCTACGAACTTCGGTCTACGGTCTATGGTCTACAGTCTACGACCTACAAACTACGCTCTACGGTCTTCGGTCTACGGTCTACGGTCTACGGTCTACGGTCTACGGTCTACGGTCTACGGTCTACGGTCTACGGTCTTCGGTCTTCAGTCTTCGGTCTACGGTCTACGGTCTGCGGTCTACGGTCTGCGGTCTACGGTCTTCGGTCTACGAACTGTGGTCTACGAACTTCGGTCTTCGGTCTACGGTCTACGGTGTACGGTCAACGGTCTACGATCTACGGTTCACGAACTACGGTCTACGGTCTTTGATCTACGGTCTACGAACTATGGTCTACGGTCTACGGTGTACAGTCAACGGTCTACGAACTATGGTCTACGAAATTCGGTCTTCGGTCTACGGTCTACGGTCTACGGTCAACGAACTATGGTTTACGAATTTCGGTCTAAGGTCTTAGGTCTACGGTCTTCGGTCTACGAACTATGGTCTACGAACTTCGGTCTTCGGTCTACGGTCTACGATCTACGGTCTACGAACCACGGTCTACGAACTACGGTCTACGAACTATGGTCCACGAACTTCGGTCTACGGTCTAAGGTCTACGGTCTACGGTTCACGGTCTACGGTCTACGGTCTACGGTTTACGGTCTACGGTTCACGGCCTACGGTCTACGGTCTACGGTCTACGGTCTACGGTCTACGAACTGCGGTCTACGAATTACGGTCTACGAACTATGGTCTACGAACTGCGGTCTATGGTCTTCGGTCTATAGTTTTTGGTTCCTAATTTTCGGGTTCGGTTTTCGGGAACTTACTAACCTTGCCTTAATATCGGTTCGATTCATATTTTGGTTACATTTCGAATTTCAGTTTTGGGTTATCGGTTTTCGGTTTTCGGTTTTTGGTTTTTGTTTTTTGGTTTTTGGTCCTTGGATTTGAAACTTACTAACCTAACCTTCAAAATATTAATTCGATTCTTATTTCAGATTGATTTCGGTTTTTGGTTTATTTTTTTTCGATTTTCGGTTGATTCGAACTATTCGGTCTACGGTCTACGAACTACGAACTACGGTCTTCGGTCTTCGATCTACGGTCTACGGTCTACGGTCTACGGTCTACGGTCTACGGTCTACGGTCTACAGTCTACGGTCTACGGTCTACAATCTACGATCTGCGGTCTACGGTCTAAGGTCTACGATCTACGGTCTACGGTCTACGGTCTACGGTCTAGGGGTCCACGGTATACGAGCTACGGTCGTCGGTTTGAGGTCTACCGTCTACGGTCTACCATCTACGAGCTACGGTCTTCGGTCTGAGGTCTACCGTCTACGGTCTACCGTCTACGGTCTACGGTCTACGGTCTTCGGTCTAGGGGTCTACGGTATACGAGCTACGGTCGTCGGACTGAGGTCTACCGTCTAAGGTCTACCATCTACGAGCTACGGTCTACGGTCTTCGGTCTGAGGTCTACCGTCTACGGTCTACCGTCTACGGTCTACGGTCTACGGTCTTCGGTCTTCGGTCTTCGGTCTACGGTCTACGGTCTGCGGTCTACGGTCTTCGGTCTACGAACTGTGGTCTACGAACTTCGGTCTTCGGTCTACGGTCTACGGTCTACGGTGTACGGTCAACGGTCTACGATCTACGGTTCACGAACTACGATCTACGGTCTTTGATCTACGGTCTACGAACTATGGTCTACGGTCTACGGTGTACAGTCAACGGTCTACGAACTATGGTCTACGAAATTCGGTCTTCGGTCTACGGTCTACGGTCTACGGTCTACGGTCAACGAACTATGGTCTACGAATTTCGGTCTAAGGTCTTAGGTCTACGGTCTTCGGTCTACGAAATATGGTCTACGAACTTCGGTCTTCGGTCTACGGTCTACGATCTACGGTCTACGAACCACGGTCTACGAACTACGGTCTACGAACTATGGTCTACGAACTTCGGTCTAAGTTCTTAGGTCTACGGTCTTTGGTCTTCGGTCTTCGGTCTTCGGTCTTCGGTCTTTGGTCAACGGTCTACGGTCTACGGTCTACGAACTACGGTCTACGAATTACAAACTACGGTCTACGAACTTCTGTCTACGGTCTACGGTCTACGGTCTACGAACTATGGTCCACGAACTTCGGTCTACGGTCTAAGGTCTACGGTCTACGGTTCACGGTCTACGGTCTACGGTCTACGGTCTACGGTCTACGAACTGCGGTCTACGAATTACGGTCTACGAACTATGGTCTACGAACTTCGGTCTATGGTCTTCGGTCTATAGTTTTTGGTTCCTAATTTTCGGGTTCGGTTTTCGGGAACTTACTAACCTTGCCTTAATATCGGTTCGATTCATATTTCGGTTACATTTCGAATTTCAGTTTTGGGTTATCGGTTTTCGGTTTTCGGTTTTTGGTTTTTGTTTTTTGGTTTTTGGTCCTTGGATAGGAAACTTACTAACCTAACCTTCAAAATATTAATTCGATTCTTATTTCAGATTGATTTCGGTTTTTGGTTTTTTTTTTTTCGATTTTCGGTTGATTCGAACTATTCGGTCTACGGTCTACGAACTACGAACTACGGTCTTCGGTCTTCGGTCTACGGTCTACGGTCTACGGTCTACGGTCTTCGGTCTGAGGTCTACCGTCTACCGTCTACGATCTACCGTCTACCGTCTACGGTCTACGGTCTACGGTCTACGGTCTACGGTCTACGGTCTACGGTCCACGGTCTACGGTCTACGGTCTACGGTCTACGGTCTACGGTCTACGGTCTACGATCTACGGTCTACGGTCTACGGTCTGATTCTGATTCGATTTTGATTTTGAATTTTTTTTTAAATCGCTTTTGATTCGGCTACGGTCTATGATCTACAGTCTACAGTCTTCGGTATTAGGTCTGCTGTCTAGTGTCAACAGTCTACGGTCTAACGGTCTACGGACCCAACAGAGTACCTATCCTGTTGGGGACAATTAAACCTAGTCCAATTCAACCCCACTAAGACACAGGTATGTGCATAAGGTTAGGAAAACGGTTTACTAATGTTTGCCATAATTTTATACGCCATACTGGTAGTTGCCATAATTTCATTAGAAATAACGTTTCAGTTGCCATAATCGTGAAATGACATAAAATCACTTTCACTAATTTCATTGGTCATAATCGATCAAGGGTCATAATAATTAAAATCCATAAATGTATTTGCCATAACTTTCGTTTTCCATAATGTCAATTATACGACACACATTTTTTATTCACAATTAAACCTGAAACTAAACCTCATATGACGTCTACTAAATAAGCTCGACGGAGCCCGCTTCGCGGGCTCCTACTTCTGAGTGGTTTAAAAAAAAAACCACGAAGACTAAGGCGGGAGCGAAGCGAAGCGGAGCTTTAACCTAACCTATCCGAGTCGGATTGCACTGAGTCGGGGTGTTAACGATAATTATTATTGGCCTAACAATATTATGTATTTTTTTATAATTATATCAAATTTTGATTATGTCAAGAGTCGATTATGAGATGTGTTACTTATGGAAACTAATTATTATGATATATGTTGTTATAGAAAGTGATTTTATGGCAAATAAACGTTATGACTGTTGAGTTGTTATGTCAAACGTTATTAGTATAATAAATGATAATAGTGCAAGTAAATATTATGACCGGGGATGATTATGGCAAACGAAATTAGTGCAAATGAATTTATGGAAAACGAAAGAATACCTAGGAAAACGACTTAGGTGACATTTCATCCGCAAAAATTTCATCTGCGGATGAAACGTCACCCTTTTTAAATTATTAGAGGACGAATCATCCGCAAAATATTTCATCTTCGGATAAGATGTCACCGTCTCAAACTTTGAGGTGTCAGCTCATCCGAAAAATATTCAATCTAATTAACTACTAATAATAGAAAAGACAATGATAAGAACAATTACAATTTTTCATACACGTGAGAATAAATTATTAGGTTGAATCATTTGGTAAATCAAAATATTGAAACATAATTTTAGTTATTGTAAAAAGTTCTTCTAAAATAAAAAAATCATATGAAAACAAGTACCTACTTAAATAATGTATGAATAAATCACTGTAGGTTCTTCTATATAAATATAATTTTAATTGAATATTGATTTTAAATTGAATTTGAAAGGAAATATTCAAGTCAAATATATAGTATATATAAAAATTAAAAGTCTAAAGTTCTTCAATAATAATTTATGAAGTCATGTCAATCAAAAACCAATATTGTAAACTAACGTAAAAAATACCACATAAAATAAATCACATTATTATAAATCACGCAACAGTACTATTGGACGAAAGATTCTTCTAAAATAAAATAAATAGGTGTTAGTAAAAAATGTGAAGTAAATAAATGTTGATGTGAGCATTAAAAAAACAAAAAAATTGCGAAGCTAACTTTGCGATGCAGTGTCCGAGACTAATTTCATTATCAATTAGTTCTCTTAAGATTTTATATTTTTTTTCTTCTTTACTAGATACTATATACATACATACATACATACATAAAATCACGCCTGTTTCCCGTAGGGGTAGGCAGAGATCACGGATCTCCATTTGCTACGATCCCGACATACTCCTTTCGCTTCATTCACTCTTATTACCTTTTTCATGCATGCTCGTCGGTTTAGGGTACTCCTGACCTGCCCCTTTTCTAACATTTCCCCGATTTGGTCCAGGTATGTGCGCCTAGGTCTTCCCCTTCCGACGGTGCCATCCACACTAGCCTCATATATCTGTTTCGTTAATCTTCTTTCATTCATTCTCTCAACATGACCGAACCATCTTAACATACCTTTCTCAATTTTCATCACTACATCTTCTATCACTCCACATCGCTCTCTTATCACGCTATTTCTGACTCTATCTCTCAAAGTCACTCCACACATACTTCGCAACGCGCGCATTTCCACTGCATTCACTCTACTCTGATGCTTTTTCTGCCACACCCAACTTTCGCTACCATACATAAGAATCGGCACTAATACTCCTCCATGTACAGCCAGTCGTGCCTTTTCGGACAAATTCCGGCTGCTCATAAATTTGTGTAGTGCCCCATTCACTCTATTTCCAGCTGTAACTCTCCTTTCAACATCTTTTACTACTACTTTCTTTTAACACTATATATTTGACTTGAATATTTCCTTTCAAATTCAATTCAAAAAATCCAATTCAGAAGAATCTTTCGTCCAATAGTACTGTTGCGTGATTTATAATAATGTGATTTATTTTATGTGGTATTTTTTACGTTAGTTTACAATATTGGTTTTTGATTGACATGACTTCATAAATTATTATTGAAGAACTTTAGACTTTTATTTTTTATATATACTATATATTTGACTTGAATATTTCCTTTCAAATTCAATTTTAAATCAATATTCAATTAATGATTAAACGAACTTACCTGTACGTGAAGTTCTATCATAATTATACGAAGTGCTTCGTTCGAAGAGATGAGTAACCTATAAGATAATATTATTAATTCATTCAATTTGTAGTAGTAGAACCAGATGTCTCATCACTCCACTGTATTTGAGAGTAGTTGCATTTTCTTTTTTTTTTTTTCTTCTACCTACATACTCCTGTCGATGTCGGCCCGACGCCTCGGCGAGTTCGTCATTTCGTTTAGAGCAAACGATCACTCCCAATGATATGATATTTCCGAAAGAAAAATAGGGGGAGGATCTCTGCAGTACATCGGGGATGGGTGGGCGTTTGTTACTCATCTCTTCGAACGAAGCACTTCGTATAATTATGATAGAACTTCACGTACAGGTAAGTTCGTTTAATCATTAATTATACTCGTGCTTCGTTCTCGAGATGAGTAACCTATAAGATAATATTATTAATTCATTCAATTTGTAGACTTTGAGAGCGTGATTTGAGGAAATATCAATGAAACTCAAAAGTCAACAAAACTAATATTGTTTCTTTTGCTTTATTTATAAATAATTTTACTATACCTAGTAAATAGTAACACAAGTAATTATTCAAAACGTACAATCATTAATAACAACGTGTTAGACATAACCTCTTTCGACATATTAATTGCATTAGGTATTTATGTTGGAACTGTAAACATAAATTTAAGGATTCTTTTGATTTGTAAAACGTAAGATTTTTGTTAGTCGTTCAAAATCAGCCTAGCCAGAGAATCATTTTGATTGGTCACGATAGTCCTATCGTAGAACCTAGCGAATGTGGAAGACGTTCCGCTCCAACCCGCGGTTCTGCGAATCGTATCAACACTGAGTCCGAGCCGACGCGCGCGCGACGTGCTCGCGTGCCGCGTGCTGTGCGCGCTAAAGATCGATACATCTATTCCACATTCTTCTAAAGTAGACTTTATCCAACGGCTTAGTGATTGCGATGTGACAACCGAGTGAGGTTTTCTATGGCTAATGAAGACATAATTATGATTACCTCTTAGCTCTCTAGTTCTGTCTAAGTAGGCGAGTAACGTAAGCGCGGGACAAATTTCTGGCTTGTGCCTGAAAATGGGTAAGAAAAGGGTTGGTTGATTATTACCAGCGCGTGACGTCTTAATAAGTTCCGGAATTTTAATAGTAATTTGCGAATCAGTTTCCACTATATTTCGAATGTCTATCTTGGACAACGTCTGCACCCTATGGGCTGTTGTCAGAGCCAGCAGCACTGCGCATTTTTTGGTCAATTTCTCCAGACACAGAGATTCATTTGGGTACCACTTAGCAAGTTCTTCTAAAACGACAGACGTATCCCAGGTAACGTCATACTTGGGAGCAGGAGGTTTCAGCCGAAACACTCCTTTAAAAAAACGTTTTACTCTTTCGTCAATCGATATGTATGAACCCATTAGCATTGATAATGCGGACCTATATGTATTAAGAGATCCGTACTGGGAACCAGAATTAAAAAGGTGTGTGAAAAATGATAAAATTGTAGGAATAGATGCATCATAAAAGTTTAAATCGTTGTCCTTCGTATGGGCAAACCAGCGCTTGAGGCAAACATCATATTGTTTGATCGAATTATCGGACAGAGATGCCAGAGATATATCTACGGAATCTGCTGGGACATCTCGTCGCAGTAGCGCCGTCCGCAGAGCACCCCGGCAACCAGGGTAAGACTCGACTTGATGTTGCCTCGGCTGGAATGAGAAATTAGCACGTTTTCATGGGGAGTAAACGTAATAGTATTGCTAACAAGCAGTCGTAGAAAAAGTGGATACCAAGGCTGTGTCTCCCATAAGGGGACTACAATAATTCCAGTGGCTTTATCCTGAATAATTTTCCTCAAGCATTTTAAAATAACTGATAAGGGCGGAAAAGAATAGAAGAAGAATTTTGACCAATCAAGAGTAAATGCGTTTATGGCAAAGGCATCTGGGTCTTTGTGCCACGAAACGTACTTTGCGCATTTCCTATTTATTCTGCTAGCAAACAAGTCTACTTGTGGATGACCGAAAGTAGCAGCTATTTTGTAGAATGCGGAATCCATTAGTTCCCACTCAATATCTGGGTGGTTACGTCTTGATTCTGCGTCTGCCATGACATTATCTTCAGATCGGATATAGGAAGCGTAAATAAATACTTTTCTCAGTTCACACCATTGCCAGATGCTTTTGGTAATATCGGTGAGGTGTGGAAACTGTACCCCTCCCATCCTGTTAATGTACGACACAGCCGTCAAATTGTCGACTCGAATAAGTATTTGGCAATTTGAGTGATTTTTAGCAAAAATTTTTATCGCAATGAACGCGGCCAACAACTCTAAATAATTTATGTGTTGTTTTGCTTCCGTATTGGACCACTGACCATTAGCTGTCTCATTTCCACACGCTGCCCCCCATCCCGTCGTTGAGGCATCAGAAAATATTTCGATTTCGTACCTATCCTCTAAAATTCTGTGTGTTGAATTCTCGATAGAATTAAGCCACCATATTAAATCATCATGTAAATGGTTTGGAATATTCATAATACTTTCATAATTTTGATCCTGACCTAAGTTTAGATATTTACATCTTTCCAAATTTTTGGTGTAGAGCCATCCATATTCGATGGCAGGACAGGCCGAGATCAGCAGTCCAATGAGGTGCGCAAACTGTCTAATTGTACAAGTTTTGGTGCCAATAAACTTAACTAAATCCTCTTTTATGCGTTTTCTTTTTTCGTTTGGAAGAGAAACTTCAAATTTTTGAGAGTCGAGAATGTAACCCAAATATTTACATCTATTTGATGGTGTAAGTACACTTTTATCGTGATTAATAATAAAACCGAGAGAGCATAATAGATTTTTAGTAATTTCAATGTTTTCCATACATTCTTCATGAGAATATCCTATTAAATTTATGTCATCTAAGTAAATTGTGGATAAAAAACCACCAGATCTTAGAAGTTTTACAATAGGCTTTGTGATTTTTGTAAACACGTATGGAGCCGTACTCAAACCAAAGGGTAAAACGTTGCACTCGTATAATTTATTATTCCATTCAAACCTTAGATACTTTTTGCTCTCCGGATGAATTCTGATAAAGTGGTATGCGTCTTTAATGTCTATTGTTGCCATATAGCAGTCACGTGCCATTAGTTTCAAAGTTGTACGAAAGTCTTCTATTTTAAAGTGTGGGGTATCTATGAATTTATTTAGTTGTTTAAGATTAAGTATAAATCTCATTTTACCATTTGGTTTGGGTCGTAAGAAAACACTTGAAAGGAATTGATCTTTACAAGGCTTACAAACTGAAATCGCCCCGTATGACTCTAATTTAGCTATGGATTCATTTAACAGCAATTTTTCGGATTCCGAATATCTACGGGGCGGGGGCGGGGATACTTGTCGTACAGGGCAAGAAAATGTTATTTTATAGCCTGGGTTGATCCAAGAGAGTAACTTGAGATCGTCCGTAATTATTGCCCATGATTTGTAAAAAAATGACAATTGTCCAGCATATTTCACCTGGTCTAGTAACGCCTGCGAGCGGACCTCGGTGGCGGCGGTGGCGGCCTGCGAGACAAGGGTGCGCGTGCTGTGCGCGGCTCTGCTGGCGGTGGCGGAGGCGGTGGCTGCGCTGACGTCGTCGGCGTTGCAGGCGCGTTCCGCCGGAGCGTCGCTGGTCGCCTGCGACCTGCGACAGGCGGCTTCCAGTTTTTTGGCGATTTGTTTGGGTTTTCAAGTCAGTACCTGACTTTGAAACAGCCTTGGCGGCTTTCAGGGCCTCTGTTAAGTTGTCCCCGAATAGGGACTTATCTATTTTGGTATTGATCAGAGGCTCCTTCATTTCCTTTTTTAAGGAATAAACAGCCAGATTCCTTCGTGACACCGATTCATTATGTTGTGCATCACAAATAAGTCGTGCCGTATCCATGAGGCGCTTTATTTGTTCATTGTCCTTCTGTTTGGCCTCAAGGGCATGAGAAAGCGCTTCCCCCAGGCAGGATATTGCTGCAGCCATTCGCTTCTGGCGATATTCTATTAGTTTGTCACGCTTCAGCGTGGTTTCATTAAGGGCAGCTTTAACTTCGGCGTTCAGAGCTGGCGCCCCTATCATCGTGCAATTTTCGGGTAACAGGTATTTTTCGCACAGCTCTTTTCTAATATCTTTGCTCAAGCCGTTGGTGGCGATATGATTAAAGCGCGAAGCTAGCTCCGGACGGATATCTTTTCCGTACTTCACTTTTTCCGTAGGGTCGTCGCCTAGAATCTCTAGGATGTCGTTATCGAGCTGAGATTCCTCTAAGAGGCCGTCTAATGGCTGTATAGCATCGTCTTGTGACTTCGGTTGATCTTCCTGCGAAGGCGAAGGCACTAAGCCCGACAATGCCGGCGTCGGCGGAACAGGTGACAATGGTGGTGGCATAACTAGATTTTCACCTTGTTGGTGGTCATCAGATAGGAGCATGGAGTCTACTTCTGCATTGTCTCTCGAGTAGTTCTGATTTTCCTCGCCTAAAAATAGCAAGAAGGCTATTTTAATTCTTACAACTTACTTTGGGGGTAGAAATGAAATAAGAATTTTCTATCTAAGATAGTCGTAGATATTACGTAAAACGAAGAAAAAATAACGTTTATTTATTTGCTGTTTTGGATATATTCTACATACTTTTAGATTTTTATTTGTCAACTCTAGAATGGTTCCGCAGACGTCCTTGTGCGTGAATATGATACTAGGTATATGTATGTGGCAGCGGTCACCGTAGCCTGTTTAATTGTAGGCAGTATGCAATGTGGTGACTATTGGTTTCCGCTCGGATAGTCCCGCAGACGTCCTTGTGCGCTACCAATATGTCGGGTAAATACCCGGAATTAGCCAAGCGATATTGACATCATGATAGGTTTTACGCGCGGATAGTCCTGCCGACGTCCTTGTGCGTTCACCTTTTTATGAGTCAGGCGCTTTTAACACGAAATATAGCACTTTATCACTTATCATTTTATATAAATTGTGTGGGTACATACCGTTTTGGTTGTGCGTGGATTGTGAAGAACCTTCCGAAGACGTAGAACTAATTCTTTTTCGGCGCCTTTTACACTTCTTCAGCATTCTTTCTATTTTTCTTAACTTTTTTGCAACATCACCCTCTTCGTTGTGTTTCCTTTTGGGCATTTCGAAGTTCAACAACGCGACCGAATTGTAAATTAAGGAGCACACTAGCGGAGTGATCGACACTGAGAACACGAAATGACGAACTCGCCGAGGCGTCGGGCCGACATCGACAGGAGTATGTAGGTAGAAGAAAAAAAAAAAAAGAAAATGCAACTACTCTCAAATACAGTGGAGTGATGAGACATCTGGTTCTACTACTACAAATTGAATGAATTAATAATATTATCTTATAGGTTACTCATCTCGAGAACGAAGCACGAGTATAATTAAAATTATATTTATATAGAAGAACCTACAGTGATTTATTCATACATTATTTAAGTAGGTACTTGTTTTCATATGATTTTTTTATTTTAGAAGAACTTTTTACAATAACTAAAATTATGTTTCAATATTTTGATTTACCAAATGATTCAACCTAATAATTTATTCTCACATGTATGAAAAATTGTAATTGTTCTTATCATTGTCTTTTCTATTATTAGTAGTTAATTAGATTAAATATTTTTCGGATGAGCTGACACCTCAAAGTTTGAGACGGTGACATCTTATCCGAAGATGAAATATTTTGCGGATGATTCGTCCCCTAATAATTTAAAAAGGGTGACGTTTCATCCGCAGATGAAATTTTTGTGGATGAAAAGTCACCTAAGTCGGAAAACACCATTCATTATAGCGCCGCAATTCCTAAACACACCTGCAGTGCAATTCCCGAAGTGTCAGTTCGACGATGTGCCCGCCGGCGAACATATCCTAGAGCTCGTCTTAAAGATAGACCAATGACAACACGATATTGGATCCTCCCTAAGATGTGGTCTCGAGCGAACTGTTTCGACCAATCTCTCTAGGGCGGATGACGTCACTCGACCAATCAAAATCTCTAAATTTTCACTCTCTACGACGAGGTCTCGGGCGACTGATATACACCAATCTCTCTCGGGCGGATGACGTCACTCAGCCAATCACAATATCTGTCTCTCGGGAGGAAACGTCACTCTCTTCATAGGGTCTAGTGTCGTGAAGTTTTGAAAGTAGATTGTAAAGAAAACCGTAGATTACGGTTTATCAAAGTGAAGGTTTAAAATGGTTTAGTGGGCTTTAAAATTATTGTATCATTATTTTCAAGTTCCTGAAGAATAAAGTTGAACAACAATTAATACTCTTCATTAACTTATTGCATTTAACTAATCTCGCACGAGTAATTGACGTTACCCTCTGTAATTTCATACTAGGGAGGCGACTTTATTTTGGAAGTGAACAAACCGTAATCTAGAAATCTAGTCCAAACATTAAATATAGTTTAGTGGATTTAAAAAATATTATACTAGTATTTTTAAGTTCCTAAAAGAAAACAATCTCTAATTAAACATCTATTAATTTATTAAATTTAATTTCAGTCTGAAGGTTTTGTCCATCAATCGCCATAGAGTGACACATCGTCACAGAGTGAACTAAACGTCAAAGCCAAAACAAAAACAACACAAATATAACCTATAAATCGCCCCGTTCACCGATACAATAATGTATAAAATCATATTACCGTCTTCGACCGTTATATTTCAGCAATTCTGCAGCAGAAGCCATTAATAAAAAGCTTTAATAAGTTTAAGTTTTACAACTGAATGTAGAAACAATACTTTTTATTGTTCATGTTACATTCCAACATAAAAGTAAGTATTATGTATTTTATTTATTTTCAATGGTCTTCCACACGGTTTGAGTAAAATTAAATTAATTAAATTTTTATTTCACAGCACTACAAAGTTATCGGATAACCCTTGGTGAATGAACAGCTCATGATATATCAACAAAGAACGTTAACCGTCTTCATGGAGGATAGCGAAACAGTCTTAAGGCAGACAATTGACGGAGAATTAACATATTATACTCTTTATTGTATGCCAAGAACAATACGAGTTTGATATAATTCGGTGGCCATCATTAGATAATTTCATAGTAAAATCTATGAAATATATGTTCAGTGGCTTAACCACCACCTCTTAAAAGTAATATTATATCAATCTTAAATGTATAATTTCTATAGGGTGAATCAGATCATCTGAGTCCGTCAAGATATATCGATCCATAGACGTTTGTATGGCAAATGGGACCGACAACGGCTTAACATGCTCTTCGAGGCATGATACATTTGTTTAATTTGTTAGAATTTAAACTTTTCTTAGAAGATACATCACAAATATCAACAGATGACCACAATCCATTTATGAATCACAGTATGAAAGTTAAGTAAGATTGAAGTAATGTACTTTTAAGAGATGATGGTGAGACCCCAGTTATGTCATCAATTACTCTTGTGTTATTACCTATGCTGTCATCTATGTATACAATTATTGCAATTAATAAATAATTTTACATACTTAATTCTTTAATCTTTTCATTAAGGTGTGAAACATTGTTCTGTACTTTCTCAATTTTGATGTAGCAGTAGGTTATGGTGTATAAATAAAAATAATAATACAATCTGCAAATTATCTTTTATTAGCTATGTCAAAAATCTAATCCATACTATAGTACCCTATAGGCTAATTAGTGTCTAAACCGTCCTTTCAATATTCCTATTGTCACATCAACATTGTTTGAAACTGTCACTGCATATCACATGTGCCAATGGCATTTATTATAATAATTCCGTATTCCAGCACCCAGGTTGATAAATAGTCATGAGTTAACCTTGCATATTATCTTGAATCACCTGAAATTACACAAAATTATTAGAAAATGATCCTTGACTCAATGTTAAATGAAAAATATTGTATTTTATTTAAGTTTGGTTTGAATAGATATATCTTTACTTCTTATTAGTTTACACACACATGCAGTTTATTTTAATAGTATGTAAATGTACAATATGTATTCTTTGAGACAATAAAATATATCAATTATTAATTAAATTTACTTTATTGTCTGATGTATCTACTTAATAGTATGTAAATGAACATGTATTCTTTGACAAAATAAATATCTATTAATAATTTTATGTTACATTAATGTCTGTTGTATTAAATAGGTATGTTGTGTGTACTGTAAGTTGTTTGTTTTGTGTAGTTTTAATTCCTATCCTACTAATATTGCAAAAAAGAAAGTTTGTATAGATGTCTGGATGTTGATTATTCAATCGCATTGTAAAAGCTGGATTATTCAATCACATTGTAGGATCTGGCTTAACTTTGGTACAGGTAGGTATAGAGTCTGGCTTAACAGATAAATTATGCTACTATTTATCTGGATACTTAGCACTCCGTAACACAGAATCTAGGTGACTAATCCTATCATCATGATGGCAACAAACACTAAATTTCTAGTCCCTGCTGTATTTTGTTTGAATACATAGATAGATAGGTACTATCTTACCAAGTAAGTATACTTACTTGTTCACTATTATGGTTCAGATTATCTAGGCTGAACACTCCTTTATCAGTGTGTTATTGAACACAAAAATACCTATCACATTGCCAAATGTGACATCCACATGTAATCTATCTAAATCTGAAACAAATCACATGCACTTATGTATTGTGTTATGTATTCAAGAAAAATAGTAATACTTTCCTTCCTTTCTTTAGAATAAAACTACAATTTACTTACAATAAGAACATTTCTCCTGGCATGATATCCCTTGGGACAATAGTTTCCTTGAACGGACCATGGACACTAGGGTGCCATCAACACAACAAATGATTTGTTTATATATATTAAACAGTCATCTAAGTATGTAGATAAAGAGTTGCTTGATGTAAAGTCATCTTCTAATACGTTTAGAAGGTTTGCCGAAAAGCGATATCGTAAATGTTTATCTAGCCGGTATCTCGTAAAGGTATTTATTTTCTTCACTTTCCTCGCTTCTCAAGATTTCTCTTTAAGTACTGGCTTCTTATTATAATTATTCCTGCAGAGATACCAAGCTAAGCAAACCTATAGCAAGTTAATAAAGTATAAAACAAACGATATTAAACATGACTTTTTCCATAGGTGAAACGATTCCCGCGTAAATTTTTAAACTTTTATATTTGACGCTTTTGACAGTAAAAATCGAAGTGTAGATGCTAGTGAATACCAAATGTCATGCTCGCCGTTGCGGCAACGTTGGGCTCGCCGATGTGAACTTAGGGAATTGCACTGCTGAACTCCAGCGATATCCAGTTCCGCAGTCACTTGGGGAATAACGTCAACCTGGCATCAAAGAAACTAGGAGTGCTTAACAGGGTCAAGCAGTACTTCACTACGGGGCAAAGATACTCTATAAAGCAGAGATTCGGCCCAAAATGGAGTAATGCTGTCACCTTTATACAGCTTGACCCCTTCGACTCTGTACCAAGACGGGCGCTGGAAATCATCGACAATACCATGCTTTCAGGCGGTGTGGAACCCCTCAACCTCAGGAGAGACTTTGCCTCACAGTGTGTGTTTTACCGCTTATACATAATGGTTTGCGCTCAGAAGAATCTTTCGACACGATGCCCACGCCTACTTTCATTCATCGCACCGCTTGCCATAAACAGATAGTTTATCCTCACACATTACGACCGGAAACGATGCGCATTGTGCGGTTTGAAAGGAGCTTCATCACGCGCAGGTTCTAGCTGTGTAATGAACTCCCTGCCGTAGATTTCCCAAGTGCATACAATGTGGGTTCTTCAAGAAGCGCATTAGAAGCTTTGTACAGGGTAGACGAGATATAAGGCTCCTGGTGTTACGAACGCGTTCACGCGCGCCTAGCCGCTGGCAACAGCTATAGTATAGCGTTGTATACCTACTGTTGATGAAAGGGTAGGCTAGACACAATATCATATGTTCGGTCGCGTAACCGACATCCACGCGGGCGGAGCCGCGAGCAACAGCTAGTACCTATTATAAATAAACAGAACTAATATTAGAAAGAAGATAAATGATAACGATAATCTACGTGAGTTTCTTGCTGGTCTCTTCTCAGTAGATCTAACTACCGAAACAGCGAAAGAATCATTTTCAAATGATTTATTTACAAAGTATTTTATTTATTACTAGCTGACCCGCGTAACTTCCGTCTGCGTCACCCCGTTTTTGCAACATTTTTCATTCCTGCTCCGCACTTTTTGGTCGTAGCGTGAAGTTATTTACATATAAACCTTCCTCTTTAACCATTCTATCTATTAAAAAAACCGCATCAAAATCCGTTGAGTAGTTTAAAAGTTTAAGCGTACAAAGGGACATAGGGACAGAAAATGCGACGTTGTTTTATACCTACCTACTATGTAGTGATAAATTATAATATTTTTGACAAATGTAGGAACGTAATTGTAAAACTTAGACATTCATAAGTGCTCTCTATGTGCCTAAAGGCCCTAAACTGTGTAAACGAAATTGATTCTTTGATAGTCGTTTAATCGTTTGTAGTGGATATAAATAGCATATGTTACGAAATAAGTAACGACGCGCGGTGCCAGTCAGGCCCGAGTGCAGCGTCAGCAAGTATGTAGGGACAGTCAGGACACAAAACATGCGATGTACAGTCATGAAACAGTACAAGAAAGTAATAGCCATATTATTGACGTGACAACGTCTTATAAATTGGCTTGCCGGGTGACACTTCAAGAAACTGCGTTACGCTCCGCTCACGTTATGCGCTCACAATGAGAGCGAGTGAGAGGCACGCGTCCCTTCCACTCGGGCATGGTTAGCCCGCCTAAGAGCGAGAGAGACAGACATAAAAAGTGAAAGGCACGCGTCCCTTCCACTCGAGCACAGTTAGCCCGCCTAAGAGCGAGAGAGACAGAGCGACATTAAAATTATTTTACCACTCAAAGTCGTTGTCACGTAAAACTTTCGCCCGTATACCGACTTTACAGGCAACCAATTTTTTATTATTAATTCTGTGCTCATAGCCAGAATATATCGCACACCTAGATCTAAACTGAAACAACTCAAAAAACTCATTTTTTCAGGAGACGAAAAAAACGCATTGCTGTTTTTTTTTGTATGGGAAGTTATGAAACACAAGTTTATTTCGGCTTGTAATACAGTCATAAAATGTGATTATATAAAATTCAGCTAAAAATCAATCATTAATATTATAGAAAACCTCTATTTTTTTATTTGTTACACTTTAGGTTGGTAATTTTGTATAAATAATAAACCAGCAAAAAAATATTCATTCACCTTTTCCATCAAAACTGGAACAAGATAAAATATCTCAAATAATTTGGCAAAATAATTCAAGAATAGTGTAACAACTCAAGTAATTCAAGTCTATTTGTCCACCAAAACTATAACAACTGAAAATGTCAGAGTTTTCGTTTATGTTTGCACGTGCACTGTTAACAATTAGTGAAAGCCAACTGACATTACACTTGTTTTGGTGAGAGCGACTCACATAGGTTGATTCTAATAAAAAAAGCTAACGCCATCTAGTTTCCGGCCCTCTCAAGCTTTTGCTGAACCTGTTATTTTGGTAGATGCGTCTCATCACTGCGCATTCGAATATAAGGATAACTCAAAATCCCAAATTTTTGAATTGTTCCAGTTTAGATCTAGGTGTGCGATATAATTGTTATCTTGGTTGTTATGCGCGTGTGCATGTCGATAAATAAAAGTATGTTCTTTTCATGTTACATCATAAGGTATATATTTGTAAGTATAGGTTCATGACAGTGATCCCGCGCCGAGCGGCCGGCGGGCGGCGGCGGTCGGCGGCGCGTCGTCGGGCGCGAGCGCCGCCAGCAGCAGCGCCTGCGCCGGCGCCAGGAACACGCCCGGCAGCCGCGCCAGCCCCGCCGCGCAGCCCGCCGCCTCCCAGCCTGCGCGCACCACACAGAGGTACAGTACACTCGATAGCGACAGACTCGGCGCGGGGACCGCTAACGACACCTACGCACACTAACACTAACAACCAACGTACGCGGGTCGGGCGCGCGGGGCAGCGCGCACAGGGCGAGCACGCGCGCGGCGCCGGGCGCCAGCACGCCGGCGCGCTCCCACAGCGCCGCGCCGCCCGCCAGCGCGCCCAGCGCCAGCAGCGCCAGCAACAGCGGCGCCAGCACGTCGGCGGCGCGCAGCACGCCCGCCGCCGCCTGCAGGCTGGCGCACAGCTCGGCGTACAGCAGCGCCAGCGCGCACAGGCGCACGCCCGCGCCGCCCGGCGCGCCCGGGGCCGCCCCGCGCCACAGCCCCGCCGCGAACGGCGCCGCCGCCGTGCCCAGGGTGAGCAGCACGCTCCACGGCGACGGGAGCGCGCCGCGCTCGCACTGAAACGTGACGATTAGTCCTAGGGCCGTGTCTGAAACCCGCCGAGTGAGGATGCGCAAATGAATCCAAATCGAAGTGAAATTCATTACCGAGTAATATAATCGTATTTTAGGAAACGAACACCTCGTCCCCTAAAACTCTACCGCGCGACCTGGCCGACTACCTGATCTCGTGGGGCGGACGCGGCGAGACGCTCTCGACGGGTTGCAGCGACATGCGGTCCTTATTATCAGGAATCATGAGGTCACGAATACCCTCGGGTATTGTATGGGGAAATGTATGGGAGTGACATTTCGTTGTCGAATGTCATGTGATCCGATTCCGACAACAAATGTCACTCCCATACATTTTCAGAGCGATGACGAATGTAGATTCAGAACGAATGCATTTTGGCTAGCGCCCCAGGTCGTTCGGTCGATCAAGATATTTCCCCTGGAAGGGAGCTTTCGCGGGTTTGAGGCCCGTCTGGGGTAACGTTCCCATCTATTTTTTAGCAATTTGTTTATTAAGTAGCCCCCTACACCGCGTCGTTTGGGTCAGCCTCAGTCGTGGGCACTCACGAGCAGCGCCGTGGCGAGCGGCGCGGCGGGGAGCGCGGCGAGCCACACCAGCGCGGCCGCGGCCGGCGCCGCCGAGTGGTCGCTCAGCGCCAGCGACAGCCACGCGCAGCCGCCGCCGCGCGACCACAGCAGCACTCTGCGGCACAGCACACACGTACACTCGGCTACGGCCGCACTCGCATACACTCGACACCCCACGCTACTCACCCTTTGACCACCCCTTGATCGAGCGCGTCGCGCAGCGCGTACGCGAGCGCGGCGCAGAGCGCGGGCGCCACGAGGTGCGCGTGCGCCACGCTGGCGGCCAGCAGGCGCGCGTGCGAGCGCACGGCGCCCGCCACCGCGCCCGCGCCGCGCCTGCGCCCCGCGCAGTAGTACACGTAGCACAGAGGCACCGACGCGCTGAACTCGGTGTGCAACGCGCCTGCAACACGGCGACGTCGCTCACTATCTCTGTCTCGTCGCTCTCTGAGCTCCTGATCGTCGCGCTTGTTGTGTACCTGATGTTTCTGTGTGTGATGTTTTGAAGGGTTCCCGTGATATGCTCGTCCTATCCCGTTATATGCTAGGTGCCTATCTGTTGCATGAAGAGATGTGCCAGATAAACGCGGGCATCCAGCGGGCAGTAAGTTTAAGAACTATCATAACAATAACAAGTGTCGATACATCGATAAGTATAAATCGTTACAATAAAACAGCGTATCAATACGTGTTCCGATGTGAATGATAAATATCGATATAAATGGTGTTTTTACCTATTCCATCCCTGGACGGTAAATTAAGGAGGATAGGATTGTTTTTAAAGCTAAAATTTGATCAAGGTGCCCACTATTTCTCTCATCTTTTAATTGGTTTATTAACTTTTAATTTAATTATCATGTGTATTCTATAATATGCTGTGTCACCTTAAAGTTAAAACAAGAACATATTGCATTATTTCAATGGCCGTCGTGTGGCTGTGTCCGACTCGGACTAACTAAAACCGCACTGAAAGTGAAGTTGGCACTCAATTCTAGATCGGTTACTGCACATTACTTATTTGCAGCTATAAAATTAAATAATCCACCCGTCTTGTCAAAGGGTATCTATTATACGACCCTGTGGCCAAGCAGCGACTAGAATAAATTTATTATTATAAAATCATACAAAATATTAAAGAAAAATAGTGGCAAAAATATAGTGAGCAACAATGTGGGCCTGCACTCCACACACTCACCACCCTCTCCTGCACAGCTTCAGACAAATGTCTGCTAGGTACAGATCAAAAGGATTGTAGACAGGAGGGTGGACCCACGCTTGTGACCGAGGAATAAAATAGTATCAGATTTATACTAGTGAATGGAATTAAACAGTACTCCATACTTGTACACTGCATTCATCTCAGGGTGGAGCAGGTGTCGGAGCACAAGTGGAGTGTGCTGCCGGCCGCCGGTCACTGTGCACAAGCTGTGAATGATCACTAGGAGCTCCACCGTGAGTGGCTAATGTGTGAGTCTACTGACGTCATGTCTCTAAATGCAACTAGTTCACTCTGACAATATATTGTGGTCCATTGTACTAAATTTTGATGCACTCTGATCAAGTACTCCACTATAACAATCTAAGAATGTTGTGTGCATACCAGGCAGCACTGGCGAAGAGTCCATATAATACGATTTCCTTTGGGATTCCTATTTGCTTAAGTTCAATATTGACATGTCATAGCGGCTATTAGATCCTTTTGTAATCGCAGTTGAAACCTTACCTCCATCCCCTATATTCGGAGAATATTCACCCTTCACCATTGCTAGTTTAGTTAGTCCTCAAATTGTAACACTATGAGAGAGCACCTCACGGACAGCACAGACACCCGACCACTCTCTATTCTTTTGACTTCCTTCAATGGAGCACCATACAGTCGGCTCTATAATAATCAATGTCTTTGAGGCGCGGCATCACAGAGCCCAAGAGTCAGGTGTACACTCTTAAGCTCTGAATTCTAATTAGAACATGTCGGCAGGCATAGCAAAGTTAGGTGCAGATCTGTCACGAGGACAGCGGAATTCATACTGAAAATTAAAAATAAGTAATAAAATATAATGTAGTCTATTACATGGTCGTATGAGGTGCAAGGCGTTCTAGGATAATCTATATACTGAGCATGCAGGGTAGTTGCCTCCGGGAGCGCCCAGGCGCGGGCACAGAACCGCCAGCGCCAGAGCCGCGAGCACCCCCGCCGCCATCCAGTGCCTGCGCGCCTCGCGCCACATGTCCAGCGAGTAGGCACTCGGCCCAGCGCGGCGGCCAGTCCGAGCGACGAGTGCTATCGTCTCATTGGGTACACCCTCCATGTTTTCTTTTTACAGGAAATTCAAGTCAATCGATAACTATTCGTATACGATTTCATTTTGGACGAGTAGCTACCTATTGATCAAATATTCAATGCATTAGTCCTTCTCTCAGCCATTGTGAGCCACAAAACATTTGACATTTGTTTCACATAATTATTAGATCTTGAATGTATACCGAATACTCGAGACGAGGTCAGGTCACAACTGCACAATGCACATAACACAATATTATCTTTTTTTTATAAAACTTTCAAATAACGCGCATCTGCATTGCCGTAATATCAATTTTTTTTTTTTTTTTTGGACATGGACTTGGAGTAATGTCAGTCTCATGTCAGTCTTGAGTTGAGAATAAAGAAAGATCATAGGATTATTTTTAAAAAGGATTTTATGACATGGTAACTAGAACCTTTATATCCTCTTATTTTATTTTGTATTAAAACATCTTTATTCTAATCTAGTTGGAATTATGATTGTTGATGATGATGATGACGATGACGGATGATGGTTACCTCAGTAAAGTAGTGACATGAGAGCATGAGACTTTACTAGAAGCTTATGGACATTATGACACTAATAAGACTTTGCCTTCAGCTTACCATCAGGCGAGGTGAAGTCAAATTAACGTGCCAAAAATAAAAATAAAATCAACACGAAAAATCACAATTCATTATAATTATCCACTTTCCTACACTTGTGCGCTTTGTCCCTTTACTCCGTGCGGCAACAACCTGCCTCGGGGCGTGTCTGGTGCAATAAGGAGCCCAGAACACGGGCCACATTTCTGCGCTGGATTGTAATGGCTAGTGTTTGCACCAAGTACGAACCGGAGTGAGATTATACTATTGAATTATTTAAATAATAGAAGACTTATTTCCGCCTACTTCACGAATTTGACTCCCAAACTCCCAACGATGCAAGGAACCGTGATCCAGAGTCAAATTTCATTACCTAGATAAAATGAATCCGAACGCATAGTCCAAGTTGCCTCCAAAGTTTTCATTTCAAAATCAAACCTCTCACCTCTCGCCCGAGAGGAAATGAAAAACACTCCAACAACTTTAGGACGCCCGCTAACCTTAACTGCATGTTCGTGGCATAGCGCGTTGGCCAATTGGAAGATATTATTACTATAAACGTATTATTATAAGTAGGTATAGTCTTTGATTGGGAGGTCAAACTCACGCTGAATTATACTGCTGAAATTATTATTTTACAAAAGAAATAAAAAAGAATCCGTGCTAAGTCGATTGAGGAGTCGACTGAGGCTGAATATGATATATCAAATGAATATATTCGAGTAGGTAAATCGGTGTTGTGTCAATCAAGTATGTCAATTACACAAAAAGAAAGAAGGAGAAGGCCAATAACATGCAAACTTCAATCTCATTTAATCCACGAACGAAAACGAACGGACTTCTATGAGATGTTTCTTTTATTCTTCAAGATTAAACCGCGAACCTACTTGTTTCTTGTACCTAATACATAAAAGAATTTTGTTGTCGATCCACCGGACATCTTTCGATCGACCAAACTGACTACCCTTATATGTACATAATATAGTTACTGCCCGTATTTTGTTTATAATATAACAAGTATAATAACCATAATAACTGTATATATTCATGTTTTAAAACCGCGGTAACCTAGTGGTATGGGTAATGGACTGCTGAGAAGAGGTCTCGGGTTCGATCCCACGTTTACCATGGCACACACCTATGACTTTTCCATGCTTTTCGAAGTTATTTGTGTATTTATCGCAATGTTATAAGTGCCCGGTTAAAGGCAATAGGCTCGCCACCTATTACATTGGGATCTAAACAAAAACTGGCGAAATGTGGGCGCTAGCACCTCTGCCTATCCCTTCGGGGATACAGGCGTGAGTTTGTGTTTATGTTATGTTGTTTAGTTATATTCATGTTTTATCGCATGTCAATAGCGTGATCCGTCTAAGCGGTCTCTCTGTCTACGTTCCTATGTTATGATAGTGATAAGTATGGATTGCCACATCAACGTCATGTTAAATTTTTGTATTTTAAAAGTGCGACATGCGTCTATAATTTTATTATAGGTATATAAATATTTGTACTACCTACTGTTGTTTAGTTAGGTACTTTATTTGGTCTATTCAAGAAGACTAAACAAGGTGCAACTATCCACGTCAGTTTAAGTGAAATAAATCACTAGGTACCTACCTACTTTGTGTAAAGAAACTGCAACCCCAATTAGGCGTCGTGATTGTAAAACATTCGAGCTCCACCAAATAAATAATTTACCTATGTACCTATTCATAATTTTACCTTCAAGTTTCAAGTTATAATATTTATCTTATCTTACTTTACTTTCTACTTTCTTCTTTACTTATTATTAAATCTAATTTTATCAATACAAATAAGTAATAGTAATAATAATACCCCGCAGGGGCAGCTTGTGGCGAGCTGATGGTGAGTGGCGACACCACGGACCCTGATCCTCCGGAGGGCTCGGCGTTATTCTCCCTCACCTCATGTGCTTGCCTTAATGGGCGGCCATGAGTGGAGTCGCAAGAGCGGAACCTATGCTCCAGGTTGGAAGTGTAAAATGTCATAACGCCGGGGGCCTGCTGACCGGCATACCGTGATCTGGCGCCCCGCAGTCTCACCTCTCAACAACCTTAGCCGCTCATAAAGGATGTTGCTCCATGGCCATTTTCATGGCTACTTTTATGGGGCCCATGCAAGGAGTTGGCGAGTCACCGCCTACCTTTTTTTAACAATTTTGAGACTTATTGTTACGGTAGGCGTCCGTTAGTCTCCTCCCATAGCCCATTTACCAGTCCATTCAATATTAAACCCCATATCCCATGACCTTGTTTCCATCGCGGCCGTAGCGCTGCACACCAATATAGTCTCTGCACCTGGCGGAAACCATCTCCGAATGTATCATATTGTGCACTCTGGGATGGTCTCGTTTTCCACGACATCTGATTAAAAGTCACAAGACAAGACACAATACTCACAAGTCACTCAATGCCACTGACATTTTAAATTCGGGAATCTCTCCCTGTTTCTCTTTTTACGTAAGTAACATAAACTCTATGGTCAGTTCTTTGGTTGCCTGTCATTGTTGTCAGTAGTCAGTTGTCACTTCTCTCCAGCCTATCCTGTCACTGATGGATGACGGCGATGACGCTTCGCTTATCAGTAGGTCTAAACAACTTACAGCAGGGGTAGGCGGTAATATAGATAAATAATAAATTGTTAATAAAATCCATCCTTTCTATGATCTATTTCTATCCATTAGCCAATCACATCAAGAAGTTAATGACTACTTTTGCAGTCTTAATGTAAATAACCAGGTATAAAACATTCAATTTCAAGTCTAAATAACCAATTTATATTCTTATATCATATACATACATAGCATGGTAAGCTAGTGTGCTCTGCTTCGTCATTCCCTTAGGTGCTGATAAGCTATAGCGGCATATTGAGTGCTGTTGGATGATTGGAACAGTCAGATAACACATTGTTTTCGTATGATTTGATTACTATATAACCTGTTGCTCTGGCTACAGCAGGCAGCTGTGTTCGTTGTCCCGCCGGCGCAGGCAGGACGCACTTTTTGTAAGTTTATTCTTTCTTTCGTTTTTGAACTTCAGTCCATTGCTGGAGATATTTACATTTTCTAGAGTTATTTAAAAAATACTTCCAGTAGGTATTTATACCTCTCTAGATCACCTAGATGCGATCTGCGACCGGCGGTCTATATACATAGAGTATATATATATATATATATATTTATATATATATATAGTACCTACTTATGATGAAAACCTATTATCATCAGAGTTCATGATATGTATCACTGATATCTGGTTTAGAACACTAACAATTGAAATTCTAATCCTAATACATTATGCTGTTCATAAACATTTATATAACTTTTGTTACTTTTCTTTGTCATAAACATTAGTATACTTGTGGGCGGGGACAAAGTGAGCTTGTAGACATCGCATATCGTGCCCACCTGTGTCTATCCATAGATGCACATTAGATAGAGGATTAGTGTCAGGTTACTTCTTGTGATACCAACCATATGAAGAAATAGTGGGATGCGTCTACATCATGCACTGCTACTGTCTGTATATGCACAAATTGTTATGAAACACACCATTATTAGGACAACTGTCTGTTACATTATAAGTTTTGTTAATTGTAACGAAAAGTTATGACTTTTTTATGCAAAATTTACTGTCGGACTGTCTGAGTGGGTGTTGTGAGTCAGGCACAAATCGCTTCTTTCCAAACTACCAGCCTTCGGTCTGCCTCCTAGACTGTGCAATTGGGTTGCCAGCTTCCTGCAGGGGCGCCGTATTCGAGTCCTTTGTGATGAATGAGCTTCGGAGTTCCTGCAGGTAAATGGTGGTGTGCCGCAGGGGTCCGTATCACCCACTCACTTTCTTCTGCATATCAATGACATGGACCCTCACTAGGACCCGACTCTCCAAGCACTCGGTCAGCGTGTGCATCTCCGAGTACTCGCTTGCGTCACAGCATTATGAAGTGGAAAGAGATGAAGGTCAGGCAGCAGTCACTTCACGGAAAATATCGAAGTTCAGCCCCATCTCAGTTAGACTGCGAAGGCGGCCCCAACTGAGCCAGTCACCTTATAGGCCCCGCCGCCTGTGTGATGTGTGATGCTCCTCCCCCTTACTACTTTGTTGTTCGATGGGCTTCCAACAGCCATATTATAATTGCCTCTTGTCCCGCGTCCGCCGAGCAGGGCTTAGCAGCTAACTGAGCCATGACAACCAGTACGTAATAACTTGTTTACGGCACTAGATAGTCGCTAATTAGGTCAAATGTGATCCAAGACACATATTCTGTTTGTTCCGATTGTAACGTTTGTTTAACAAATAGGATCGCGCCCACAAGTTCATTGAACCAAGTGTACCTATGTAGCTACTATTTGTTGTTATTAAGAACACGGTGGCTCGTGATGTATCTGTTTATACATAATTCTCGTTTATGAAATAACAATTGTCTCGCTACGCCCATTTTTTGTATTCGATATTGTTTCGAAAGATGGCTGTGATATTGACAAGGAAAGGAACAGAGCTCCTGGCTGCTCGCGAACATGTTGGTTCACAGTTCACGCGCTCCGTACCTACAGACCTTCATGATTATGCAGTACAAGTACAAGGCATACTGGGTCATTCCACCGTTTCAGCGTGTGGGTAAACAAATTGGCCCTTGTGCCACCTTTTCACGAGAAACCTAACACTCCTGAAAGTGTTTGCAGCGAGGTGGGACCGTCGGATTCACCTCTGCTTAGGAGGTGGATACAGATTCGCACCATAAATGTGTGGTGTGTGTCTGTCTCTCTGTCTGTGTCTGTCTTTATTGTATGTTAGAATAATTGCTAACATTAGCTCGGACTACTTTACTGCTCAGATACTAACGCCGTTATGGACTCAATTCCGAAATAAATGTTTATTATTAGTTAGTTAGGTATCATTTGAATCAGCATCCCTGCTTATGACATACCTACGTGTTAAGTCAAGGTACCTATCTGTGCTAAACCGATATACATAGAGGATAAACTGTAAGAACCCGCTCATAAGGATAAAGTTGTCACAAATAAACAATTGTCGCACAGTGCACATCGCATACCGCAGACTGCATATCAAGGCGAAGATGAGCGGCGAGACGTGGACCGTGCACGGCGTGTCGGTGACAGAGGTGGGCGAGCTGAACAGCGCCGGCTACGACGCGCTCGTGGTGATCCTCTCGGAGGGCGTGCCGCTACCGCAGGCACTCGAGGACTTCATCGTGGCGCAGCGCGAGGTTGACGCCAGTCTTGACGCGGTACGACTCCCTGACCCTCACTCCCGACACTCGTATTTTTGATCTATTCCGATCCAGCATAACATTTCTAATACCATGCAATGTTTCTTTTTAATCATACACCTATTCATTTTGTGCTCCTAATTCATCACCCATCCTTAGACAGACCTGGCTAGTGCTACTTAATCTTGTAATAGTTTATCTACCTACTCAGTCACTGCGACGAGAACTCGAGAAATCTGTTCACCGAGTGCGGAATTAAAATTCTCGTCCAGAGACATCTCAAGCGAAGCGTATGCGAGTGCGTTTGTTACAGAACGTGTCGGTGCTGGCGTGCCCTCGCGTGTCGGGCTGCCGCGTGGTGCTGTCGCCCACCGGGCCACTCACGGACTTCGATGACGTCAGGTGAGTGACCGACCGGACGCCACGCTGCCCTGTCGCTCTGGCGCTCACCGCCGTGTCGTGTCTCCCGCAGGAGCATCGGCGAGGCGGCGCTGGCGGCGCTGAGGCGAGCGGCCGCGGCGGGCGCTCGGCGGCCCGTGCTGACGCTGCAGCCGCACCCGCGCTGGCCCAACGCCGAGCTCGTGGCACTACTGGGCGCGCTCGAGGCGCTGTACGTGGTGAGTGTACTGTCTCCGCAGGCCCGTGCTGACGCTGCAGGCCCACTGACTGTCTGTTTTCCGTCCGTGCTTTTACATTGTGTAACTTGTTCGATTTAGTGGGTAACAGACAAAGCTAAATACTTCAAGGAAAAGTGTACACGTTACCGCCTGGCGATACTTCTTCATAAATCGTTTATTTTCGCTGCTGTGCTCAGATTGTACCGATGAATATAATAATACTTAGTCGCGTGCGTCGGTCCCCAGCCCCTGCAGGTGCGCGAGTGGTCCCCGGACAAGGCGCACCGGATCCAGGCGCTGGGCGTGTACGGCGAGGGCGCGCGAGCGCCCGTGCGGCGCCTCATCACGGAGGCGGCGGGCCTGGAGGTGGCACGGTAAGAGCTGAACTCCTGGTTTGATTCAATCGCCTTTAAACGGGTCGTCATTGGCCTGGGATCAGGATTTGCACCTTTGAATGCTTGTGTCTGACACAGGGGCGTGGCGCGCGACATCGGCGGCGCCGACCCGGAGCGCATGACGCCGCAGGCGACGGCGCAGTACGTGCGCGAGCTGTTCCAGGGCTCGGCCGTGTCCGTGCGCGTGGTGGACGACCCGGCCGTCATCAAGCGCGAGTACCCGCTGTTCGCCGCCGTGGACCGCGCCGCCGCCACCGTGCCGCGCCACCGCGGTACGTGCCGACTGCCCACTGCCACCACAGGGGAAACTAAGTGATGCCGTATTCGCTGTGGCCGGAGTCCGCGCAGAATACATAAAGCTTCCTAAAATATTATTCGACTGTTACCGAGTTCAAAGTTGGTTTCTACCACAGACAGAGGTATCTAATCAGATCATCGTTGCTGCAGGTTGCGTCATCTTTCTGGAGTACGTGCCGAGTAGCTATGAGCGCACCGTGATGCTGGTCGGCAAGGTGAGTAGCCCACAGGCATACTCGCGGCTCCGGTCTCATTGTGAAGTCGACGCTGGAAGGTCCTCAGATATTTTCGGAGACCGCGTAGAAGAGTATATGATTTAGCGTATCTTATTATGTATTGTGTACTTTATACTCGACGTACACATTGGCGAACTTCATGCCGCAGGCATTCTCTGCCAGTCCGCCTCGGAGCTAGTGGTAAGTATACAGCTTCTAGGTATTTTTGAGTCGAGGCGGGTAACGACGGGGAGAACTTTGAATCTTACCTGAACCGTAATAGCACGGTAACCTATTGAAATATCGAATTTCTGTTACCCGAATCTTAAAACCCCGAAAACGGTTGGTAGAACTTTTAAAAGACAGATGTAATGAATGACAACTTTCTATAATTCCGTTTTTCATTTCCCAGATGAATCAATTTCCAGGTGCACTAAAACCAAATTTTCAAATAGTATTTTTTTGTTTTCCATAGTGTCATAATCCAAATATAGTTATACCAGATTCTCAGAATATTTTTTTTTGTTTCCCATCGTACCATTTTCCAAATAAACTATTACCAAATTTTCAAAATCTTTTTATTTGGTTCCCATACAATCGTTTTCCATCTAAACTATATACAGGTATAGTAAAAGTCAGTAAATTTATACGATTCATTTATTAGGTAGGTACCTACAGCAAGTAATTTAGAAATATTAGTTGCCTATTACAGATGGGTTTAAGTGTCAAATTCGACTCAGCAGGTTAGGTTAGGTTAGAACTGCGACCCCCGCACGAGCCGAGCGAGCGAAGCGAGCGTGCCGCGGCAGCGGCCGGCGAGTGCTAACTACCTTCTAATTTTTCCATAGGATTCATTTTTAAAAATCTGGATATTGTTTGTCTGGATATCAATAAACTGCATTTCAAAAATTTGTGTTTTAAAAATTCGGCTTTCGTGCATATGGATTACGGTCATCTGGATTTTGTGCATTTACATTTCGTGTGTCTGGAATTCGTTCGTCTGGATTATAAAACGTCGTACAAATGAATAAATAGGAAAATGAAATTCGGAGTTGCGATTATGTGGCAAATAAAACTTCGGAATTTGGAAAACCGGGATTATGAATAAATGGCCAAACGTTTTCTGGATTATGATATTCGGAATATTAAAATTCGGGATTAAGATAGGTAACCTAATAGCACAGCACGTTACGAACACTTTGGCTTCAGGAGGAAGTGTAGATCGGTGTGTAGAAAAAAAACAGATCTCCGTGTCGTAGGCAAAGCAGCGTAGCTAAAACCTGTACGATGAAAGAATCTCCAGAGTTCACTGGAGAGGTATTGTGTTGTTGTCAGTGGGAATACCAAGATTTGTCTTCTCATTGACAACACAGAGACTTAACGTTTCCTCTCCCTGGAATGTGGAGTGAGTTACTATTATTAATTGATTAGCTTCAAAAATGGTTTTCGTTCGCAGCACAAAATAAACATGACTAAAAAGTAAAACCGTGCGGTTTTACAAATGTGGTTGGTACTAGATCGAAGTAGATTTAAAAAATAAGTCAATCGATCGTGAGATTCTATTAGACCTAGTGGAGTTCGAGCATAGTCCGTTGTAACGCTGCGCGCGCTCGTGCCTAGCAACGCTCAGATGTACTCACACGACACCCGGACTCCGCACTCTCGCACTGACTCTGAGGCGTCGCGCAGGGCGTGACGTACGACACGGGCGGCGCCGACCTGAAGGTGAGCGGCGCCATGGTGGGCATGTCGCGCGACAAGTGCGGCGCCGCCACCGTCGCCGGCTTCCTCAGGGCGTGCGACGCGCTGCGCCCCGCCGTCAAGGTGCTGGCCGCGCTGCCCATGGTGCGCAACTCCATCGGCGCCGACGCCTACGTGGCCGACGAGCTCATCCGCAGCCGCAGCGGCCGCAGCGTGCGCGTCGGCAACACCGACGCCGAGGGCCGCATGATCCTGGCCGACGTGCTCGCCGAGGTGAGTGTCGCGCCGCCCCCTCCCCCCGCCCGCGCCCACCCGCTCACCCTCTGCCCGTCCCGCAGATGGCGGAGCGCGCGGCGGGCGAGCGCGCGCCGCACCTGTACTCCGTGGCCACGCTGACGGGGCACGCGGGGCGCGCGTACGGGCCCTACACGGCGGCCATGGACAACCCGGCGGCGCGCGCGCTGGGCCACGCGGGCGCGCTGCAGGCGGCGGGCGCGCGGCTGGCCGACATGCTGGAGGTGTCCACGGTGCGGCGCGAGGACGTGGCGCACCACCGCGGGCGCGCGCCGGGCGACGACCTGCTGCAGGCGGCGTCGCTGCCGTCCACGCAGGCGCCGCGCGGCCACCAGGCGCCCGCCGCCTTCCTCATGCTGGCGGCGGGGCTGGAGCGCGGCGCGCTGCGCTACACGCACCTGGACGTGGCGGCCAGCGCGGGCTCGCTGCCGGCGCCCGTCACGGCCGCCTCGCTGCTGGCGCTGGCGGCGCACTACGGCCTCGTGTGCACCGACGCCTGCTGACGGCGCCCTCCCTCGCGCCCCGACCTCGCCGGTACAAACGCGCATAATATTATATTTTTAAATGTATTTAAGGTCGACTCGAGCGTGGGCCGTTTTGCAGTTTACAATAAATACTATTGAACGTTATGTGTTTGTTACATTTATTATGACGATCTTGCATCCTCACCCCGATTCAGTAGTGACCCGCACTTCGATATTAATGGTGATCACGCGAAAGGTAGAAATTCAGTTGATCGGGACTATCTCTTGCCTAGGGGGACGAGAAAAATTGTTGGACAGAATTCAGCAAATAACGTTGTTACTAACGACGCGACGGATTTGTCCTCGACGATGCGTCCTTCCTGTTGTAGACCAAACGATACGAAATGACACTGAGTGAAAAAAGGACTTATCAAATATCTCAGGACAATGACCTTGACATTGTAACTGATGACTTTTCACCTTAAGGTCTGGTTAATAGTATAACAGAGGGACCCGAAGTCACTGAACTTGGACCTTTGATATTATTATTTCAATATAGACTTCGATGTACCTAGTTATAAATCTAACCAAAGTTATAATTCATTTATGCTTTATAATTTATTTATTTCTGACTTCGACCAAAGGTTCCCTTGTCTAGGACAATCTACACAACGCCACCTAGACCCATGGTAGGCATAGCTTAACTAGCTTGTGTTACGGGTTCTAGAATGCGGAAAAACATACTTAGATACATTTTTTTGTAAATACATACCTATATATTATACAAAGAAACACCCAGACCAATACAGATATTCCAGACCAGACCAATACATATTCATGCACAAAAATATTTGCACTGAGCAGAAATCGAACCCGCGAAAAAACTCCTCTTTGTGTTTTGCACGGACAGTGCAGAGACTGTTGTACAGAACCTTTGCCCCCTCTCCTCGTCCCATTCCCCCTCTTCTCTATATAGTCGGCAGCACGAATGTGGCGCCGCTGATGGGGCAAAAGTCCATAGCCAGGTTCATAGGGGAGTGTTATCCTTACACCCTGTATGGTATTACCTTAGGAAAGATTCGCGCTTTTAGCCTGCAGCAAGAGAGTTCTCTTTGCACTTCTCTAGCAAGTAATATAGTAGATAAGTGATCAGCAACTGTGTCAAAGTATAATTTAGGTCGTATTTAGGGTGCTCGGCAGCGAACTTATAAACTGGGCACCATAGTTTAGGTTTTGGTTGATAACCACGCCATGATCCGTTTACTTGTCCGCGCACTCATGAACTAAATTCTTAAATCGCGCCGGGAAGCCGACGCGACCGTTTTTGTCCAATAACTCCTGAACCAGGCAATGTAGGTATCTGTTTCCGAGGTTCTGCAGTTTTCTTAGTAGGATTGGAAGCAATAGGTACTAAGTCGAAGAAAACTGCTTAACTTTTTTTCATTGCGAATTGCGATGACACTATTGTTGTTAATAAGATAATAGCATCTTCAAATTATCTGGAACAAATAAGGTGACTAGATTCAAGACACTTGATCACAGTTTTCGAAAGCTGTGAGAAGTGAGACCGAGCGGTAATTTTCTATTGAGCCTCTATTCCCATCCTGAAGGATAAAGTCGTCGCACGAAGTTTGCCGAACAGTACGGATGTAAGTAGGTAGTCCACGGCGCTGTGGCTGCTCTATAGTTACCTACCGATTATATTATTCTCATTAGTTGATTTGGCAGTTCCTTTGAAGAGACTATTGAACATTTAGTATAGGTACACGAGTAGTTTTTATTAATTACCATCGAAAATTTGATGAGGTGAGAGGTAGGTATTCATTAGTAACCCAACTAACCCATTCGTGTAGTTAAAAGAGGAAAACTCAATATTAGCCTTGAAATCGCGTAGAACGTATTTGTTCCCAACGCAGAAGGTTGACTTAACACTCAGCAGTATTCAAATGATTACATAAAGAGTCTTACCATAAAGACGTTGGATGCATCGCAAAATCACTCGTCGCATTTCATTCATTGATATGATTATGTGGTCACCGTTCATAACAATGGGGGCAAGGAGCTATGCGCGTATTTTGAGATTTTAAAGACCGTTAAATTTTTTTTTAGTTTCTGATCCACTGTACATACCTACCATCCATCGACCATAAGTACTGGTGGAACGGTGGGTCTGAAACTATTTTTACGAGTAGTACGGTGGGGTATCTGTATCAGACCCTAAAGTTTCTCTTGAAATTGGAAATAGTGAATGTTCTGACCACTCGAGTTATTAACTATTAGACGATGTCTAGACCATTCGAAATGCTCTTCCATTTCTAAGGGGGCGACGTTGGAGCCATCTACCGACAATTCTTCGAAATATCGGAAACAATGAACGACTTTTCAATCATTTTTAAACATTGTTTTTTGATTACTCCGCCCAAAATTTTAATGAGTCTATTAGCTCTGGTATGTTCTAGTATGTTACAGTTGCTCAGGGTTCAAGGTGATCAGAACATTGTCCTTGCAAGAGACTGGTCGTGGGGTCCAGTCCCGTCTAGACATCCACTTTTCCAATTTTAAATAGATTTCAAAAACTTCAATGGCTAACTTTTTCAAATCGATTTAAGAGTAGGAAAAGTATATGCTTCCATTAAGAGTAAACATTTCCCTTGTAGGTACTTAGTTAAACAGTAATGGTGTTAGTTGTATATTGTTATAAGTAATGACGTAAGTATATCATGTCATCTACGCTGCATAGGTGCTAGCACCTTTGCCTACCCCTTCGGGGATATAGACGTGAATTTCGTTATGTTATGTTTTCTACGCTACAGGCTACAGCTTTTACAGCTGTAGTTGTAAGAAATAGGATAAACTGCTATTTGGTTTTTGAAGTCGGTTTTATTTATACATTGTGATTAGTGAACTAGTTATCACTGAGTTCATAGACGTAGGGTACCTACCACAGATATCCATGGTACCTACCTACTGAAAATAAGGTCCGAAAAATCTGTTGTCACTTTGTCTCAATTGCTGTAGGGAGATAAAAAGACAGTCGAGCCTTTATCTGCGAAGCTTATGGTCTTCTCGATGATCAGATTAGCACGATTAGGAATAGATTCCTACAATAGCTATCAGCGATTAAGCGCTCAGCCGTCGACTGTCACTTGTCACGACGCCCGTCATATCTGTCACCATCCAACCAAGGGTCAACGGCCTGGAGCCACGTGCTCCTGTGCACAAACCCGCAGAATGTAACAATACATAGTAGTGTGTAGTGTACAATAGCAAAGTACCTATAAGGGTAAGTTCTGTGATGAAGTACCTACTCGGACATCATCGTAGGTACATCGCATCAACACGGACCAGCAGAGCGCGACTGGTAGACAGAGACTTCTGAACTATTAAACTTGACTTCGACTTCACTAAAAGGCGTAACTTTTTCTGTATAAATAAATATTAGGGTCCACAAATGACCACACCATATCTGAGGTAAGCTTGGGTGCGATCCAGAGAAAATTGGCCGCTATTAAAGATGTTTTCCCTTTTAATAGCCGAAATTGTAGTCCGCACTTTGACGGCCTTAAGAGATGTTTTTTTTCGCCCCGCTTAAACGACCTGGGGCTTCGGGACTGTAGGAGGAAGGAAATACGTGGGCTCGAAAACATTCCAAGAGTTTTAGGTGCGCAAAAGAAACGACTCGCCGAACCGTTTGGGTGGGCAGGTATTCGAAGGAATTGTTTGCAGCCCTTGAACTAAACAATGTCACCCGCATGCGGCAATGCGGGTTACAATACAAGAGACCTGGGTCGGAGTAGGAAGGTGCTAGCCGCGAGCCGTAGTCGGTAGCGGGATAGCAGCGTCGCCGACGTCCTCAAGTGATAAAATTGACAAAATGAAACATCATTCTCTGAACCTTTTCCCAACTCGGTTGGGGTCGGCTTTATAGTCAGGGAGAATGCACTGACCACTTGAGCAACTATTACTAGATCATTTCTAGAACATTCCAAATTCTCCTTCACGTGACGTCACACAACCCTTTTCCAATTTTAAATTTGAACCATTTTCATTAAAATAACAATATTAGATTAGGTAGGTACACTATATAAGTAGGTATGCTTATTCTTTACATACAAAAGGATTATGAATAAAAGATGTGAGAGCATCGGTTATAGAGATATTATGAATGAAAGAGTGAATGTAGATTTCCGATGGTGAAAGAATTTTGGAAAACAGCACAGCGTTTTTGAGTTTATTCATTAAGTACCTACATAAGTACATACATGCACACAAAAATATTATTTCCTCTTTAAAATATTCGTGTAGATGTTGAGCCTTCGGCTCTTTCCGCGTACATCACAACTATAGGTCATGTCTCCAGTTCTACTCAACCAATTGAGTTCCAATAAACAACAAACTGACTATGTGTATGTATATGTTGTATCTATGTATATTTATGCCCTTTTACCTAGGGTATACGTCTCGTATACCTCCTACATCAAATTCGATGCTTCTTGTACATTAGACTTTGCCACTCATACAGTAATTCCTCTGTGCACTCCCAGGTTTGCTGGAAGAAAACTCAACTTTGAGTTAAGCTCGCCTTTGTACATCTCGTCTCACTATTGTATATAAATATAATTTATGTGTACATGAAGAATAAAATCAAAATCAAATCAAGAAGTATTCCAAAAATTTTTGTGCTCAGGATAGTTACTTTTATCATAAAACTATGTTGAAATATAGAACGTTAAAATATGTATTAGATTTAATTATGCAAAGCGGTTCTTTTCGCTTGAATTCAAAGCCTAATCATGGCAACACAAATCATAGCGTTTGATAGCGGCGTGTCCGGAGTCCGGTGTGCTAGTGAACAGGCGCAGACAGAGAACAGAACAGCGGCATTTAATTAAATCGAAATGGCGTTCTTTCGGTTTTGATAGACATTCGAGAACGAACTAAATAAGCCAAGTAAACTATGATAATGTCAACCTATCAAAGTGAACTCTTATCGGAGCTACTTAGTGTCACATACTTTACTTTATCCAAGCCATATATGATACTACGAACTAATATCAGTAATGTGATTCAAGCAGAGTGCACCTACCTACCTTCATACACCGCCTGTCACACCAATACTCGCCCTTTCCGGAATTCGATGGATACACCATGCTTCCCACACCCGAGGCTGCCAGCTTAAAACCGTGACAGCCCAGCCGTCGTGCACGGGATATGTTCCAGACAATTTTGACACTTTATTTTTATTTTTAACAATTTAGAAAGCTCACAGCTAGCACGAGAATAAACACAACATATATATATGTGATTGCCAATTACATGTTTTCACGAATATCAAAAATTACGAACAACAATACAAATATCGCACTACCCTCATTCTAAGAAAAGTACTCATTACATAAGGTCTTCCACAACACATTAGTACAAGTGTTGAACAAGTCCACGTCGACACTCCGGCACACGGTATTGTAGTTACTCGTACGTACGACACGCCCGTTGGGGACGTGCAGGAAACCTTCTGAAAAATGCTGAAGGAACCCCGAGACCTATTTACCCCAACAACTCAGTTACGTCTGTAGATCTATAGAAGAGACATTACAGGTCTGCAATTTTCCTTCGTTAGGTAATGCAGAGGAAGAAGATGAAATTTTTTGCAGCGACTGAAATAATCTGGTTGGTACATTCCGGATTTGAACTGTATGAATCTTAATTTTTTTCTGAACACTTTCTAACCGATCAATATTTGTACTATAGTTGGGGTTCCAAACCTGAAACGTTCCATTCCATATGCGCAGTACAAAAATTTACAAGTAGTTCAGATATTTTTTGAATCCGCGGAGAGTCTAGAAATGAAGCTTAAGGCTTTGGAAGCTCGGTTGAATATGTTGTCAATGTATGCATCGAATAATAGCTTTGAGTCAAATGTTATCCCTAGATCCGTGATGATGTTGACTCTGGCTATAGTGACACCTGAGAGCGTGTAGGGGACTATTGACCGATAGTGTCTTCAATACAGGTGATTTTTTTAAGTATTTTCATATCATCTGCATATAAAATTATTTTTGATGAATGGAAACAGGATGATAAGTCATTTATAAAAATGTTGAGCGAAAGAGGCCCCAAAAGTGAGCCTTGCGGAACACTAGCCGGTATGAGGTCTATGAGCATGCCGTATGCTCATAGACCTACACGAATAACCATTCAGTACGACCACTTGGCTAATCGCCATCACCAGGGGAAGGTTTGTATATAAAGAAAAATAGCATGTCTTTGAAAATTGTTGTGTTACTAGGTTCATGTGGATTTTGACTGCCTGCTCAAATAACTTTATGTTACACTACTTTTCTAAAGACCATAGCTACCGGCTCTACTCCACTGATATCCACAGTTGTCCATGGGTTCCATAGTTTAATACTTAGCTATCTCAAACGTACAGACACAACTGTTTTATACCATCCACCGTCACTCACCACCACCTCGCCATAGGGATGGGCTGTCAGTCACAAGTTGGTACTTGGTTTACAATGATCCCTAGTTATATAATAATAGTATGAAAACCTACAACCCCATGCACGCCTGTGCGTCGAAATGTGTCCGAAGGATGTGTAAGCTACTTAAGTTAACATCAATATTTCGTCGTGTGAACTTCGGTCCCGTGCAGTAAGGAGGCGGGGCGAGCTTATTGCCATCAGGCGCGCATTGTCATTGGTAAACAGACGGTTAGTATGTTTATTGTCAGATAGAGAAGAGTATTTTTGTTGTTTTGTTTCTTTTTAAGTTAAATACTTTTTGAATGAATGAACTTACCTTTGGGTCCGATTGTTACAGAACAACGAGATGTATACTTAGCTAGGTATATGAGACGGTCTTTCCCATATAGGTACCTAACGTTTGTGCTCTGCTTCGTCATTTCCTCAGGTGCTGATATAGCGGCTTATTGAGTGGTGTTGGATGATTGGATACTGTCAGATAACACATTGTTTTCGTATGACTTGATTACTATATAACCTGCTGCTGTGGGTATAGCAGACAGCTGTGTTCGTGGTCCCGCCGGCGCAGGCAGGACGCACTCATGTAAGTTTATTTCCTTTTTACTTCTTTTTTAATTTATTTAAATGGAAAACAAATTTTGCTTCCTCAAATAATCATTTATCCGTTACCAGTAGGTATATCCTCCGTACTTTTTTGGTGCATGCAAATTTATTATTTATTATTGATTGTTTTAATTTAAAATCAAGAATTAAATAAAAAAAACACAACACAGTTTTAATAAAATTATGAAGACAGGGATAGTTAATTCTTTACAGCATTACGAATAACGAATTCCTGTCTTCTCACTTTTCTAATATTTTTGCTTATAGGTACATAGGTACTCGGAAATACTTGTCATTTGGCAGTCTGGTTCTTCTTTTTGTAATATTCTCTCTAGTAGACACTCTTGACTGTAATGTACATAATGTGGGGACCTTTCACGTATACAGAAATACGTGCCGTTAGAATGTGTGAGCTTTGGCGACCAGGTGCCGCTGGCAGCCAGCACAGCCCCAGGGCCCAGTGCCGCCTCAATCTTAGCTCTACATTGTGTAGCGCTTAAACATTTTGTCTGTTCTGTATCATTATTTATCCCTGAATGCTATATTTATCGCTATCACCTAATATAAATTTCTTTTCATCCCGATACCTAGGTAGGTGCTTGCTTTAACTAAATCAAAATTTTTTCTTACTTTGGTCTCATCATCATCATGTAGATGTGGTTTTGAAGCTTTTTACGGTCCGCCTTACTAACTTAGAACTACCTAGAAGAAATATTTGTTTGTTTAGAACTGTACTAGTATATATTATCACAGCTAGTTAGTACATATTTGGGCATTGCACAGGAACAGGCGTCACGTTGGGCCACAGGTAGAACAAAGTTGTTAGTGTCGTAGTTGCAACATGCTCGTATTCCCATCGCGGACTCCTACAGATCTGTTTTAAAACTTTAAAAAAATCTTTTAGTAGGTATGTTTAATACTACTCAAAGTATTATATATTTATATATATATAATATATATATATATAATACTCAAAGGGTCCAAACTATTCATAAAATCCATACTACGCAAATAAATGGATTTGATTTGTTTTTATAGGTTAATGCATCATACTACACGCCAAGGTGTCACACTATTAGTGGAAATAACAGTTATTAGATATTATTCTTGATTGTACCGCTGTTGTTATTTACATCTTAATCAGTTGTCATGTCAAATAATGAAGTGACGAATGTTATGTGACAAATAAGAATCATTGTGATATTTACACTAGAGCGACACCCTTTTGTAACTATTGACTACCATGTATGATTTTAGATTGACATGGTCATTTACACATTCACTATTAAATTCATCGGGATATTTACCATGTTTGTTTATTTCTTTGAATAACCGATATTTCGGCGCTGTTGCAAGCGACATGATCACGGTGTACTGTACACCGTGATCATGGCGCTAAATAAATATATCCCGATGAATTTAATAGTGAATATTGACTACCAGTCCGTAATTGTTAATAATAGGTCATTAATAGGTACCTACTCGTACAACGCTATATATTTTGGATACGTACCTACGATTTGCTGGATTGAAATTTAAAATTTGTAGGCACACCATAGCTACACTGTGTCGAAATGTGATAGATAGGTAGGTACATGACTTTACTTAGTCCGAAATTGGATTCAATTTGTTCTGATTGTAACGTTTGTTTAGTACTTAGATAGTGTAGGTAGGTACTTATCTAAATAAGATCCCGTCCACAAGTTCATTGAATATCTTATAATAGTTTTTATTCAAGACTAACTGATGCCCACCTGGTATTTTGATCCCGTTTCCGTTGCCCAAAACCTATTCCCGGGATAAGTATATAATAATGGCCTGTGTATTATTCCAGACTAAATCTATCGCTACTAAATTTCCGCCAGATCCGTTCAGCTGAGCGTGAATATACCTACTTACCTAACAAACATCCGAACATCCTCACCAACTTATAGTTAGCTAACTATATCTGTAGGTTGGAAAGGAAATCTTGACTCATGACGCTAAAGGTAGCATAGAATAATGTAAATATAGATTTTATTCTCAATCATAAACTACAATTATCTCACTTTGATTCATTTTCTAAATTTCGTATTGTGTATCAGAGTTTGCAACACTCGGGAGTTATGCATTGATTGTTATCGATTGGTACGCAGTGCACATCACACTTCGGAGGCTAACAATATAAGCGAAGATGAGCGGCGAGACGTGGACCGTGCACGGCGTGTCGGTGACGGAGGTGGGCGAGCTGAACAGCGCCGGCTACGACGCGCTCGTGGTGGTCCTCACGGAGGGCGTGCCGCTGCCCCAGGCTCTCGCGGACTTCATCGTGGCGCAGCGCGAGGTCGACGCCAGTCTTGACACGGTACGACACCCTGACCTCCACTCCCGACTTCCGCACCCGATATTCATATTTTTTTAATGAATTAACTAAATGTCGATTTCAATATGTGTATCTAAATATATATCTAATACTGAACAAATCCCTCCTCCCTCACACAACTAAGCTAGACTATACAAATACCTATACCTATTCAGTAACTTTAATATCATTCATATTGCCAGTATCAACTAGATTTCCCGGACACTAAGACAGTCTTCACTGGTGATGAGAATTGGAGAAATCTGCGTAAAACTGTAAAACCCCAAATGCGTACATTGGAAAAGAGAAGTTAGGATCCCCCTTGTTCAGAGAGGCGAGGTTTGTGCAAGGCTGACATGTTCGCTTGTTACAGAACGTGTCGGTGCTGCCGTGCCCGCGCGTGTCGGGCTGTCGGGTCGTGTTGTCGCCCACCGGGCCACTCACGGCCTACGATGACGTCAGGTGAGTGATCGACGGCGACGCGGCGACGGCGACGGAGTTCGCGGCACAGTCGTGTCATCTTCTATTGCAGAAGGTGACAGAGCCCTTGCATGTACCTACTTTGTTCGTCCGCAGGAGCATCGGCGAGGCGGCGCTGGCGGCGATAAGGCGAGCGGCCGCGGCGGGCGCTCGGCGGCCCGTGCTGACGCTGCAGCCGCACCCGCGCTGGCCCAACGCCGAGCTCGTGGCGCTGCTGGGCGCGCTCGAGGCGCTGTACGTGGTGAGTGGACCCTACCTGCGCCTGAGATTAATTGTAGCACTCCTAGTTTCTTTGAATGCTTGACTTGAAAATTTCGTTGTTAAAACCTCACACACTGCAAAGGACCACATTGTCATTATTATGCTTCCTTTGTACCGATGAGTGCCTGGGTACTGTTGTCATAAGACTGGCGTATTGGAGTGTGACGTGCGGTCTCGGTCCCCAGCCCCTGATGGTGCGCGAGGCGTCTCCGGATAATGCGAACAGGATCCAGGCGCTGGGCGTGTACGGCGAGGGCGCGCGAGCGCCCGTGCGGCGCCTCATCACGGAGGCGGCGGGCCTGGAGGTGGCACGGTAAGAGCTGAACTCCTGGTTTGATTCAATCGCCTTTAAACGGGTCGTCAATGGCCTGGGATCAGGATTTGCACCTTTGAATGCTTGTGTCCCCCACAGGGGCGTGGCGCGCGACATCGGCGGCGCCGACCCGGAGCGCATGACGCCGCAGGCGACGGCGCAGTACGTGCGCGAGCTGTTCCAGGGCTCGGCCGTGTCCGTGCGCGTGGTGGACGACCCGGCCGTCATCAAGCGCGAGTACCCGCTGTTCGCCGCCGTGGACCGCGCCGCCGCCACCGTGCCGCGCCACCGCGGTACGTGCCGACTGCCCACTGCCGCCACAGGGGAAACTAAGTGATGCCGTATTCGCTGTGGCCGGAGTCCGGGCAGAATACATAAAGCTTCCTTAAATATTACTCGACTGTTAGCGAGTTCAAAGTTGGTTCCTACCACAGACAGAGGTATCTAATCAGATCATCGTTGCTGCAGGTTGCATCATCTTTTTGGAGTACGTGCCGAGCAACGTTGAGCGCACCGTGATGCTGGTCGGCAAGGTGAGTAGCCCACAGGCAGACTCACGAACTGCACCGGTCTTATCATGAAGTCGACGCTGGGACCTTCCAGCATCCTGCTTATGAACCTCCATAAGCATTTTCAGAAACAGCGGAAAGTTCCTCTGAACGAAATTTGCCACATAAGGTTCCAAATTAAAGTTCTTAAGTTGTAAAGGTGCCAACTGTTATGAGGTGACCCCTGATACCGAGCTACGCAATAGTAGAAAACACCACCAGGGTATGTTCTCGAACAACTTCTTAGGTAGGTACATAAGCAACTAAACCATCGATAGAACTGGCACTGTGAGGCCCGTCAACAAGTTCAATTCAGCTTGTGGTGCTGTGGTGGTGACATAAAAGTAATAAATAAGGTCTAAATATTTAGTTCGCCATTTGGTCAATATACCTAAACACCGCTTACAATCAAGCAATAAGCACATCGGTTGGTTCATGATTTATTGCAAAAACAGATCATTTACAGGAATTATGCGTCACGTTTCATTAGTCGCGAACAAGCGCACTTCTGCACTCTATTTGTTACCAGCGGAAGTAAATGATGGACAGGTTAATATTGTAAATAAAACAAGCAACGAGTATCAAACAAGAAATATCTCTGCCCAGCGGTTATATGCCTTAGCTCCATAAGAATGTTCGAGTGACCCCGCAACCGGCCAATATTTCCAGAGGTAGGTATCCACTTCTAGTCGTCGTGAAATTGATTACGCTCAACACGAGGTCTAGGAGTGATGATAGGAGAATGCATCAATGGCAAGATGAGTCATCATTCATTAATTCCTCCCCCCATTTTGCGCGCAGGGCGTGACGTACGACACCGGCGGCGCGGACCTGAAGATTAACGGCGGCACACGGTGTTTTATGAAGCCCATTTTTCGGACATCGCGTTTTTATTGCAAAATCTAATAGATATTATCATTTAAATGTTATATTTTGAATCCCCGCTTAGATATCATGTCTGGTTTTTGCAATAAAAAAATCCAAAGTTCGCAATATTTTTAACTCGAAATTTAGAAAAAAATTTATTCTAGTCAAAGTATGTACAATTCGTGAAAATAATGTTAGGAGCATTGGTAGGGAATCTAGCACCGCATATTTTAAAGTTAAATTGAGCAACGTAACCCTGTCAGATCCAGATTTATACCTGATTTTAGGTTTTTCGTTTTTCCGAATTTTCTCAAAAGTTCCACCGTATTGGTGCGATTTATCTATACCAAAATGAAGCCCTTTAGTTCTTCTATACACCACTTGAATTTCACATACCAATTCCATGGAACTTAGAAGCTAACATTTTTTAAAGATTCACCCGGATTTTTCTTCATTAAGGACGACACACACTCATAAAATATTTTTTTACCGTATTTCAATTCGATACAAAATAATAGTGGTTTAATGAGAAATAGCCCTGAAATTAGCTGTTTTAGTATTATATTACAGGAAAAAAAAATACTCGATCGAAGTGGTGATTTATAAAGAATTTTATTTATGTATTAGACATCACGTCAGTTGTTGCGGCTTTTGCTCGTATCTCCGGTTTTACTGAACCTATTACGATCAGACAAACGTAAGATTTTAAGTTTAACCAAGATCTTTCATACAAAAATAACCCCCATTAAAATCCATTAAGTTGATTTTGCATTCATCGCAGACAAACAGATAAGGTTTTTTTTTTGTGTTCAGTATGGTTGATATAACATAACCCAATTCTTTTATAAATATCACCAATGCATAGACACGACCACTTTACAATTATATAATAATAGAAATATTTTAGTACGTAAAAGTGTAATAATAATACATAAGCTGGGAGTACCTCCACGTGGTGAAGGCGGAAACAGTTGCTGCAACTGGCTAAACTCCCATTAATTTTTACAAAAAATTTGCGTATCGTATACGCTTAGATGCCTTCGGGCTTATGTTGTTTTGGTTGAATATTACGTACATCTGTTCGGTGGCACGGTAGCCTACCCGGTAACGCAGGGGAGCAGCCACCAAACATTCTTAAATTTTATAAAGCGAGTAGAAGAATCAGTTGTATCCATGGAGTTCACTGAGTGTCATGAGGCTTTGCCTCAGCAGAGTCCGAACTGCCTTACTGCGGAGTACTCGTCTGGCCCTCAAGAACGTAATTGTTTACTTCAAAGCAGTCCAACGACTACTTTGGCCAGTGAATCCACGGAGACTATCGAATCCAGTGTTCTTCATGCTCCAGACGAAGTCAGAAATTCAAACATTGATAGTGAATGTAGAAAAAAAAAATTAACAAGGTTTGATGTATTCAATTTATTTACCAACAAAATAAAAGATATTACAGTATCTGAGCTGGTGAATAGAATTTTTAGTTATTTTGGAGATAACTATGTTATGTCCACTTCAAAGGAAGAGTTTATACCCATTTTAAAAACGTTTATAAGTAAAAGCAATGCCATGTACATAAAATGTAACCGCACCTTAAAATATTTTGAAAAAAAGCATAAAAGCTGGTTAAGTCACATAATGATTACAGGAGAGCTCAGGGTAACCAAAGAATTGCCTTTAACGCCAAAAAGTAGTGCATTTTTTAATTTAAGTACACGGCAACAATTACGATCACGCCGCAGACTGCAGTCGCAACTGGAACACGAGCCCCTTACAAAAAAAGTAAAATCTTTCACTTCATCACTATCTATTGAAGGTGTTCCAATTCCATCAAAAGCAGCCAAAGACATTGAAAAGGTAATACACACATGCTTAGAAGGTCCCAATACGCCGTCAAATATATTGGAAAAAATCAATGACTGTTCTAGGCCGTATACTCCCGAAGAAGCTTTATCAATAATAATAGACAGAAAATTATCAGTCGAAACCTATAATTTTCTACAGGCTGATCTTAAAGATCGTGGGTTTTCAGCTTTTCCTCCCTACTATAAAGTTTTAGAAGCGAAAAAAGACTGCTATCCCACTAATATTTTAGTATCAGAAAGAGAAGCCTCAGTTCCCTTTCAAGACCTATTAGAACATACTTCTAATAGAATATTGAGAGTGAATGACGAAGTCATCACACAATACTGTAAAGAAAAATCTATAAACGAGGTGGAGTGTGTTTTGGAGGGGAATTGGGGATTTGATGGAAGCACAGGGCAGTCTTTATATAAACAGGCCTTCTCCGATGCTGAAGGTGATGAAGAAAATAGTCTAGTGGCCACCACATTTATTCCGCTGGTTTTAAAAACATCAAATGATGTTATACTTTGGAAAAATCCATCCCCACAATCTTACAGATATTGTAGACCAGTATGCGTGCAATATAGAAAAGAAACTGCAGAACTCATATTATCGGAGAAATCAAAAAGGGAAGAGCAAATAAAACATCTATCACCTCAATCATCTGAATCCTCAAATGGACATAAAATAAAAATTTCCTGGGAGTTACATTTAGCTGCCATTGACGGCAAGATATTGAATACAATTTTGAACACATCATCTCAAATGCGTTGTCCATATTGTGGTTTAACTGCAACGCAGTTCAATAATATTGACCTTGCTTTACAGCAACCTGTTAACATTGCAGGTTTTAAACATGGGATCAGTCCACTTCACGCGTGGATCCGTGTGCTAGAATTCCTATTACATCTTGCTTATAAAAAAGTAGTAAAAAAATGGAGAATACCCCAGAAATCTGCAGAGAAAGGGCTGGTAGAAGACCGAAAAAAAGTCATTCAACAACAGGTGAGGGCGAAGTTAGGCTTACTGGTAGATGTTGTGCGGCCGAATTCCGGCACCACAAATGATGGAAATACTGCACGAATGGCTATGTCGAATAAAAATAGAAAAATATTTTCTGAAATTCTGGATCTAGATCAATGGTTGCTAGATGATCTGCATGTCATCTTAACAGTAATATCAAGTGGTTTACCAATAAATAGTGAAAAATTCGGAGAATTTTGCAAACAAATAGCATATAAATATGTGCAAAATTACGACTGGCATCCAATGACTGTGACGGTGCATAAGATATTAGTGCATGGTGGTGCAATAATTAACTCAACATCACTCCCAATTGGAATGCTCTCCGAACAGGCGTCAGAATCCAGAAATAAATATTGGAGAAGTGATCGTGAGCATCACTGCCGAAAAATGGATAGGGTGAAAACGATGACTGATTTGTTTCATAGGGCTTTAGAGTCATCTGATCCATTAATTTCAGATGCACACCTGCTCCAACGCCAAAAAAAGTTATGTAAGATTCCGTTGTCCATAGAAGCAATTTCATTGTTAAAAGCTGTACCTGACCCAAACTCAGTGGAAGGAGATACTAATGAAAGTACTGAAGAAAATGAAAGTTGTGACACAGACGAACGTGTTGTACTTATTAACGAAGATATTTTGTAAAGTGAAGGTGAACTAAACCATGCAATATCTTATAGTTATGTCATGTCAATAACTTGGTGGTTAATCATTCGGGTGTACGATAATCGAGTGGTCCTGGGTCCAAAACTGGCCATTAACTTTGTTATCACCTTTAACCTCACCTGTTGTTGAAACCTCAGTATCGCGAGGTTGACCCCGGCTAGGCTGCCCATTCACCTGTGTCTTACATACTTGGTGCGTCATTCGTTCCGTACTCATAGAACACCAAGAGTTCAAACCATCTTAGTATAGCGGCCGGCACGTAAGTGTAGCGTTGACCTTGAATACGTAGAAGTCAAAAATAAGATTTTTGTACGCGATATCGCTGTGCAGATTCCCTCCACTACCACGCTCAGCGCTACACTTACGTGCCGCGAAGTATATATACCTTTTTCTATCTACGTTACAACATGCTCTCACAGGCCACACCACACCAGGCTCTATATTTCTCTTTCTATCTACCAGCCTTACCTCACAATATTCCGCAATTACCGCATCTCCACTGTGGGGATGGATTTTTCGAACCCTGATTGACCACTTATTAAGGAATATAGTGCACTATTCGCATGATTTCTCACAGTTATTCTCCTTTCAATGTCTCCAGCGTATTTCCCATTCCTTGTAAACAGATGGGTGGCATACTGGGTTCCTACTCAAATATACAAACTCGGGACACTTGTTGCACCTTATACCTTCAATCAATACTTGTATTCAGCCATCACCACTCCATCTCTTGGTTCCTCTCAAAAATTATAACTTTCGTCGTACTCGTATTTATTTTCAAATGCTTTAATACGGCCTAATTAATGTGGTTACCTATTTTCTGCAACGGAGGACAATAATAGTGCTCGGAATGAGGCAATACTCACCTTATATGGCGTGAGATCGAATACAAATGTTTAAAGATATTTTTTTTTATTTACACATCTGTCTTCACCACTATTACTTTCGGAGTAAAGCCCTGATAGTACGTATGTATCTTACATTTACGGAATCACCATAGTACCAAAATTAACTGTTTTGTGAATCATAACTGTAAAAATATAACATACATTCAGCTATATTACATCCGGTTAGAGTGTGTGATGACCTTAACAAAAATAGTTAATTTGATTTTTCTCCTGAGTTCCATGGAATTGGTGTGTGAAATTTACGTGGTGTGTAGGGGGTATAATGATAATAATTTTAGTGTAAATAACTTTCACCAATACGGCGGAACTTTTGAGAAAAATAAAAAAAACTTAAAACCTTAAAATGCGCATAAATCTATATCTACTGAAGCTACGCCTTTTATATAAGTCCCTATAGAAGCAGTATAAGAAGTACTTTCTATAAGCTGAACATAACTATAAAGTATCATGGCTAGTTTAGGCGTAATATTAATTTTTATTTATATCCGGGTCAAAAAATGGTCATTTTCAAAAAAAAAATACTCAGAAACTAGATGTGCTGGCGAAATGGGGATAAGATATATTGCATTATAATCATAATATCTATAAGATTTTACAATAAAAACGCGATGTCCGAAAAATAGGCTTTATAAAACACAGTGCGGCATGGTGGGCATGTCGCGCGACAAGAACGGCGCCGCCACCGTGGCCGGTTTTCTGAAAGCGTGCGATACGCTGCGCCCCAACATCAAAGTGCTGGCCGCTATGCCCATGGTGCGCAACTCCATCGGCGCCGACGCCTACGTGGCCGACGAGCTCATCCGCGGCCGCTTCGGGCGGACCGTCCGCGTCGCCAACACCGACGCCGAGGGCCGCATGATCATGGCCGACGTGCTCGCGGAGGTGAGTGATCAACGATGCGATGCGCCACCGCCTCGACGCCGAGCGCCACCACTGACCATCTCTCTCCCCGCAGATGGTGGAGCGAGCGCCGAGTGAGCGGGAGCCGCATCTGTACACCATCGCCACGCTGACGGGCCACGCCAGGAACACCTACGGCTTTTACACGGCCGCGCTCGACAACCACGCGGCGCACGCGACCGACCACGCGCGCGCGCTGCAGGCGGCGGGCGCGCGGCTGGCCGACATGCTGGAGGTGTCCACGGTGCGGCGCGAGGACCTGGCGCTGCACCGCGGCCGCATGCTCGGCGACGACGTGCAGCAGGCGGGAGCCCTGGGGAGCCTGGTGGGGCGCGGCCACCAGGGGCCCACGGCCTTCATGCTGCTCGTGTCGGGGCTGGAGCAGGGCTCGCTGCGCTACACGCACCTGGACGTGGCGGGTAGCGCGGGCACGCTGCCGGCGCCCGTCACGGCGGCCACGCTACTGTCGCTGGCGGCGTACTACCGCCTCGTGTGCACCGACGCGTGCTGACGGCGCTCTCCCCCGAGCCCCCGCCGCTGTGCCTTCTCCGAATATGTTTAAGGTCGACTCATGCGTGGGCCGTTTTGTAGTGTGAATAGAATTAATAAATCAAAAACGTTCCAAAAATGTTCTATTTATTTTAATGGCTTTAACTTCATTTTCACCCAGGTTCAGTAGCATTACCTAATAAGAAAGCATGACGTCTCGCTTGTGCGTTTTGATTTCCCTTCGGTAATCACAGTCAGTCACACCAGGGGCTCATATTCTTTCGTGTGTGCTCACACTATTAACACGATTTTAACATTAAAAAAACGGTTATGTATTAACTTAATGTAATAGATAGTGCATTCTTGACACGGGTCAGCAACGACAGGAACCCTTAACCGTTATCGTTACGTAGTTAGGCTAGCCGGACTTTTGAGGGCTCCAACTGTAACGACTATATACCCATAACGACTGCCATAAATGTTCGTATGACAACCGGGACCGACAGCTTAACGTGCTCTCCGATGCACGACCAATCCAGTGCAAATAGCCATTTTCATGCATACAAATATTTACACTAAGCTAGCGGGGATCAAACCCGCACCTCCTGCGTGGGAGTTGTGTTCGCATCTCACTTTAGTACTTAATTAAATAATCATATGGTTGTCACTATTCTAGGATCAAAAAGTAGTAAACACCTCTACACAACACAATACTGGTGGGTAAGAAAAACAAATCCACACTAATATTATAAAGAGGAAAGATTAGTTTTTTTTTGTTTGTAACGAATAGGCTCCGAAACTACTGGACCAATTTCAATAATTCTTTCTTATAAAAAGCGATGATATCTAGGCATAGATCCGGTAGATTTCTATACATTGGCGCTAATATCACTATTTCCGTTGTCATGACAGCAAGGAGAAGGCAAGTAGAGAATCGAGTAGAGTCTTACAACGAGATCTAGTGGACAACGCCGGGCGGAGCCGCGGGCAACAGCTATAAAAATAAAAAGTATCACTTTACAAAAAGGCCCTTACATTCTTGTACACCTATATCTACCTATTATAATAATAATAGCGTAGCATTGTAATAAGTGCGACTCCAGAAACAACGTGTTGTTCCCTGCACGTGTTGTCCTGTGTAGGAAAGCAGAGAGGGTGGGATTACGGCTTGTCACTTGCCGAGTTTCCTCTACTGTCCATAAACCCTTTATGGAAATTCTTGATCTTTTTTTTGTGCGCAAAATCCTCACGGATCTGCAAAAATTGGTGGAGGTGATTATGTCGGACTCGAACCGACCAAAACGCATGCCGTCTATGGGTCAAGACATAATATCTCTCGCACCCCGGCAGTCCCGGGGACATCTCTTCCGAGACCTTCCCAGTGAGGACCATGGTGTCCCCATCTGGCCCCTGGGTATGAGGAGGCGAAATTTGTGCTGTAGCCGCGGCCTGCTTCTGGTAGTGACAGGCGGCTCCACCCGTCACGCGTCACCCCCAGCCCCGTGCTCATGGAGGACGGACGTCATTCAGCGAGACGCCTCCTTTTCGAGCATTACTTAGTCGCAGAAGGACAAGGGAAGACATTTTTCTCCACTCTTGCGGGTTCAAGGTGATACTCTCTCTTCTATTAACATGCTGCTTCTATTGTTGGCTCGGACATGTCTTATGTCTCCTTACAAGGGTGTGGGAAGGAGTCTTGATAGTTGTTACGCAAAAGATCACAAAAATAAATTGTACTCCAAAAGAGAGAGAGAGAGAGAGTGGGTTTAACCTCTAATGTAGCAAAACCAAAAAATATTAGTAAGTATTAGTTTTAAAATTACAAATAAACATTTAAAAAAATGTTACCTAGTAAATAAACACTAAAACAGATAGACAGATTCTTACATAATAAATACTAAACAGTTGGGAGGGGGGTCCGTGATAACTGAATGGCCCCCGTTATGTATTAATAACACAAATACGGAAATAACTGTCTGCCGGTATTACTTACTTGAACCGATCTCACTACTATTATAGTAGTAACTAGCTGTTGCCCGCGGTTCGGCTCGCGTTATCGGTAATAGAGAGCAATATATCCTTTCCCAAGCTCTTACCTACCCGTGCAACGAATTGGCGAACGTCCATCCCTTCCTTGAACCCCTTTTTCGCGGTATAAAGTAAGTCTTCCCAAGTGCTAGTCCACCTCTGTACCAAAGTTCATCATCAGTTCAGTTATTTCCGTATTTGTGTTATTAGTACACAAATTCGGGATTCAGTGAAATCCAAACGGTATTAACGGTACCTACCCAACGATGCCGAAGTTTCCGCCAACAACCCAGCAGTTAAGAATATTTTATTAAATATGCATTTAAAGTTAGTTTCCAATGGGCAAATGTATAACAGAGTCAAAGCAAAACACAGGTGATTTTTATAGCAGACAAATACAATTCTACAAGTAAATTTTCTTTTGAGTCAATCTAGTCACCAATCCTACCTACTGTTTGCGTTATGTATGCGTTAGGATTGTGTTCATTAGAATTGTAGAAATGTTTTCACGTTTTAAGTGGTGTTAATTACTTTTAAAGTTAATAATATGCTCGTTTTGTAGTAATTAATAGTAATTTAGGTAAAATAAAAATAATCAGTTATAACTAAGACGAAATGAGCAACGTATGAACAATATTTAGTCCTCACATTGACAAGCCTAAAATATTGAATTGTCCGTTTTAAACAATGTAAATACCGCAATTAATAAGTATATTTACTTACTAAACTATTTGAATGATACAACCAAAGGGGAACAATAACCTCACTGTAATCCTTTTTACACACAGCCACAAGATTAGCTAACGAAACGATAAATAAAAACTAAAACCATTTGTGTACTTTGGATCCTCTTGGATTTACGAACTTTTTAAACTTGATATTTCTTAATAGGCATTGATTCTATCACATACGGCCAAAGGCGTAGTTTATTTTATGATATTTATGTACATTTGCTTCCATTCCTATTTTTTCATTAATGGCACGTCAATTGACTTCATCTCGCCGGATGGTAAGCTGAAGGCAACATCTCAGGAAAGAGGGTCACCATCACAAACACGTACACATTACAATGGTGGCGCTCCACTTAAAGCACCCGGGACTGTAGGAAGAAGGAAACACGTGCGCCGGTAAGGAATTCCAAATTTCGGCAGAGGAGTCTTTCCTCTGTCACCGAACCGCTCGCTTGGCTTGATGGAATATTCTGCAACGTGTGCGAGTGACACCTAACCCTGCACGAGTAGTCCTGTGTAGAAAGGAGAGGATGGCATTAATGGTAAGAGCTCATCAGAACATTCACCGTGGTAGAGACGGTAAAATACTGCCAGGGACGCAACATCTCCACGCATCTGCAAAGGTTCGAGGGTATTCGTGACGTCAGGACTCCCAATAATGCGGCTCGCTCGTCGCTGCAACCCTATCGAGAGCATGTCGTTGATTTGCAGAAGAAAGAGAGTGGGTGATAAGACGGACCCCTGCGGGACGCCAGCATTCACCTGCAGGAGCTCCGAAGCTCGTCCATCACAAAGAACGCGAATACGGCGCCCCCGCAGGAAGCTAGCAACCCAGTTGTACAGTCTAGGAGGCAGACCTTAGATGAGATTTGACTCGACCCCATCCCCCCTTAAACATCTCCCGTATATTATAAACGCCCCCTTATTAACCTTGTAATTTAATAGATTGAGCATTTTACGGTATTGTAACCAAACCGGTAAGAATAAGTGTAGGAAAGTGGAATATTGTAGTGTATTGTGATATTTCGTGTTGGTGCAAATCTCCCTAAGAAAAGCTTCTAGTAAAGTCTCCACTACTTTATTGGGGCAACTATCACCTGTCATCGTCATCATCATCATCATCAGCAATGATTCCAAATAAATTAATGAAGTGTTATAAAATAAAATAAGGCTTGATATAAAGGCAGTAGTTAAGTTACCTAGTCATAAAATTCCTTAAAAAAAGCTAACTTCAAGGGAAAGTTTTGGCGGGAACTCGAAGTGTCATAACTGCTGTTTCATTCACAGGGCGGCCCTAACGCACCAGTATAAGGAAGGACAGCGTGCCAAGGTCACCAAAATCTATGAATGCTTTGCGCCCCGTCATTCATAAATTTTTCTAGTCTTTTACTACAACTAGCATACTAGTGATGTACTTCAAAAAAAGGTTTATCGACGAACGATGGGCCGATGACTGCTTATTTAAAATTTAATATCCATAATGATTATGAAGAATTGCTAAAGTGAATTTCCTAACACAAATATGTAGTTTTGAAGATATTTGATTTCGAAAATTGAAACGAGCAGCTGGAAAACGGTTTTTGTGTGAGTGACGGCATGACTTCTTAGTAAGTAGTGCAAATGCATGTAGTGCAAGAGAATATTGCATTTATCTCGGTCCCGGTTGTGTTTTGTTGTGTTTACGTGTATGATTCATTAAAAAATAAAAGTCATTTGGAATGGTAAGAAATCTATAAATTATAATAAAAATAAGAATTATAATATTATCTCATGAGTGTAGTATGTTACCGGTCTTGTCAAGTTAATACCCGTTAAAAGATAAGTAAACCCAATCGTATTAGTATACGTAAATCGACCACTTCTGCGATAGTAGAAGGCACAGCACTAACGTAGTAAAACGTCCATTCATAAAAATGGAACGTAGGTAAAGACACAGCGTTTTGTAGGTAGGGCCCATCCCCCCCCTTATACACCAATGTTTTCATTTATACTTTGTCAAATATAGGATGATACTTTTGACAGGTCTAAGTAGGGTACCCCATACAGTACAATCGTAAATGAATCTATTCGATATTCGATTATCGTTCCCGTAGAATATGGTATCGATGTTACATAAATAGTAAAACATTTATTTCTTATTATTTTATGTACTTAGGGTATTATAATTTTATAAATATTTGTTTACTTAAGGTAATACTTCATTAGTGCGGCGCGTCATTACCTAATCGCACTGTACTGCAAATATAGATTGATAATTGCTACAGTTACTGCCATTTATAGTAAAATATTTTTGTTTTATATTATATCTAGTTAATTCTATTACCAAAATTGTAGTAGATAAGTAGTTAAACATAAAATTATTTTCATAAATTAATAGATTATGTTCGATTTGTTCGATTCGTTTGTCTACAGTCAATTATGCTTTAATCTTGCAAGGCACTACTCTACGATAAGTGGGCGGTACTTGTCTATGAATTACGATAATTTTAGAGGTATTAATTTGTTTATAAAAATACGTTACTTCATAGACGTGAACTGTCAAAAGTATCATCCTAAATTAGACAGAGTATAGATAATGAAATACAGCAGCGTTATGACACTTCGTTTCAGTTTGAATTTGGTGTAAATTCGAGTTTTTAAGTGTAAAAATGGTGGAGTTTTAGACATTACGGCTTAGATAAAGCGCACGAGTGTAGGAGAGTGAAACATTATAATGAATTGTGCTTGTTAGTGTCAAAATCACTAGTAAAGTGTGGAGTCTTTTTTTAGCTTATGCTAACTTCAAGTGGATAAGAATAATTACGGGCCAATAGAGATTTCAATCGAATGATTTCCTACATACAGTACATACAGGTACATAGCGATGGGCGGGGCCGGGGCAGTGAAAGGCGGCGGGTATTGTCCAACTTTTTATTCTCTTACTGTTTACTTTATAGTATCTTTTCAATTTGCAATTTTACAGCTCGGCTGTCGCCGTTCACTATACAAGTTTATAACTCTTCAATTTAAACCGAGTCTACGCTCACATATACAACTCATAAATACAACAAATACAATTAATTATAATAGTAATGTACACATACAACAACGTAACCTGACTCGACTCGCGAGCTCGGCGGCTCCCTCCACAATATACATACACATACATAGCACCTCCAACTAATTTTTCATCCGTCGGGATGTTTAAATAACAATTGTCGCCAAAATTGATCATAACAAGTACTAGCTGCAATCGTCGACTGCGATAACAAAATATCATTTACAAAAACAATTCGAAAACAAGATGGCCGCGGAGCGCCCCTCCGCCCCGCTCCCCGCCGGGCGGCAGCGGGCCGGCGGGGCGGCGCGGTCTATCAAACGTACATAACATATACAACACATGTACACACTAAACTAATCTCACTAGAGTCGAAACAGCATCTCACTGTGTACGCCCAGCGAGCGGTGCCAACGCACGGCGAGAACTAAACGTACAGACACCGCGAGCGCCCGCCTCGCCCCGCCGCCCTCCCGGCTCGGCGGTCGGAGGCATCACTTAAATAATTTATCATAGTCGGCCAAACGATGACGGTCGAGGCGAGGCGGGGCTCGGCCGGCGCTCGCCACACCGTCCACAATACTGTAACCGATAGGTTGCTCGTTTTTCTATTTTTTCGTACAGGGCCGACTCGCTCGTCACGTCGTCGGTGACAAAACGGGAACCATTTTTCTTTTTTCATTTTTTTAAATATCTACACTAGCCTTGACGGGGCTCCGAGTTCCAAGCGCACTGTTATAAATAAGTGTTGGAGTGTGTCGAGCGGCGCGGCGCGGGCGGCGCCTACGCGTCGCTGGAGGCGGCGGCCAGGCGCAGCGCGGCGCAGGCCAGCGGCGGCGCGGCGGGGGCCAGCGGCGGCGGCGCGGCGGGGGCGGGCGCGCGCGCGGGCTCGGCGCCGTCCACCTGCAACACGCGGCGTGAGTAGGGGGCGGCGTCACCGCGGCGGGCCCGGGACGCGGGTACCGACCGTGGCGAGCGCGTGCTTGAAGCTCTCGTAGGTGAGCCAGCAGATGGCGGCGGCCGGCATCTGGTACAGCACGCGCGCCTGCAGGCCGCGCAGGAAGCCGCGCGCGCCGCCCGCGCGCAGCACGTGGCGCGCGGCGTCGCGCAGGCGCTCGGCGCGCGCCGCGCCCTCCTGCGTGTTGAGCACGGTCTTGCACACGTCCAGCGGCGTGGTGGCGCCGGCCGCCAGCGCGCCCGCCAGCGCGCCCGACAGCGCGTGCGCGCGCGGGTCGTACGCGCGCGCGGGGTTGAGGCGCGCCTGGCACCACTCGTAGGCCGCCACGTGCAGCGCGGCGAAGGGCACGTTCATGGCCACCTGCGTGCCGTACGAGCGGTAGAACGCGCGCGCGCCCTCCGTGCGCAGCACGCCGCGGAAGCACTCCCACACGCCGCTGTACGGCGAGTTCAGCATCTGCAGCCGCTGCTTCACCACTGTAACGCCAGGGACCGGCCGTGAACCAGTGTCGTGCGAGATGCGACGCCGACCGAGAGATCTCGGGTGGATCTCTCGGTCGGCCTCCGGTGAACTCCGGCCGGAGACGAAGCTTCAGTGTCAGTGTCGAAACCGCAAAGGAGACGTACTCGGTCTGACCACAGCCACGACTCGAGTACTGAGGAACGAGTGCGCAGATAACGAGTATGTGTGTTTAACCTTGCGCCGCTCAAATAGAGTTGCTACGCGCCTAGCACATGGATTGTACTGTGAAAGAAGAGTGGACGAGACTCGAAGTATGAGTGGGACTGTGTGATAGTGATAGATTGTTAGAAGAGCGTACGTTTTTAGTGTACAGATGACTGATGCGATCGATGGTATGTCTTGTATTATCTCTTCTATCTGGCAGTCAAAGACCTAAAGACGGCGTGCGTTTTAGTCGATTCCAGTCCGACATAACCACCTTCACCGAATTTGGCGTAGGGATTCATGATAAAAAAAGGGTTTCTAACGCCGGCTGAGTGTGACATCATGGCATGGTCACATCTTCCAACTACCTGAGCGTATGACTACTGCCCATAACAATATTCTTGCATTTATCAGGGTTGACAGCGTTTACGCTACCGATAGCCTCCGAGATGTCATCCACAGAGGCTTGGCTATACAACTTACTACAGGACATTGGCATACAAGTGACAAGCACACCTGAAGATCGGACGTTATGAACTTGATAGATATAGAACAGAGAACAGGAGAAAGTATGCCACAGCTCGATGACATTTCGTCAGTACAAACTGACGCGGGCCGAAGAGAAGGGTGAAGAATACCAATTTAAGTCGTTGGACGAGACCTTTATATGGCAAGGGTTGATTAAAGTACTTAGTGGTTACCATAGTACGCGTTGGAAAAATCAACAAAGACTATCACAGTAGCCGAGTCTTTTCCATGCCATCTCTGATGTTACTTTTGGAGTGCAGTGGCAGTGCTGTGTCCTGGACGGTCTAAATCCTGATAACAAACGACTTACTTTCCACAAGTATCTTTAAAAATATCCAAACAATTGGTCTGCTCTAACCTGGCGATACTGGGCCACCAAGTGAAGTCAGAGATGAGCGTACAGTCCAAAACTAAACATGACATATCGCTCTATTAGCATATATCATCAATTTGGTCCCTAAGAAATGCTATTTGTGTATACCTACCTACCCATATACACCAAGCAATTCAAATTGCAATCAATTGAGCATGTAGGCACGGTAATACGTGAAGTAGGTAAACACTAGTACACATTCGCTTGAGAGCACTCCTGAAGATGCCTCGTGTAGAGGCGAAACACGTGTCGAGGTTTGTCCTTCGCACTAGCGGAATACTGCTCATGTTACAACATCTCCTCTCTGGTAAGATTTTTTTGTTTTACTTGCTTTCAAGAGGGTGGTTTGACATTCCAATATATATTGTTGGAGTGTTGAACCGCGGGTGAGCGGTGGGCCCTCCTCCCTCCCCCAATATATATATTTTCTATCAAATAATTTTTTAACACAGTATTTTATGACCGCTGGAGGACACCACGTAAGGTTAAATGTCACGTCATAACACCAGTAACCAGCGGACGATGAAGACGCTCCCTACTTCATAAGTAATGGAGCTTTATACTCCAGTTCTAATAAGAAGTAGAGGAGCTATGAGGAACAGATGAACCTACATACACACATACATAGTCTGTCAAAATCCTAACCCTGTCGTAGTCGGGTAAAAAAGTGCGTCACTGGACGCGTGGCGCCGCGGCCGGTTCCGAGAGCCGTGACGGGAAAACAATGCAGATTAATTCTTAACGAGACTAGTGGTAAACAGGAAACATGTACTTTTGCACACTAGCGACGACGGGTCCCGGGAGGAAAACGCAAACCGTTCCTGAATACCGCCACCGGTAACATAAGGTAAGGCAACTTGTTTAGACTCACCTCGCACATCGTGCAGCAGTACACAAGGCAACAGTCAACACTCGCGGTGTTGTGACAACACGCGCGTGTTTAGGACGGCTAGCTTCCGCCCATAGAGGGGCCGGTGCTAGCCCTAGCTCGCGGCGTCCGCACTTCCGCAGCGCGCCCGCACTTCCCGCGCTAACACTCAACATTCTGCATTCCCCTCGGTACTTAATCATCACCATGTAACTTTATTGCGAACTATAAATTACATTCTAAAAGCCATCGTATTACATCGTTTTCAAAAACCTTTCTTTCGTTGACCTGTGTAATTTAAGCAGTAAAATTACATAATATTCTTAATTAATTCTAATCAATTAGAGGCATGTCCTGTTCACGTCATAAGACAAACTTATTGATTGATAATACTATGTACTCACATTCATGATCGATATCTTACCAACTGTAGTGTAAGACACCATGTACCTACTCACCTTCAGTAGGGTTGGAGACCGCGTCGTGCACTAGCGACGCGATGCCCCCAGACAACGCTGAAACAGTTGTGATAAAGTATGTTAAGTCATATCTTGTAAAGCTTCGCAGGCATAAAGTAATCGACAGTAAAAAATAGTTAATTACACCCGACTACACAAGGATAGCCACGTACTCTAACAAAACTATACATGCTAAGGAATATTTTCTTGTTTAATACTTTTTAGAGCGTGATTTTTCAGTAGGTATCGAAAGAGATGGCCCCGGGTCTGCCGGGGTGCGAGGGCTATGTTGGCTACTATCTCACTAAATACTCAAAGACGGCGTGCGTTATATTGCCTCCCTAACTGGCTTCAACCCATGAGGATACCTCTTAGAGGCCCGCCTCGGTAATTAATAAACAAAACTTGAGAATTATGCTTACTACCTTACTCAGTAAAGAAAGAAATAAACTTCATTTGACCGGCTGGCCACAAGCCACCCTTTTATACTAGGTATATGAACTAAAACGTAGTTGTGGATGTCGACTATAGCTTGTATCCATTTCCAAGCTCTAGCTCATCATCTCAGTGCCTGCTGCTGCTGGTTCTAATACCGTAAGCTGTAAGTTTACGTAGTCTCAAGGAAATAATTGAACGACGTCGAGCCGTGCAAGGTCGCACGACGAATTCACGTCATCAACTTATAGCGAATATTTGGAGCCTCGTTTAGTTGAGAGTATTCAGCGTCGACTTGATCCACAATACGGCTTTTTCTTAGGTGATCCACGACAGTCACACACATGACTCCTATAAAGTTCGTTAACTGACGAACAATTTTTTAAGTATATTTAGATATTTTGATGGCGTCGTTCAAGCGTATCTATTGATGATGATGTCACGGCACAGTATGCTAATGATACATGTTAATAAACGTTCTACAGAGTCAAGAGTCTAACAAATGAAAAGACACTCATTGCAATTATAATTTCCTGCGTCAACTACGAAACGCAGCCCCGGCCTGAGAAGACTCCGGCAAGAAACTCAGTGGGCTTTTCTTTATTTTTGTCTATTTACAAACGTTTACGTTCATATTTGGTCCAGATACAATAATTTGTTTAAGTAGAAACCTGAGTTAACAGCTCATTTTCAGGCTTGTTTATCATCCAAATAATCTTAGATTTTATAATAGCCTATCAGGCATAACTTTCCCTTAATTATTATTTTTAATTTATGTATAGGTAAGTCCCTAATATAATTAGAGAGCTTTTTAAAAAGCATATAAAGTTATACACCATGTGTAGTAAGTGCGCTGTGTGCTGGCTCTTGCTCTATTTTTGAAATTTAATTATATTAATGATAAGTACACTTGGGGTACACTTTCTAACATTGTTGTGAGGCGCTGTGTTATGTAAGGGTAGCAAGTGAGTGTACAACCCGTTTTGAGGTAAACGATCAGTAGGTAATGTACGGCGATAGCTTAGATTAATTATCCACATAAGTACGCAGATTAGTTTTCGTAAGTGCACATTATCATATACGAGGCATGAGCAGTGTGAGCACAGAGTGTAATCTACCTCCTTCGCTTCCTACGAGGCTAAAGATGAGCTCAAGGCGAGTTGTAGGAATACGCACCATGTACGATGTGGTCGTGCCGATGCCTGGTGTAGTGGGACAGCGAGTGCTTGCAGTGCTCGTAGGTGGCGAAGTAGCAGGCGTGCGCCGGCCCCGCGCCCGCCACCACCGCCGTCATGCCGCGGATGGGCCTGTAGACACACCAAACTCACTGAGTACTCGGCCTAGGTCAGCAGATGAGGAAGATCACTATATGTTTACGCTTTAAAGGTAATCGTCGTCCAGCCACTTGCCGCTACACTAAATGAATTTAAAATACCAATCGAGATACCAGGTGTAGTAAGTAGATTATTACATAGCAGAGCTATATTCGATCACAGATCAGTTTGATTCAGTCAAATTTGCTCAGGTCTCGATCTGACCTGACATGACGTGAACATGAAACCAGAGTAACATCCAATACAGAACTTGATTCTACGGCAGCCCCCTCTGCGGGTAAGCTTCTGAGTTCAATTTCGTTCTATTGTCGTATATAGGTATAAAGCAGTTTGGCCAATAAACAAATGGGACCGAATTTTAAACATTTACTGCAATTCTTTAGTAGTTGGTATAACGATACCTACGTGTGGCCTCATCGTGACTGGCAATTATGCGAAATATGCGTAGATACCTAACCAACTTTTTACTGTATCAAACAGAGCCATCCACCAATACGGCTCCGCCTGCTAATTTACAATTATGATACGATTGAAACGATTTGGAAATAAATACAGTTTTGAAACATTTGCTCTGTGTACACATCTCTAGATCGTACTCATCTCATCTCATAGGACAAGTGATATAGTATTGCCGCCGCGGCGCGGTGCCGTATACTGTACTTACACGACTGTATTGTGTAACACTATAAAGTTGCGTATCTTGTTTTTCATCCATTGGTAATATCTGCAAGGCCATTAAAGGAATAACCGGCAGAACCAGTTTTTCTTCATAGATTGTGTTATTATTATCTACGGTTACGGTTAAAAGAGCTTCACTTTAAAAGGTACCTAGGTACTCCTAATTTACGTCATATGTCAAGAAAAAAAACACAGATACAGAGTGTACAGCCTGAGTTGCGTTTCGTGGCTTTGAGAGGTAACAAGACAGCAAACAGTTTAGCACATAGCGTGACTTGAGACGATGTCTTCCGGACTCTATGCACACCACGTCATCTATTACTACAGCATTAGTTTGGTAAAGTTACACACACATATTTGTCGCAATTTCATTCGTTATTAATGTTTCAATAGCATTATAGAATAAACCACGGCCATGAAGACACTGGAGCTCATTATTTGAGCATTTCTTCCTGGTTCGGCCCACGCCACGAGTCCACTTTTAAGGATCTTTCACCTCAATTCCATTTTGCATGATCTTAGGCATTTTACGTAGTGAGACCTTTGATACATATATCGGCTCTCACGACAAGTCAGGCGTTTTAGCTCTAGCATTTTATATTAGTCAAGAAATGAATGAGCATGCATAAATAATGGAAAGATATTCCGTTTTAAAAAGAATTACCTACTCGATATTTTGTTATTTATGTAAAACTCTCAGAATACGGCATAAATTTACTATTTTGTGTTCAGAGGTATGACCCTACCATATACACATTTCAACAAAGTCTAGGGATATTTTACATAATATAGGTATAATTTAAGAAAATCCATTTTTTGATTAACAACATTGAATACGAAATTTTTGATGGCAACTTACATTTTTTCGTTTCAATAATGTAATTTTAGATCCCTACCTAAGTTTGGTTTTATTTTGAGGACCGATTCACAATTTAAAGTTTTTGCAAAAAGTATGCGATTTAGTTACAAATGGAAAAGAAAGCGAAATGTAGAAGAATATAAGTTTTTATTACATGTCCTGATATAATATGAACTAACGTACATTTTGTCACAAGTAAGTCATTACGAGTTGTTTGCAAATTTTTAGTTATATTTGAGAGATTAAAATATCCCTAGACAATTTTGAATTGTGTATGTACAATCGATTATCATTAAAAATCGAGTGTGTTTTGTGAGAGATCACCACCTTTGAGCCGATTGCTGTTAACAAGATAACGTATCTACTGGAGACATACACTGGTGCTGCTACTGCGTACACATTGGTCAGGGAACTTGCAATTTTGTAATTAAAGACCAGCATGACGCATCATTTTGTTATACATATATTATAACACAGTACCATTACCTAACCACTATTTACTTGTTATGTAATATTATTTACTGCGGGTATCCACCCGTGTAATGACTCATTCTGAACTGTGACGGACCGCCCTTCATTTTTCCGTTACCAAGGTAACTTTTTTTGAGTTGAGGGGTAATGGATGCTCGCATTCACACACGTGCCACCCGGGTGGTGCAATTCTAAAAGTGTGCACAGAGCACCTTGGCAAAGAACTGTAGTAAATTCTCTCAACTTCAGTAATGAAATGAGTCAAGATAATAATGTGCCTATAAAGATAAATAGTAGTGCTAGTCGGTGTGCATACATAGGCACCCAGGCCTGTAAGTGAGAAATTACCGAAGACTGTAGCGGGGCTACTGGTCCTTAAGAAAAATACGTCTCTTCGTCAACTGGGTACATTTGCTTCATCCTCGGGTTCTCAGAAATGTATAGTGTTGAGACCAATCACAAATTGACAATTTATTTCGTAATCGCCACAAGATCGAGCGGCTGCGACGAGACATCTCGGCCCACTCGCGCCCTTCGCACTCGAGGTCGCCCACGGTTGGGCCCCGCGACCTTCAGCACTCCTGCGTAGATCGATACCAAGCGCAACTTCTTTACTACGGGGCTAGTAAAACCACTCAATCGGTAACAATATATCCATTATTTATGGCGCAATTGCGTATTTAATGTTCGTCAACAGGAAAGATCGATTTCTAGCGAAGGAGTACCTAGTAATAATGTTTCATATCTGATAAGTCAAGTAAGTTGCGCGAGTGCATTTACGGAAAACTTAAAGATATTCCAATAATTCAATTCAGGAACTTTGGAAATCTACTAAGTACTAAGTTCTTCGCTATTATTCAGAGAAATAAAGCTTGATTAATTTAATATCAATTTTTTTATACTTAACAAGAGAAAGAAACCGTGTTATGAGACTCGCGCTCATCAACACCAAACTATGCTTTTTTTGACTACCATGAGAACGGAAACTACAGTCTGAGAAGTATCCCAGGAAGTAAATATACCAAATAAGTAGTAACTGCAGCCGCAGAAATTTAGTCCTTGACTATGATCAAATTCTTTGTACCTCAATCACAAAAATGAGACACCGCTATTAATATGTGTGTACTTCTTGATAACTCTGAATATAGGGAACTGGAATGTCTGAGTGTTTAGCTATATTAGTAAGCAATAATCGTGCTATATTTAATTACTACTCTGTGGAAATACCCCAGCAAAAGACGCTCAATTTCCTTGTGCTAAGTGAGAAAAATGTTATAAGTAATTTAAAATAGAAAACATGCTTTATGTACTTAAATGTTTGTGAAGTTTGCCAGCCCTCAGCATGTCTATAGGTACCTCATGTGCTTGAGACAAATCAATAGTGGTCAGAGGAGAAACGTCAATTGGACAATTGGAGCTCCTATTCAGATTGTATTGAATTAAGTTCGGAGGGACGGGGACCTCTAGTTTTTACATCTGAACTGTGTAGACATGCCTGTCAGGTGCACCGCGGCCCGACGCCTAGCTATACTAAACTACAGGACGTCGTTTGCACATGGAGCGTCTTCACAAACACTAGGATCTCTGATAGCGACTACAAACACTGTGAGCGATTGATAACACAAAGTATCGCAATTGAAGCACATTCTTCTACCATTTAATTCTAGCATGCACTTTTAAATGTTGCAATGGTCTTTCGATTGATGTAACTGTGCCCTGCGCCGAGCAAATTCTGATTCTGATACGCAAGCTTGGCATTCTTCAAATCAATTACTGTAGATAAGCCTAGTTCGATTCCATACCGTATGTAGCAGACCGCACACCGCAGTTGGCCACGCATCCACTTCCTAACCCGATAACACTGTAATCAGCTTTGCTCTGGTACACTACTATGTGAATAAATATTCAAATTAGCGCCTATCAGGGCTTCAAATAAAAAAAATTATGAGATTCCATCCGGTTAGGCACGTTCTTGCTCGTCATAGAGACAATAACACAATAAACAGTCTACAGTGATATGAGTGAAGACCGGCCCCAACTATCCAGAGTGCATAGAGAGCGAGGAGATCAGTCTCAACTCTCAACACACAGGCTGAGTATAACTTGTACCTACTCTTTGATCAAATGGAATCTTCTGAACGGATGGCAATCTTTTGGGAGTAGTATTACATCATTTCATTCACTCTACACAATGCCATTTAATTTTGAACTTAAACGGTGTAAAAGTATAGTCCAGAATAAATGACACTTTTTATAATCTCAGTTACTTGACGGTTGACTTGATGGTTGACAATCTCAGCCCTGGAATTGGGTGACCCAAACTTTCACCAAGGGGACAATAGCTCGCTATCGCGGGTGGATCATCCGTATTGCATCCGGTGTCCCCTCAGTGAAATAATTATTAGTCTGGAGGATCAAGGCCGAATGAGTGTTAATTTTCGACTTTCAAGCGTTTTTATGCTGCCTGTGTGACTAGCCTGTCATACTTGGAGGACTTTATCAATGATAAGAACCGCGATCGGGGCGAACTAAACTAATCGGTCGTTTGGTTCGACCACCACAGTTACAATCCTCTCAAGGTACAGTCAACTCGAACGAGTTGGCCCCGATCCTGCTCATGTTTGTATCAACAGAATGTCGTTCACAGGACAGTAGGTAACTGGTGCACGGCGTATCTGTTACTAAATCACGTTATCGCCGCGATAGCGCCCCACCGCCCCACCGCCCGCGTCAGAGCACTATCAGTCGATACGGTTCAATTATACAACAAATGTTCTTCAAATGTATAAGTTTCATTTTTAACGTGGTCAATTACCTATGTAAATTAACTATAGTAGTGTAAACGAAGGCTGTTATTTATTGTGCCTGACGAAACGAGCAGTTGTCAGTCTACTCTTAGTTGCCAAGTGGGGATAAGGGCGCAATACTTTTCCATTTTGATAACATTCCAATTTCCAACACATCAGTTGCACTAGGTTTCTATGGAAAATTTAAATATTTTTAGGCCGCTCCTAATATCCACCTGAAAAGTACTCAGTGCTGTTCGATGCAAAAATATTTAAGTTCAATAAGTATTTCATACATAAATTGAATAACACACCCAATAGGAAAACATCATATATCTATCTCACAGTTAACAGCAGAGCAACGATACTGAGATGGATGGTGGCACTAAAAATTTCAACTATACGAACGATTTCAACTTGTTGAGGACATTACTTATAACATGTATGTGATGAGAGCCAGCCTGTACTATCGACAGTACAGCCAGCCATGTTATCGCAGTAGGCTAAGGAAGTAATGGCGCACACACTTGACCATGCTCTGTCCTGAATGGATTCGTCCAGTGTTGTATAGCGTAAAGCACGCTGAGACTGGAGAGGCCGACGATGCAGGTGATCACCGAGCACGGTTGCTTTGGGGAATAAAAATGTGTTGTCTGATGAGAAGTAAGACCTCGATCCAACACGTCACCAACGTGTTTGTGAGTATGTATTAGCTCGTATTAGATAGTAAGTGTCATATCGGTCGTCTGTCCACTGACGACTAGGAATGAGATGGCCACAAATAAGGACAAAGATATTAGGAAAAGTAGAACCTAGGTTACGAGCTAGCAGAAGGAAAAAAACAATTGAAAAAATTCCTTTAACATAAATAGAGTATTATTTGCATCCTTGACATGACGCATGATTTTGTCGAAGTGAGTCATGCGTCGCAGCGGTCGACAAGTAGGTAGGAGCCAGCTGTTAGCCACAAGTGTAGGCATGTGTGTGCCACTCGCCGGCACGCGGCGCCAAGTCGCCGGTGAACTGATGTGGTTAATTACAGTGCCAGTTGTCCTGATCGCTGTGTTTACGTGGTGTTGCACACAAGAGCAAGCACGTGAGCTGCGTGAGTAACACACTGACACTGGTCCAGTTGGCTGGCTGCCACGAGCCCGCGTTGGCCGCGAGCGCCTGTCCCGAGATCCTTATTGCTCCTTTACGCAACTGCGTAGGGGCATATGAACCTCGTAGTAATATTACACATAATATATGGTAGCGGTAACCACATTATAAACTAATTTCGTATGTAGGTCAACTAACCATTCTGGTCAAAGGCATAGTATTCATTACACGTATGTACTAGGTGTTGGTGGGAGGATACTAAGTCGACAGTTGTAGGGAATGCGTATTAGGAATATTGATACGAAGCGTCAACTACGAAATGATAAACCTAGACTCTAGTTACACCTACTCAATATGATATCCGGGATCCGAGGGAGTATTGGAAGGAGACAGTAACGGTCGGACCCGCCTGGCCAGTTCTTCCCAAAGCATTTATGTGTTTGATCAATGCCAGGATGTTTTTTTTAACCCTTAGGTGGCAGACCAGCACACGACCCACCTGATGATAAGTGGTTTTTTTTTCGTCACGTCAATTTGACTTCACCCCGCCTGATGTTAAGCTGAAGGTCTCATGAAAGAGGGTCACCATTGCAAACACGTAAAGTGCTACAATGGTGGCGCTCAGCTTGACGGCCTCATCAAATGCCTTTTCACGCCCCGCTTAAAGGACGGGTCCTTTTTTTTGATATAAAAATTCTGCACCGTATGCGGGTGACATCTATTGAAAATTGGGACAAGCACGGACAGGGTCGGGAGGAAGGTGTGAAGTTTCTCTTTGTGCGCGCGCGTGTACCATCTACAAGCGAGGCTCGCCGGTAGCCTTCCTTAGTGAGGACGATGACGCGCTGACGGTACGAAGGTGCACATCTGTTAAATAGCAAGTTGCTTGCATTGCCGCAATGTTAATTGGCGCGCCCGCTCCGGCCGCCAACCGGTATGAATTAGAAGTGAATTAAATATTGTGATTTATACAACCGTCCATGCGTTCAGCAATCAAATTATTAGTGGCATGTTGGATTTTACCGGCTGCGGAAACGGTTTCAACTTTAAATAGGAAATGTAGCGCCGCCAAAGTTACTCGTATTGTCATACAGAAATAAGTGGCCATCGCCAAGAACTACTAACTGGGGCTAAGCAGAGGAATGACTGATAATGTATTATTGACTGTACTGTTATTAATACATTTGAACTAATGCTGCTTATAAGCGTTTAAGAATGTCTACTAGTCGCAGGCTGTACTCATTAAATATAGCAGTACTTGTAGCGGTGCTTGAGCACCCCACCCCCTCGTCGAGGGACAATCACATGATTAAATAACGATCTGCTGTTTATGAAGTAACAGATGTTGATTAAATCCCAATCATTCGACAATGATTGCGCACACCGAGCGGATCTAGATAATATGCTACCACACATTCAAATTTACATGGAGTATTTACTTTATTGGTATGTTTACTGAACCTTGTTTGTGATTGTGTTATGTATGTTACACAAACTCATTATTATACAGATATAATTGAGGAAGCTCACGGATGAGATTGCGTGCAAGTCAGCCTGAGAGCATTGTGAAATTGTTATGATTCCAAAATGCATTAATTTCTCTGCTCAAGGAAGACTTGATTAATGAATCATGTGCTTTGCGACCTTGTGGGTCCAGCAATGGCGCGACGTGACGCTGCATTGTACCACAAAGTATTCTGCGATTGTACCGAGTTAGTCGAACACGTTATATTGTCATTCATATTTAATTATATCGGTAAATACGAGTACCCTGTTAACATACGTTGTTATTCATTTGTGCCTACGATTTATACGATAATACCGAAACAATTTGGCGTTTAGTTCGTGAAAACGTGCGTCCAGATTTATGACATGAACTGCATGACGATTTTTTTTGTGTCCTCAATATTCTGTCAAAGGATAGGTAATTTTTTCGATAACCTTACAGGATACTACTTTGCTGGAAGTGATTTCGACTGGTAAAAGATATCTCCTTAGGTGCTACATACATCTAGCACGTACTACTTGGTCAATAGATTCTGCGAGCGGCGTTATATTGTAATGGGTCGTACATATTTATGAGGGGATGAATGCTCAAGCAGATGGACGTCGGACCGGCAATTATAATTTCCGTATTACGTAATAGCGAAATTGTTCCACATGAATCTGAATCAAAGTTAGCCTAACGACTCGCCCTCGAAGTCTCTAGTCAATAGAATCTCCTTGACTGTAATCCAGAATCCAGCCCTTTAGGACGAACATTGATAAGAGATTTGCAGAAACCCAATCCGCGGGGCCACGCTAGCCATCATGGTAATGGGCTCGGGGGCTCGCACCACCAAGAGATAGTGCGCTATAACAAAACAGGTATCCAGTACGTGTTGGTACTGTTGGTAGTTCGCGTACTGATCCCTGAACTCTACTGATGATGCACTTCCCTTGATTACTAATTTGTAATGCCACGTCGGAGTTTATCTGGACCCTGTGGTGTCTTTTCCTGCACATTTGTTATAGGATATACCAGTAATACTTCAGCTGTTATTAGGTGATTGTTTATGAAAGGAATTTAAATCTTAAGGTGTTCAGGAACTTTTGGAGCCCACTGTACACATATATCTAAACATGACTATAAAGACCAGCTCGTATAAAAACGAAAGGAAACAGTGTTATCGATAGTAAATTCTAATTCTAAGATAATCACAGCAAGGTCAGGTTGTAACCAAAACGGCAAAGTAACAGTGATTATGAATTTTTACGCAGCTATTTATATCCACGATGAATTGGCAACAAAAAATTGTTATCGCATAATCTGTCACGAAGTGCCGTCGCAAAATGCGAGGGGCTCGGTACGACTGTGCGGCTCACTATCGCCGTGAATGGAGTCATTAGATAACGATTTGGCAACCGGAGATAATTGGGCAATGAAACGTGCGATGCTAACCTCACCTAACTTGCGAGTTATCGCGATAACGCGACACTGTGCGCCTTCTGACTGGCAGACACATGGGAATTATCACGGAGATCATAACGACTAAGTAACCGCAAAGTTCACAAAGAACAGAACCAAAAATAAACCAATTCCTTAGGTAACTCAAACACAACACTGAACATTCCAATGTAAGTAATTACATTCATAGATAGGTCTGCTGCGACTCGTGATTGGCCGAATAAACAAAAGAAAAGAAGCACGGTGTGGAGGAACGGGATGTGATGTCCCTCCAACACAAAGGGAGGATCCTCCGACCAGGCAAGGTGATCACGCCTGGCGGGCCGCGGCCCAACGGTTGTCGTTGGGTTGTTGTATATATGTTGTACTAGCGCGAGAACTTCATTTTCGCGATGCAGGATCCGTAGTGACGTAGTAGTTTCTCTTGCTGTCGCTAGATGGCGCTGGGTACATGTGGTATCGCCACATCACTCCCCTCCAAGACCGGAGGTTGATTGCGATGAGTCAGCTGTCTTAGCTCTCTTGAGGAGCGTGCCAAAGCCAATCTTGAGTAGGCGTCGAGATGAGTTCTCGGCGAGCCGCCGATGAGGCGAGGCGAATCCTCGGTGAGTTGAGGTGAATCCTCGGCAGTGTCGGGACGAATTCCTCAGTGAAGCGAGGTGAGTCCCCATATAGTGGGGCGAATGCTGCGTAACGGGAGAGGTGTCCTCTTCTTGGACCGTATGTGCAGTGGGTACTGACTGCTATGTAGACGGGAGAGATATTCTCTACTTACGTGGACCGTAACTGCAGTGTACTGTGTGCCTTTAGATGCAGGCGTGGCCGAAGGTAACCAGGCTGCAGCGGTCGCTGCATGCTATGGTAGCCTTGTAATGGCCGAAGTGCTGGATGACGAAGACTTGATTACCGCTCATGCGGAAGAAGTGAGTAGGATAGTGGCGATGGGAATGCTGATGATATTACTCAGCGAAGGTTACGTGATTAGATCACGTCGGGGGTCACCACTGTGGAGGAACGGGATGTGATGTCCCTCCAACACAAAGGGAGGATCCTCCGACCAGGCAAGGTGATCACGCCTGGCGGGCCGCGGCCCAACGGTTGTCGTTGGGTTGTTGTATATATGTTGTACTAGCGCGAGAACTTCATTTTCGCGATGCAGGATCCGTAGTGACGTAGTAGTTTCTCTTGCTGTCGCTAGATGGCGCTGGGTACATGTGGTATCGCCACACACGGTAACGTTTACGTTCTAAAGACACAAAATGGCCGCAGAATACTTTTACACTAGACACTTCGTCTTCACTTGTCAGTCACTTGAGTGTGGAGTTCAAAGCGGGCAAAGCCGCCATAGTATGGCCGAGTGCTGTGTACTAAACTTGTCTCGGCAGCACGTGGCTGAAAAACATCTGCCAACGAGCAGCGCGTCAATATTAGCACAGCTTCCGATAACACGTACACGGCTTGCGTCTGATGTATGTTTGTATACACATTATTTGTCTTGTTAAACATACCTATTGCTTGTTCTTTATCATGTTTAATAACGATTCTCATTGCTAGTGATATGGTATAAGCCCTATCAAGGTGAAAACTCGTATTGCCAATAGACAACAAGGTATGCGAGAGTACAATGCGGGATTGACAGTGAGTTGAACTGAACTGGAGTATCATCGAATAAATGAGCTTGAAATGCTCACATGACACCTCGTCCTTTACGTGGAGGATGCGGTTCTCGTATCTACCGACAGACGCTGAAAGCCAAGCTCACTCACAAGAGACGCCGTCACAAAGCAGCATACATAGAGGGGCTCACAGGCAGAGATATATGGTGCCCTGTTCTATCAATAGAAAACTTTTTTTATTTTATTTATGGCACGTCAATTTGACTTCACCTCGCCTGATGTTAAGCTGAAGGCAAAGTTTCATGTAAGAGGGTCACCATTGCAAACACAGTGCTACAATGGTAAGGGGTAGGCACAAGAGATCCAGGCTTGACAGTGGAGGGTGTCACTATTATGAACGTACAAGATCGTGCGAAGTGGACGTGGAAAAGCCGGAAGAGTGTACTCTGAGCTCCGAGTTCACCTTGGCTTCCTGACCTTGGATGATCTCCATTGCACATCAGTGGAATCCTGAATTCTGACAACTAAAAGCGTAGTGTTTGTTGCACGATATCGGCGTTTGTTTCGTATAACCACCGCCTCATGCGCATATCAGCAAAGGCGGTTATACTTTTAAGTTGCCTTTAGGTCAGGCAGACAGATTCGAAAGCTGATTTTAGAAGCTAAAATGATTAATGAGTTTTACCAAAGATAACTTTCACCCTATCACGCAACAGCAGTGACGTCAGCTGTAGCGTGGCAGTATGGCAGTGTGGCACAGTGAATACGTCACGCTACGGTTCAAATGAAGTGGACATGATGATGTAGCTAGTGAGTGGCGTTTACCTGAGCAGTCCTTCCCGCTGCACCATGTACCGGAAGGTCTCTACGATGGTGCTGTTGTGTGCGCTCCGCAGCGACTGCATGCGAGTCTGTAACAACACGGGCGCGCTATTAGCCTCACGCGGCACTCCTCGAGGAGCCGAGCCCACACCGTTCAGTACCTATTGCACAGCTTCACCTCCAGACCAGCAACTACTTTGACCATATATGCCTTTTAGTGACATACGACCACGTTATTACTTAGCTGTCAAACATTGCACTACATACTATAAAATAGATAGTACATAAAATGATCAAACTTAGCGTTTCTCTCCAGGCCCTCTAGAATTAAAATTCCAAAGAAGTTGCCCTTGTAATACACTAGTGGCCAATTTGAATTTATTTCAAATAAGAATACACTGAAGCTACGTCGGTAATGGCCAGGTCGGCGTACGTATTATTTTCCTGCTTAGACTCAAGATTCATAAATAAATGTTTTTTATATTGCACAAAGTCTAGAACACTACTCAAATCCAAAAAAAATATAACAAGAAATTTGTATTTACATTCAATATCTGACGAACACAACATGTCCTTGATATGCACAAGTAAATAAAATACATTACATCATTACATCATTCCATCAGACATCTCAGAACTGCTAGGATAAGCAGTTGCAGACAGCAGGAAAGCAGACAAAAGAGCAGAAGAAAACAAATTATAATTTGTGAAGAAGTACCCTGGGCCCTTAGCAGGATAATGAAAGAACTAGTAAAGCAGTCCAAACATGTCCTAACTTAACTGCTTAGCTGCAGTGCTATTTCTATGCAAAACATGAGTTTACTATGCAAGGTTATATTGCCAAAAATATGGTTGACATTAAATATTACTAAAGAATCAAATCATTGACCACATGATGTTAAACTGTTACAGTGACTGAATAGGTGCCTCCAGAGTAGCTGAAGAGCACTGGAGGAAATAGATTCAAATACATGAACTCGTGATAAAATAAAACGCAGCATACTACAAGCTACTTGAATTGGTACTAAATGAGATAGCTACTTGTCCAGGTAAGCTAACCCAAAATGCAGCATTCCACCTAAATTAGGACCCAGACTATAAATTTTTCATTTCAAGTAATATATTTGACATATTTATTGAAGTGCCGAACTGTTCAATTGACTGAGCTGACTTCTGATTTAGGGAAAAAGACTAACTGAACTAAACTTAATTAATGCTCTGGATGAGAATTGATTAAGTGTCATTTAAATAAATAATGAAGTGGTAACAAGTTTGCTCATTGTATAATATCTTGCCAACTACCCTTCATACTAGGTGCAATCTCTGTTATTTCATAAATATTGCTCATGATAGTAATTCTCAGGGGCCGAGTTAGCACCAACAACAAACACAGGGTAGCGTAGTGTACTCTTAGTGCAGAAGCTCCACACACTGTGTGGTTATGCTATAGTGTGAATATGGTTTAGCTGTAGTAACTTCTTGTTACACTAAAATTGTCATTTGCTAAATTGGAAGGTTGGTGGTAGAAGCAAGCCACACTATGTGCACAATAGTTTTCACTACAGCATCCTTTAACTATCAAAGTGTGGACACAACACAGGGACACTATAATCAAGTGCACTTGTATAATTACTACTTGCTTATAAATTATAACTGATATGGGTTGGCGTGTAGCATTTAAGAGATTGTATGATGATTGATCTATAAAGTAATGTACTTAATTTAATGTATTGATAATTATAATTGATATAAACAAATATGAACAGATTTGACTATTATAATTCACTCTGCAAAATACAGTGCTTCGGCCATCAAAATATTTTCAAAAAAAACAGAAAAATACATTTATATTTCAAATGATACAACACTGGATAGAACTGGACTGGTTGATATGTCTCAACTTTAGTTTAAGTTCATTTAGGTCCCTGTTATAACATTGTAACATATATATTAAGTTATAAAATTCATAATTTCTACTTTGTCTTTATTTTATTTTACTTCTGTGGACTGTGATTTTGTTTCAACAGTTTTTTTCTTTTATGTTTTATTAAAAGTTGGTGATGTTTTTAAGTAATCACTGTTTTGGGGTTGTCCCCATGAAGGTCATGGAGGAGTATTATATAAATAAAGTTCTGCACAATTATTATGTCTTCATAAAAAAATAGATAAAGACCATTTCATCTCTCACTCACTCAGTTCACTTTACAAGCATAGTCTAATTTGTAACAGCGAGGGCCTATAATTGGCTGTATGTATCTATGACAAAATTTTTATTGCTGTTAGTCCTCCTATTAGATGAATAAATAAATAAATTATCACAAATAATCAAATACTTTTAATCATCTGTGCCTAATTAAATGATAAAGTGTTCAATTTGTGTCGTAACAGACACTGTCAGGTACAACACGTAGGATATGAATACTATGGATGTTTGCTGCTCTGTATGTTTACCTACATCACAAAGTATTATTATGTTGGTCTGCAGTGGCTACCTGCCTAATTTTCATTCTTGTAAGCACATATAGAATAATGAATATTTATAAATTGGACACAATGAGCTTGAATGTTATTTACAACTTAATCAATAAATAATGACATAGTAATGATTGAACAAGAATTGTAATATTTAAATTTCCTTGTTTTATTTTTTATAATGAGCTGGTACTTAGCAGTACAGTATCAAAGGCCAGTACCAATAACAGAGTATGTTCAAGGACAAGGCCAGCCACCTACTTAACACTTCAAGGTGACGTTTTGGATATCATTTTGACATGGCAATTACATAAAAATGTTGTTGTGATAATAAGTTTGGGAACAATTGTTCTACTTTATAACTATCAATGAAATTATAGTAACAAACAATAAGCAGTTGGTTCTAACAAATGTTGGGCACAACAATAGCTGAAGACATTGATGACATATCAGACAGGAGACCGTGGTTGATGGCCACCACTTGTTTGAAGCACCACATCACCTAACTGAATCCCATACTACGTTCCATTATCGTTCTACTAATAACTAAGTAAAACAAATAAGAATTTAACTGCTATCAAATTAGGGGTTATCACAAAACATGTATGGGTCAAAGTGTTGCGATTATCAAAACAGTTGATGGTCAGATATTGGAGGCAATTGAGGTATACGTTTTTACATAACAAGAGATCACAAATTGGTGGCGTAACAGGCCAGCCGACTGAACTGACAGCGATTACGATAGGTTAGGTGTCGATTATTATTGAACGGTGGCCCAGGCCTTCGCAGTGCTTACCTTTACGGAGTCCAGCGGGTACATTACGCAATGCTCCATCACCCCCGCTATGGCTCCAGCGGTCATGTGTGTGATGGAGTTTTGGGTCGGAAGGGATTCATAGTCCTCAAAGTTCATAATACTCACTGAATACTGACACTCAGCACAAAATTAACACTAAAAAGGATAGAATAACAAGAGGTTTCGATTTTGTTTTACCGAATTAGAAGTATCATTTTCACTAACTATTTTTGTCACAAGACATATGAAATTTAGAACAATCAAAATTTATTCTTTAGCGACTCAACACGCGCGACTTTTGCGGTTTCACAGACTAATAAGTTTAGAAACGTCATTCGGTCATTTAAATAATCTGTAGGAGTACTTGATTCTGATTGAAGTTTTAAGTGAAGTATGTTACTGTTCATTCTTTATCGTGATTCCACTCTATGCTAGGGGTGTTCAAATCGACTAAAATTTGGTCGAGTAACTCGAGTAAGAGATTTCCATATTTTATAATTAAAAATTTTAAAGCTATTATTATCACGGAAAATAAAAAAAAAATGTAACTAGACTTAGTTAATGCTTGTAAATAGACCGGGGCGAGGCCGTGTTTCGAACCGGTGCGCAGTGGTCCATTCGTCCATTTGCTCACTAATTTATTAAGTATTGTTGATATAAGAGTTGTCCATTCCATTATGTGTTCTCTTTAATAAATCGTTGACTAGTGGTGTGTTTCCTAAGCGCTGGAAAACTGCCCACATAATACCTATTTATAAAAGTGGCGATAAGTCAAATTGTAAAAACTATAGACCGATAAGTATTTTATCTTGCGCTGCTAAATTGTTTGAGTCAGTGATGTATACTCATCTGTACAGTCATTTTAAGCCTGTTCTTTCAGACAAGCAACATGGTTTTGTTAGAAACAGGTCTACGGTCACTAACCTTCTGGAATACAAAAACTATCTCTGTCAAGTGTTTGCCACAGGTGGCCAAGTTGACTCTATTTACACTGACTTCTCTAAGGCTTTTGACAAGGTAAATCACCATCTGCTCTGTCATAAGCTAGCGTCACATGGTATCCACGGCAGTTTATATAGATGGATCTGCTCATACCTAGACTCTAGAACTCAGTTGGTTGCATTAAAGGGCTTCATCTCTGCACCAATCGCAGTTACATCAGGAGTACCTCAGGGTTCCCACTTAGGGCCATTATTCTTCGTAGTTTTTATTAATGACCTTATTCAACAACTGTCTTGCAATTGTCTCTTATATGCAGATGACTTAAAAATATTTACTTCTATTACTAATTTAGATGACTGCTTAACATTACAGCGTGATATCAATGCCGTATCACAATGGTGCAAGACTAACTACATGTATTTAAATATAGACAAGTGTTTTGTCATATCGTTTACTAATAAACGAAACAAAATTGTATGGAACTACGACATAGATGGTCAATTAGTTAACAGATCAGATGTTGCAAAAGACCTGGGTATCCTGTTCGATGACAAGCTTACATTCCGTGCCCACTATAGTCACATCACGTCCAAAGCAAACCATCTGCTGGGTTTTATTCTTAGATCCACAAAAGGTTTTAAAAATGCTCGTAGCACCTTGTATTTATACTTCAGCCTCGTAAGAAGTATATTAGAATACGGTAGTCCTATATGGTCGCCGAATTATAAGGTGCACATTGACGATGTTGAACGAATTCAGAGGAAATTTCTCAGAATTTTATGTTATCGTATAAAACCTGGCCGGTCTAACTTAAATTATTGCGATAGACTCCTGAAATTTAAAGTTCAACCATTAGAATCCAGACGCATAATCTTCGACTTAGTTTACCTTTACAAAATCACCCACTCCATTATAGACTCTCCCGAACTACTAGCTCACATAAGCCTTAACATTAAATTTAGTGCCCGTAGATCTAATGAAGTCAATCTATTTTCCCTACAAATTTATAAAAATAACATCTCGTATTACAACCCTTTGACCAGGATGGCTCGTCAATATAACGAGATGGCAGGAAGCAATCACTTACTTGTGGACATATTCTGTCACAATATTAATAAATTCATCAGTGTCATTAAAGGCATCCTCCATCGTAGGTTAAGTGGTGACCCTTGTGGCCCGGGTTGCTATACCTAAATGACTTGATCTACCCTCATCGTTAAGCTGGTGTCGAGAAACTTCTTATTATTATTTTTTTTTACTGTTACCTTTAATAGTCATGAGCTTTTTCTTTATTGTTACATTAATTTTGCAGTGTGCACATAGTCTTACGTTAGAATCCAGTTCAAAACTCTTAGTTTTAAGTTTATTGTTGTAAAGATTGTAATGTGTTTTGTGCATCAAATAAATAAATAAAAATAAAATAAAAATTAAAGATTTATAAGTGCCGTTTAGTGGTCTGTATAGACCACCTCTAGTAACAATGTTTGACGCATACCTATACCATACCTATTTGATGTATATATTAATCTATGCCTATTTGTGAACACGGAAGTGTTCAGAAGTGTTATACCTTACCTACTTCGCACCACTTATTTGAAGCTGCTATAGCTTAGAGCTGATGATAAATTGAATACCTATCGTTTTAGTTGATAGGCTTTGACGCATGCCTATTAGTGGACTCAGTAGGTACATATTGATAATGAAATATAAATCCACTAGTGTAGTCTTTATCTAAGTACCTACTTACTTACCACTTAAAAATCGTCTATACCTATATTGCAATACTTATTGTATCGAAAGATTGATGAATCGGCCTTCCAAACACTACACTTATGTTCCTCACATTGATAGGCTAGAACTGTGCCCTTCTACCTCTTAATTTCCCTAATTTCCAATTTCTCTTATTTGCTCATTTTTCCACCTCCAACCTTGGGGCCTAGCCAAAATGCATTCGTTCCGAACCTACATTCGTCATCGCTCTGAAAATGTATGGGAGTGACATTTGTTGTCGGAATCGGATCACATGACATTCGACAACGTATGTCACTATGATAGCTTGTCGGAATTTGATAATACGTCCATACAACCGATTTTACCGCATACACCTGCGAATTCCTGTACATGGTACGAGGCGTGATGTACCTACCTAGCTTTTTTTTTCTTTTTTATCGTGCGAAAAATCCCCACGGGTACCCCCCACCGGAGCCGGTTGGGAAGGTTATGTCGGACTCGAACCGACTAAAACGCACGCCGTCTTTGGATCTTCATTTGCCGGAGGTGAGGTTGTAGCCAACATATCCCTCGCACCCCGGCAGACCCGGGGCCTTCTCTTCGAGATGACCCCCGTCGGGTGTAGGGACCAAGGTGTCCCCAACTAGTCCCCGGGTATGGGGAGGCGCATTTTGCGCCGCCGCCGCGGCCTGCTTCTGCTAGAGGATGTACCTACCTAATCGAAATGCAAATGGCGGCTACATCGGCATAAATACTCAAACAAATTCCCATAGATGGTTGTATGGCAACCGGGATCGACGGCGACGGCGCTCCCCGAGGCACGACCAGACCAGTGCAAATAGCAATATTCACGCATACAAATATTTGCACAGAGTGGGGATCTAACCCGCGCCTCCTGCGTAACAGTCGCATTCACTACCACCGCTCCACAGGGACCCACTATTTATTAGTTATCCTGATGTACACTTTAAAAAGGAATTGATCTCCGTCCCACATAAGCATGGGTCGGAGGCTGGGGGTGGCAATTGGGGATAGCCGTCTTCTTAGCAGAAGTAGAATAGGTACTTATATTTATCTATGAGCAGAAGCAGCGCTGCGTGTGCGCCGCGGGTAGCTAGTAGGTCTATTATCACTGTAGGGGAGGGTGATCGTGATCCTCAACAACATGTCAGGCCAAGGTCGTTCGTACTGTCTGGGATATTTCTTCTAGGGCACACCGAATTCCCCGGCCACGCAGGACGATGTAATGAAATAGGTACAGTACAGTACACATTTCGTTAATTGTGGACTGTGGGCGACGCTCTCTCGTTTCCGACGGATAGTGATAGTGAACAACTAAGGGTAGAAAATAAATACGCCATAGATCAGAAATGCAAGTTTATTACTTTAAAAGCATATAGTCTTTACGTTAAAAATCACTGATAAAATTCCTCTCACTCTCTCAAGTTCTGCATGAATATTATTTATCGTTTATGTGGTGACAGCGGAGTGCGACACTGCGTCCTATGGTGCACAAGCGATACATACAGCCCCGGCCTAGGGTCGGGCGCGCTCGCCGGTGTACATAAATATAGCATTATTACAAAATAAACTCTATATATACATCTAGATATAATTCAATATAAATAATTTAACTCCTCTCCATCCCGTACAAACGAGTAACATTGAAAGCTGGTGTCGCTCCTACACTCGTAGATAGGTCTCGCAAAAGCGTCACTCGAATGCCCGCCTTCCAGTGACCGCAGTGACCTTCCACTGAGTCACCAGTGACCTACCAGTGACCCTACAGCGAGCCGTCGCGGCCACTGGGAGTCGCGCGACTGACGCTTTGCGGAACGCACTACTATAAAGTAGAGTAACCTATCGACGGACTTCTTAATCATTAAGGAGCTCAGAAAACCCCCGCATTCGACACGCACTGACGGAGCCCCCTCGGCCTGGCGCCACGCGGGGAACTACCGACGTGAATTTTATCAATTGACTGAAAAATGTAGACACATTCAATGTTTATCACATTCAACCGGCGACTGCTGCGACCCGCGCCTGCTTTACTTGATTACTTTGGGTTCTCCAGTATTTGTTTCTGGGACTTGCCTTTCGGAGCAGCTCAAAGAGTATTCGTAACAATAATAAAATTAGTATCTGTATGTATCAATATTCAATACCGTTGTCAACAACAAGTCTAGCACAGCAGTCGCCACGCGGACACGCATCACTTCAGTAATGGTAACAAATTAGGCATATCAATTGTATGTAAGCTAGCTACCCTTACGCGTACCTTACTGACTATAAATGTTCTTGTAAGCGATTGAAACGCTCAATGAAGAGTACGATACTCGAATATAATTTTCATCTCAATATTGCAACCAAAAATAATATCTGCCTAGAATAAAATTAAAAACAACGACATAATTATAAGAGGGTCGACGACGGCGCATGCACGGTCTGCGCCGGCGCACCCTGCACGCACACACGCACACGCACACGCACACACACACACGCACCAGGGGGCAACGGGCACGCTACGTTTGTATTTCGATTATGATTTTTGATTTTTACATAAAAACAAAATCAATGAAAAACAATTATGCGACCGAAATAACGGTGGCGGGCCGGCCGCCCGCTCGAGCGCTCGCCTCGCGTACAGTACAGTACAGTACGATACCACACCGCCCAGACACGGCGCACAACTTAACCTAACTCAAAATATTTATCTTACATATCGTAATATATTTGGTTCTCACTAAGCCCCTACGTCACACACACAGCGCGGCGGCGCCTAGAACAGGCGCGCGCGCCGCTTGAGCTCGTTGCGGCGCCAGACGGGCAGGCGGTAGAAGTCCTGGCGCCCGATCTGCAGGATGGCCTCGAACTCCGCGTCCGACAGGTGGCGCTGCGGGCGAAACGAACGTTAGCGACCGCGTCGGGGGCACGCGCCGGCGGGGAAAGGGGGGGAGCTCACCTCGAGGTTGAGGCGGTCCACGTCGGGCGGCAGGCGGTAGTTGGTGATGAGCAGCAGGTGGTAGGGGTACAGTTTGGCGGGCTCGTGCAGCAGGTGGCTGGTGGCCATGTTGGGCAGCGAGCGCCGCACGCCGCCCCCGCCCAGGCCCACGCACGCGCCGCGCGCGCCGCTCGCGCTCGTGTGGCGCCCGCCCGCGCCGCGCGCCAGCCCGCCGTCCGTCGTCTGCGCGGCGAGAGAACCGGTCACGTCACGGCGCGCGCTCGGCGAGGGGGTCAGCGGGCGGGCTCGTGCGGCCCGCCGACCTCCTCGCCGAGTGTCGCCGAGCATTAAGCGATAATCATGATAGATGGACTCACCACAGCACTCCTGTCCACGTCGGTTATGGAGCCGGCAGAAACTAGAACAGGAACGATCGTTTCATTGGTATGTTGCACCCGAGTACTGCCGCTCGGACTAAATTCTCGTAAAGCTAAGCGCTCATGCTGATGAGGTGCATATACAGTGGGCACCAAAAGTTTCAGGGGCTCTAGCCAAAATGCATTTGTTTCGAATATACATTCGTCATCGCTCTGAAAATGTATGTGAGTGACATTTGTTGTCGAATGTCACGTGATCCGATTCCGACAACAAAATGTCACTCCCATGGAGCCCCTGGAAACTCTAACGTTTATGGATTATAAACGCCTACGACAGCCTAAGTGTAATCTAACCAAAAGTAACATTAATAGCGTTAATGAAATAAACTAGTTCAGTGTCTTGTTTCTTTATGAGAAAATAAATAAACTCATGCAAGTAGTATCCTAAATTTAATTACATTGATAAGTAGTTGTGTAGTGGCATCGCTTAATACAATTTTAGTTACAAATTGTCCAGCAACTTTTGGAGCCCATCGTACATACAAATATGTACTACATTATCACAGCTCGCAACGTGATATCCCAATACGCGCAACATATTAAATATGTATGTAATGTAAGTAACTGCGGTGGGCGAGTGGCGGCGGTGCCGGTGTGCCTACTGCGGCGCTACGTACGAGTGCTGACTAGCGGCTTGCGGCTCGCGCGACAGTGGGGCAGGGCGACCCACGCGCTCTAAGCGATACAGCATACAGAAGTCACAGAAGAGAACATAACTACTTAATTGAATTCAAAAGTAAAATGCGAGCTCGACATGGAAACAAAAAATATGAAGTAATTATGACGCTCTGTATCTAACCAAACGGCGCATATTTAAACAGACAAATGTGTGGGAGTGAGGGGTGAGAGGGGTGAGAGGGTGAGAGGGAGGGGACAGACAGCGGGCCGGGCTACTTACTGCACAGCTCCGTCCGCACTGCGCGCATGACAACAACCACAAGCGTCAGTAACGCACGACACGTCGTACACGCGTACGCATATCTTATCTATTTCACGAGTGTACTATTACTGTACCATTGCACTCAATGAACTAGAAACTGTAGCTTCTTAATTGATGCAGGTCCCGTTCCGTCAGATGACGTCAGGGTCTAGTAGGGGCACTGTTGACAGTGTTCACTGGTAATATTGTAGAGCGTAGTACAAGGTTACTTAGAGATGCATTATTGGAGATCCTGTGTTATTCGATTCGAAAGGTTGTGGACAAATTTCGTTTCGAGGCATAGACCACTGTCGTAGGTGGTACCTAATTAAATACTGGCTCATCAATATGGAGACCACCACGGACATCGTGAGAGGTTAGGTAGAGTGTTATATTAATACACGTAATAGTTATAGGTCTCTCCGCAGTACGGTGCGCGATACTTACTGTCTGACTTGCCGCTGCTGAAGTCGGTGCTATGCGTTTTGTCCCCCATGCCGCTGAATGTGAAGTCGCCCTACAATACACACATACACTCGTTATACCACAAGCTCGAATAGATATTCAAAATAAAATTATTTAATGTTTTCTTTATTATTCATAAAGTATTACATGCGTATGTGTAGTGTACAAAATATCAGCTGTTAAGTTTGCTGAGATAATAATTAAAGTTGCTCAAAATCCTCAGGCAAACGATACCGTCGAGTGACGAGATGCCTTGATGAATGTTACACGGTGCCTCTGCACTGGATCTCGTGGCGAGCCAATGTGATCGTGGCCCACGATATGGCTTTTAGTCAGCAACACACAACTGTCATCGTCAATCGCTCTCTCCTGTGATACCTCGGAGGAACCAAGGTTATAATCCTGGAGTTGGCTCAAAATTTACACAGTGACGGAACACCAGTCCGGGTCCGGGCACACGGAAGATCCGGATACGAGCTCTCGGAGATCTATGCTCGCGCAAGCGGTGTTTAATGTAAACCTAACTTAGTAGTGATAAGTAACTGCCTTGTGGGCAGTTTCGAGCTCGAATGCCCGGGTCAGACGACGCACCGTCACGGAGCGTCACAGACGGGGAGATAGTTACCGATGTGTCCAGCGGGGTGGCGGCGTGCGGCGCGCGCATACTCACGGCGGTGCTGGACGAGAAGGTGTGCGAGCGCGGCGCCAGCCCGTAGCCCGGCCGCGGCGCCGCGCGCAGCGACGACACCACTGCAACAGCGGCCAGCGCTACCACCTGCGACCTACCCGCCCTACGGCCTACGTCCTACTACGCACCTGGCGCCGCCCCGCCGCGGGCAGCGTGCTGCAGCGCGCCCCGCCCGACCCGCCCGACCCGCCGAGCGCCACTACACACACACGACATACTGTCACGTCAGCACGCCCAACTCGTGGTAGGACGACACACGTCAATTTTATTACCGCGACAAAATGGAAATGATTATACCCGATCGATGACAGCGTGACATCGCTGGGAATGTCGCCGCATTATGACTTCTGATATGTGCTATTCGCACCGATGTTTACACGTTCTCTATTAAATAGCTGGGAGGAAGATCCCACTACCCGACTCAAAAATCATAACTTAAATTAGATAGATTTACTTTAATTCAATTTAAATTTTTTTATCACAAAAGTATTAAGTTTGAACAACGTGGTTTTATATATAATAAAAAAAATCGAGGTACTTGGATTTTGAAAGTCTACAAACGATCGATTACTTTGTCTAGCTAGATGGGTCTCGCACAATTACGCAAAATTTTACATTTTAAAACTTATATTTACATTGTCTTTGTATGGATTCAGATTATCCAGATTTTCAGTACTTCATACTCAACTAAATAAAATATTATAATTTATAAATTATTTTACATCACGATGGAATTGATGACTGGCCCATCGTTTAAAAAATCTTTGTGTCCAGAGAATCAGGATTAAAAATTAAAAAAACAGAAATAAAATTGACGTGTTGTGTTCCTACCGAAATTATTTGATATTTGGTAACTTCATTAGTGAAGTGATTGCGAACAGAGATTCATACGAGTTGACTGTACTTCGTTCAATTAACACACGCAATCGCACAGTTTCAAGTCGCGTGACAACCAACCCGGTGACATCAACGTGGCGGGAGTTATATCAGTATTATGTCGTGTCGTGTCGCGTCGCGTGAAACTGTGCGCTTGCACGCGGCACATGCCTCATGCACATACAGAGGCGCAACATAACAGAACATCGACCGCATCATACGGGTATCATAACATAATATACTGTACAACATATCGCTATTGGAGCTGGTACAGTTCGCGACAAAAGTTGCTTACAACACGACTACATTTTTGATGCTTGTACATTTATGTCATATTTGCTTTACTATTGACTGAAGTTGGAACGTGTTGAGCTACTTTCATAGTGGACTATACCTTATCAATTGCTTAAAATATGTGCATTTAAATACTTATAATAGAAGCGAACAAAATATTACAAATAAATATAGGTATATTATCAAGTAATCAATTGTCCAAACCAAAAGTGTATAACGTAATCATAGCACCATTTCGTGCCCTACCGTGGTATTTGCAGCATAATATAATGTTACCAGGAACATCATTGGGAGATAACAGCAGCTGGAGTGCATTGCCCTTAAAATGCTGCAGGCAAAACCGCTTCGGTGGCATTGAAAGGATCTCTTGGCAACATTACTCGTGACATACAAAGCGGTGATGTATACATAACAAGCGATAGTGAACACAATGAGGTGTGGCGGTACTGACACTACATATCTACTCAAGCGCCATGTTAGCACCCCTAGTCGGGTGTCACAAGCCACAAGCCGAAGCGACACATGGACATCACACACACACAAAGCGGACAGGACACGCCGACCAACCAGAGAGCAGAGAGCCCGCAGTAACGTCGTTTAGTCACGCTTCTTTGTTCGTGACTAAGTTCTATAGTCGGTGCCACTACTAGTAGCACAACAAGCTTTTTTTAAATTAAATGATATATTTAAAAAATATCAAATATCAAGAAATATTGAATTAAATCAGTTATTATTTATTATATACGATTAGACTTTCGTCATTCGTATAGCCATGTGCAGCCAATTAGTTTCCTTATTTGTGGAGAGGCAGGTTTCTGCCTAAAAGTCTGCCAGGCACAAATATATAAATCGAACGCTGGCAGTGTTCCGGCTCAATGCCTACGAAGGCGGGCCCTCTGCGCGGCGGGTCGGTCGCTCACACAAGCTCTAGCTCTACTAACTACGCGCTCGCACGTCCGGCCGGTAGCTCTCACCTGACGCTGCCCGCTCTACGCTGGCGGCCCTATGACGTCACACTCGGCTGCTATGCGATGGACACGCGCGTGACACTACATGTTCGCGTGGCGCGGGGAGGTACTCGCCGGCCGCGCCTGTAGCGGCGGCCTGCGCGAGTACCTCCCCGATGCATAGATAAACAAGGTGAAGTAAAGGCGAATACGTAGTCGACTCACCGTCCTCAGTGGAGTACACGTACGTGTGTACTGCAACACACAATATGACGAGTACCGTCACGCGACGCCCTCCATAAGCGCAACGCGCCACCTCATCCTCGACTCTCAGTTTCGGTGATATTATTTCGTTAAATTTAGAATATAAGTAACTACAGTGCTGTTTAATGAGCGCGAGAAGCATAAGTAAATACATAGTCGAATCGAGAACGAGCCGGCGCGTTCGAACTAGACGAAATCACCGTTAGTGTCGTCCGAGATTAAACCGTAAATCTATTCAAACAGTTCAATAGGAATACATTTTAATACATTAGGAGCTCAGTTGGCTCGTGTTTAAATTTAAAAAGTCATCATCCAGACCGCGCTTCGAACCTACGACAGTTTTTGCATATCGATTATTATTTATTAAAGTTTTCGTAGATCGGTTCGGATCGGTTAGATCGGTGTCGCGGTTGGGAACCCGTCATGGAGACGTATTCGTATGTAGAGTTGACGAACGGTGGTTTAATCTCGGCACGCACGATGCCCACAGTTAGAATTGAGTGTTCAGTAGGAGCCGATCGGAATGAGCCCTCGTTAGTGTCGGTGCGCACAGGCCACGGTCGCGGGGGGTAGGTCGCACAGTGGGGGGGGGGGGGGCGACCGCGCGGACGGGGGCGAGGCGCCGGCGCCGTCCGCGCGGTCGCCGACGTTAGTACAAGATCATGTTAGAGGTGGAAGGCATATCTGTTACTGGGTGATGGTTCAACGTTTAAGTGATCCTTAAATTAGAAATACATTTTCATTAGATACGTATACATAATCAGATGAATCAGGTAAACCTCTATTATTAGTAGCGGCGCAGACCGCGGTGTCCGCGCGCGCATTTGCATATGCAGCGACGTACGTGACGCGCTAAAAATTCAGCGTACAGGGGGCTTAGCCAAAATGGGAGTGACATTTGTTGTCGGAATGTCATGTGGTCCGATTCCGATTCCCATACATTTTCAGAGCGATGACGAATGTAGATTCAGAAGGAATGCATTTTGGCTAGACCCCCAGAACGCTCAACGATAACGTGGAACGTTCGCGCCGACGTGCGCCGACGCGGACGGAACGGATGTTATCAGAGATTTGCGCAGAGTGAGTTCTTCTTACATTAGGCAACTCGAACGAAACACGATTTTTAAACTAGAGTCGACGCGTCTCAACAACCAATCGTTAAATTTCAAAAAGTATCAGCATGATTAGATTTCACAGGTTGGTCGACCCGGGGTCGTCGGAACCGTGACTTCATTTCAAATCGCCTAATGCCAGAACGGCCTCAGTCGCAAATGTCGCGATAGAGTGTTGGCGCGTCCCCGGGGCGGGGTGGGGTGGTGCGGTACGTACCGTTGTAGGTGGGGATGTGGCTGTGGCTGGCGTGTGGGGGCGGCGCGTGGTGCGCGTAGGCCTGCTCCAGCGAGCGCGACGGCGACGCGCCCACCGGCGACGAGTAGCGCAGGCGCGGCAGCGGCTCGCGCGACGCCGACGGGGTCCTGCGGACACAACACCGTGAGCGACTAGCTTACGTACTTAAACAGTGAGGCGACCCGCACCGGGTCGGTGCGAGGGCGCGGTGACGTACCTGCTTGCGTTTCTAGGATCCAGGTTCTGTTTCTTCCACTGCTGAAGTTTCTCGCGCTCCTTCACTTCTTTTAGGAACACCTGAAACCGACGGCCGTCGTGGTCAGTGTGAGTCGAGCGAAAGAAATTTAATAATAGAAACATTTAATTTTAGACTTTACTATCACACTTTGAAAGTCTAAAATTATGGCATTTTGCAGCCTGAATGTCAAATTGAATTCTTTTTCATTTCATTTGGGATTTCAAATAAGTCTAAAATGCGGCGGTAGAACAGTGGTGGTAGGACAGTAATCAGTCGGACAGTGGCGGTGGGCGTTACCTGCGCGATGCCGGTCTCGATCTTGGCGAGCTCCTGCTCCTCGCGGCGCAGCTTGGGGTCGAAGTCGCCGTTCCCGTTGAGCTTCCCGTTGAGCTTGCCGTCCGCCTCGTCGTCGCTGTCGGGCACGCCCTTGTACGTGTCGGACCAGCGCCGGCGCCGCTCCGGGTCCGTGTAGGGGTAGGGCGGCGCGGGGAAGTCGGCGCGCTCGATCTTGGGCTCGGTGCCGGGCGGCGGCTTGTAGGCGGCGGGGTAGTGGCTGAGCTCGATGGGCTCCTCGTTGTTCATGCGCGGCGACTTGGGCCGCGGCGTCTCGCTGCGGATGGAGTCCACGAGCGCGCGCATGCCGGGCGTGCCGCCGGGCCGCGACGACGCCTTGCTGCCGGCGCGCGACGACGCACGCGTGCTGCTGCCCGCCGCTGTAACCAGTGCTGCACGTCAGAGTGTGTGTGTGCCGGCGTGTGTGTGTGTGTGTATGTGGCGTGCGCACACTCACATGGCGGGCGGTGGAAGTGCGGCGAGGCGGTGGCGCGGTCGTAGGGCTGCAGCGGGCGGCGCAGGTAGGCGGGCTCGCTGGTGAGGTACGAGTACGTGGTGATGCGGTGCGGCGACGGCGCGCCCGCGTCGCGGTACTCGCGCAGCACCAGCCCCGGCGACACGCAGCGGTACCCGTACTGCACAATGCGGTATGTGTATACATGCACTCCTTACACGGTGTGAAGTCAATTATCCATAATTGTTTGGCCCTTGGAGCCGGATTTGAACCGACGACCCGTGAAGTTTCAATGGCCATTGGAGCATAATGTTAATGTTTCTAGAGTTCTGCCAAAGATTTTAAACGATCGAAAGGGATGCGGTCGTTTATCCTGCCGTTGTTGCCGTTTATTTGGCCCTTCGAGCCGGATTGAAAACGGAGACTCGTGGCTTTATAGTGCACAGGTTAGAAGGGCAGATTGTTTTAGCTACAGACTAGTCAAACCAAAATCGTTAAGTTTATCCCTAAAAACTAACAAGGCAGTCGGCCATTATTATTACTAATATTACTACAGATTGGCATTACTCATTTAGATCACAAGTCCATAACAAACTGACGATTGTCCCAGGTTCTTATATAATTGAAAAGCAGAAAATAACACATGTACTTTACAGGTTCCATTTGTATCTAACCGTATTTATGAAGGGTCAGGCGCGCTGAAAACAGTTAAAACTAAATGCTAGTAGTTAGTCAACACATCCACATGCTCGGTCGCCGCGTGCTGACAACGAGGAGGTACAACATATAACAACATAGTGTAAAAAATGAAAATAAAATAATAATAAAACGTGTAAATGTGTCAACTAAAGTGAACATCCCTCTGTGTCCTTGAGATACCGCCCTACGCCGCCGGGGAAATGGCGCAATGGCGCGGCGACAGATTTGTCATCGTCAGGACTTTATAATTGAATTAGTACCTATAGGGCCGATTTTGTCTTTAACATATTTCTTGCTGGTCTCTTCTCAGGAGATTTAACTACCGAGCGAAAGAATCATTTTCAAATGATTTATTTACAAAGTATTTTATTTATTATAAATTATAATATTTTTGACAAATGTAGGTACATAATTATTGTAAAACTTTGACATTCATAAGTGCTCTTTATGTGCCTAAACTGAATAAATGAAATTGACTCTTTGATTCTTTGTTTTATTCTTGAAAACAAGTAGTAGATACGTGCGAATATTATATATTTAAAAATGATAAATTAGAAGGAAGTATCGGATGCAATCAGGAAAATACGTCTTTATGATGATAGTGAACTTTTTTCTAATTTCAGTTTTGTCTAAATCTGAAGGAGCACAGGCTAGTATTTCAAAGACACAATAAGGAACAAAATTAAAGTAAAAATAATAAAAAGAAAAATAAAAAGTGTGTGTGACGGACCTTCCTGGTCAAGCTACTGTAGGGGCTGCAGTAGGAGCCGTTGACGCTGGGCGTGCGCGACCGCAGCGAGAACTACGACAACGAGACACGTCAGCGCCGCCCGACACGACGCGACACGACACGACACGACACGACACGGCACGACACGACACGGTGTATAGGTAATATATAGACAGAGCGTCATACGTAAAGAGATGACGCAATAGCTCCGTGCGCTATGTCGTGGCGTGAGGCGTGGTGGCGGGCGAATGCGCTAACTGGTGCACAACATACAGAAAAATTATAAACTCATAAACAAAACATCTACAATTACCAACCACTCGGTGTGTATCCGCCCCCGTCCCCGTACCCGCAGCGGTGCGCGGATGGGCGCGGATATGGTGCTTCTTGTAGTACTAGGATCGTCCCTTAATCACGTCATGTGTATCTCCCTTCCACTCAGAGGTAGGCGGAGTGGTGGGCTTTAAAACTAGTTATATCAATTTGTATTGTGGTCAATAACATAACTTTAACCATATACATATGTGCTGTACATACAACCATGTAAATCTGTTTTGTTTTGATCATTAAATAAATCCTTTTTTCAATCAATCAATTAGATATTGAAGTTCACTAAAGGACATAGGCGTCGCCCAACGTTGAGGGGCTTTGGTCTATTGTTACTCTAGACACTTTCAATCACCCTGGCGTGATTAAGGGACCATCAGTACCGTGATTTCATAGGAAATTGCCAGAACTTGCATTAAGAAGTAGGTATAATATATTTATTTTACAGCAGTAAACAATTTTTCTAGACACTTAAACTACAAGCAAAACTCGACTACTATGCTAGGTAGGCACTTGCAACGAAAACAATAAAGTGCACTGTAAACATATTGAACAGACTTCAAGTTTCATTCACAACAAAAACAGCTCATTAAGTAAGAGAATGCCGAGTGTCAATATCAATGGGGCGCATAAACGACAGACACGAGTACGGAGCGAGTGCGACAAACGCACGCGGGTCGCGATACAAGCGTGTCTGTCGCAGATCTGTATGTACTTGTAAAATAAAAAATGATCCGCGTGCAAGCGCTGCAACTTACTGAGACCGGTGGTAAGGTTCTCAAACGGAGTTTGTCGGCGTACGTCTCGTTTTATAGTCGAGACGACAAAAATATTGAAACAAAAAATGTTTGTTTTTTTTTAAACAGTGGCAGTGATGCGGCGCAGTGGGCGGTCGGCGGTCACCTGCAGGTCGGCGGAGGCGCGGTCGGGCTCGTCGAGCGCGGGGTGCGCGGGCAGTGCGGGGTGCGCGGGGTCGTTGGGCGCGGGCCCGCAGCGCGGGTGCCAGATGGCGGCGCCCTGCAGGAACATCTCCTCGCCGTCGCCGAACGGGTCGCCGCACTTGCTGCAGCGCGCGCACGTCGGGTGGAAGTGGTGGTTCTCGTCCGCCTGCGCACACGCGACACGTTAGTGCTCGCCCGTACATGGACGGACTCACTTTCGTTCGTAGTCTCGTTTCGATCGACGTTTTACCTGACTTTAGGAGGTAACGAAAATCGAACCGAACGAACGATTTCGTAATACCTACTCTCGTCATAAAAAGTAAATCGACGATCGCATAGGAACGTCGACTCGGGTGATGTGGGAACCGATCGATGGCCGAAGAATAGACTTAAAAATTAAAAGCACAAGGAAATATTAAAAAGCCTTAAAATTAAAACCGTTGCGCTGCACGTACATTGTGTCTGAAGCGAGAATTTCATTTAAAAGCTCTACAAGTCGAAGCATAAAAATATTTTTTATTAATAATAATTCATCATCTCCACACATTGCGAAAGTGACCGTCGAGAGCGACTGGTGCGAACGCCGACGTAGATGCAAAGTGATCTATCTGAACATTGCGTGAACAATGCACAGTTAGCGGCTCCGTGAGCTGTCCCGCTGCGTGACGTCACAGTGACGTGCGCGCTCACTACCGTCACTACTCGCGTAGTGGTGCTACTGCTACCGTTATCGTGCGCACGATGTGCAACGTTATTAATAGAATGCAGAGGTCGCCGGCCGCCGGCCGTCGGGACGGTTCCCACGGCGCTACTGATAAGGCGCGGCCCTAGAGTAGGTATACATTCCGTATAGGATTGTCTACAAGTTGATAATATTTAGTTTTTCCGATAAATATTAAAATATTTAGTTAATTTGAATGAAGAATTAAAGCGCATAACAAAAATAGTGGGTTTGCCAGACACCGAACTGTAATGTTGAGTGTGGCGACTTAGTAATCAATGTTTTTATTTAACCTGACGATGATTTATTGAGTCCCTTGACATTGCTCAGGTCAATATGAGTAGCGCTGGAGCGGGAGCGGTGTGAGCGGTGTGCTCTCAGCTCCTTTCCCAACCAGTAAAACACGCTCAAAAGTAGGAGTATTACGGAATCATTTTTTCATAGTTTCGATTATTGTTACCCATTACATATATGTACCTGGTAGAGACAGGTTAAAGTGCGTATGGCCCGCGCGACGTACCTGCAGCACCTTGCCGGAGATGTACCGCTGGCAGTAGGCGCAGCGCACGCCGTACAGGCGCTGGTAGTCGCGCTCGCAGTACGGCGCGCCGTCGCGCCCCATGTACTCGCCCTGCAGCACGGCGCCGCACTCGCCGCACGCGAAGCACCACGTGTGCCACTGTCTGCAACGCGCGCCACACGAACAACGATCAACATTGCTTTGTCTGGCACCGACAGCACTGATAATCTAAACCGTCGTCCTCAGACGAGCGTGATGCCCCGGGTATGGCAAACGTCCATAGGCCACGGTAACCACTTTGCAGGTGAGCCGTGTGTTTGTCTGACACCTAAGTGATGTAAAAAAAGGGCGCGTGTTCTAGCAGACAATGACTCGGCGACAGGTCGATCACTGCGTCAGTCTCCATGATTAAAAGCACCGATTCATTCTTACATATCGCTACATTTACATAAGTCGCGTGCTGTATTATCTCATAAGAGCTACGTGACACCGATAATGATATAAATTGAACTTGTGAACTTGTTCTAGTGTGAGATTAGCGCCGCCCTTTAGCGATCGATTACGGCAATTCTTGGTAATTATTAGTGGCGTGGCGTGGCCACCACGTACTCATTTATTGACCGCTCACCTGTCTAGAGCCACTAGCGCCTGCCCTTCTGAAAGTTCTTGACCGCAGCCCGCACACTCTGAAATACCAAACACAACACGCTCAATATACACGTCTACCTCCATAATACACGCTAACTGACGGCCCCATTTATAATTCACAGGCAATGTAAACTTTAGTGAATTTGAAGAGCATTCAAATTAGAAGCGTGAGGCAGCGCCACAGTAGTGCGCTAGCCGCACCTTACTAGTTTTTATACAATTTCTAGATGCCGCTCAGCCGCTTGATGCCTAGATTTGATTGGTGATTGGTCTCCGAGGAGATGTAATGGAAAATAAAGTGAGATGCGTGTCAATATTAATGAACACTATTGTTTACATTGCCTGCACCTCCTAACGATGCATGCATGGCGTGTGCAAGGCGCGGCCTCGAAGCCAGAGTCAAGGTGAATGTTAATCGTCACGAGTGGTGCACTCGCCGCTCATCACGGAGAGTGCACAGTGGACGACAAACATGTTACGACGTGGTCTTTGTGAAATCCTTTATTAAATGGGACGTCCGCATAGACCTACCATCTGAAAAGAAAATTAATTTATATAGCCTACAAAACAATGACGTAATGGAGCAAAACACGAAATAGACTTCTGTTAATTTTTGATGTTTGCCTTTGCGATTGGAAAACTATCACAATATGAGAGACTTCGATGAAATCACCAATCGGCTACAGAACTAAAAAGAGTAGTAAGTATAAAAACGCAATCAGTATTTATACTTACCCCTTCAAAAATAACTCTACTTTGCATAGTATGAGAGTGACAGAACTTTTTCAATTCAAAAACATGAGTTCACGTGAGTTCTCGCTAATATTATTGTATAATGTGAAAGTTTTAAACTTTCAGTCGCGCACAATTCAACACACAAATCTTCCAATAGACGCAAACAGTTCAAAACGCACACGCATAGCTCGTACCAAAAATATAAAAATTATTTAAGTATCAAAACTTTAAGAAAATCTGCATGAACTTATGTAAAATTACGTCATTGTAATGTTGACAAAGTATCTAAGTTATAGACAAAAAGACGATTCTTAACCAAGAGATCTCTGAATCACATCCATCGCGAATCAGAGATTCCAAAAGCGAGTGCGACCACCCAGGCGTAGACAAATAGTTTACAACTGGCAGAAAGTACCGTCGTCCTGGGTGTTCGCAACAGCAGTGCGGTTGAAGAGTGACCAGACCATGCACCATGCTTCGGTGAGAGTGAACATGAAAGTGGCGTGAGGTGACAGTGTTAGTGCACGAGTGGTCGAGCCGGCGAGTGCTGGTACTGTGCGGAGTTAGCGCGTATAAACAAAGCATTATGTGCAAGTGTTCAGACCATCGATAACAATTATTTTCTTCTAAATTATAATTAAACTACTGCGTGTCTGAACACCGGCCAAGCTGTAGCATCAGTACGACAGTTTAGTTAGGTCTCGCGCCTACTTTCAGCTCAACTCTACCTGTTTGTCGGTATCCTAGTCAGCTAGTGGTATGTGAATAATGGAGAAGCGCCATACCTAATGCAGTCTCACCATTCTGGTCGAGTCCGTTGTTGGCGTGCGAGCTCACGTCGCGGCCGGGCGAGGCGGGCGAGGCGAGCGAGGCGGGCGACGCGGGCGAGATGGGCGAGGCGTGCGCGGGCGCGGCGCGCGCCGTCTGGCGCTGCGGCACCGCCACGCAGTTACTGCACACCACCTCCGCGCCCGTGTATGTCACCTTCTCACCGGAGGGGAACGCGCGTCTGGAAACAATGGGGCGACCAAATTCACTAATCACTCTTTTAATAGTTCAATATAAAGTTTGTCTAGATAGAAACATAGATAGATTCATTTATTTGTCGGAATATTGTATAAAAGTTGTTATAAAATAGGTACATGTCCATAATATTCTGCTGTCTCCAGCGCACACATATTGGGACTTTGATAACAGTTGAATTCATGAGAATTAGATCGGTCAACAAAAACTCGTAGGTCTTAAAAGTAGACATTCACGCTTCTCTTGTATTGTGGACAGCGCGTGACAGCTCTTGTAAATATTTCATATTCCTATTTCATATCAAGCGGAGTAATTTAGTTCGTCATCACAGATTGTGTTTTTGGACAGTTGCCACGATAAATAAAAAAACAATTTGCACTCAATTTGTTCAGGATTATAATTTTTTATCATTCATGAGTAATGTCGCTTAGATATTATAGTCTACTACTGACTACTGACTCAGACCACAATGGCTAGTCGAAAGAAGATTGACGCGCACCTGTGCACAACATATTGGTCAGACAACAATGCAGAGCCATCAGTCTCGCCGCCGAACTCCTGCCGCTGTATACGGAGGTACACCATACATCTATTTCCGTCGCTATCTAATATACTGACTATTCAGTATGAGGTGCGGGTCGCCTTAATACAAACCGAGTGACCAAGCTATGCTATTGTGTGCCAGCTGCACAAAGTTGAAAGTAGAAGTATGGGGTGCGAGTACTCACTTGCACCTCGCGCAGGTAAAGCACTTCTGGTGGTAGGTGTTGCCGAGCGCGGAGACCACCTCGCCCTCCACGTACTGGTCACAGGCGGCACAGCGCGTGCCGAAGGCGCGCTGGTAGTCATGCGGGCAGTAGTAGTGGCCGTCCTTGCAGAAGAACCCGCCCTTGGCGAGCGACGCGGCGCACGTGCGGCACGTGAAGCACGCCGTGTGGAAGTACTTGTCCGACACGCGCAGCACCTCGCCGCTGCACTTGCCGCCGCACATCGCGCACACCACCTTGCCTGCAAAGGGAACAACACATCTCCATGAAACCACTGTCAAGCCTTAGTTCATAATCAAATAGGAGGCCTATGAATAAAACTGTTTAGGGAGCGTTATAATTCAAAGATGTTGGGGTTCTATATATATGTAGAAGGTACAATTATTTGAGCACCCAGTGGAACGGAACCTGGCCTAGTTCACGAAGAGTACCTACTATAGCGTATCCGTCAATACATTTTTGTCAACGAAGAGTATCTACAAGTAAGCAGCCTTATGTCAACAAATTGGTTTCAAAAGTGCCCATTATTGTAAGCCATTAGACATTTTAAGAAAATTAGGATAAATGTCTTCAATATGGCAGAAACAGATTCAGTGTGTGATTCACACGGTTACATGGGTCATAACTGTTATTCAATCAATTAAGAAGAGCGTGGCGCAGTGTCGCGCTGTGCGGTGGGCCATTACCGTAATGGTAGTGAACCGACGCACTTTGATCGGCACGCCATTCAAATTAGGAACATTCAAACGATTAGTAGCGTCGGAGCTCGTAGCCTCGGGACACGCGGAACACGACGCAGGGCTGCCGTTGGACGCAATTAGGAAGACTAATGGATTTTGAAATAAGTTCAGAGCATTATTTTGTTTTCCTAATTTTAGGCAATGTACCGGCAAATAATACTATTCTTTTACACTTGCCACAAATAAACTAGAGTGACTAATAGAAAGCTTTAGGTGCTGAGGCGTAGATTAGACTAGATTCAATGGACGGCTTTACTCAATAACAGTCTTATTGTGTCTTGGTAACGTGCCCAGAGGCCGGTGCCTATAGAATGTGTAAAGGGACCTCTCGGGAATATACCGACAGGTTATACTAACAATATATTATACACAAAATTAAACGTTCAGCTGTTATTATTTTGACAAATGAAGAAGCTTTTCATACATATTCCAAACAGTCTCGAGCGGAGAAAGGAAACCGACGACGTAAAGGTCTGTTGTTGAGTCTCGACAATAAGTCGTAGCCCTAGCCATGGGGCGCGGGGGTCGCCCGGGCGCTCTCTAATGGCTTCCAATAAAATGCCAGTTACAAGAATGAGCGCTAATCGTCGCGGGGTCAATTGTGTGACACGTAGCGCCCGGCCCGATGCACCGGCACGTACACGGGTGCTGCTACGAATTTTATCTAAACTAATGAATGACGTAAGCTTGCATATATGATATTTTTCCATTTACTATTTGACAACATCCCTTAATCACTCGCTTCAAATACATACAAAATATTTTAACACATTTTTATCACATTTTAGTATTACCTATTATCTCTATACCGCATGTGTGAAAGTAAAGGAATAATGTTTGTTGGACGAAGGTTTTTATCATGAAAATATCTGTATTCAAGGTTTGATTACACCTAAGATTGAGTAACAATAAATAACTCAGCTTTAAAACAATATCAAGAAATAGTCGAATTAGTTCTTATTCTATGACGACCCTAATTTATAACTCAAACAAAACGGAAGCAAATGATGTTATTTGAACCGGGGCGCGGGCGTGCACCTCGTTATACTCGCCCTACTCGTACAATCGAGTCATCTCATATGAAAGTAGATCGGAGAGGCCACCCCTCTGTCCGCAATAAGCGGGTTGCTTGCACCGAGTTGTCACGTAATGAGGTCAGTGAGGGCAGTTCGTGTGGCCTGTGTGTATGTGTGTCACATAATTTCATGTAATACGCCGGTGCACAGAGCACTCACGTTCACGACCTAGTACATAATTAGTTAAATCAACTGGGGACGTTGCGACATACTGCCCATAATTATGTCAAACATCTCGTGCAATAGGTACCTATGACCTTTTGCGGGCCCGGCATCGTTAATAATAAAGTCTATCGAAAGGCAAACTAAGAACTATTCATTAATTTTTTATTCTTTGGCTGGGATTTTAAGGACATGCTATTGAACTTAGTAACGATAATGGTGAGAAAATGAGATACCACTACGGGGAGTGGGAGTAACAGGGGCGATAGAGAGCAGAGTGAGACAAATTATTGGTGGACATCGTAGAATGGAATAATGTAGAAGGCAACAGTCGCTAGTTTCGTGTGGCAAACAAGTAGGGACCCTAAATACAATCAAATTAAAGTTCAATACCAGTATATTGCCGTTGAGTTGCAAAGTTTGAAATATTATATGTACACTATCATTATATTCGACTCACGGCATATAAATTTATTTTTTTAATTGTGTCTACACTTTATAGCCTGTAGCCATTTTTTAATCTGTGCTGTAGCCTCGTTCACACATTGTGATCATCATTGATGTAATGGTGCACAGGGGTTATGAATTTAGAGGTTCCATCGTCCCTGGTGTTGATGGTATTTCTAATTTAGGTTTCTTATGTCGCCCCTACCTTAATTACATTCTCCGAGAATTGTACCAGATTGAAGACAGAGGAGTACAGTCACGTGTAAGGAGATCGTTCCATTTACGTCTAGGCGCAGGCGTACTCGCGAACATCGAGCGAGAATTGAACGTGGGACGTGATACATGCAAATGATGTCATATAACTCCTGTAATGTGATACATACCAGAATGTGTTCTGTACGCGTTTTTCTATTTGTCGAGTCGATCGCATTTACTGAGTCAAATGTTTGATATACGGTTTTCCTGAATGCTGCGAGAAATAAACGACAAGACAACCTTAGGACGTATGCAGCTGCAGGGAGCACGCGCGGAAAACATCTGCATGGCGTTACCGGGACGCGTGCGCTGGCGCAGTCGCGCGCACGCCCTGCCTCCGCGCCTGCATAATTAGTGCGCTCCGATCGACAAACCAGATAGCAACACAGTAAATCACGTTGTGGCGCCGGCAAAGCATCCGCTCTGTGAACCACTGATACTTATCGATTAACTACATAGAAACCTTTGGAAGTTGTGAGTATGTAGTTAATATAGCGCTAGATTTGTTTCCAGAATCTGACAGAGACTCTCAGTCAAATCCTATGCAAAGAAAACAGGCCTCAAATATTGCTTTTGTTAGAATATGAACCTACGAACTTCATTGATGGTAGCAATCGTGATAGTTGCGACAAAGAAAAGAAACAATTATTTATCACAGACAATTTCAGATCGATTGTGGGGCCCATTTCTCGGCTCGTGCCAGGTAGCCTGGTATCTGCGCTAGGGGACAGGCATAACTTAAAGAGGTATAATAATCACATGCTCACACAGCTACAGGTGTGTTCTATGCAGCCGGTAGTCATTGATATAGAAAAACACCGATAAAGCGCGTGGCGCAACATTGCCGCGTTTAGACAAAACGGTAAGACGAAGCTCCGTACATTATTGCGTGAAATAGTTTAGGTAGACGCGGCTAAATATAGCGCCGGAGCAGCTGGCAGCTCGCCAGGTGGTGGAATACCATACGTGCCGAGGAGGGACGCTCTATTGAGATAGGTTATCTATGCGCTATGTATGGAGGCAATATTTATTGGATTACTGAGTTTGATTACAACATCTATATTGGAATGTCGAAGAGAAAGAAGAAACGTGATTTCAGTTTTGTCACAGTTGGGTCAAATTTTCAAGTATTCATTTCGAAAAGCCGCTCTTGAGGTGCTTCCGGTGTTCTAGATTCTAAGAGTACTCAACGTATACAGGCACTAATTCATACTGGAGTGCGACATAGACACACGGTACGAGCGGCGCGTGTGGGAGTGACCGGGCGCGGGGCTCGGCCTAATGTCCTTATTAACCTTAATAACTTAATGTAACTCATGATGGCCTATTGTCTTTACGGAATGTACTTACGAGTACAAATCGATACCAGATGAGTCGCTTTATAGAGAGAATTAGAGGCTATGCTCAGCGTTAGGCCGATTCAACCGGAAGTTATCACCGTGTGCTGCAATTTGTATGAGGTGTGACAGAGATGGTAGTTTGTCCTTTCTTTCTTTTCCCTATTTGCTCACATCGACCATCTTCTTCCTCCCTGAAGTGAGACAATAAAATCTAGAGATATTATATCTGTAACTCGCAGGAATAGCACAAGCAAATACTTTTTGTACGAAGAGGATTTGACATCCGGCTCATTCATACCAATTGATATACTTATACAATATCTAACAGAGAATCAGTAAACAATTCAAAAATAGCTTCATTTTAACATGTAGCACGAAGATCGCTCTATATTCGGCGTTCCACTGAATTCTCATAAAAAGAAACAATGTTGGTCGACTGCGTAATTGAATTAGAGTACATCGGCGATGCGCGCGCAGTGCCGCGCCGTGAACGACGTGCAGTGTCAGTTCGATGAAAACGTACCTACATTCTACATTAGGAGCCAGTGATCCGTGCGGGACATGACATGGTACAATCGCAGTACATACAACAGCCTTATTACTACCAAGAAGAACCTCCACGCCAGCCTCCTAATAACCGGACCAATTCACCAGTGAGACGCGATCATCACGCCTCTCTTAGACAGCAAACAGTACATAGGTACAACACATCTGAAAATAGGTGTGAATATGATTAATATTGAATATTGTTTTAATTCTTTGCGGCTTCTCAATGGGGCCTCTCTCATAACACGGTTTAACAAGTATGTGAAAAAATAAAAATGTGTAAATATAGAGAAGTGAACGCCTGGCGGGACTAACATACTGTTATTTGTTGTCCATTGACATAATTTATGCAATATTATTGTATAATAAGTAATGCAAGATGATGTGTTATGCATTACTTGTTGAACGTCGATACAGATAAACGGTACCATTGAGAAGTCGCAATGAATTGACACAATAAACAATATTATCATAATCATATCTACATCACGGTACGCTGTATCTGCTTCTGCGGTTTGGGGTCGTCTACGGAACTATCACTACTAAAAATACCTGCGCCGGAGGCATGCAAAGGCAAGAAGATCTGGTGAAGGAATCTACCAACCGTTCTAATGGAACCTGTGAGCCACTAATGAATTCATTGATTGGCAAAAGAAGCTGTGTGAGTAGGGGCCCACATTTGTTCGACACTCTTCAGTTGTTATAACGCAAATTTGAAACTTTGCAGGCGTTGGCCGGCTCACAGAAACGCTCGTCTACCCGTGAGAGAACAACGTTCGAACATATAAACAAAAGCCGCCTCTAGTTTTAAACACACTGTTACATATATACATACATATATTGTATTGTATAGTGATGTAAGAGCACAAAAACACGTCTAAGGCACAGAGCGCGATGAGTCAGCGGACAAGCACCTCGGGAGTGCCGCAGGTGAACACCCGTCGAACACTAATGTATTGGGAACTGGCTAGCTGCGCCGCATCCGCGACTCCGTCCGCATACGACGTGCGGACACAATGTTATAGAATAACTTCATACGATTGTCCACGATTAATTAAGGAATTTGAAAGAAAATATTTTTTGAAGACCAATATAAAAGAGTCGCCGCAACCCGTGAGCGTAATATAAAGAATAGAACGAAAGGTGCAAGTAAGCAGGACAGTGACAAAGTAGTCTCTACTTATTCCAATGGGATAAAATGGTTATATTTACTTATGTATGAAATTACGTTTTATTAATGAAAGAAGCTATAAAAATTGCATTCCCAATGGGACCGCCACGCGCCATGCCACAAGAAATTATAGCCTGTAGGCAAGTTGCCACTCCTCGAGGTGTGCAGTGCAATTTCCCAGAGTGAAGTATTGCAAGTGCTGCTCAGTATTGTAAATAGGTATACTAGAAGCTACAAGCACCGCACCGCAATCACTTCATAAAATAAAATAAATGGCGCAATTAGTTACGCGAGTTGATTTATCGATCATTTAACAGATAATAGCATGCCTAAAATCTTTCCTTACACACTGCTCAAACACCTCAACCACGTGCAAAAAATCTGCGTTTAGTTCCGGTCAAGTGGGCAGAATCAAGCCACACGCAATATTGAGCCTATATCCGCAGTTAGGACTGGCAGTCGTGCCAGGACGTACGGACAGACGTACGTACAAGCAGGTACAATTAGGAGGCAGAGTTGGCAGGTATTATTTAGGGGGTAAGGGTTCCGCGTTGACTACGGAGCCCTGAAAACGAAAGTTAACAAAGATAATTTTCACAATTTGTAGCGTGTTACGTAACAACCTGTAGGTAAAGATATAACACATCGCAATACAGCACGATCACTACATTAAATTGGCTTAGCGGTGCGCGGAGAGCCGAGAGGTGGTAGCCGGTCACCTACAAACATCAATGAACTCATCTGTTACGGTGTTCTACTAGTTAAAATGAGGTATCGGACCAAACAAGATCTTTCGGAATTTCATAAATTCAGTAGCAAATGGTATCATCGTCATCATACAACTATTTATAATAAATTAGTAGAGTTGAGTTTGAGTTATTGAAGAAGGTACCACGCAGACCACTTCATACCTATAGGTTATAGGAAGTTATAGGACGAGTATGATGTGGTCTGCATGGAACCTTCTTGAGCAATCGGTATGTTGTGCAGTAAACAGCTGCATTAGATCTATATTAAGTCTAAGAGACAGGATGATTACCTTAAAGGCAATCAAGTACTAAATGTACCTTTTTTGGGAGGACCCTCTTATGGAGTTGTCACTTCCTTTTTGCGTATAAGCTTTTTGATTGCACAGTCGAATCGGTGTGTGCCGGTGTGCGGACCGCCGCTAATATGGACACATTAGTCACTGGCAGCCGCAGCAGATGACGAAATACAACGAATGATCTATACCTAGTCGGAAATATTTATAAAAAGAAAAAAGTTATAGAAAGAATGTTCGTTACTCAATCAAAATACTGCTGAACGGTTATGAAACTAGATTGATCAGGAACGGGAATATTGGCACAAATGCTCCCGTAGGTCACGCACACGTCAACAGTACAGTACACGGACACGCGAGCAACAGGTAGTATATTTGAATGAGACCACTCTCTGCTAAGCCAACTTATTCAAGACAGCACGGCCTGGCCATAAAATATCTCGTATTCTGGAACTATTTCAGGTAAATAGATTAACGCGATAACGAGTACAATCTACATACAATCAACATGTTGAAACAAAAATCAAATGTCGGCAGCTTAGTGGTTAAGGATGTGGTCTAACGATCAAGAGTTCGGGTCTTATTACACTACCGACGTGAATTCACTCCTAACACATGTCATTGAGCTTAGCTGAAGGGGTTAGAGGGAATGTTGGTAATTTCCAGTGATAAAATAATGTGTCCAATTCGAGTAATTTCACGAATAGTGAGATATTTACAGGTACAGGAAAATACACTAAGAAAGTTTACTTAAGTATAAATGAGTCCAATGAGTCACACAGGCATTTCATTGTGATTCTCTAGAGAGTGGCGAAGTCACACTACCAGCCGTAGTTCTTCATCCAGTGCCGGACAAGCTGCGTAGCGCGTCGGAGAAGTCAGTTTCTAGTAAATACTGGAATAGATCGCAACACGAATGAGTCACGAGCACGAGCACGAGGCCAGAAAAAACAGAACATTTTGATTACAGTCGTTACCGCACGTAGTTAATTGGCGCCGGTCTCGGCATCATTACGCGAACACATCAGCTCGCAAATTATATGTATTAGTACGCGGACTATGCTTTTCACTCTCGTGATTGCTGGAGCTAATCTATTGTGTTTTGTTACCATTCATACATCATACATATATTCACCCCTCTGTCGTATTGGAGTCAGCACAGATCTTATCCTATCGCTTTGATTCCTTCATTGTTGCGCTGCTATAACACTTATTTAGATAATTCAATATCAGTGATAGACGCGGCACTCAGCGTTAGCCCTTAATGTGGACATCAATCACTAACTCCAGAAACAACGACTGTTCTTCTAAGGCTGCTAACAAGCACATTTACTGCGGCCTGTAGAGACACAAGTTAATTGCACAGTGATCGACTAGATCAGGTGAAATGTTCCATTCCCTTCACCCTCACCTCTAGGAGTCGTGAGGTGTCCGTCACTCAGCCACTTGCATTGTTCATAAATCATGACCATCATGGAGCACTTTCACTTGTGTCTCTCGCGCTTGCGCGTCAGCTCTCATCTCCTGACATCCACGGTTCAGTGATACAACACGAAATGCACCCATCAAGCTGCTGCCACAACGAGAGCTAGAAAGTGACGTAAAAGGTAGTCTGTATCTGGTAGATACAGACCCGCGCAGCGTCCAAATGACAACACTCATGGCGACTGTGACCGCTTTAGAAAGTGCACAGGTTCTGCTAGGCATATTGTAATCGTATTAACGTCTTCGGAAGGATGTTTATCTCAAAGCGCTTAATGAAGTGCCTAATACAACCTGCGGCGTCCTGACGTTATAACTTTCTTAGTTCATTAGTTTAAATAGGAACCAATAGTCCCTTTCTACCTAAGATATCACAATTCACGTGTTCGTGCTCTTAAAACTGTAATAAGAAAAGTATTCTAAAATGACTTCACCACATACAAACATCTGTTTATATTCTTTCTAAAAGGCTGAGTCATAGCTACGTATGGGTACATGTTATAAACTATAACCACAACTCGACCCTTGATCCGGGTCCGGGTTGTTGTAAACTCGCCTCAAAGAATCACACACAATACACACACAGAGATAAAAAATTCGTGAGTTCATTTTTTATAACCAATCATTTCTCCTGTCCTCATAACATTAGTACAAAAAGTTTACAACGAGAAATCATTAATGTAACATTCACTATCGCAGCTTCTTGCTATAGATTTATCGTTTGACTGAAATATTGGTACTTCAATTACTCTAAACAATCCCCTGGCTATAGTAAAACAAACAACGCGCTTAGTCGTCGCGTGACAATCACATCCGTTAAAGCTCACGCAAATATGCTCCTTGTTACAAAGTAACAGACGTTACATCTTGGCATCCAACACAGGGCGTTGTGCGTACGAAATGCAGTCTTACTCGTGCATGTAGTTTCAAAATAAACGCAGCGCAGGGTAAACCGTACTCGCAGCACTAAATCCGAGAGTCTTGACTGGTGCGCGTAAGCCACGGCGGGTTTGAGCCGGGTATCCTGAACGCCTGACTGACGGCAGCCGGCGCGGCCATCATTAATCACGTCAGGTACCGGCGAAAGATGTTCGTGACAAATCGCTGTGTCTACCGACCTACTTTCTCCCAACGACCCCGCGGTACAGACGGTACACTACTGACTAGACAAATTGAATAAACACAGAATAAGAAAAAGAGTTTTGAAAAAGAACATTCAACAAGTCATTGCCCTTCCCCTCGCAGCTAATAGATATTACGAAATGAAAATTTAAAAAGTTTATTATAACTTGAAGTCTATGAGAGCAGTTCCAAGTGCCTATAAAGGTAACACCAGAATGTGCCATGTCGCCGGTTCTACGCGCTGCGGATTCATCATTAATTCAGAATTCATCAATCTGTGAAGGGTAGGTTTGGCTTTAACGAATTGCGATAGCGAAGAATGCCCACAACAACGGAAATATAAATTAATTAGTAGTTCTATATGTGGGCTCTCTTTGTCAAATAATAGTTCATATGTGTAATCATCGTACATTTGAGAGTTCGGTCGCAGTCAGGCGTAATCGCCGAGGCCCAATTCTGGGAAGTAGGGCGTGTAGTGCAGATGGTCTGAACTTATATACCGTTCGAAATAGCCACATTAAACATATCAGCGGGATAGCAACTCGCATCAGAGATGGCTTTTAAAAACTTTCATTATTTTGACCACATAGTTATGAATCGCAAGAGTCATTTGGGTGTAAGTACGTTCTCTTCAAAATGTTTCCAATTATACAATTCAGCTTATATATCTGAGGGGCAGACTGTTGGCAACAACCATATTTTGTCAACTTTGCTTTACGATCCGACCTATAAAGGTGTAAACATTCAAGTAATCGAAAGCTTGGTGAATTTAGTAATGGAATACCTACCGAGAGTTATACAGGAGAAAATAAATACAAGCGGTAACAGAGTGCTTCCTCTATGCGATGCAGCATTAGTGCCTTGTATTTTTAACGAAACAGTATTTTATCTAATAGAACGTAATAGGGAACTACTTTAAAGGCCAGATGTGTGACCTACATTCGTAGATTATTTATGAGATTGGGGTCGGACTATGGGAGTCACATTGTCATCGCAAGATGTGGATAAAGCGCTAGCGACATGGGGTTACTTGCCAACCCTGCGGAGCCCCTGGCGACGGCCCCTATCGCAGGATGAGAATAATTTGTGGCTCAGCTTCGCTCCCACATTTGTGAGTCGAGTAATGAGCGGCGGTGCACGCGCTGAAGGTGTACCTGGCGCCCGCGCTACGTGCCCACTGCTAAACATAATCAAACATATTTTAATGAATGAGTTCCAACTGAGTTGAGTAATAACTGTTTATATACACAAGCTCACAACACGTTATTTTGACGTTTAGTGTTAGAATACGAGTACAGAGAAGAGAATTATACCAGAGACATCTCTATTGTGAGAACCCACTTCCCCTAATGTGGGAACCATGGTGTTCCCATCTAGTCCCCGGCTATGGGGAGACACACTTCGCGCTACCGCCACGGCCTGCTTCTGTTAGCTCTACCCGTCACCCCCAGGCCCGTGCTCATGGAGGACGGAGGTCATTCTGCTACCTCCTACGTTCGAGTCGCCTCAGCTCACCGCGGGCAGTGCGGGCCCGGAGTCTTCAAGACTCCGGGGACCCCGGGAAGCACAAGTGTTTAGGAAGTATAAAGTTAATCTTTTCTAAGATTACTTTCTATACCGCTTACCACTGTGGGTATCATCATTTTCACAGCCCCCAAGTGTGGCATGTTATTATGCTTAACCAGTAACGTAATCAAAGCAAATGAAAACATTTATACCTAAGAACAGTATGCCAACTATTAATTGAATCACTCATTAAATAATTGATGAATTTAACTGAGATTGCACCGCACAAAGGCGTCAATAGAACAATACTGCGCCATGTGAACAACGAACGGCACTGTTTGCTCATATTATAATCGCGGAACCTGCTTCCTGAATTAAATCGGCCCTATATTTAGACTGCGTGCTGGGCCAACTACCAACAACCATTGCAGGAAGCCTCTCCGCCTACGTGTTTAAACAAACGCCAAATAAACAATCTGCGCATATTTGTTCCATGTTTCATAACTTTCTCAAACATCGGCTGTTACCGTTTCCATTTGATGCCATTCTATACTAACACAGAGAGTGCAAGGCCCACACATGTCCAATTAAATGACCAGAAATCGAACTGGTATCAACTGAACCAAATAAATAGTTTCCCATGTATTTGGCGGCAGTAACCAATTTAAGGCATTGAAAATGATTGCTAGAATAAGTTCTGTCATGTTATTTCCTCTGCAAGCCGCAGAATCTCTGCAACACACAATTAAGTAATCAGCCTCCAGCAGCGGCGCTGTGATTAGGCGCACCCGTATCTGCGGCGAGCACACGGCCTGCACAGTTACCAGTCACATTAGTGTCAGTGGTGCTGGGCTTTCTCCACACTCCGGGAGCTGACAAGAAAGCAACGGACATGAGCTATCATGGGCAATGGGCATAGTAAACATTTTTTCTCGTAAATAATACACACTACATAGATTGTGGAAATCGAAAATGAGCATTAAAGCTAAGTAAACACATCAGAGTTAACGATACGACTGTACAGTTGACTGATGATGATATCGATGAGAATCACAACGAGCGACATAAAACAATTTATGCACTCGAATCGAATAGAAGAATGTATCTAATTTTCTGCTTAGGTGCCTTGTGCGATTCATACCGTGGTTTGAGCTTGTGGTGTAAACCGACGAAGTAACCTTCTGTTCAAAAGTTATAAGAATGAAATCGTGGTAATTGTTTTTCTAAATCCAGACCGAAATCAAAAACAAAGAAAACATTAAAATGTTCTGAGCACAAGGAGCTGCGGTCGCTACCCACAGCTTCCCGCTGAGCGTGGGAACCGACTGAAACGTTCCCAATAGATAAACCTTTAATATCCGTGTAGTTGTCTCCGAGCCCATTCAATGGTAATCCTACCACTTACAGTTAACTCGAATTTATATCGATTAACACTAAAACTGTTACGATTGCGGTATCAAAAGGATACTAAGGTTTCTAAAATATTCATTTCTAAGCACGTACCGCGCTTATTGGAATATAAATTCACAATTCAATATCAATTTGCATCATCCTTTATAGGTGTTATTATTATCCCTACTGGCGCTGGATACAATCTCACAAGCGTACTTATGTGTTTGTTTACTAACATGTGTATAATATGGACCCGTGTGATGAGAGAAGATGGAGCCTACATGCAATGTAATTACAAGGAAATGAGATAGCGGCGTGTCATTAAGTATCGCATGCGATCTTTAATCGTGACTTTCTTGTAGCTGGTTCAAAGGTCCGGGAGTAGAATACTTGTTTGTTTTAGTGGAATGTTTGAAGGATTTAAAGAGCTGGACAGGCCCAGGACTGTCTGCGCGATAGCGTACGTGGAACCAATGTTGTAGGTATATGTTTACGTTACGAACTCCTATGTTCCATTAAAACATTCCAGTAAGTGAGATCGCCCATTGTACGAATAATGAAGGCGAATACAATCAATAACGTGCCGGTTCCGTACATGACAACGACTCATTACCTGCAGAGCTTTCTAAAGCTACCCGTTAGTTAGTACATTGCGGGGGATTCACCACTGTTGAATACGTCCATGGGCGTCGAACCAGTGATGGAGACAAAAAGTAGATATAGAAAGCGAAACACCTGCACGTGTCAGATGCAATCTAAATTGCGAACGTACATTAGCGTCGGCTTTCACTGCAGTTGTTTTAATAATGATAAATAGTGTTTTTTGTCGAGGACCTAATAGTTGCCAGTCGCGAGACGAGCCGCGTACCCCTCGCATTGGCCATTCATGTTCACGTGAGTTTTATTGGCGCTTGGATGTACGCGGTGCGTGTCAGCCCTCAATTGTTGCCACAACTGTGGTGGAACCATTACAAATTAATGAGACTTTGTAGAATACCTTAGTAGTTAAGTATACTTTGTAATCATAACAGTTTGGTTAGAGCATGAGAAGCTATTTACTACGAAAGTTAAGTCTACAGATCCTGAGAATCTCATCCTGTGTGAGTTTGATGTATAACGAACATGTTTAAAAATATTACCATTACATTATTTAACGTAGATACGGAGAATGATAACGATCGACTAATAAATGATAAACCGATCCAATAGGTGAAGAATAGCAGGTTAAGAGAGCATTCTGATTAATGGTGAGGATTATAATAATAATAATACTATAGTACTTGGTACTGCTGAGCGCTCTGATAGGCCAACTACGTGCCAACATATTACTCCGAACAGACAGCGTCTCACAATATCTGACAATATGAAGAATTGAGATGTCGATGTGTATAGAATAGCAGCTATACAGCGAGCGACTCGTACAGTTCACACGCCCACCCGGAGCCGGCTTGAGTGATTGTGGGACAATTAGTGTAATGAGCGGCACTAGATCAACACGAACGGTTCACACACTACTGACTGACTGAACTGGACATCCTGTGCGTATGGTTTAGCACACCTCGTTCTTGTCGCTGTCGGCTGTCGGGCAGCCCGTCACTATAGTCGCAATATAAACACAAGATAACGATCGAGACATGTTTTCCCCATCTGACTCAACCACAAAGTTTTTACCTCGTTACCTCATAAATTATATGTGCTAAGTGCTGATGTGGCCTTCGCATGTCTTACCTGGAAACAAACAAACCACAAATTAGTATGAATACATTTTAAAAGTATCAGCAATTGCTATGGAAATTCGCACGATTTTAATAGGTTTCGCTTCGCTGACTATGTGATCAGTGATCACTACTGTAGTAAAGGTTCCCTAATTATGACAGAACAGCACATACTGAAGCTTAAGAAGTGTGACATACGTTGTATGCCGTGGCCTAGGTGTAGTTGTGGAGTTTTGAGCAGGATCATTTTTTATTGGTTGCAAAATATTCAGAAAAGTGTCATAAAGACCTGCAACAGTTTGCCGTACTACATTGGTTTTACTTACGAGTAGTTCTACATAAATCAACGTTAAACCGTGTCCTATTCTACTTAATGAACTATAAAGTTTTACGTTTTCGCATAACCGTTTTCAAATGAATTAAAAGCAGTCGTACGTGCAGTCCTGAGCTGCCTGAGCGGCCTTACGAGGGAGGATACGAGTTGCTAACTTCATTGTAAAGAATAAAATCAAAAGACCTACTAAAGAGTAGATAGTCCTTCGTCCTCTTGCCTGTCCTACTTATAACTCAGTGTGTCACTCACTTTACAATCTGCTATATCGCACATTCCAACATGTTGTATCTTTTCTGTTTATTGTATTATTTTTTAACACACGATTGTTGTACTTGCAACTAATACGAGTACTTTTTGTCCCACGAGCTACATAAAATAATATACATAATACATATATGTATGCACAAATTGTACAATGAACATATAAACATCATATTGTCATGAACCTGTTATGATGATGAGCAAAGAAGTAATGTCCTATTGTGCCACAGGCATCTGTCGTGACGTGAGACTGTTTGAGTTATGATTCTGTTATCTGGGTAGTCTGTAGAGCATTGCGTCACGACCACAAATTTAATACTAATTTAATTCTTGTCCGTTATAGTAACCACCTGTGTACAGTATTGATAGATTTCACATGATGAAGTAGATTGCGACGGTATCTCCCGTCCCGTTAGAATACCCGCGGCTGACAATAACCTTGTATTGTGTTTCCGGCGGTGAGTAAGATAGCCAGAGTTCACTGGAGAGTTTTGTGCTGTCAGCGAGAAGACCCATTCGAGGCCACGGTAACTTCTTTCTATCATATTGGCCGTGTGCTTATCCTGCCACTTCAGTGATAAGTATAAAAGAACTATCTAACGCATACAGAAAACCAGCAGCATAGTCGACAACTCCGCAATCTGCCTTAAATTATTGCAGTGCGTGATCTATGACCGCTCTACGTCGTAGACAGTTGACTGTAGAGGCCTGTAGAAGTGTAGATCACACTCACGTTACTCTTAAGATATCTTTGTTTGAAAAGCCACCACAGTTTAATTTCCTATGTAAATGTCCCGTAGAGATATGATTTCATAACATTACAAAGGGTACGCGTACAGGTGGGCGGCGCGCGGACCGTGACGCGCCCATTGACGAGCGCGTCGGCAGTCGGCACTATCTCCGATCAGCGGATGTTCGTTGTGCGTGAGCATGTGCTCAGTGCTCGGCGTGAGTGCTCCGCACGTCCGCCATGAATTACACTCAACATCCGATGTCGCTGATGTAGGTCAGTTATGTAATTACTATGTTTAGGTGTTATATTCCACATTATTGTTTATTTCATCACTTGTGGAACCACAGAGTACATTAGAGAGATTTTTACGTGATAGAACTTCTCCCCCACTTTCCACGTGCCATCCGATGAATTCATCTGTTTTCGCATAGGTAAATGAATTTGGAGAAAATTCAGAATTAGTGGCATTTTAAAACTATGTGGATGTGGTTAATACAAAAATTACACTATGTAATCTGTCAGTCAGCCGTCAGTGCGACGCGTGTTGTCGTATAGAAATACATCACAGTTAATGAAATGTAATCTCAGTTTAACAAAAGCCGTTTAGAACGCGCACGACATGATGGACAGCAGCCGCCACCTGCGCGTAATATCTTACTGCCACGAACAATGCGCCGCCAAGAGTAATGACTATAGCAAAACTATCAATCACATTCGTTGCTTTTCAAATTTCTTTGGCAGATCATCGCCTGATACAATTTCAATTGAAACTTTTTTATAACGCTTTAGACTGCTTTTTATAGTTTATGTTCAATCATAATGTTACCTCCTCGGAGCAATAACACGATCCAGTGCCATGCGCCTTGTTATTAGTAACTATTATGCGAGTACGTACGCATACAACAAACAAATGAGCGGCCCGAAGCTGTCTGAGGGGCCAGCGGAGCCCTCAGTCCCGTGCCGTCCGGTAAATTCAATTACCTCTTCCGTTCAAGTTCCGTGCTTCGCGTCCGTTATCAGTATTGCCACTAATACATTGTTTATATACAATAGTTCACGATACATTGTTTACAGCTGACGTCATCCCATCACTAACGCTCACGTTGCCAAAACCGACGCATGTCTCGCAACACCTCGCGTCTCGAGTCTCGTGACAAGTCGAGAACAGAGGCTGACGCCGACACACACGTCCGTGTGTAAACAAACATCGTGCAATTGTGCGGCGTCGACACTAATGTAACTGCTTAGTCTTCTGACCTTGCCCGTGGCTACCTGTTAAGGTCGAGGTCAGTGCCAGAGCACCTTTACGTCTCTGTCGACATCTATGGAACTATCTCTCCTCGGTTTTGCGTCGACGACAACCTTCAGAAGACCCGTAAAGATCATTTGAGACTAGACTTCAATATAGCAATACAGGAATTTCGTCCAGATAAAACTAACCTGAACTACGCATATCGATGTACTGCTACTCGTGGGAATGCAACGAGAAGAACACTAGGAGACACCATGACACAACTCGCAGGTGAGCATCGATGGAAAACCAAGCTAGTAGCGATGAGGAAAACTGCGGTTTGTTTTATTACTTAATTTGTGTGTTGTACAATAAGCAGGAAATAACATTACAAAATAGTTCCATTAAATGTGAACATGAATTAGGAGAGCGAATAATGAATGAATGGTTGTGCCACGTCACGTACTGAATCAGTGCGTAGTACTATTAATATCTGTTTATTGTTCATCAAGAATAAAATAGTTATAAATAATTGCACGAAGTTGTCATATTACAAATAAACTACATTAAGTTTCGTCAACTTTATTAAAGTCAAGAGGTACCGGTTTATTTCCCATGAATGTTAATACTTTTAATGCATAGTAATACTTTAGTCTTTACTAGTTATTGTATAAATATTAACGTCTGTAACGCCTGCACGCCGGGCCCCAGTGCTACAAGTAGGCACAGCTGCTAGAATGACTCATCAATCCCACAACACCTACACGTAGCACCGAAAGTATTGTGCCTCGAGGCTAGGGACCCTCACCACTCTCACCAGTCACCAAAACCTTTCATAGTCAAGCTAGACCCGACAGCAAAAGCACTAAATCCATCTACATATTAATTGGAATGTGCCGAAAGTAAAGAGTGCGTGCTGCCGCCTGTCCATCAGAACATGGACTAGCATTCATCACACTTTCATTACACTTTTTATTAATGTTTCCGTTCACTTACTTAATAAAATAGAATTAAAATTAATTTCAACAACTCATAAAGATTGTGCAGCCATTTCTGGCGGTAAATAATCAAATCATTCAACCTTACTTAATACTTATTGGCATGGTAGAAAAATCGTACTTGAAAGGAAAAGAGACCTCAAGACAGTCAATAAACCCATTGCGGCTTGCGCTATTGTGTCACATAAAGTCCCCTTCCTCGAACGTACGATACGATCTTATCTGTCGCTCACAAATTCATACCGAAAAGCAATATTGGTTGGTTGTTATTCCTGGGAGCTTTCGTTCGCACCGTAATTTCGGAGTAAGAAGCGTGAAACAGTGGGCGCACGACACCGACAAAGCCATCTACGGGCCATTGCACGCAGTTACCGCACAATAGCCACGTTAATCTGGCCAATCACACGGATTCGTACTCAATATACGAAACGCCGATGTCATCGCGACACACGATGCTTCTGTGCGAGCTTGTGGCTTTGTGAAAACTTCCAAGTAGCGGGCTAGCTATCTGGAACTGAACCCGATGACATTGTGGTGTGGCTTGGTGACGGTGACGGTGACGGAAACCAATTGCGGTTGATGAAATGGCAATGATAAATACTATTTGAATGGCAACATAGCACGCTCACTTTCTCTATTTATTTGAAGACAAACACTGAACTTTCTATATAACGAATCAATCGAATCTGACATGAAACAAACATAACGAGATGATTTTCAAGCTTAATTCAATGTTCAGACGAGGTGTTATTTTGTATTATACCAAGATTATCGGTAGGTATATGTATTGAGGCAGATTGATCCTGAATCTCTGTCTGGTTGAATCTGGTCCCAGTAACGCTGCTGCACACGTCCATAGCCCACGGTAATCCTTTGAAATCGGATGCCGTGAGCTTTTTATTAACAGTATATTTTTTTAATAGTCACTGTAAATTGGATGTTGTTTTTTGAGTTCAATGCACACTCATTAGTGTAGTAGTGTAGTCATACAGTCAATAATGTTAAGGTTTTGTAGACTTATATTCGTTGCGCTGTACCCAATTACTTCAGTAAATTATACCTATCGTAGATACATGACATTATAAAAAATCGAAATACTACCTACACCTTATGTTAGATCCAAAGACTGAATGATGAGGAGAAAGCGTAGAGCAATATTATACAGAACAAACTGATTTGATATTATTTTAAACCGAAATTAAAAAATAATGAAGAATATGATCAGATAGCTTCACTCCAAGGTAGTGCGAAAAAAATGGCACTAATCTCTGAGTAAAGTGTCGCGTGTCGCAGTGAGCGCATACTAAATATTTGCACAAATCTGTTCTTTCAGGAGCGCGCTGTATGTCGCCTCTGGCTACGCTACGACGCGGTGCGGCGGGTGGTCGGCATTGAGTCGGTTATAAAATAACGTACGCGAATCGTAAAACGTGAAGGAAACCTACGAACATCACACAATAAATATTGAACAGATACAACAAAATGTGATAACTGTTGCAAGATATGAGAATCCATCATTAACACACAGGTTTCGTTCGCTCTGCTCCCGGTGCTTAGCTTGACATGTATGATTTTTATGGTGTGTCCTTTTTACCCGACTGCGCGACGCAAAGGAGGTTTAATAGTCACTGTAAATTGGATGTTGTTTTTTGAGTTCAATGCACACTCATTAGTGTAGTAGTGTAGTCATACAGTCAATAATGTTAAGGTTTTGTAGACTTATATTCGTTGCGCTGTACCCAATTACTTCAGTAAATTATACCTATCGTAGATACATGACATTATAAAAAATCGAAATACTACCTACACCTTATGTTAGATCCAAAGACTGAATGATGAGGAGAAAGCGTAGAGCAATATTATACAGAACAAACTGATTTGATATTATTTTAAACCGAAATTAAAAAATAATGAAGAATATGATCAGATAGCTTCACTCCAAGGTAGTGCGAAAAAAATGGCACTAATCTCTGAGTAAAGTGTCGCGTGTCGCAGTGAGCGCATACTAAATATTTGCACAAATCTGTTCTTTCAGGAGCGCGCTGTATGTCGCCTCTGGCTACGCTACGACGCGGTGCGGCGGGTGGTCGGCATTGAGTCGGTTATAAAATAACGTACGCGAATCGTAAAACGTGAAGGAAACCTACGAACATCACACAATAAATATTGAACAGATACAACAAAATGTGATAACTGTTGCAAGATATGAGAATCCATCATTAACACACAGGTTTCGTTCGCTCTGCTCCCGGTGCTTAGCTTGACATGTATGATTTTTATGGTGTGTCCTTTTTACCCGACTGCGCGACGCAAAGGAGGGTATTGTGTTTATCAGTCTATGTATGTATGTATGTATGTATGTTTGTTTCTATGTGGCGCTCTAGAGACCAAACGCATGGGCCGATTTTGATTATTCTTACGTCAATCGATTCGTCTTAACCTTGCGAGTGTCACTAAAGACATGAAAGTAACCAAAATTCACCACAGCGACAACCAGACGCCATATTGTCAAAATGAAAAAAGAAAAAAGTCGATGAACTAAGTCAAGTGGGGTGTCGTTGAATAGGTATTTTAAAATCATATTTAGGTTTCTTTTACCATTTTTCATTTTGAATAATAGTTTAGGATATATAACGATTTAAAGTTGTTTAACAAAACATTTAGTCTCGCTAATTTCCTTACTTATTGATTTAAGTTTATATTTCAAGTATAAACGATATACAAACAAAAATATTTTTGATAACTAAAAAGTATAAAATAAAAAAATAATTTAAAGAAAAACAAAAAACCCGACTGCGTAAACTAAAAAGAAAGAAACAAGCCCAATAGTTGAAAATTCATACAACACTCACAGTCGGGGCCCATTCAAATTTTACCAATCAAATCTTCCCAAGGGGCCCCGACTGTGAGTATTGTATGAATTTTCAACTATTGGGCTTGTTTCTTTCTTTTTAGTTTACGCAGTCGGGTTTTTTGTTTTTCTTTAAATTATTTTTATAAAATTACACAATTGACATAAGAGGCATGTCACAAATGGTAACTTTAGCTATTTATTGGTAGCACGGGTTGAATAGTCGATAATTTGCCTACAAATTATGCAGGCCCGTACCTATTCGTTGGAATACCTGAAGGGGTCGCTTGGTTATGCATATTATATGTAAAGGGGTTCAACTACCACTTGAACTTCAATTAATCAGGTAACTGCTATACAACGTGGTGTTGACTGTTACTGAGGCACCGTTACGTAGGTTATCCGCACGTCACTTGTTACACTTAACGTGATGAATAGATAACGCTGCGGCGACGACAATACTGAGATTATGTTTCAAATCAAAATGCTCGGAATAAATCAATGTGTTCTCCACATACCTATGTATGTTTTCTGTCTTATTGAGATTCTCAATTCAATGAGAGAGGCGGGATATTATGTAAACGTAGCTGGGAAATTTTGTTTATATTACATACTTATACATATTTACATTCATGTTTCCGTGATCTTTGCACCGACTTGGGTAATTTTAATGACTTAAAAACGGTATTTCAAGTAACTTTTTCGTTGAAATTCGATACTGTTTCTATCGACTGACACGATATAATACAAACACAATACAGTGGAAAGTTCAACACATACAGATAGGTATAGAGCTAAGGAGCTATAATTGATAATAATTGATGATTTTAGTAGGTAGTTTAAAATAGCCGAGCGTTATTAATAGATTGCATCATAGCCGAATTCTCGAGTAATGCTCGCTGATGTTGGTCTCCGGCCACCTGTGGGCGACCACGGCGACGCTAATATTATCTATGACATGTCGACCTTTGACTTACTGTTCACATATACTAGTGCCCTGTAGAGAATTTCCACAGTAGCGAGATAATTTTAAGACCCTGTCCATCATTCTCCAAAAATAGCAGTGACAAGATTATTTTACGGGATCATTATGAGGCGGCTGGCGCCTCTCGTGAGTAGCGAGCGCCATGGCGGTGCTATCTAAGTCTTCCAGCTGCTGATTAGAAGCATCATTACGTCGGGAACTGTATGTAGCCCACAATGCCCACCGATGACTCATCATGTCGTGAGTACGAGTAGGTACTTCTATTGACTATGTCTTTCTAACTAATTGGCGAACACTTAGGTGTATTAATTATTTTGCCCATAAAATTTATATCTAATGTTAGAACTCCTGTCTAATATCAACGAGAGAAGGGTGTTAGATTTATATACGTAATAGTATCCTCTGTAGATGTGTATACGAGTAAGTACATAGGTAATAATGACTTGATAAATAACTAACGTAGTACATGGAGTACATGGACGTAGAGCGGAAAGAAGAAAAAGTATAGTCTCCGAGACTTAGAATTTCACACTATGAAATGAAATCAAAACATTTTAATTATGAAAAGTATATAGTCATAGTAACAATATCCAATGCAATAGACATTTAATATTGCATTGGATATTGTTCCCAATTGCAAAATAATAGACTGGACGGAAAAGAATGGCTTTCTTTAAGAGCTTAATACATTTTGTAGATAATAATCTCGATTTCCAGCAACGAGTCCCACACTTGATGATAATATAGCCATAGAATAACAAATTAAGTTGTATTGTATGTATGTATCTAGTGTCACCGGAGATGTGTGTTCGTATTCGCACACACTGACACACATGTGCGCCGGTGACATCACCGCGCTGATAGCGGCGGCCGCTAATAATGCCAAGGGCAAGCGCGTCATCGCACACTCGACACTCGCGCGCACACCACCGACGGTGCTGAGTTGACACACACAACCACGGAGAGGACCAACTCCTAGAATGTTTTTCTGCATTGTTTTAGTTATCAGCTGCGGTCGAGTTCACTGATTCACTATATTGTCTGGCGCCGAGCTGCAATAAGCCGCTACAGTCAACAACATATACGATAGCTACCTACTGTAAGAGCGTGCACCAGTTCACCTATTTTCCATTTCACATTCGTCTTGTGCAATACATAAGTACAGCACTTCATACCACGCAAGTGGAACGGCAGTAGTTACTCGTTCGAGAAACAGCTGTGATTTGGATTTTATTTCGTGTAGTAATTGTAGGGAAAGTTATGATATATTATGAGATATATGTTTACACTTTTATGTTACATGATAAGGGCATGCCTATAGCTCAAAGATCTCACACCGGTACAAATGTCACCGCCAACTACGGTTGTCATCGAAGTCAAGTCTGTCAAGTCTTTGAGTCCCTACCTAGATGTTACTTTTTGGTGATAAGAAATATGCATAATATATGGCGAGTTGGATTATGCCATTGAGATTATCGAAGTTTAACATGTAATATACGACACGTCAGTCCCGCAATCCGCTCATTTGTCTATATCTGAACATTTTTCACATACCTACATTACTTATTGAACCTCGATATGGGTAAACGGCACAATTGTGAAGACACAAGGGATTACAACAATAAACAATATTATCATGCTCAAGTCATTATCACGGTATACTGTATCTGCGGTTGGCGTGAATTTACCTTAAAATTAGAGGTACGCGCGGTTACTAACGTTACCACCATTACTAGTGTATTGTTTATGACGAAACGCGAAGAAACCTCTGTATACTATGACGAAACGGAGAAAGTGAGAATGTGCATTTGAGAGATCCTCTTGCCTCAATATAAACGTGCATAGTCGCTACTGCAGACTTCGATACAATCTAAACACAAACATTGATACATCACAGATCCAAACGTACCGCTAGCCGACCGATAAGATAACCTGTGCACTGTCGTCGATAAATACTAGTTAGAAACAAGTACAATTGGAACTAAATTTGGTAATAAACTTGGACTGTTCGTGAATTGAAGGCATAAAACCGAATACAAACACAAAAAGTTGGCTATAGTAGTAGACGCCCACGCAGGCTACGTTAGCGTGGTCGGGACAACCGAATTCAAATTTATATTAATTCTGCCTTTGCACAACCCTAACAGCTGAAAACATTATCTTATCAAGGATAAGTTTAACCAATACCGGCCAGGGCGGTCTTAGGATGTGAGTGACCTCTTCTTTAGATTATAAAGTCAAGTAATTCTAGTCAGGTTAGGCTTAAGACGGGGTGGGTCTTAAGACCCTGCCAATCCATACTTCGGAGACTATATCCAGCTAGCTTCACAATAAAGAGGTATTTTATGTTTCTTGCAAGTCTCCATCAGACATAATGGCTATTGCCAATTCAATTTTAAGTGATTGATCGCAGAGCTTAGCCTGTGATTGAGGGCGATAAATAACTTATAAATCTAGACTGGAAATCGTGAAAGTGTGAAATTTCCTGCCTAGCCCTAGCGGGACTTTATGTCTAATAAAATTGTAAAAGTACGGTACCATTAAAGGCTCCATTAACGGTGCAGACATTTCGCCGTCCCCGGGGAATAAAATGATATCTGTCATTATCTTGATTTTAATGTTATGTCATTTTTGAGATCTTTGTGTATTAATACATCTACCCAATTTTTTTTGTAATTTTTTTACAGGTATTTAAAGAGTTATAAAAAATTACCATAGTATTCGAAGATTTAAGACAGGTCTAAAAGAACGGGAATAAAAGGATAATATAATATTATCAAAACGTATCCTCACTTGTTACTATGACAAATAGTAATAGAATTATATTCTCGTAAAAAAATATTCGACTTAATATGATAAATGCATGTTATCATTTTATTCTCGTTCAAAACCGTCCACTCGTTTCGTATAAAGACGTTAAATCAAACGACTTAAGAAATTTGGATCGACAAGACATATTGTCATCCTCTTACCGCACTTGAATTGTACGCAAGCGAATTCGAGTATCACTGTAAAGCGCAAACGCACCCGAACTCAGTCTGTGAAATATTTCTTTATAATAGATTCAAATAAAATACAAGTGTGCAAAATCTTTTTCATAAATACTTTAAGCATTTCTCATCAAACAATTTACACAGCATAGGAAAAATCTAAGCCTGATGAAAATTTTATGGACAAACGAAGGCAACATGATGATAGATCAAGGAAAATGCCCATTGAGACAGAACAAAGCATCATGAAGCACATCGAATTATTCCCGACTGTTGAGTCTCATTATGTACGAAAAGACTCTACAAGGAAATACCTTTCAGAATTACTTAATATATCCAAAATGTATCGCCTCTATATAGCTTGGTTTCAACAGCAAAGATTTGATTGCACTATGGCCACTAAACGTCAATACGAGACTATATTCGACACCAGGTATAACTATTCCTTTTTTAAACCGAAAAAAGATCAGTGCTCTCAATGTACTCGTTACCGACAGGCTGATCCTAAAACACAAGAAACGTTACAAGATAAATATAATAAACATAAATATAACAAAGAAACAGTACGACATATAAAAACAACAGAAAAAGAAACAGCTAATCCTTCAGAAACAACTATTGCAATCTTCGATTTGGAAAAGGTTTTGAGCATCCCACAGTCAGAGGTTGGATCGTTTCACTATAAAAGGAAGTATCCGTTTATAATTTCACGGTGTACGATGCTACTCAAAGTAAAGGTTATTGTTACGGTTGGCATGCCCAAATTGCTAAAAGGGGGGCGAACGATATTGGTAGTTGCTTATGGCAATTTCTACTTAATGAAAAACAAAGAGGTATCCACAACATATCGTTATACTCCGACGGGTGTTGCGGACAAAATAAAAACAGATTTATATTCGCATTATATATTTATGCTGCACAGAATCTTCAACTGAATATCACGCACAGATTCTTTGAAACTGGCCATGGCCAAAGTGAGGGGGACTCGATGCATTCTAATATTGAACGCGAGTTAAAACATAGAGTGGTATACACTCCTGATCAGATGTACACAATCATTATGAACGCTAAGGTGCATGGAAATAAATATGACGTTAAACAGATGATGCAAACGAAGTTTTATAATATGAAAGCGTTAATAGACAATAAGAACTGGATGAAAGATGATGAAGGGCACAAGATATTATGGACTCAAATCATGGAAGTGAATGTCTCACATTCAAATCCATCAATTTTGAGATACAAGTATAACTTTGATTCGGCATATTTGCAATTGAATACGGACAGTGTCAGAAAAATAAGAAGTAAGCGGGGACAAAGACTGATAGCAAGCCCAAATCCAGTTCTTTCCATCTCAAATATACCCGAACTCCAAGTACTATACCACGACCCTATTCCAATCAACAAGGCTCTTTATGATGACCTCATGAGCCTCTGTAAGACAGGAGATATTCCAAGTTACTATCATGGTTTTTACGAGTCCTTGCTTCATGACACCGACAGTCCTGCAAACAATAACGACGATGACGAAGAGCACGACAATTTGTGATTGTTAGTTTATTATATTTATATTTAATTTTAAGAAACTGATTTAATGTGATTATTGTAACTATGAGGCTGTACCCGTTATGTGATATTAGTATTTTAACTGCTTACCTAGAATTATAGAAATTCACATCCCATCCTACTAATATTATAAATGTGAAAGTTTGTGAGAATGGATGTGTGGATGTGTGGATGTTTGGTACTCTTTCACGCATAAACGGCTGGACTGATTTGGTTGAAATTTGGTACAGGGGTAGATTAGAACCTGGAATAACACATAGGCTACTTTTTATCCCGGGAAAAGGTTCCCAAGGGTTGCGGGAACGGGAACAAAATTCCACGCGGGCGAAGCCGTGGGCATCAGCTAGTTGATCATAAAGCTAACTTACATTAATAGCAAATCGATACGAAGGCTAATAGATAGTAGGTAAATTATTAAAATATCGTTGCTTCCCTTTGTTATTTTGATTGATATTGATATTGATAAGGATAAGAGTTTTATTATTTTATATATCGATAGTGAGGACCTAGTCTGTTAATTTTAGAATTATTCCTAGAGGCTGTTGTGTTTTGAAACTTTAATTTGACACTTTTGAATAAAGCGAATATTGATGATTACCATAATGAGTTTTATTGGAAAACTAAATTTATATCCTTTACGGAAAAAAAGTTTTGCAGCATTCATGAGAATAAAATGATATTAAAGTATTATCATCAGCACTCGTATCCCAAAAACTTGTGGAAGAAAATGATAAGTAACGAGTATCATATTCCTTTCTGATCACGCTGAACGGAGAACAAAATGATAATTAACATTATATAACTTTGATGATGATTAATTTACACTAACTTTTTATTCTTTAAATATCATAATTTTGACAGGTGTTAGCCAAATTTGACTAAAACGATGCAAATGAAGAAAAAATTAATTTTTTAAAAACCTAACAATCACGCATCTACGTCCAGTATTTCCGGAGTAATCGTTGAAAACATGTTTTTTATTTTTCCTGAAAAGTTGTGTTTTTGCAGTTATCATTTTATTCCCCGGGGACGGCGATTTGACGGACATTGACAAATGGAGCCGCTAATCTAATTTCTGTAGTTAGCTAGTCAGTCATCATCATACTTTATTGTTACAATGAAAAATCATAAAAAGGTCGGTCGAGATTGGAAATAACTTGCACTGATTACAAGAACAAGATGCCAATTTAACGAAAATGAACAAAAAACAATGCAAAAGGCCACATATGCACTGAACGAAGATGTCCTCTATTAGAAATAGCGTAGACGGGCGACACGTTGTCGCGACACGTCGTGCTGCTCTCGCACGCGCTAAATTAGTTCCGTCGTCGAGGACGAGATGAAATGCAAGTGATGGGTACGGGAATGCCATTCGTCACCCATTCTAAAATATGTATAACTTCCTTTACTAATGTCGTTCCAGTGTTGGAATCATATTCAGAGCTTTGCAAAATGAATTTGTTTCAGTTTGACTCGTGTTTGAAAGTTGTAACGTTTATTCGATGTGTCACACATCAAGTCCATATTTAAACGACTTTTAAAATACCTACTTAGGATATAATTTACCATTTGTTTTATACATTGCTTTGTTGGTATTTATACCAGACATCGGTTATCACAGTTTGACCTAATTGAAACAAAAGCGTATAACAGTGTTCATTGCACACAATGCGTCCAGTGATCGGATTACATTGTAACACAACATTGGCTAATGCTGTAGGTACAGTCGCAGTCGGTACCATTGCATGAAGAAATAAAGCAAAACTGGAGCGATTTGTTGTGCAGATGCGCGGCAGAGGCGCGGCGCGATACGGCGAGCCAGAGGTCGTCGACCGCGCGACCGCGACGCCCGCGAGGGGCGTTGCAGACGGACGACTGCACGCGATCATGCGACTAATGGATCGTTCAATGTCATATTGAAAGAATATCTTCAAGTCTGACGTGAGATCCACAGTCGACTATTTGATTCACCAAATTGATGAGAATCGATAAATACCTTAAGCCAGAGAAAACAAAGCTGCTTCTTGCTGTTTGTCCGTCGTCGTCTGTGTCCCCATGTATGCTTAAATATTTGAAATTTGATGCGGTTTTAATAGATAAAGTGATTCAAGGGCAAAGTATACAACATCATGCTATGAACAAACAGGTGCAGAGCAGTAGTGAAAAATGTTGCAAAACCGGGTTACATCGGTTGTGACACAGACGAAGTTGCCCGAGTCAGCTAGTACTGAATAAATAATAGTGCCTTACTGATATAATACAGTTGAATTGATACTTAATACTATGTTATATAACAGTTTCTAACTTAATATCTAGATAATTTACAGTGACATCGAAAGGCAGTCTGCCCGACGAGAGGTGGCACTAATGAATTACACCATAACACGCTTGACCGCATGTCAGATAGAACTATATCAAACCAGTCGGAAATATTAATATCATGGATGACTTTTATTTGACAAGTTCGTGGGAACGAAAGATGATATATGTGTGTAGTCCTGCCACATCGATGAGACTACAGCTAGTGCCGAGACATCAGGGTGACAGCTGATTACAATAATAACATGTTTGAGACAGATGATTGCGCCGTAATTCGAGATCGCGATTAACGCTTACAATAGCACTTGAACTTAACTAGTTGAACGCAGCGCCGATCACCGCTAGTAGAATAGTGTTATTCGTGCAAAATATTGTGGTAACCTGAAGGTCTGGGTTACCTGAAATGAGATTCAATTTTCCGGATATTTGAGTTCTGGGGGCTAGTGTAATCTGGCGGTTCAATCAGAAAGTTTATACTTAGATCAATCGATAACTTTCGTAACGTCTTTCGTACAAAACTAGTCTACTTGCTAGACCTTATCAATGTTGTATAATCAATAGTAAATTTCAAATATTTGTTGTGTGTCCTAGCAATCACCCGAAATTGCTCACGGCAATTGTAACACCTTCTGTTACTTGAAAAAATTGTGATGAAATTTATTTTTTTAATGTTAATGATTCCATTACAAGTTTGGTACAAACTGTAATTTGATTTCCGTCGTCAACAATGGGCGATGAGAAAGTGAGTAGGTAGGTATAGCTTATGATTGTGAGTTATGACATCGCGCATTCGTTCAACAGTTACAGCAATAGGACATCGCTGCACACTGGCGCGGTCCGGATGTGTACGGAGTTCGTTTCCGCGATTATAATGCGACTGAATTATTAATACCCGTCGACCTGCCACCGCCACACCGCCACACCACCACACCGCCGCTCAAGCTGAACACTGTACACTGTACACAACTTCCTCGTGAATATTTACGACTCTAATTATAAGGCGTAGCTTGAAAAGGGGTCAGCCAACGAGCGATAGCTGCATGTCTCTGTAGTACACTACTCACTGGCAAAACACGATAAAAAGAGAATTAGGTATAGTCGACAAAAAACATACGGCACTTTTGCATATAATGTTGTACTTATGTAAATGTGGTACCGCATTTCTTTTCATCACTGTACAGTGCATACGTCATAGGATTTACCCACGCCTCCGAATATCCCTTCAGAGATATATACAGGCGTGTGAATTGCATGTAGGTAAAAAGGTATAGATTAATTAGGTAAGGTAAGTATTTGTTTGTCAACAAAAAGCTCTTTAGTTGCATAAGATAAAGTTTTGAGTAATCTCTCCGACTCTCCGGGCAGATGACATTATTGTTGGCAGTGGTTGACTGATGTAATAACGGGACAGCTATTGTTCGATAGGTGGGTCTCGCGCGTGCGCACGCGCCGCTCGTCGTGTATGGGTTGCATTACATAACGCGGGGCTGCATGAGTTGAATGCGAAGCGATTATTGACCGAGCACAACAACACTGACTCACGCGATCGCACCTTGAGCGATATTGGGCAGGCGACAGATATTCGACGACTAGTGTTACAAAAAATACATGAAACGTGGCTCCGAGGCTCAGTGGTTACAAGGAAAAGATCGCGGGTTCAAGTCCCGTCGGAGCATATACTTTTCCGATCTAAATATATTTGTACCTACTTATATGTAGATAAGTATGGCGTTACATACCTATGTAAACGTCAATGGTCAATGGTCAATCATCACATCAGTCATCCACTAAAACGTCCTTGTTGTACCTATTTAAATATAAAATACCTAAATATCTGAGTACCTATCTGTTATTTTGCAATGTATAAACACAACACATCTATATTCTAATGTAATGTTTATGGAATGTGGTGAATTTAGTAATTGCGGTCGCGGTTAACGTCGCCGATATCAAAATGTTTACAGTATTGCGATAACCCTTGCCGAAGACCTTACCTGCAGTTTACTATTAGGCGTGTTTATAGGACACGTCAATATGACATATTGACAGGGCGGTTAATTTCACGGCGAACGATACCGCAAAGGGAATCCTATACTATCAACGCACATGAAGGGATCACCCGCCATGGATCACGCGTTGAGGGCAATCGCGGGCCTCGGCGGGCAGAGGCGGTCTTTATTACTTGGCGAACAATATGACTGGCCAGCCCCGGCCTCGTCTGCAAAGCGCCTAACTTTCCCTTCTCTCTACAATACAATTTCAGTAAAATGAAGAAAATTTCCCAGTTAGTCAATATTGTGGTCTACAGAAGTTAAAGAAAACGAATGTTGAATTATATTGAATGTGTTTAGGTCAGGGCTTGAAACCGGTTTAGAAAATACCGGTTAATAAAGGTTAAAAAAATGATGAGCGGAGGTGACTCGGACGTCGGAGGTCGCAATGACCTCCGTCCTCCATGAACGCGGGCCTGGGGGTGACGGGTGGAGCCGCCTGTCACTCTAGCAGAAGCGCGCAAAGTGCGCCTCCCCATACCCGGGGGCTAGTTGGGGACACCGTGGTCCCTATATCCAGCGGGGGTCATCTCGAAGAGAAGGCCCCGGGTCTGCCGGGGTGCGAGGGATATGTTGGCTACTACCTCACCTCCGGCAACTGAAGACCCAAAGACGGCGTGCGTTTTAATCGGTTCGAGTCCGACATAACCTACCCAACCGGCTCCGGTGGGGGGGTATCCGTGGAGATTTTTCGCACGATAAAAAAACGGTTGCAGCGACGCGCGATCTGCATTATTGGGAGTCTTATTTTTATTTAATAATTACAGAAGTTGTGATTTAGTTATGTTCATTATATTTGATTGATAAAACTGTTCTTGTTATATTTTTATAAAAAATTTTTATTAAATAATTGTATTCAATTGAAAAGGGGCTACGCATTAAGTCCACGCGACCGAAGCACGCACGACACATTAGTGACTCCCTTCAGTACTCCTTTAAAAGTATCTCGAAGCACATTAGCCCTGCGCTTGAAAATTGAAATTTTGTACTAGTAGATTACACATGTGGTCCGCGCGAATTAAATACGAATGGTGACGACGATGTTGTCGGTAAGAGTGAAATCAAAACCTTTATTAACCGGTAAATTGAGTCCAAACCTATATAATTTCGCTCTTTAAGAATACAGGTTTTTTAGCGGTTAAGGTAGAGTCAAACCTAAATGAAACGCTCCCATGTACTTGCACTGAAACCGGTTTGATACATTAACCGGTAAACAAGCCCTGGTTTAGGTACTAGAAACTAAGTTTATGAGTATGTTGTTCAATGACGAAAACGGTTACCTACAAAAATACAAATCTTCGAGGCGCTCTTTAGACATGTTGATGTTCTTCCGACCCTCTTCCCGATATTCACCGAAATTGTCTACCAACTAGAGCAAGTTGGACCACTCGGATCTCGCGAATAGCAATACTGTTATTGTGGTGCCCTGAACATTCGCATACAGAATTAGTCATATTTAACGGCCAAGCCCGGTCGTTAAGTATCTTCGATAAAGATATCCGTGGCGAAACACATTAAAATCTCATTTCCTGTATATTTTATGCAAGTTTATGTGAGCAGTAAATAATTATGGAGATATTATAACCCGGCAATAAACTCGCAGTGCAGATATGAGTACGTAACGTATAGGTAAGTGTGGCCGTTCCAAACGGCGTTGGCCGCAGACAGCAAGTCTGCGCTACAGCTTGTGGGCACACAAAAGCGTACCGGCGAACTAACGACTTCGTCTACACCATTAGCCACCTTTGTCTCAAACGACAACACCTTTGAGAGAATGCGTGATAGTTCACCGAGGGTAAACTGTATGTCACTTCAGACCTTAGCCAAGATGTACTGATCATGCCCAGAAAAAAAAGCAGCAATGTAATTCAGTTCTTGGTACTAAATGGGACCTAGATGAAAGACCGTGGCCCGCGAGCTCAGTAATTAATTTGAAGTATGGATATTGAAGATCCAAAAATCCACACTAAATACAGCAAAGCAAACATAACGCTATCTATAAGATAGTTATACTCTTTGCAAGAATCACTCGTAGACCCAAAACCGTGACTAAAACATGCACAAATTGCACGCCAGTTGTAGGTATTTTCTACAACTATCTTATCTTTTGGAGCGAACTCACTGATATGTGAGAATCGCGCTACGGTATTAGCGATTAGGTTACTGCCGTGGAGCCGCCCGCTGTATGAGAAGGGCTGTGGCTTTGATCATTGAATACATGCAATACATTGGGCCCAAGTCTCTTTGAACCTCGGGTCTAGTGGGACCGAAGGGCAGTGACCCACGCTCGCAGTTCTGCTTCAATTATTTTCGTTCACTTATTTAATCCCGAATTGGGACTTTCCGTGCGGCAGGCGGCAGCAAATCGCTAGAATTGCTTGAACTCGCTAACTAAACGCTCGACCTCATCCATCTTCCTATTCTATTTTAAATGTTTTCTGAATAGACCTGTTTGCTCGGCGTTAAAAAAAGCAAACTTTAATTATGGTATCGTTTTCTTTGGAACGTCTCTAAAGGACGCCATTTATCTACGGTCATTACTATTTAAAGCGCTCCATTCATTTGGTAATGAAACAAAGACTGCTCAGGAATTGAACGACTTCATTCGTCACATGCGCGTCTGAGCTTTTTCTTAACAAATGTTGATATTTTAGTTTTCTGGAGAGGTATTGTGTTGGCTGGTCAAAACATACGTGAGTGTACGCAGATGACTCACCTCGGGCACATCGCGCACAGAGTACATCGGCGGAGATCGTGACAGTCGCAAATAGGTCCGGGAAAATAATTAAGTACTACAATATTGAGGCGCGCGGGCGCGGGTCCGCGGGCGCTCCCAGCGAGGTGGTGCGTCATCGGGGTCAATTGTCCAATTGATTACGTAACTGTCACTTGCATTCCTGCTACACTGCGAGTGAGGAGAAATACGATAGCGTTACATTGCGGCGAGTTTAATACAGTATATCACTGGTCTATCGCAGTTGTTAACGTAACTAGTGGTCGCGGCCTCTCCTTGCAGGTCTTGATACTATCTCACAGTAAGGAAACGGCTCGACTTTGGCTGTAGCTTATAACTGATGAATGTAATTGCATTAGCCTACCCCCTGCGGTAGAAAATAAGCACCCAACCCACCTCACACACTCAATGTACGGTGTCAAATGGGCTGTGTGCTTGTGATAAACGATGAACGCCTTGTGCATGGTTGTGTTGATATTTCTTGCGCTTTACCATCTACAGAAAAAAGGTAAATGTAAAAATAATAAGAAGGTCGGTAGATAAAGATGGCAATACTCTCACAAAGCACACTGTTACTTAAAGTAAATATTACGTGAGAGTGTACCGCGTGATGCTGCGTTTTCAGTGGATGATGAACTGAGGACGCGAGCCGTCACTCTTATTAACCTTTTCGATTGTTCAATAATAGCGCTGGAAAGTTCCTAGACAGCTAATTTGTAGCTGTCGATTGTCTGTCGGACTGCCACTCGACCGGTGTTCGGGGCTCGAGCGGCACGTGACGGCTACACAAAGAGCGGTGTAATTGCGTTAGTGAGACATCGCCGCGATAACGCGAGATAATGTAATTGTTCTGCGAAGGTGTAGGAAGGCCTTTCTAAAATGAATTTGGAAAAAAGTCAGCACAGAGGACTGGATAAAGCCGCTTATGTGTGGGCCGGCCCGGCCTGAGAGGATACCTCCAATGGACGAAGATAGATTAGACGGATTCGAGCGCGTCTCTGTGACTGCTCTAGGGCCGCTTTCCACTAACTGTGATTTTACAGACGTGTGCTGGAAACCCAGTATAGATTCGTAAAGCTGCGGGAGGCGCTTGTCATTTAGATACGAAATATTACTTTGCAATTGCGTCTTGTCCTCTCTAATAATTCGTTATGATTATATTTCAAGGTCTTCCTTGATTTAACCATGTGTAGAGACATCGTCGTTCGGTGTCATATTTATGACATTGTCAGAAGGCGTTTTAAATTTACGAAATTAAATTGCGAATCATGTTTGAGTTGGTGTGGCGGGTAGTGGTAGTGTGACGTAATCCGGTCCAATTGTCACAGCCGGTTGTGCTGCCGGTGTCCGCCTCCTGTCGTTAACGATCGTCCTTGTTCGCCATAGTGAGGAGCTTGTCTATTACGAAACTCAATTCTGAAGCTACGATTATTAGCTCACTACAAACTTCAAGCTAGCACCAACGGTTGCCCTAAATAGTTGAATGGAAATAAACTATTATACCACATTTTTTTAATAACCATCTGTCATAATGACACCAATCGTAATGGGGCAGAACCCACTAGTCACCAAAAACTACAAACAAAAAGTTATTTATGATAAAATTTGAGCGGCACGGCATAATTCAGGTTCAATGCTTTGTTCAGCATACGTAGACCGGCTCTAAGATGGGCAGCAGCCCCTTTAGATTGTATTTGTTGGGAAAAGCACGTCTCTATCTTTTCAACTCATTTATTTACTCCCCACTAAAAAGAATAATATAAAAAAGATTTACTATAGTGATTGCCAGCGAGTTTATCAGAAAAGAATGTGATAACCTCATCGATGGCAATGCCAGCTAGCACTTAGCTAATGCGTTAGTGTTCATTCGCCTACTCTGGCTGCACAAGACACTTGCGAATCTGGCTGTGTCTGGTGGCTACGGCCAGTAATATAGATTAATAGTCGCCGAGACATATTGTTCTTGGCATAGACTAATACCTGACAGAGAATCTCCTTCATCGTTATCTTTTTAGAGAAAAATTGAATTATATTAATCTCAATTCATTATGTTTCAAACACTACAGCATAATTTGTCCTCCATTTAGTAACTTATATTAGGTTGTAATTTGCTCTGCAGATCTTGGTATGCAAAGAGATTTGTTGTTAAGTGCGGCGTGCGCGAGTCAGTGATTGATAGAACGCAGACGCATCGGTGATTGACGAATGCCAGGTGCGAGGGCAGGAATCTAGCAGAAAATAAAAAGGAATATTTATGTAGCAGCATTATTGTGTATCTCGAGTGGCTCTAAGTAATCGCCCGACTTGAGAAATATGTTGATCCTAGAGACCATCATACATTTTACCGGGATGTTCAAGGAATCACCATGTAGCAAATCTATCGTTTGCAACGCCATCGCCAACCGCTCTTGTCAACCTATTTTTAAAGAAAAAGAACAATCGAAAAAACATTTGACAGTGATCCATTTGTACTGAGAATAGCATAATTCTACAAAGCTCTATCATAGGTCCTTGGTTAATCTTTAACGGAACCGTAGGCGCACATGAATAATATTTAGGTAGTAATGATACTAGATGAATTGGTCGAAGCCACATAGACAAACATACAGAACAACACATTCGCTAGGAGAGCGCCTGCGCACGTGACATGCCGAGTGGTTCGCCTTCGGCCTGTTCTCACCATTAAATGGCAATTATTTATAGGTACCTAAATAATTATTTAATTATTTAGGTACCTAAATATACATCGCGCGACGAACGTCGCTTGTCGCTACACGGAACACTCAATTTTAATAGCATTCAAAGCCAGAGAAACGAGCTATCATTTCAATAGCTTAATCGCATACATTTTTATAAGTAGATATTATCCTAGAGAAGCTAACCAATAATGTTGCTCGCTTCTATTTGCCACCTTTTAGTTTGGAAATGGATACGAATGAAAATCATAAAAATGCTTTTAACTAAGAAAATAGACATGAATTCTGTGAATGCGATGGGCCTGAAGAATTTTTCATTAACATTCCAACCAATGATAGATTCTTTAAGACCTTCCAAATGAGAGATATGCTTTCTACTGATGCTATTTGAGTCTTATATTGTTTATAAAATTTTATATTTGGTGACCTCTAAAATGGTACGTCGAAAAATAGTGATTCGTCGTAGTGGATACCTGGTGACCTCGGGCTCCGGGCCACTTGGCAGGTGCAATCTAGACAATTGATGGAGGAATCGGCCTCGACTGACAGTTAGCTACTCCGACAAAACTGCGGCACGGGGGGAGACTGTTCGACGGACACTACAGATGAAACAATTCGAGCGAGGCCGAGCCATAAATTAGGGCTATCACAACGAAATCTAAATGAAAAAAAGAATGAATAACTAAAATTATACGCTCTGTGGCTTTTTTTGTTGGATAAAGCTATTTCTTCTCATTTTACACTATGTAGATAAATAAAACATTAAAAATACAAGCGCAAAAACCAACTACTTAGTATAATCAAATCACACATCTATGTCACTTACATCGAGAGAAATCTTTAGACTTAATGAAGTCTATTTGTCTACTGTCTTTTTGTCTGTGTATAACTAGGTAATAAGACCCCAAGCAAGAGTCAGTTATCAATTTAACAATAAGAAACCGACTGTTTTTGATTGTTTGGCTGCGTTTGTAACTTTGACAGTCCGAGTACCTACTACGCTCAAGAATACATACGCATACACACAGGAAGGTATAATTTACGACCGTATAAGTACTTCGTTTGGATTTCATTCTCTAAGCTATAATTACCAGTTTAAAGTTCGGTATCTCTGTGAAATATGATAATAATTAAAGTTGGAGAACACTTTCAAGTAGACAATAAATAGTCTACTATGTGATACTAATGTAGGCAATATTCTCGTAATTCTTAGCTGGGTACGTAAAACGTTACGCTTGCCTCCTGCAAAACTATGCCATTGACCTAGCTGTGTTTTATTTTCGACTAACCGAAACTTTAGCTAGTTGACCAAGAGGTTTTTGTATTTCAAAGCATTGGTTTAGAATGCATAGAGAAAAATAAATTATAGGACGCACAAGTGTACAACCCTAGCAGCACACGGCACTACGATTATACAACTCAATGAATGAATTGTAACAATAGTTGCCAAGCGAAAAGCATTCTGAATGAGCAGAGTATAAGTTCAGACGTGGATGGTTTATGTGAAAAATCAAACAAAACATCCGCAACACAAATACAGCGGACGCCATCCGGCCGGGCGGTGGGCGGCGCGGCCTCACCACCAGCCACGTGTGCCGCGCGCCCGCGGCCGTCAGACTATTGGAACTTGTTACTACGGCGGAGAAACAAACCACATTAAGATTTATTGTAATAAAGGGCCAAACATTACAGAAAGTGTTTAAAAAGTTACATGAAAATATCTGAACCTATGTGAAAGTATCAAGTGCCCGAGTGTGTTGCGCCTCGATCGACAACGTGATAGTCATGTAGCGGCGAAGCACTTTTATCTACAATAAAACTTAAGAGATGTTTCGGTGTAAGCTTACACGTACAATAAATCGAAGTAGGGTGTGAGTTATTTCAACTGTCTACTGAAGAAGCATAAAATGTAACATAAACATTGAACAGTGTGTGAACACGAAGACTGCTCAATGTACGTAGCGCCCATCTAACACCTGGTGCAGCCGGTGCACTCGTGCGCGTGGAGAATTGGTTGTACAACTTAATGAGAGACATCTACCCTACTGCTGTTGGTTTATACATACATCCCACTATGACTTTCAATCTTAACCTACTTGAATCTTTTGTTCAAAATTTATAAGCGTCAAGCAGAGTTTGTCCTAAAATTTTCAATTAAAACATAAATATACAGTGTACAAAAGCAATGAAAATACACCAGGCATAAAAGTGAACATTTACTAGAACTACTTAATCGCCTGGAACTGTTTGTAAGACATTGCAAGAACGAGTATAATGGTTTTCGTGATAAAATAGTTTTACCTAGCTATAGATGAAGATCGAAATAAACATTTTACGTGTACACACTCATCTGCCAGCAAATATTGGAAGAGGTCTGTATCCAGCAGTGCACTTGAAAGTGAAAGGCTAATTAATGAGATAAAACGTGCATCTATGTCAATACAACACTGAAACTTTGATCGGTTAGCTGGTGCAAGTCAAAAGCCTGGATTATTTATGGTTTTTATTTCGAGAACTCGCGAGTGACAGCTCGCTGTTGATATTTTGACACACTGTAGGTACGTGGCGAATATTTTCACGATTTGCTTCTCGAAATTGCCTCAACACGTAATAATTTTAACTATATCGTTGCTCTTGGCACCAGCAGCTAACCTACTTTCCGATAGGGTCACCAAACATTCTTCACAAAATACCTACATTAAACCCGAAAAAAGCACGTAAGCAGGTCAAAGAATCAAAGAATCAATTTCGTTTATTCAGTTTAGGCACATAAAGAGCACTTTTATGAATGTCAAAGATTTACAATAATTATGTACCTACATTTGTCAAAAATATTATCACTATCACTATCACTACATAGTATAAAATAAAGTCGCGTTTTCTGTCCCTATTTTTCTTGTCCCTTTGTATGCCTAAATCTTTAGAACTACGCAACGGATTTTGATGCGGTTTGTTTTAATAGATAGAATGGTTAAAGAGGAAGGTTTATATGTATATAACATCATGCTACAACTAACAGGTGCGGAGCACGAATGAAAAATGTTGCAAAAACGGGGTGACACAGACGAAGTCGCGCGGGTCAGCTAGTAGATTATAATAAATAAATCATTTGAAAATGATTCTTTCTCTCTTTTTAGGTATGTTTGGTACCTTGTGTTTAGTATGTACTAAACACTATCATTCATAATATGATTAATAACTGAATGCCATAGGTATACCTAACAAATCCGCCCCTAGAAATAAATAGATCCTTATGACGTTTTTAAATGTCGCTGTCGCTCGGAAAGTTACCGGCAGGTACGAACTAATGGTAGCCCTGGTCCAGTGGCAGTGACGTATGGCGTGTGAAACGTCGCTCTCTGGAGGCACAGTTATATCACGTCGTCTGGACATTCCAGACAGTAATGTAATCGTTTCTTAAGAATTTATAACGTGATGTAACAGCTACCGCGCACTCGGTACTTTATGTTGTCAGTCTGTTTTCGTAACCCGGCTTTACTTATTTATTATGCATAGTTTGGCACATTGAAATGAGTACACTTTGCAATGATGTATCTTATGTATTGTAGTTACACTAGCTACCATTAAATATAACAGAAACGCGCTACACTTGATCGATTTGTCGACGACCAGCTATTTTGTGCTTTTCCATGATATTTATTATAGAATCTAAAGTAAAAGTATACCTTTGAAACTGCTGTAAGGCGAAACTATTCAGCTTCTTAATATAGTGTAAAAGTACAAATGAGTTATCAATATATATAACAATGAGTCCCACCATGTGCCATCAATCAACAGTATACATGGAAAATAGTTTAATCAAAGTTTTACAGTCATTTCACATCGCGGATAGATTAAATTTTTAATTTATTTATTAAACATTTCCAATTATTGCAGTATAAACTGTTGCGTCAAATGTGTGCTGATGCCATCACATATTGCCGCAATTATCATGGACAACCAAAGGCACAAAAGGTCGCTCTCCTCTCTCGTCACATCTCGTCAACCTTGACTATTTGCCTTCATCAATATTCCAGCACTCGCCCAACATTCCCTCGATCTTCTGTATGACTTTACACAGGATAAACCCACTACCGGTCCTCTAAAATTCATCTCCCGGAATTTGAGCAAATTTAAAAACAAAAACATAAAAGCCCGTAAAATACATGTTTACTTAAAATAGCGAGTCCAATAACGTACGGAAATAACTTGCTGCGTCAACATTGCGCGAACAGCGGCGTGGCGACGCGGCGACGGCGACACTCCACAGTGCATGTAATGTAAAGGAGATGGCAAACGCATGGAGTGCTCGAGAGGCGAGGTGCACTTATTGCGACTGTCCAGAACTCAACTCGTCTGTTCTTGACCGTCAACGAGGCTATCCACTCCGCACGGGGCGAATACGTGCCAATACACACTCCCAACGAACATCAAGAATGGCACAAACTTCTGCTCAACGTATTCACCATTCGCCGCTAATGATAAAAAGATGGTACACTAAGATATGGTCATTTCAAGTGGCAAGACACCAGAAATATGCACTTGAAGGTTTTGTACCTTACTTATTGTCTAGTATCTACACGTATAGATATTGCCTACAGGAAATGTACCCATGTTACCGGTTGGTGAAATAGATTGTTTGGAATGTGCCTAGCAGTTTCAATGTCAAGTAGTAACAAAGGAGCATTGAGTTCGGTTCTCAAGTTCACTCAAAAGTCGTGTCGGTGTAAAAGTCCTGGCGCGTCGTGCTCGCGCCGCCACACACATTTATTTTGTCCTCGCCGGAGGCTAAGCAAATATGTAGTGCATGCACGTTGTTTATTCAACTCTTGAATAAAGCTCGTAAGTGCCTAGCTCTCTGAGGTTTTATGTAGATTCCTACAACCTCTATCTATTTATTTAGTGGTAAAACTTTTGTATTTTTCTAGCAGTGGTATGGTACTTAAGGGCGTTGGTATTATGGTTTTAATACAATTACTACTTATCTACTGACTTGATATGATATTTTTATACCACTTAGTCACTCGCAACACCAGGGGCATCACACTCGAACTTCCGACTCTGTAGAATCTTAAAATTTAAGATAAGTGAGTTTCTGTGCCGCCTGCGCAGTACACTAATCGATCTTCCCACTGACAGCACAAAAAGTCTCCAGAGCTCTGGCTACTCTGCTCACCGCTGGAAACACTACACACTGTTATTATTAGCCGCGGTATTAGCATGGAGGTACTTCCCCAGTCGGATTGCTCCAGTGGGAGGGGACATACCGTCGCGTTCTACAATCGTATTAATAATGGGTATCCTAAGCATTTTAACAGGTATACCAAGCTTAATCACCTGCAATTTTTTTTCTATTGCTATTTCTTGTGCTTTTTAATGGCACAGCTTTGGACTAGGTATCCTAAGCTTTCGACAACTGCCCATATCTGGTTTATAAAACCTATCACGATCAAAATGACTCCGCCGATGCTTATCACACTTCTAGTACTTATTGAAACTAATCTTAAGTAAAGGCGGAATATAAGACTTAGGCTAATCTTACACTGACTTTGAGCATCCAAAGCTTTCACTTCGAAGTCTAGTTACGTAAAGCGACTATTAACTGACCTTCAGAACCCACTGGTGATATCGAAGCATTGCAATTACTCCAGTTGTTAGACTTTTTAGTGCTCAACTACCCGTAACGACTATCATAAATGTTCATATGAAAACCGAGACCGACGGCTTAACGAGCTCTCCGAGGCAGGACTAGATTGACTAACTCTTGTATTTTACGTCAGTGTGCGTTAATCCTTATCGCAAACAAAACCCCACAAAGATTAAGTAAGAAAAACAGTCAATGTGCTTGTTCATTAGCGTTGGTGAAAGAAACTAACGTAGGCGCGTGTTCCAGCCTCCTCGCTGACTGGCGAAGTAGTTTTTGCAACAATCATATTATTATCGTGATGATCGGTTCTCTGACGTCAACAGAACGTTTCTCAGAATACATTTCTAAGGTGAGCGCCTTGTGCACGCGCATATTCATAAATATTCACTTTACTGGCTATAAACATCAATTTTACGATACCAACACACGAAGATTTAAGTAAGTACGAGATTTATGGCGTTTGCTGAGGGGTGGACACTTTGGACACAAGCATTATGTCATGGTGAACAGCTACTATTTTGTAAGTAGCTGCTCTGGAAGTTGGACAAATACATACGTATAATATTCACGCCTGCATAGCCACAGGTGCATAAACACTCACCAATTACGACGGTCATTGCCGTCAAGCACTCAAGCGAGTAGTTTGTCACTAACTGTATATTAACTATCGGATAGAGAAAAATACACCGCTCCTCAAACAGCACAAAAAGAAAGAAGCCTTGAGCATTGAGAATACTTTAAACAAGTAACAATAGTGGCTGGTGAATCTCGCTCTCGTGTTCATGCCTATGACCAACGTGTGTGGAGTTAGCAATCTAGCGCGCTCGGTAAACTCAACCAACACCAGTCAAAACCCACATCTATTCTATAACCTATGTTTCACAAAACTAATAATTTTGAAATCTTCCTATTTTTCAAGGTTGATGCGAAGATATGGCGGCTGATTTGCTGTGCAATTTGAAAATAACGAAAAGCTTTGCGACTATTCATGTTCAATGCCTATACAACATCCTCATTTAGAAGTTACTGAGCGAAGGCACTAACACTGAATCGAGTTCACTAAAATTAAAGCACTTACTATGTTATTTCCAGTGGTACAGGTGCTTACATTCAGTAGTATTCCAGCTGAATCGAGTTGCAATCCCATCGCACTAACAGCTGTTATTGATGCGCCCCACTTAGCGCAATGAAAACACACGCGTTTTATCTCCAACTATATCGAGCATGTGAAATAACAACGTAAAACGTTCATGTCGGACATGAAAGGCGAACAATTGATGACGGACGGCACATTTTATATATTTTGATAAATTCCACATTGGGTATGCAGCACCCTTATGATAATTTTGATTGCAAAACAGTGACTATGGGTTTTTGTTTGTTACATAAGTCTTTGCTAGTAGAGTCTACGTACTGTCTTGGGGATGTATTATTTTAATCATAATTACACCATTGTAACCCTGCATAAAAATCTTAACTATTTTGTCTATGATTCAAATCTTGTTAGACACAATCTTGGTTAAAACAACCCGACGGAATGTTCCGACTGTAGCACCGCCTCAAAATTAAGATTGGTCTGCACCTTCCGTCGGGGTGTAATGGAAAAAAGAAAGTAACACAAGACAATGTTTTGGCTTTAGTTTTTATAATGATTTAATGATTATTTTCTTTTCTATTTTATATTTAAGTTTGATAAGACTCTAAAATGTATTCGTGCGACTAGGTCACTGGTCACTGGTCAGTTTGATGAAGCGGTAAGACGGCTGACGGTTCCCATTGACAGAGTCCGTCAAATCCTGTTCGTAAAGTAATATGACGCGTGTAATCAATACTGGATAGGTGGAGTCGGTTCGCGGAGGTCGGCGCTGTGATAACTGGCGTGTCGCAAGTGTGTCGCGCTGTGCTGCGCCCGACTGACACCACAAGGTCGCTCGTCGCGCTCTTATCAGCGGAGTGCTCGCGGACACGCGTAAACATGATCGACCGAGTTATCAATACTTAAACTATTGCTAAATTATAACTGAGTGGGGCGAATTCTCTTTAGAAAAAATCTGATTTATTGCCTGCCTACACTCTCAAATACAAAAAGAGTAATTATTTTCACCTGAAATTTGGATTTAAGTACATGTGCAAAAATGATATTGTTTGGTTTACGTTTTCATCTGAAATCAGAGTATTGCAGTGTGTCGTACTTTTCGATCGTTAGTAGCAAAAGCAACAAATAAATAATAGCAAAATTTGTGTGTTATCATTTTTGTTTGTTTTTAGTTTTAAAGACAAAGTTTACCAATGGACGCCAGGCGCGAGCGAGAGTTTTAGATAACTATAATGAATACAGTTAATGAGAACGGTGGCACTTTCAATGTAAGCACCATTGGCCTTATTATTTGACGAGGCGTGGACAACCCCGATAATCAGTCCGAGTGCTGCTGACTGAATTCACTACGCTTTCGAGCCGAAATTCCGACGAGAACACTGTAATCTGCGTATAATGAAAAAATATTACCCAACTATAGCACGGTTATGTATAGTGTATGTAGGTTAATCTGTTCCTTCATAGATTTTCAACTACTTATTAGAACTGGACAAATGAGGTTTCGTTAGAAGCGTCTTAATGGTTCACTAATTATAGGCTGTATGACGTGTCACTGAATCTTGGTCATTATGCGTCAGAAGGGAATCTAATGTGGAGCCATCTAACGGTCATTAAGTATTGTGTTAAAAAATAATTATATCCGTAAATTATTATCTGCTGCTCGTCTCAAAATAAATATATTATAGAAATTAGAAGTTCAAAAACTAAAATCCGACTATTGAAAATCACACTGTAAAAAGTATTTAACTATACAATATCAAGGTTAGCCGTGGTCGTATGCCAGTTACTTTGAGAAAACAATATATTCCAGGGAGAAGTAGCATACGACCACATCTTTGATATTTTGTTGTATTTTAATACTTTTTAGAGCGTGATTTTGCAGTAGTTCGGTATTATTTTTTAAACTTACACTACTCGTAGTACATTACAATGATATTCGCGAGTACATACCTACCGAAGGTTTCCATGAACCTCCAAATTGCAATATTAACTTTCAAATCGCAGTCCAGCGTTACACTGACATTAATGACAGAAGAAGGTCAAACTGTATTACATGGGTAAATTTATGTCCCATGTAAAGACGACTCTGTTCTAAGGCTAAAACTAGTTATTCTCCCTAAAAAATATATTCCGACTGTTTTTTTTGCTTGTGCTGTCAGGTAATCTTCTTAAGCTATAATATTTTCTATACAAAATGCATAATAAAATAATGTCTCGGTATATTAGCTTCATATTGAATGAATTTTTAATGACTTAATACATATTCCAAGTAAAGACATAAACGAGCCCTGCGTGCAATAATGAATAAAGTTCGTTTTATAATATTTTCCACTCAGTCATTAGCAGTCTGCACCTATCTGCCTATGACCACACTACGTATACCTACCCACTACACGAAAACATTAGGCATTGCTGGTTGTTGCTCACAAGTTTACAAGTTCGACTCAGGTATCTGCTACGCGTTCTGATTACATAATATATCACGCATAATATACTATAGGTAAGTCACTACACTTAGGTACCTACAGTATATTATGCGTAAACAATACATTTTATATGCTGACAACTATTACCTACATTGTAGAAGGCATGCCTAAGGATAACGTTTAAATCATAGTTATACCTATATCAATAATAATAACACCTATTACAAACATTAATTATACCTATACACTTGATAGTTCTATAATACGAGTTTGACGGACTGCATATAGAAGGATCTGAGCGCTAATATGGTGCAAAATTGGGAGTGGCAAATGTAATGGGGTGTGACTAATTGATTAACTAAACTAATGATAGAATGAACACTACAATAAAAAAATTGACATAATGAGTTAAACACTTGTACGACACCCATAGGGTAGCCATCCTCATTTCTATATTTTCGTTCCCCTCTGAAAGTGGCAACCATATACAAGTGTATTTTTAATGTTGCTGTTCACAGGCCATAGCATTCGCTCGCCATCAGGTAAGCAGTGTGCTTCTTTGCTTTCTTTGAAGTACAAAAAAATTGCAGAATCAATATCCCGTTCAAGTTCGGCTGCTGCCTGTTGCGACAACCAACAAAATTTTAATTGGGCAGCCGCGTTCCGAGACGGCAAGCAAAAACGTACTTCTGGAGATGGACGCGGCGCGCCGACTCTCCTGAGACATTGCATTGAGAGTTGGGCGGTTACCACAATAACGACGAGGGCAGAACTCAGTAATGTCGGACGAATGAAATCAAAGCTAAGTAAAGTTTACCTGGTAAACTTATGGATACACAAGCATTTTTGGATCAACAGTTGTCTAGAACTGACTATACAAAAACAAGTTCGTTTCCTTTTAAACTACCTACATTCAGATTGCTCACCCCAGAGAACATTTGTAGATAAATAGAATGAAATAAACGATACCAAACAACAAAATAGTTCGCAGTGGTGAATAATTTCACGCGCACATTCGTTCGCATTAATTTATTAAATAACTGTATTGTGTACAACCAATATCCTATAGCTCGAAGAACAAAACGGTTTTCGGGACGTTTGAGCAGCACTGTACGTATACGAGTAATATACGAATGCGTATCGAATCAATACACAGTACTCTCGGCTCCCATCGAGTGGCAAACCGTTGTCTAATAAGCTGAGGTGCACGCGAGGCACGAACTCACAACACTTATGAAACACGCCAGTGTATCCATTTACCATGCAAAAAGGTTTGATACGAGAAAATTGGAAAACGCATCCAAAATTACGATCAGAAGTAGGTAGAGTCGCATGGACATTTGTTGTGTATGAAAGTCTCAGTTGCAGAAATTTGATACGGACTATCTTGATCTCACATTTCTATTTCGGAAGAGTGCTGCGAGTTCGCGTGTGGCCAATGTGAACTAGCAGCACTCTTCTGAAGCAGAAATGTGACACCAAGACACATTAGCAATTAATCTGGATACTGATTCAGTTTGGTCTAGTGTTGACAGTTTGGTGTATTATCATTATCTCAAGCTTATTCATGCCTAATTGTCTTTTAATAGGAAGTTTCATTACATATCTAGGTGTATATAGTGTACACTACATTGTACATAAGTACCGACGACGTGCCACAAGATATTATTTTACATCAGTGAAATCCTTCATTAATTAAACAAAAGATGCGTGGCTTTGAAATGTTTTGTTTAGATGTCGGTAAATGCGAATCATCATACAGTCTGGCATAACGTCGAGCTAATAAAACGATATAATTCACAGAGAAGGTCGGGTGAGATCATGCTGCACCGGCGCGGCGTCCGAGCACGAGGCGACTCGCGACAGGGGCCTGTGTCTAATTATAACAGACTTGCTGCAAAACCAGTATATCAGATAAATTAAATAGCGTTATCGACAAACACAACGATTAGCAAATATTTATATTACACAACATTATGTGTCTTTGTCAATCTATCTATCTATCTGTATTGACCTCTGAAATCTGTAATGCGGGAGGCCAACTATACATACCTACTGACGTATCAAGTTTAAACATGGGACTGATAGTAGGCAGTTACTGTTGTCTTTTGAAGCTTTTAACACTAAAGGTTATCACATCACATAGGTAAAAGCGATTTAAATATAAGAAATTACAAATAGGAAAGAAAGGGAGGACAATCTCGCAACTGCCGCACAAACCGCAATTGAATTGTATAACTTGCGCAACTTTAATTATAGTTTTCAGTCAAATTCCGCCGTTCTATTTTTTGCGCAATCATCAACTACAAGTGATTTACTTTCCCATAGTGCGACTTCGCGCCGCTCAATATCTGTCAGTAGCCAGTACCTCACTCAATTACCTCTACACACCTTAATCCATTACTGTGTAGCATATAAAAAAATCTTCCCTATCTTTGTAATAATTGATGACGTGTGGTTGTAGTTTTAGTGAATGATATCATAACGACAACAAATGAATGTCACTTCGTGTCACGTGAGAAGTGACTCGATACAATAACGCGACCGTTGGAACACCGCACTAAAAACTGTAATGATTCAGATATACTTTTATACAACAAGTAATTTGCAACATCCGTTGCTTTTTTTTTAGCCAAATAACAACGATTTCAACGGTAATCACAGAAAAACAAGAGATATAAATTTCACATTAGATGGAGATAACAAGTAAACAAAACATAAATAGAAACTTTGAATAATCTCATGGACACTACGCCAAATGCTAAAGTGATCAAACAGCGACTATGGGTGTCAACCTTGAGTCGATATCAAATAAACCTATTTATAAATGACCATAATGGACGGCCGCCATTCCGCAATAAAAACGTATCATAACATGTGACAACACAGTACACAGTAATGATTGTGCGAGATGAAGCTGTCGATTTCATCCGCAGTGAAGTCGCGCCGCGCCGAACGGCACGCGTTACTCTGTATAAGTACGAGATTCACTCTATTTAATTAGTGGCTCAAATCTGCTATACCCAACACTTGTAAATGTTAACAAGTTTGGAACTAGTGTGTCTTAACCAAGGTCACACACAAGGCTCGTCTCTCTTGTAACTTGTCTGCTTCGGCGTTGTCGCACTTGTTGAAATATGTTCAACTAATGGTAAATGTGCCGCAGTAACTATGGGCAGACATTAAAAGAATGGTAATCGAGGACATCAATGAAGAAAATAAAACAAAACGTGCGCAGTGAACAAGAAACGGTGAAATGAAACCGAGGAAAACGAAAACTGCAGCAAATAATTAATGTGCAGGAAACAAACGAGTCGACAAGAAAGCTGGTTCACTGTAACTGACCAAATAAGTAGCGGAAGGAATGCGCCGAGCCAATCAATGGCCCCCGCTGCAAAACATCCAGTCATTTCTCTTCAGTTGAGTTATAATTCACTGCATTTCATGGAAATGCTATTTCTTGATATCAATACAAACCATGCTTAATATGAAAAGGGGTAACTCTCATTGAAATCTACGCGCTCAACTATTCAAGTAAAAGGCCGTCACGCTTTGTACTCTTCAACTGAATTTATAAACATATAATGCTCTGGCGTGCATTTGTGATTATTGTGAACTAATTCAACGAGAACAGTTCACAATGTAAAGAAATGGTGAGGCGAACACGCAGTTACTAGAGCAATCTGTTAGAAATCAAAATAAAACAGAGTCGCCCCACGGCATGTCTTCATAAAGTTAAATTACCAACTTACTGTACAGTTACGAAATCACACGTAACAGGTACGAGTTTGTCGATGTAAGATTTGCCATAATAGTCAATTCGCAGTAAGGCAAGTTTACTTACTTGTATAAACAAGCATACATCGAGATACTAATAATAAAGAGGTGATGTTGATTATCTTGCAGTAATTTATATCGCCACTTGCTGGTATACTGTATAATTGCGAAATTATACAGGATACCAGCAAAAATCTTACTAAGAAGTTAGATTTATGTAAGCTTGGAGACTATACACTAACATGGATACTTTAAATGAAATTTAAGATAAATTGTTTAAGATGAGTCCTATTGAAAGTGCCTCGAACTTTCCCCAGTCGCAACCTGGACCAGAACCGTATAAATAATACTACACAAACGAAGATTAAATATATGTCATTATAAAATTAGACTGTATAGTAGAGATAAAAGAATGAATTAACATTCCCGTTCAGATCGTCAAGAAGGGTGAATGCCAAAACTGCACAGCATCACCGAAAGAAATACAATTTTATATTTAAGAATAAAAAGGTAAACGACACGACGCGGCGAAGTCGACATCATCGAATCTATTCATAATAATCGCCTGTAAACATGATCGTCGGTAACAAATCGATAAAATTGTAAAGTCTACGGCTAATGTGACTAGATTGGCAAGTTATGTGAATAATCATTAAAATAAAAAACTTCGTGTGAATTAAAACAACAACTGCTTGTTTGTACAAACGAGTTTGAGTGGATTCGTCAAGCAAATCAAATTAAGTACGGAGATTAACTACCAATGTAGAGGAACAGCAATGTGGGACCTGTGCGAACCGCAGAGACCTCTATCAATACGGGCGTGGGATATTGTTATAAATGCATGAAAGAGATTGAAATATCGTCGCGATAAGCAGAATCGTTAGTAGATATCACAACCACTGAGCAATCAACGACAAATATTTGATAAATGACGTCAATCAAGGTCATACAATGAGCTGGAATGATGTAACCGCAACAACAATAGACACGGATAAATGTGTACGTTTTTACGGCAACCAGCATAATTAGCGTTAGACGTCAATCTCAGAGCGACGGCACCTTCGCATTAAGATGACATCATGATAACATGCCTCTGCGATAAGTTGAAACCTCGATCTGCTCTGCGTGACTTGTGCAATCACATAAATCTATATACGAACCTCTTTTGGTCTGTTTTTCACGTTCCTTTTCCTTTTCCCTTGCCTTCTTATCCCGCTTCTCGCGTTCTTGCTTCTCCTTTTCCAGGCGCTTCATCTCTTTCTTGATATCCTTTTCACTTTTCTTCGACTTCGTGTCATCGATCTTCTCGGACAATATGAAAGTGCCCGTCTGGACCTTCGTATCCACTTCCTCCTTCGGCCTCATCGTGTATCACAGGCCACGCGGCACTATCCACTCACACAAGGATAATGTAATTAAAACCACAGAATCCCCTGTAAATGCACTCTCGAAGAAATTTATCTCGACGTTTCGTTAGCGTAAAGAATTTCAATTCGGCACAGAGCGGGTGCGCGCCGGCCGCGACCGAAGTTTTATCGTACACGTAGCTAGGCGCGATGCTCGCTATTGGCGAAACGGTATCGAAATTATCACTGGCACTCTTAGAGGATTTCAAAAGTGCGCGGATGATAGCGAGATCGATCGCTTGCGAGTACGTGTGCGGAGTGGACGAAACGCGCTACGCACCGACCGTGACTGAGTCTCGGCGAACACTGCCGCCCCTCTGGCCTCGGCACTGACTGAGCGGCGCTGGCACCATGCGCAAGCGACGCGTGCCGTTGTACGTCGCCTCCGACTCTATAAATAAAGCCTCACTTCCTATATACCAAAGATTCAGAAGACGATTTATGGCCAATGAACCCATGAAATAACGATGAAGTGACTAACACCCAAATAAAAAAAAAAAGAATTAATATCATTTTTTATGTTTACATTTATTGGTTCCGATGCCAAGGTTCCGAATCAGTAACATTAATTAGGGAATGCTCCTTCGGTCAAGGTTAAGAATTTGGGTTCGTTTTGTAAAGTGTATAAGATACTTTAAGACAATCAGAACAATTATCTACGTTCTCATTCACCCGATCTTCTAAGACAATTTCAACTCTTCACCAATTTTATGTCTGACATTGTAGAAATTGTCTCCTAAAAATATTTTCAAGGGCTGTAGCGACGATTGCATTTTCAAATATGTTGTGGCGGTCATTAAATAACAGAGACAAAGAGCCCCTTGGAGTCCTAGATATAAGATACCTTGAGCATAGGCACCTATCACGTGAATAGCTATAATTGGTTTAATATTTTGTGTGAAATGTTAAAGATATCATGATTCACCGATAAGGTCGACATAAGTAAGTCCACATTACGTTTATCTACATTCAATACCGGATTTGAAAATAATAATAGCGTTATTGACGCAATCAATCATGTTTAGAAGTTCGCTGAATCGTACTCAAAATAGAGATTTCGGTTGTTAAATGCCTCGGAAACGTAACACAACACGAAATGCATAACTAGATCGTACCAGAGAATATCAACAGCAGCCAATGATTGAGTTTGGGAAAATAATTCGGACAGGAAATTTGGATGCTTGCTCGTGAAATGTATTTGCTGTCTAAATCTCCTGCTTGCGTATCCAGTTATACTGTACAAGTAGTACCTAAAATTGTTCCAAAGGCTACGAAATATGTTATTACTTCGATCTACCCACCCCTAAATTCATAATCCGAGGATGAAATATTTTGCGGATCGTCGTCCTTCGCAGTAACTTGCACACATTAAAATATGTGCAACGTTGAGCGTGCAACGAGGACCGCCCATGATGATCCACGCCCATGATTGTACGGAGGTAGGACACGACGGTATCTCCCGTCCGAAATGAGCTGTCCAACTGGGGAAGTACATCCGCCCTACAGAAGACCGCGGTCATAATAACCATCGTGTTGTGTTCCCGCCGGTAAGTAGGGTAGCCAGAGCTCACTATACCCCTCCTTCCCCTCCCCTTCCTAGCCTCCCCACCCCTTCCCAGCTCTCCCCCTTTCCCTTCAGGGTGGGCAGCGCGTGTGTGACACCCTTAGTGTTGCACACGTTCATAGGCCACGGTGGCCGCTTTCCATCAGGTGGGCCGTGTGCTTGTCTGCCTCCTACGTAGTATAATAAAAAAAAAAAAAAAACCACGTGATCACCCTTGGTGATAAAAGGGTGATATGCACTAATGTAGGCCAACCGCGGCCGATGTAAGATAGCGTTCCCCCGAGGTAGGATGTAATTAAATCTGACGAAGAAAGTCCGGATACCTAGATATTGTATATCGATGTCGGCTAGGTCTACCTGACCTCTTGTACTATAACTGAAGCATGATATTAAAGACCAGTTTTGCAGATTAAGTTCATCTTCTTTGTGTAGTACGCAATATCAGATTGGACTACGCTCAAGACGCGACGCCGTGTTCAAGTGTGGAACAATTCTGCTGACACTACATGAGTGGCGTAGACTGCAGACCGGTGTGGGGCATAGAGCCTTCTTTGTCGACCACTTGGAAACGACTTGTGCCATTACAGTCCAGTCGACTTATTATGTAAAATCGGTTGTAACAACATTTACTTTTACTTTACTTCAATTAAGACATCTTTTGAATACTCTACGATCGACAAGGACATTCAAGGAGGTGTCGTAGTTATAAAAAGGTGCTTGACGTCTCATAAACAAGTAACTTTGTAGTTAAATTGAACATTACAATGTTCAAAGTACAAAGTCATAAAGTATTCGCAGAATTAGTCAATTATTTCGTCTGTTTAAAACTACGTGATATAAATGTTACTTACTGCTCGTATGCGGATTGGCAGTCAGTTGCGACATTGTTATGAAATAAACTAACCTCTAGCTACGCTTACCTACGAGATGTGCGAGGAGCTTTGGGCCGGCACATCTACGCAATATTTCAGTTAATATACTTATTGCTTTTGAAATGAAAGACGAACCGTGTCGACACGACACGAATTTTCGGTCATCATCTTTTGACTGTACACCACCGTTTAGCCGTCCGTTATTGATCCTCTGTTTGTTAATGCTTGTGCATGTGCAATATGTGTATAGCACATTATTCCGCATGGTTCTCGCGCTAAGGCTCTGTATTGCTTACGTAAGTAGTAATAGCGCTTTTCATTCATGCCTGTTAAATTAACTTTACAATATGTAGCTACTTGGTTCGCAAAGTTTTATAGTGTGTATTGAACACAATGAAGCTGTACAATAACATACAACTCAAATTACCTAGTAGTGTGCTAAGTTGTAGTGACCATAACGCAAAAGTTAATGTTTTATTAGTGACCTTTTGATGTGTGAAGTTAGGCGCTGCGTGCTATGCATAGCTTCGAATGCAAAATGTTGGTAGGTGTATGTATGCAGTCGTGGATGTATCAGCATCGACGTGCCCGATGTACGGAGGTGTGGAGGTGTGTAGGTGTGCGGCGGTGGCGCCGCGGCGCGCTATATACGGTACGTTTCCGGGGGCGCCGACCGGCACTTCGGGACATTTCGCCGATGTCACACAGATCACAATGTTGCCTCACGTGTCATTGCACATACAATTACTTTGCAATGTCCTCTACATTAACAAGTCGACTGGGACCCGCATATTCTGGAGTACATTCCTACAGAATATCCAGGGTACAATCACTCTGGAAACCTTCCGGAATTGGAAACATCAATGAGTTTAATCAGGGCATTGGTAAATAAATATATTAAATTCAATTAGCTTGTCATCTTTTGTTAACTTGTAGCCTTAATAGAAGTGTTATGAATTTGATACTAAAGTAAATCTAGCTCGACCGAGATGAATACAATAATTTAAAATCAGCAAAGGAGTCAAATATGGGCAACGACAGGTGGGGAACAACACAAAAAGGATTCAGGATTGATCAGGATTAAAGTGTTCAGAGCTACGTAACGAAGTGCTCTACTCGAGTAGGTACTCCAGGTAGGTAGGAGAGTTCGTCTTTGTAAATGGAACATTAGTAGTAGATGAAGCCACAAGTAAGATCTACTGGAACATTTTGGTGTGATCAGCATTTGGACGTTGGAAACCTATAAAAGCTGACGTGAGATTTTTACGATTTGCAAGCGAAGGAAATGCAGCGGCGTATCTTCAAGTATAAAGTCAGTCGTGGTCAGTACACCGTATTAAAGAGCCATTCTATACCCTAGTTTCATCTAATTACCCCAAGATAATTTTACGGCTATTATTTGCTATTATAAAAAGTGATTTCATGGCTCTACAGTAAGTTGATTGAAAATATTGAAATGAAACTCGATAAACAAATTAATGAAATCGAGCTTGAACCGAGCGCTGTCCAGGACCTGGCACCGTAGACAGTCTCTCGTGCTTTGACAACATTGCCGCAACTCGTAAATCCATGCCATGGTCTCAACGACTAACGTTATCTGAAAGTGATGACTAGGGCGACATGTATGCGACACATTTGGGAGCTGTACGTACGAGAGACGCCCGGGCGGGTGGCGCGGTGCGGTGCGTGCAGGTTATCTTATCATGCGCATTTTATAGTTTGTTGTTGATTGCCAAACAGCCAATCGCATTACATTTGTCCAAAGCATGTGGATCACGGCTGCGATATAACAGTACTGTTTCATTTTTAAATCAGCAACTAATTTGTTAATATGTCTTCGAGATTATGCAACATTATCATTAATTTGAAGTGGACCAGTTTCCTAACTAGTAGACTCTAAAACTAGACTCGAGACCAAACCAGTTATGATAAGTATTAAAACTACCAAGAATGTGCGAAGACATTTTTGAGAACAACATGCTGTTCTCAAAACCTAAAAAGTCTGGTTAAATAAAATGTAAACTAACTTATAGACCGCAATATATTGACACAAATTTCCAGATCATTTGTTAGAGGATGGCGATCATACAGAGGCCTAATAACCTCACGACGAAAAGGAAAATAATAGTTATAGCACTGGTATCGGCAGCACAAATTGTGCGCTCAAATTACGCCGCGGAGGCATAATATTTTTTGCTAGACGATCCGTACTAGTATTGCATTTTTTTGTGGAAAGTATATGATACAATATGCCTATTATCATATACTAGCTGTTCCCCGCGGTTTCACCCTCGCTGCTAAGCACCTGTTGGTCGTAGCGTGATGTTATATAGCCTATAGCCTTCCTCAAGAAATGGACTATCCAACACTAAAAGAATTTTCCAATTCCAATTAGTAGTCCCTGAGATTAGCGCGTTCAAACAAACAAACAAACAAACTCTTCAGCTTTATAATATTAGTATAGATGAAATATTTCTAGTAAACATTTGCCTTTTCCTCATGAGGTAATTAGGCTTCTGTATAATCGCCAACCGATAAAATATTACCTAGATATCTGTCTCATTTTCTTAAGGTCTATTAGGAGGCATTTCAAAAGCCTTCTCTACATAGGTAAAGAAGAAGGTAGGCATATATCCTTCGCTTCTACAAACCATGTTTGCAGTTACATACAACTCTAACTACAAATCACCCCTACATAAAAGTCTCCTTAAATAGTGAAATGCTTTCCAATACTGCAGTTTGATAGGTACAGAACACAAATCGAATGTAAAGCTAGAACTAAATTACTAATTGCGTTCGGTTCACTCGTAACGTGAGCATTAATATTATTCGGCAGTCACGTTTTGCGGTTTCCTCTTACCTCACGCTTGTTGTATGTTGCGTAACAAATAATGGTTAAATTGTTGGACTTTTACGGTGCAGATAGCGTTGAGGAAGTTATAACAGCCATATGGATTCCCACTAATTTTATATTGGCCACAGAAACACAGCCCTTTATCATCGTCTGTTTAGAGGTTTGGAAAGTTACTGGCGTTTAACTCAAACTGATTGATTTATCGAACAAAAGGTAACTGTTCAAAGGAGCGAGCGAGCACGCGCGATGCTCGTCAATATTGTACACAGATCTGCATTTTGTAATCATTTGCGAAGTACTGTGAACATCCTTACACAACAACCGTACTGTTTCATGAACACAATGGAGTACTATACCATATTGCCGTAGCGCCACAAAGCTCGAAGTGTTTCCGTCATTTGACTAACTACGGATTTACTGTCTTGGAACCGATAGACACTGTTCTGGGAATGTACCTAGACACTCACTATCTACGGACGAACCTTAAAAAGCTCCGACCGGTGCGACACTCTGCCTCTGGACACAATACAATTAAACCTTTATCTCGTCAATAATTAAGACATTAAATCTAGCAAGTTGCTCTAATATATAGGAATGTCATAATAAAACAATCATCTGTTCTCGTTTCGACAGTTACGTTAGCGATAAAGCCATTCGACACACAATCGAGAACCGGTAACATTCGAGCGTAGGTTTTACGTAAAGGCCTCGGCGCTGCGCAGCCAGCTCGCCTTCACCTAGTTATTGAAATTCGTAATTAAACGGCAGCCATCATCTGACTCATCGACATTATGAGTTATAAAATCACGGAGGCACATAACAAACATGTCTCAAGCTCAATCGAAAGTAAAATCGATAGGCATAAATCAAACTCCATCGAGCATAAGATAATGTGTCTAGTACAATAAGAAGATGGCACTCAACTCCAGCACGCCGACCAATGAAACGTGATGACCTTACGGCACTCTACCAACTACCATACGTAAGCCGGCAAAAGCGTTATACAATTACGTAATGACCTGTTAAAATTCGCAAAACATACGATACATCGTATAATCAACAAAGCTGTTATACGAGGCAGAACAATTTAGTCCAGCCCCGGGGCTAGCAGCAGAATGTAGCTCCTTACCTTCGGCTCGAATATGATTACGATATAGTCGTCTAGCCAACTTGTTTGAGCCTAATCTTAGCATGGAATAGTGTAGTCATACATAATATAAACAGTGGTTGAACGCCTACTGCTATTACCTCAAACGGTCGAATAAAATCTGTTTGTTCTCAATCAGGATTGTAGTTGCGTTTGGTGTTTGTTGTACTGTGGCGTGTAGTTCTGGAAATAGATGTTATTTCCTGTGGCGGTGATGTCGCGAGAGCCAACTAGCGCATCTACAAAGTGTATTATAGAGAATAATGGTCTATAGCCACATAATATATCAAAAGTTAAACTCCGGACTGCCCGAAAAAAGGGGTTGGTTTTTAATTTGATGACGTTGCAAGTTCTTCAGGAGTGTCGTATCTTCATCACATAACTTTCCACTTATTGTTTCTAATAACAAATTATTATCATTCCTGACTGGACTCGGCGACGGGCACTCAACAGATGGTTTTTACATCTTGATCACCATTTGCTGCTAAAACTATGCAACTTCTATGCTAGAAATTATTCTTGGGATTTGGGAGCTTTATCTCAGAGTCAAACTATTTCGAATTCTAGTCAAAGAACAATAAAATATTATATCTATCATTCACCACTATAGTTCAGTACTATGGCAATATTATTATGTTAATAATATTTATCGGCCATTATTTATATATAACATCTAATCCAAGGTCTTCAGATTAACGATATTGTGTTGGTTAGTCGTACAGATGTCAAGTTCAGATTTATATCCTTCAATGTCATCAAATTTATCAATACCTAAACCTAAAAGCAATTGTTTTTTTTTATAATATCACGCATATATCTCCGAAGGGGTAGGCAGAGGTGCTTGCACCCACATTACGCCAGTTTTATGTTTAGGACCCAATGTAATAGGTGGCGAGCCTATTGCCATTAACCGGGCACTTATAAACCTGCGATAAATACACACAACTTCGAAAAGCATCGAAAAGTCATTGGTGTGTGCCATGGTAAAACTTGGGATTGAACCAGAGACCTAGTCTCAGCAGTCCATTGCCCATACAATACCACCACACAAACTTATACATTTCCTTATGCGGTTTACGTTAAGTGGATAATATCCCTTAAATTAGACCTAGCCATTTTCCAATGGGAAATATAATAGCTCAAACAGCACCGGATACACTTTTTACTGAATTTAGAGTGTTTTTTCGGAAGTCATCCCCCAGCAGGACAAACTATGGTCTAATCTCCATTGGTCCTTTGATCTGTATTTAGACACAGGCAGCCGCATTACCTAAAATGCCACTGTTACTTGATTGAACCAGCCTATTGTGCTAGGTTTTGCGATTCAATCTTTTAGATTTTTCCTTTGAAATGTTTTTGTTAGAAATGTAATTTAAACGTGTGTTTACATGCAGGAAATGAATGAATATACATGCATTAAATAAAATAAATGTAATAAAGGAAATTAAATAAATGTAAACTCTTGAGCGCATCGCAATCGCAACTGGTCTACGTATCAATAAATTTCAAGATGTCCTTCATATCAAGACTCGATAAGGCGATAGTCAAAAGATACAACTCATTCGGGTAATTACTGACATACCTCGTCGAAATGTTCACTTGTGTATCTGTTGAATTTCTTTTGAGGATATGTAAAATATTTAATTGTTATGCAGATATTTTACTGACCATACAATCCATTTTGTTTCCAAGAAAACAGTAAAATAAGTTTCTTATATTCTCGATGTTATTTTTATTAATTTATGAGACTTTGTGCCCAAGTACATGGCGGACTTAACGCCACAGACATTCTCTACCATCCTCGGGGCAGCAAGTGCAACTGTCATGCATGATAGTATATAAATAGGGCACAGCTATAAAGTCAAAAACTTTAACATCCCAAAAGTTCAATCCGAGTGTAAGCCTCTTAACGGGTGACTTTTGATGAAAAGTGACGCTTCGATGGCACCAGGTTGTTAGAAAAGCATCTATCTTTTTTGTAGTAGGTACATATAGATAGTAACACTTGTGTAGACAAGTGTACAGTGTAACCGGAGCAAGCGGTGGAGCATGCGATCCCGCGAAACCGCCACCGGACACCGGCGTGCCGCTCCGCCGGACACCAGCCCTGTGAACCGCTACCTTCACCAGCCAGCGCAGCGACGTTATCACGTCCATCCACGTGACCCTACATCAGCCGTTAGAAATTAAAATGAAGTGTGGTAGTCCTACATTCGAATACCGGGTTCTGTAAATTGGCCATGGTGTTGGGTAAATTGATAAGTGACAGCGGTTCGGCGGTGCTATGACTCTGCAACTTTTTGGTAATTATGTATAAGGATTAAGGATTACGTATCTTGCCACTATCAAACTTAAATCGTTGTTTGCTGGCGATTCAAGCGTACGTTTATGGATTGCGTTGGCAAAATCCCTAAACATTTCAGTCACAGTCGTAAAGAAACATTACCTATTATCGTATTGGCTCACAATCATTTTTACCAGCCTGAACAATTCTGCTGGCCTATATTCACTTAAGTAATGAATAGGTCCACACAGGCCTTGACGCACCTGACGTGGCATACTCGAGCAGCGCTTAACGAACAGCTACTAACAATGCACAGGCCGCTGTTAATTGATCGACTACATATATTTACACTACTCGGCAAATGCCTATCGACTTCGCGTCCGAAAGGAATTCGAAACGGCGTAACTAATGATAGGCGATAAAGTGCTTCGGCATTAGCTCGCGTGCTCGCGTAAAGAAACATCGATATTTAAATGCTTTGTCAAATACGATGTACTAAAAATACCGGCAGGGTAATTGACCGTGTGGTGCGGTTATAAATAGATCCACCCTAACACGTGAGTGTCGTATGGAACTGCTAAGGGCTAAGGGAGCATTCAAGCGAGAACTTGTAATTGGTAGAAGCCATGCTTATCCCTACACTAGCGAGTCGATACCAACGTTTATTAACTCTCTCACTAAACATCGATTTTAAATAGCGGTAGGCATGTTGCAATTCAAATACTTTGTAACAGCACCGGAGAACCTATACCTTCCTCTCGTGCAAGAAAAGCTTCACTTCACATCCACACTTCTTGATGGTGTTGCGGGTGTTCACAGGGCACGCTTGACGCTAGCTCTTTATCAACAGGTACGCCGATCTGAGAGTTAAGTATTTCGTAGGAGTGTTCAGTGTACCAACTTAGGGCAAAAGGCTCGCCGCCTATCACGCGGGACCGAAAATCATAGTTGGCGAAATGTGGGTGTTTGATATCCTCTGACTACCCTGTCGGGAATATATGCGTTAGCATATACTATGAATAATTTATAAGAAGTCCGGCGCTCACGGCAGTCCTGGCTGACACGCCACATTGGTTTTAGTGCCATGTCAGTAAGGAATCGTAAAAAAATAATAACTGTTCTTCGCTCGTCCGATTTCGAAACATAGGTATACATATTAGGGACCGCACATATAATTAAATATTAATAAGTGATAATATAGGTTCAAATGAATATTTTCTTATACAAACTTTTATATGTGTACCAAACAACCAAATAGGGTAATCACAGCTCACCAAATTCTTGTAAAGAGACGAGTTGAAAAATCTTAGCAGACACTGCTAAGGAATTTAACTCCTGTGTTGGCCTTATAATTGTGAGTCCGTTTGAATCTTGTCCATGATATTATGGACATAAATCCATTATATACTCTAACATAAGCTATTTAGCTTATCAAATTTAGATCAGAAAAAGTGAATGCTGCGATAGGATTCGAACCTGCATTGTATATGGCTGTATAATCAGGTTCTACTAGTTGAAAATGTGTAGCTAACTAATATCATAAATATGTAAGTATGTGAAGAGGTTTGGATATTTAGCTGTGTGTCATTCAATCATGCTCTAATAGGCTGAACTGATCTGGCTGAAATGAGATATAGAGTTAGGTTCAGTCTAGAAAAACACATTTTCAGGAACAGATTCCAAATACTAGGTTGGCTCACCTAATATTTGGAATCTTTATAATTAGTAGGGTTGCCAACTATCAAGTTCAATCAAACGTTTTTCTTATTAGACTTTCATGCAATCTTATATGAAATTGAAAGTAGGTAGATATTATATAATTATCTTATTATGTATATACTATAGTCAAATCTTTTTATTATTATTATTATTGTATCAGGAAGGGGACTACTACCACACTTGTGGGTCTCCCTTAGGGGAGATTCTGGTTCATCTACGGCCCCCACTCAAACCTTTTAGTTCCCTTGCAGAAGCTCAGCTAGTCAAATCAGTTACTTTAAGTTTAAATTCATGACAATGAAAACTATAATGATTGATATGACATGACTATTACAGTCAGTTATTTTGATTCAATGGTCTCTGGTAAACAATACTTTTCAGTGTAAGAAGCTCTCTTGTTAAGAAGATGAAGCCATATGGGAACTCAATATTTAAACATATCAGAACAGAACTGCTTTTCTTACTTTTCTGGTTCTATCTAGACAAGTATAATAACATTCAAATTGGCATTCAAGATAATAAAGAACCTTGGGATGTTAAATTACATATAGAGATAAAAATTCATTTAACACTTAAAATTGTTGAAACTTGGAGTACTGGTGATATGGCGCTGAGATAAACCTCACCATTGAGCACAAAGTATTTAATAAAACATGTTTGTCTGTCTTACTCAATAACTAAAACTAATGCATGTTATAAATATAAATGGTTATCTGTAAGAATTTGATAATCTGTAAAAATTAGCTGCCTGCTGAGATGTGTTCACATACACTGAGGCATACCAAGGTATCCTTTAAAATACCACACAAAGGTAACAATTTTTTTCCCTATAGTAACAGATCTTTAATCGGATTTATTGTAAGAATGGTGTGAGATAGAACTTACTTTGAACAACATTGTAGCTCATTGCTGGTACAAGTGGTTTGGGTAGTGGTGAACATTAAGTGGTTTTCAGTTTAAACTGATTAGATAATAAGTATTTTAAGAATAATAAGTATTTAACATAACAAAAAGTAGTTAGTTGTAGTTGAGTAGAGCTGGCAAGGACACGGCGATTAGCGCCGCCGTCTGCCTCACACACCTGTCACCTTGCAGGCCTTCGCTAAACACTTATCACCTCTTTGCGTAACTAAGTACTATTGCTCTTTTACATTTAATAGACATTTATAAAATTTTCCTTCATATTGCGAGCTTCGCCTGCAGTATATACTGACTTTTAAAGTGCTTTAATCGTTGATTAATGAATGGATAGCGGATCATACGCTTCGCAATCAACCGTGATGGTTGTGAGAAATCTTATTTATTAAAAAGAAAGCGTCTATTTTAACCTTATTGTCGAATTAGCGACGCATGAGAAAAATCGATAACTTCACCAATAAACAAGAGTACTTCAAGAAGTTACATTCTAATTAGACCAAAACTATAGAAAGACATCGCCTGAATGTATAAAGTGCTACTCAATACTATCACTGCATCATTGTTACGCGACAAAATAAACCCAAAAGGAATAAATAACCGGCATACTCACCCATTTTGTGAAACTTGCTCGCTAGGCTGATGGTCCAACGAAGATTTACTTGTTACACTTATTTTTCATCATCACAATTACACTATTATGACACAGACACTATTTTATTGCTAATCTAACTTATAACTTGTAAAAATCTTATTAAATTAAATAAAAAAACTGGGCAAGTACCCCAACGCTCCCACTGTCTTGCAGCTGTCAGTGAGATAGCGCGCGCCGCGTTTGGAAATTAGAATTGGAAACTAGTGTTAGTGTTAGTTGCGTTCTGAAACATATTCAATTGTACAAGGAAGTCCGTTGTATTCAGAATTGATACTACATTTTGTATTCGCGTCAAACATCGAAAATGTAAAATTAATAAGAATAGTAATTGAAATTTATTTTAATACTTGGTTGCAATGGAAGCCATATCATGCATAGACTCTCTACTATCAGTTTAATTACCTATATTGTATCCACTTCTCAGTATCTACTTTTGCTGCAAGGCGAAACCGGTTAGGTACAAAAATAAATACAGTGAAGAAGTACAAGTGTCTTCAAATGTAAATACAAGGATGTCGCCAAAGTAATAATAAGTAATATATGTCTTCATTGCTTACTTATTGCACTGAGGCAATCTTTTACAGGCAACCATGGGATGGAGAAATATATAGTAGGTAGAAAAGATTCATGTAGTCTCAAGCGACGACGACGTCGTCGGCGCGACTCAAAGTCTATTTTCATACATTATCACAAAATCACAAGTAGGTAACTGGTGTCCTGATTCGATTTGGCAGCAGGCAGATCTATCTTTTCATAAATAAAATATAGCAAAATTATTTTAATCATGGCAACTAGAATGACAAAATGAAGAAATCCCCGACAATTTTCGAAATTGTAGTGAATTCCCGTATTATTTTTATTCAATGTTGCCAGCAAATGACCCATTTCTTAAAATCTATCGACTCGGGGCTATTAAAAAAGAGCAACGTTACAACATTGACTCATCAGTCAACAGCTTAACATGAACCGGTGGAGATCTGAGACCTCTCTGAGACTGAATGATTGAAGGAATCGATATCCGGAACACCGGTGCGCACCATCGAAATAAATTTCAAATAGCTGTTTTATTGGGGTGCCGTAGAGACTGCTAAGATCGCGGGGTTGACTCGACGAGGTTACAATCCAGGTCCAAGGCCTCAATTAGCAGCACAGCTGAGTTAATTCGCTTGACTGAAGATAGGGAGACATGGAGACATACAGACATATGGTCGCCAACCCTTCTTCTTCTTCAGGTGTCATCTCCAACCCGGAACTCTAGTTAAGAACGCTTCCTGTCGGTAGGTACCTACCTTGTATTCGTACTAGTACAACATTCAGGGAATAGGACCAAATAAAACGGAAAGAAATTTCTAACAGCTTCATAAAATAGGTGCTTTATTGATTAAAAATTAGTATAGGTAGGTACATAATTTGAATTACTCGTTACGTGACTGTTGACAAAATTGGTTCGAGTAAGTGACACCATGACGATTGTACCTATTAACTTATTTACAGATTTTGGACGAAATGAACAAAAAGTATCTATTAGATCAAATAGTCTTATTAGTTGCAAGCTTTCTAACTCCCCCAACATGGCGCCCGCGAGAGCTCGAAGCGGAGTAAACCATACATCTATGTATCATAATTACTTTAAATCAATTTTTTCTATTTACAACCGAAGAACTATGACAATATAAATATTAGAACCTTATACTCTCTGTACAAAGTTGTTAATTTAATAGACTCTTCATTTAACATTTTGTTACATTTTCACGTTTTGGCTCCCGGTCCATATTCCACAAGTACGCTACAACGACGCTCAACGTCGTTCCGTACGATTTAAGGCGCATTACAACATAAGCAAGCTTAAATATTGAAATTTTAAGAAATACCTTTCAAATATAGAGCCCTTTAGTGAGAGGAAAAATGGTAATAATTTATAAATCAAATAATGTATATAATACAATGTATACTCGACAACGTCCACACGAGCGCGAGGCTCGCGCCCCTGGCGGTTTTCTCACTTAGGTTTGTACAACTGTGAACCTCGATTATCCTAAATATAATATACAAATGTGTCCCTCGCCTCAGTTCCTACTATTACAATATGTAACGTCGCCGGTGGCCCCGGGTTCGTCCGCTAACAAACGAACACGCGCCTACGTAGTCACAATGAGACAAACGTATCATTAAATTAATCATTCTACCCCTCTCCTATACGTAGTGCCACGCCAACGCAACTCATAATCGAGTTCCAACATGTCATCGCTACGTCGACGATGTATCGTTTCACGGCTCACGAGAATGTTATTTTCTAAACCGACGTGACAATAGATGAGCAAATACCCAAACAATTTCAATGGGTGCACATGAGAAATGAATAAATTGAACTAAACGCGAGAGCGCGGCGCCGGCCCTGCGCCCGCACCGCGCCCGACCTGCTCCTCGGGCACCAGTAGCGATCGGAAGTACGCACTGAACGAATATTATAAGGTCAATAAACGTTCAACTCGACCTCCCGGTGCCGACGTCCACTTCGGTAGTACACAGCCAGTTCACTTGACACTTTTAATTTAAATACTAGAATGTTCTTAGCGAGCATTGATGCAAAAATTTGGCGACTTCACAGCGCGTCGATCTCGTCGAAGTTGTGTTAACTTGAGGCGAGCGCGGCGAGGCGAGACGGAACGCGGTGAGATGCGGCGAGGCGAGGCGCGGCGAGGCGGCGGCCGGCGCGCCGCTCTACTCCTCGTCCGTGTCGGCGTCGCTGGAGAACTCCGCGCCCGCCGTCGCCAGCCGCGGCGGGAACGGGCCGCGCGTCTGCTGCCTGCCACCACACGCGCACGTTCAACCACTGGGCCCGCCCTTACTTTAGGCAACTAGAAAACACACTGCAGTTTCGTCAACTATTCTACTATGCTTCCCCAGAGTTGCCGATTGCTCGTTGAGACGCGACTACTTCAGCTGAGTTATCTAAAGTGAGACGGCATTGGAGTCGATGAAACTGCAATTTGTTTTTCTAGTGGTCTAATGTGAGAACGGCCTAACATCTCACACACTCGGCTTAGTTTTAGTCAGACCGAGACCGAGACCGACAGTCGGTTACTTCGATAGGATATATAAGACGCTCGGCAGACTCACGCCAGGCGCCGGTAGTGGTTGAGCCACTCCTCCAGCATCTGCGCCTGCAGCAGCGGGCGCGCGTGCAGCGTCTGGCGCGCCGCCAGCACGCCGCCGCCCGTGACGCAGGCCGCCACCCAGCGCCGCACCACCGCCTCCGCGTCCGCCAGCTCGTCGCCCGTCAGGAAGTGCACGGGCAGCAGCTTGCCGTCGCAGTCCGTGAGCGGCAGGAAGGCCGTGGCGGGCGGCGCGTCGGCCGGCCGGATGTAGGGCGGCGCCGGGTCCAGCGCCACCAGCGCCGAGAAGTGCCCGCGCGTGTAGGCCAGCGCCAGCGGCGACTTGCTGCACGCGTCCGCCTCGCACAGCAGCGGCAGGTACAGGCCGCGGAAGCGCGCGTAGCCCAGCGCGTCGCCGCGGAACGAGTGCACCACGTCCTCGCCGTACACCACCAGCGGCCGGCGCAGCACGTGCGCCAGCGCGAACACGTGCAGCTGCTGCAGCGCCGCGCCCGGCCGCGCCGCCGCCGCCGCCAGCCGCGCCCACTCGCCCCGCAGCTGCGCCTCCTCGGGCGCGTACGCCAGCCGCGCCGCGCACGCGCGCTCCCAGCCCGCCCAGCGCGCGTAGAAGCTGCGGACAGGCGCACGGTCACACACACACACCCACACACGCCCCCGCCGCGCCCACTCGCCCCGCAGCTGCGCCTCCTCGGGCGCGTACGCCAGCCGCGCCGCGCACGCGCGCTCCCAGCCCGCCCAGCGCGCGTAGAAGCTGCGGACAGGCGCACGGTCACACACACACACCCACACACGCCCCCGCCGCGCCCACTCGCCCCGCAGCTGCGCCTCCTCGGGCGCGTACGCCAGCCGCGCCGCGCACGCGCGCTCCCAGCCCGCCCAGCGCGCGTAGAAGCTGCGGACAGGCGCACGGTCACACACACACACCCACACACGCCCCCGCCGCGCCCACTCGCCCCGCAGCTGCGCCTCCTCGGGCGCGTACGCCAGCCGCGCCGCGCACGCGCGCTCCCAGCCCGCCCAGCGCGCGTAGAACCTGCGGACAGGCGCACGGTCACACACACACACCCACACACGCCCCCGCCGCGCCCACTCGCCCCGCAGCTGCGCCTCCTCGGGCGCGTACGCCAGCCGCGCCGCGCACGCGCGCTCCCAGCCCGCCCAGCGCGCGTAGAAGCTGCGGACAGGCGCACGGTCACACACACACACCCACCCACACACGCCCCTGCCGCGCCCACTCGCCCCGCAGCTGCATGCGTAGATTCTGCGAGGCACAGTCGGACAATCATACACTCACACAACGCCTCACCACCACTGCACCCCCGGCGCTTTGAAGCAGCGGGAGGGTCACCCCACCTCCGGCCCCTCCCCCACGCTCACCTGCGCTGCGCCTGCTGCAGCGAGTCGGCCAGCGCCGTGCGCAGCGTGTTGTGGCGGTCGAACACGCCGTAGGCCGCCTGCGACACGGCGTCGGGCAGGCAGTCGCCCGCCGAGCGGTTCCACAGCGCGTACAGCCGCGAGCCTGTGTATTTATGGAACGCATTACTCGAAGCACCAAGGTGAGTATCGAGCACGCATGGATTGGGCAGTTGGCACGCACCGAGGCGCACGGTGAGCTCCCGGCTCCAGTTGATGAGCGGCGGGTCGGCCTCCAGCGCCGCCTGCGCGTCGCGGTCCAGCAGCTCGGTGAACAGCTGCTCCTGGATGGGCGCCGGCAGCTCCTCCACCTCTGCAACAGGCGGGCAGTCAGCGCGGGCGGGCGCGGGGCGCGGGGCGCGGGCGCGTACTCACCGGCGGGCAGGTAGAACGTGCAGAACTCGTTGATGTACCGGCACGGGAAGCTGCCCTTCTTGTACCGGATGCACGACGCTATGTGGCGCCTTATCCCCGACGCCAGGTCGGGAGCTGCAACGGACGAGATCGTGTCGCGCGTGAACCGTCAGCGGTACGGATGTGACCCACTAGACTCTTACACGAAATATTACTCGCCTATGTAGGAAGGGGATCTCTTGAGACCGGGTCCGCCGCCCGATATCCTGGAGAGGAGCGTCGACAAGATTTCTTGCCGATGAAACCTGAAACGATCACATCGCACGATAATAGCCGCGTGTCCCGGGGGCCTCACCGCCGTCCCGTGAAAGTAATATTATTTATATCCTGACGGACGACGACGGTCCGAATCCCACTACAGAATTGCACTAGTACTAGTACCTGATGGCGAGGTGCACGAGCGTGTGGCCCGCGTCGAAGGCGGAGGCGCGGTTGAGCAGCGCCACCTCGGGCGGCGTGAGCGCGCGCGCCGGGTCGCCGCCGCTGGCCAGGTACGCCTCCACCATGCGCGCCTCGCCCTCCACCACGCCTGCAACACGCGCCGGTCACTCTCGCGCTCGCACACACACACACACACACACACACACACTAGGGCGCACGTTACCGAGGCAGGCCTGCAGCCACAGCCAGTCGCTGCTGTTGGCGCGCCGCTTGGAGCGCCGGCCCTCCTGCTCCAGCAGCGACGCGCTCTGGTTGTTGCACAGCTCGTTGATACCTGCCGCCAACACCGGTGTCGTTGTACCGAATATACTCGTGACACTCATCCATACCAATATTGTGAAACACGAAACTAAATGGAAGAAGCGGGGAGATGGGGAAATGGGAAAATAGGGATATGAGGAAATGCGGGAAAATAGAAAAGGGAGAAGGAGAAGAATAGAGTCTAAATAGAAGGCGAGGAAAGAGTTGAGTAGAGAACCAAATACACCGTTATGATTTACAACTAAATGTCTATAAAGCATAATCACATATCTTTACCAAAATTACTTTCATTTATAAAATTTTTCGAATTCTCGAGAATACCCGAAAATTCTTCGTCAAGAATTCTTGTGGTTCGGAAAAAAATCAGTCGAGAAATCAGAAACCCTAGTTTATACAATAAAAAAAAAAAAAATTAAAAAGCTATTTATTAGTATAAAATCCACGTGTCCAGTAGCGCGTAGGTACGTACCGAGCGCGGGCTTGACCGCGGGCGGCGGCGAGTGCGGCGCGGGGTGCGCGCTGCCGCACATCGCGCACTTCATGGACTTGGGCCAGTTGTCGTACGTGCACGTCTAAGGAACACAACCGCGCATTACACCACATGCGATCATCAGGTAGACGAGTCAAATAGACACTGCTAGTTAGACACGTCAGAATCACGATCAAGCTGATTGTGATTCTGAAGTATCTAACTAGCAGTTTGAGGTACAGGCTGCTAACCACGGATATCTGTGCTGCTGACAGATGGGCTTACAGAGACATTCTATACCGTGTTTACATTCAGTCATTGCCGTTCCCATTTGCCTAACAGTACCTACTTACACATTTCCCCAAAAATTGGTGTGGCACCGTCAACGGAAATGATTGAGGAATAGCCGGGCAATGCGAACGGCTACGTCAATGGCAATGGAAATGACCTGATCGCATTCTCGCGTCGTCGCCCAGTTTATTCCCCATGTCCCGGCTCGTTACTACGGTAATGGGCGAATGTGAATGCGGCATTACAAATCTGTTGCTACAGAACGCCGACAAGATACAACATTGTCAGAGACCTATACAATACATGGAATAAAAGACTTTGCCCGCTTTTAAGTTTTACATAAGTACCTAAGTATTATTTTCTACGAATAGTGAATAGTGAACGACATTGCCGCACAGTAATTACTTAGCAACCAGCTCTATTTTATTTGCGAGTCGTTAATCATTATCACACTATTACGCCGGATAGGCAAAGCGATAGAAATTCACAGTGGATTGTGGGACTGTCATTAAACATGAGTGTTCAAGTTCAACTAGTATTCAGTTAGAGCGAGCGCCTTGCAAACTGTCCTAAACACAGCTGACACTATCAACCTACGTGTCACTATGTAACTTGTGACGTAACGAACTGCTAAGATAGAGAGACAAGCGCATATCCAACATTCCCGGGATCTTTGAATTTAATTTGATAAAAATCTTTTCCGGGCCATTGTCACTCGACCACAAACTATCATAGCTGGTTGCATTCAAAGCCGTCGGAGATAGGGAGCCCGGCCCGGAAACTTCATCATTAATTTATAATATTAAGTAAGACGACAGGTATGTAGGTACACTCACAGGACAAGGCCACTTGGCCACAGAGGAGGCACTGGCGCCCTGCGGCGACGATATCCGCAGAGGCTTGAGTCTCTCGGTGACCGCCTCGGCGCCTGCAAACCGAACATCACTGTGGTCACACACTGGTATGGCTGAAGCTGAACGAGCCACGTTGTTGTATTAAGTAGGTAATTACTATAACTTATTAATATTTTAATGAATAAGCGTATATACGACGCTGTAGTCAGCTGCCTGGTAATGAAGGCTTCTAAAAATCGCAGCAAGGGGATCTTGGCTTGACGTCACCGGCAACTCTGTACCTACTTTACGAATGCTCTTTTATACTCAGTGTTAAGTAGATACCAACCTAAATTCTCACCTATCGGCGACTGACATCTCACACACAATCACACGATAGACACTGAGAAACTGGTACATAATATATAGTGAGTTATGAGTGTTATGACTTATGAGTATGACTAATTTCGATAACAATGAGATCGCTGGATCCGGAGGTCAGGGGGCACTTAATCGTCCATTACAAAAATATTTACGTACTGTTAATTTGATATACTAACTAATATTCAATTTAATGCAACTGCCGAAGCCCCCAAACCACACGAAGTCTGCCGGATTTTCCTTTTGAATACATGATGTCACATTTAGTATCGAGTGGACAAACTGCTCCGGCCGGGGCCTTGCCGTCTCGCCTTTTTAAGATATTCAACCTTCGCTACTGATAAAGAAGTACTTAAGCTTAATGTCGTAGGCGTAGTTGTATCTCGTAGACCTATGCTATGTGTCTTTCCTTTTCTTCAACCATACTCAGCTAGACAACATGAGCGAACCACACATGCATTGTATGTACTGTGTACAATTGAGTCGGAGGTCATCGTCAGCACATGCACTAGTCGAACAGTCGGCCAAGGTCACTTTTGAAGATTCCAAGTTGATATCGAGCGCATGTCAAGGTGAATTGCACGCGAACTTGATCAATAATTTAATACGGGTACTTGAAACAACCGAACACAAAATATTTTTATATTTTGTAACATAGCGCAGTGCGCTACCGCGTTCTTGTTTGAGATGGCAAATCTATCACATATGGGCATCGAAGATGATAATAATATAATAATAATAATAATAATTTATTTTCATTAAATCAATAGTATTTGTTACATAATTTCTTAATCTATCTATTGCTATTTTTTGTACTTAGCGCCTACTATCTTATATATATTATGTATTAATGATGTAAGGAGGTTGGTAGTAAATCCAATTATTTTCTTTATTAAACTACTGAAAATTCTGTTAACAAGACAGAAATTGACCAAACTAATATCTAGAGTAAGGCAGATATAAAAGAATTGGAAGCAAACATTTGGAGAATCGAAGTTCAGCGGAGGTATTCGAACGATTGAAATTCACATAAGTAAGTATAATAGGGTGATGTGCACATTACCGCAGACTTCTGGCGCGGGTAGGGCGCTGGCGCCGTCCTGCAGCCGGAAGATGTCCTCGTTGAGCACCGGCTTGGGGCTGCGGCACATCGTGCACTGCGACAACCACAAATTTACCACACCATCAAATTATGTGTACCGAACAATTTACTAACTTATCCTAGCGTGCAGCGACCACCAACTATACAAGTACACTCTTCTCTATCATCCGATGATCGTATCTAAGGGGTTTTACTTACTTAGTCTATACTATACTTGCCTGAGGCTGACCTCAGATATAATTATGTTCATTTCGGTCGCCTATTTAGTACAGTTAGTTTAAATACCAGCTACGTCTTTAACCCGGTATAGAGACAAGCATCACTATCATGCACTACATGCAGAGTTAACCCTCTCTACTCTAGGTGTGCCAAGGTAATGTTAAATTGAAAAGGAACCTGTTCAATTACGTAGTCGCTACCACATAATATTCATTTCAAAGGTTTTTAAAATAATTCATCATCCGCGACACGGTAAATAAAACTACCTGACAGGTAACAGATACATAGTGTAGAGTCGCGTTAGCATCCACTCGTTACGGACAGTTTTATGGGCGTGATTCATATTTTCAATGAACGCAAGCTGCTAGGAAAGTGAAAGTTATAACAAAGGCAGTGCGGCATGCGGTCGAGAGCCTCACTACAAGAGTATCCAGTGAAGCCGCTTCCTAAAAGTCAATATGTTTTAGACACAGCAGTTAATTATCATTAACTCCTTTTGAAACATAAATGTCGTATTAACACCTGTTGGTCTATATTTTTCAAGCGAACTTTCGATCTAAGACCGAGTTCTACAATCCAATATCGCTATGCCATGAGCCGCACTTTGGATTCTATGTTTAAATGTAACCGTCGTTTAACATGACAGACCGCAAGATGTAGACACTTTCCAGTGGATTTGTTCAGGATGGCGATTATGGAGAGGTCTATACATTACCTCATGTCAAAAAGGAAAACGAAAGTCATAACGGGTGCCACAGAGGTGTAAATTTATTTTGTTTAGACGATTCGTACCAGTATGACATTTAGGTTTGTGCAAAGTATTTGATATGTGACCGTTATTATATTTGCCATACTTCTTGAAGGGGAAAAGGTGGTGCCATACTTGAAAAACTTACCTATTTATTCGACACATTAAGTATTATTTAAGTATGGCACCACCCTTTCCTGCGTATTGTATTCTTTTAAACAACCAAACAGGAACTACAAATCGTCTAAAAAAATACTGCATCGTGATTTACGTGCACGCGCTTTTGCCGCTGGTACCAGTTATCCCGTAACAATTGTTCTGGAAATGTGTATCATTGTCTAGCGGTCTATAGGGAATATTTTCACGGAGCGAAAGTATGGCTAGCTGTCTGAGATTAGCTTATCGAAACAATAGACCTCTTGTTGGGTATCATTATCTGAATTTTGAAGCAGCGGCAAGGCGAAGAGAACATGGCTCGATTTCGCGAAGGAGCACATGGTAAGGAGAGGGGGACGTTTCGTCTGTGCGGTTTCATCACGTTCCTAGCGCGTTGTTGGCCAGGGGTTCTTGTTTAATATTTTTTGATATGTGAGTGCGTGAATGAGTCAAATGTTGAATTAAATAAAATAATGAAACATGTAGCGAATAGACGCCACATACAATATTATACCTTCTACCTCTACCCCAGACTAGAATAGAGTAGACTTATTCTCTTTTGGTCTAAAACCAACGACATGTTAAGCATTTTGTTTATTTTTCGTTTGATTCCCATGTTGAGCAATGTTATTGAGTTATCCTTTCGTCCGTGGAGTGTCAAAATGTCATTTAGCCCCACCCGTGGATCCCATTACAGGACTTTCAACAGACAGGGGTTTTAGCACATTTTTTGCAAACATGGGAGTAGAAAAACATTATTTTCTCTTATTGTAATTGGAATTTAGAGTAATTCCTATTGGAATTATCATTTTAATAAATTTCTTTTTCTTATTCCTTACACTACACTTGACTTAGAATTGCCTTGTAACCGTTATAAGAGAAATAATATGGGTTACCCAAAACTTAACTTTTATTTTCTGATTAATATAAAATAAAACGCTTGCTGGGTATAATATTATATACTTTATATACAATCTTACATACTTAATAAAATAAAAACCAAATGTCACTATGTTCCAATACATTTCTTGTATACCACACCTTTTTTAAAGTTTGATGAAAAAAAAATCCTCTTCAAAATGTCACTAAGTGGGTCTCTTAAAACTTTAGTTTACAGTATATTATTGGCATCAGGGATAAGGAGTGTTTTGTTAACAATAATTTAAGCTTATCGCCTAACTAGTTTAAACAATGGTATGTTGTTACATTCTATAGAACTTGAACAATAATGTATCAAATATGAGACTCATAACTGGTACAAAAAACAATGTCTCATTTATACTAAGATTTTGCAGAATATGTGCATAAAAGTGGTATAATAATTAATTATTCAAGATTTACATGAAACTAGGCGTTTATTCCATTGAAAAAAACTACATGTTTGGAAGAAAAATATAAAAAACCATGATCTTAAACATAGTGAAAATTTAACATGTTTGCTCCATGAAGGCTAAATAGCATGGATACGAAACGACTGTAAAATCACAGTGTATAGAACTAAAACTATAATTTCGCATCAAAATTTTATTATAATGTAAATAAAACCAACGTCACTAATAAATAGCTATAAAATCGATAACAATCAATACAACTAAATCATTTCATTTTTTATATGAAATTCTAAAGCCTTATCCATATTTTATGAACTGGCAGCCATTTTGTGAATTAAAACCTATATATGGCGAGTCCCAGAACAGGACTTTGTTGTTATATTATTTTTAAGGTTGGAATTTATGCATTTATCACGTAAATATACGTATTTTGTAATAATCACATTGCAGTTTATTATATTAGTGATCTGATTACACATATTCGTGTCAGTTTTGATAATGTTTCAATTTTAATATGACCAAGCAAAATCCATCTACCAATTCGTAAAATGACTTACCCATCGCTTCAAAGCTTGTTTTTGACTTAAAATGTAATTAATAGGCCCATATTAGTAAATAACCTGAAATATTACTTACTGTTCCATCGTCTTTAATGCAGAAACACACACAAAACTTAGAAAATATAGCACGAACTGGCAAGTAATGCGCGGCAATCTATGACTGAGCAGGTCACAGATAAAACTAAAAAAATTCAATTTATTTGTACTACAGACGTGTAACGTTGCATAACAGAGTGAAATGTCGTTCATTCTTATACGATTTTTAACGCGTGCGAAAGAGTAAGAATTGTCTTTGCTTGTTAAAGAAGGCGCGTAATGAACATCTGGTAGGTCAAGTGGCGAGTCCCACCACAGGACGCGCCACAGACAAGCAACTTTTAAAAAAGTCCCATAGTGGGATCCTCCACATACGAGAGGATAAGTGCCAGCTCCAATTATATGGATCAAAATATGTGGGTGTAAAACCTAGTGCTTAATTAAACCCCGCGCTGCAAACAGACTTAAGTATACGTACTCGAGTAACAGTTGCTTGTTAGCTAAAAACTAATTCAATAAGTATTAAAACAGTTCTCAAACTACAGCCAATCGCGTTGTTCGCGCACAGCTCCCACGAGCACGCTTCTCAACAAAGGCCAGGTTAGCAAGTGTGGCGCATAAAAATGACACAATAGTGTGAATTATAACTTTTACCCAATGTCTTCCAACTTAAAAATTATTCGAGCCATTGTTATGAAACGCCGTAAAATATTGGTTAACATAATTATATTATGCACCATCCATCATAAATCGCACGATAGGTTGCGTTTCTTCCCATCAGTAGCCTACGAGGCCAAGGAGTTTGTTTCTGTCCGGTGCAGGTCAAGTTTATTATCCGGGCTAGAGTTTGTATTAGAATATGTTTAGCATTGCAGCATTTGAAACAAATACAGAGACACGTATCTGCCTGCCTATAAGTTAGTATTTTACAGAGGTTTCCTTCGCCGCCAGTTCGGAATAACCCGTTGTTTATATTCATAGTACTTCTCGCTTGAGTGAGTAGGCTCTTCTTACTGTACATAAGTACTTTGTTAAAAAATGTTGTTTAAATTGAGAACCACACATCCTGACTGAGTTTTCTACTTATCTTTATACATATTTGTACAAGTATGTCAAGCTAGACAAAAAATAATCGGTCTAAAGAAGCGGCGTATAATTATACTTGTTGAGTAGCGTTAATCTGCTTGATTACATTTGTGATTTGGTGCCAAAAGCTTGGGTGCAACAGTTTCTAACTACTAGTGCCGGCTGTCACCGGAAATGTGCACTTAATACTTTAGTTAAAATAAATACCTTTCGCGAGAGAGGGAAGTTTTCATAGGTGCACACGTCACAGCGCCACTTGGAGCTCTCGCCAGCCGGCACTGAGCTTGCTGTCATCTGAAACATTACATTCAAATGAACCATCTCGAAGGGTATGCAACTTTACGATCAGAGCACGCAGATCTTTTCTTTGCTTTTTTAAAGAATTTTATTCATTAGAATATGTCAATTTAGTTAGAGTACTCAGATTTAAGTTTGACAAAATACTAGAAATGAGGTGAAATGACTGTTCGCGCACCATACGCCTACGAGTATATCGGTTAAGAGGCGAAAGTCCAATTTTCCAGCGTATGATAAATACAACATTTCAAAAGAATTGTAATAAATAAACCTACTTCACTACAAAAATAATTGAACTATAAAGCAAAAAACTCTTTGTTGTGTATGACGTAAGATATAAGAAAAAAATATTAGCTAGGTATATACTGTAATTATAATAATACATGTGAGTATACTATTTTCTGGGCGTAACATATTATCATAAAGAAAACAGAAGAAGCAACGGTTCTTCCTTTCATAGGACTCCGTCCGCCGAGTAATGTTCGCGCGAAGCACGTGTGGCCCATGTTTTGACACACTAATTTAGCAGAGATGGAGGAATGTAACTTTTAGGAAGCCAATCTGACACCCTGACTGACAGTAGACAGATAATAATACGAGCACTTCGAGGCGGCAAAGAATGAATCCTCTATGAAATAGTACTTATATTACAGGGTCCTGGCGGATAAGGCATGTCTGGTCGGTGCCGAATATCTTATTAACTGAACATATATGTAACTTTTAGTTACAAGACCAATGTATGTACTGTCCAAGGGTAGGTACTTCTTCCAGTTGTTCTTTAAAAGTAAAAGTGATCTTACATGGTGATGTAAGATCACTTTTACTTTTAATTTAATATAATTACTTGTCCCCCCTTGTAGTGACAAGAGGGGACAAGTAATTATATTTCCAACTTTTCCAATTTTCTATTCAATTAAATTAGTATTCAATTCTGTTGCGGGTGCCATGGCAGTTTAACTTTTTCTGTGATTTCCACAGTGATCGTGGATTACTGCTGTAGATACTGGCGAACCGTACTGTATCTCTTGTTACAGTAGTGAACGTAGGGAAGGGATTAGATCAGTAAAAAAGATGATAATGGATATCGTCTTTCTTTTCCTAAAATATGTGTAACCTACATGGTAGTTAATAAGTTTCAGAATCAGAACTTGCAAAAACAAAATTTTATCAGTATAAATTCCAAAACGGCATCTTCAGGCCGCGGCCGTCAAGATTGGCTAACAGCATATTAGGCATCCTAATGGCTATCATAAGAGATCTTTCATTGTTCGTTTGACATCGTTAACAACGCTGTTTACTGTTCATTGTGGATGATCAGCTGGGACCATGTGATGAGCGAATGTGACGGCCTTCACAGGCAAAGCCATCTCGTTTAATTCGAGTGCCTAGATGTGTGTACCAAGCAACACAAAATATCTATAATAAAAATAAATAAGCACGTAGTTAAAAATAGCTACAGGTGAACCTGCATCACAATCGCGTATGGAAGGCTAGTTCTGAAATGGCCGCCAGGAAATATGTATCATTTGTATCACTTCAGGTACATTTCCAATTATATCCCCCAAGAAAGTTATACTTTCCATGTCGTCAACGTCGAGTCAAACCCGTTCAGTCGCTTTTGTGAGGTTGAGTAGCAAACTAATCAAAATAATATAATAAACGAAAAAGCTAATGAGTAATATAGGTAATCACAAAGCACAACACTTTTTGGTGCAGAAATCTTCGCGGTTTGGTAATGAAGTGACTTGTTTGATCACGAATTGTAAATTCAAGTATGTGGTACGTAGTTTTTGTAGTCTGTGATATGGGCTCCAACCTTTCTACCAATACACAAGGAACTCGTTCTGTTGGTTCACTATCTAGTTTCTGAATTGTTCTTCGAGTGGATCCACAATGGGAATGGTTCCAATTACTTATTGCTGATCGTCTAGAATATAATATACTTGTATAATAATGAGCGAGTGGAGCGACCTCGTCGATACCACACGCTCAGACCCGCAATGACATAGGCTAGAAAGGTAAGGCGGAGACCTCGCAGAAAAAAGTGCATTTGACCTTTAACCGCCTCGCGGGGGATGATGCACGCGGGTTATGCCGTAGGGTTAAGTCGCCGGACATCCGCGCCGAGACCGGCTTATGACCACAGGCGCAGGACGCGTGCACTCGCGTGAGGCAGCGGACGGCCTTATCCTAGTTCTGAGTGAACGTTTTTAAACGTTAATGTCGTATACCTTGGAACATTGGACCTAAAATTTACTCAATTAATTGTCCGATCGAATGTTTAACGTTATCTACTGCTATGTACGTTATGCTATTAGTTACTTTTTCACCAAAATATTAAGTACAGATAATTACATTCTTTGTTATTTTTAAATCCATCAAATTATCTTATTCACTTGATGTGCTTTACCGTGATCTCGCCCAGACCCGATAAGGCAAATAATGTGGGCGGTACCACCACACGCACAATGGCCGTGAGCACTTGTAGAGTAGTATTCCTTGATATTGTTGTCATCTATCTATAAAATCTTTTATATGTGATAGTACAACCCTGCCGGCGGAGACGGTGTTTGATCAGCTGCGTGATCAGCTTTTGTGTGCAGGCAATTTCACTCATTTCCCCTATATAATGATGCTTATGACAACCAGGACAGAGCTCTTAACATGATCTCTGAGCTCTTCTTAGCGGCTTTCCTTGCTGCTTGAGCCTGACTATATACCTTCAATGACTCCCACTAATCATTTAGTTTTACTATCCACTTGGAATGTCTGTACATTTATCTATTACAACGCAAAGACACCTCGGCTTATATTTCATTGGTATTTGAACCAAGCTTAACTGTGTATGGGACTTACTGAAAATTGAATCAATGGCTAAACTGGAGTCATAGCGAAAAGGGTGAAATAGTGTGTAGTAATTTGTGTTAGGAGAATAATTTAGTTCAAATTCTGGTCAAAATAGCTTATATCCAATATTAGTGTAGACATTGCATGACTTTTGGCTGGCCTAGCCAGTTATTGTAATAGAGATCTTACAAATTCGTCAATATCTGCACTTTGAGAGTCACTAGATTTAGTCTGACATAGGCACCATTTTCTCAAGACCTACTCGAGTTGGTGGCAACATTGCATTGTTCTATGCAAATGCATGAAATATTTTAATTCAATTCAATGTTCATTATGCATGGTGAGATAGTGAACACTACCCTGTCAACAAATCATTCCCCCACCATCCACTACATGCATAATATGTAGTTGATTTTGCCGAGAGGATTTAAAAAAATATTGCACTAGTTGGCAATGTGGGTTTGCTCCACAGAGCACTGTCCTGTAATTTGAACTCAGTAACTGGATTTCATATTTTTACATTAGGCTTCTATTCCTAGAGTAGGTTTCTAAAGGTAGCGGGAACGGATGAGAATGCTTGTGGTCACAACCACTAGAAACTGTCAGTATTTTAACCTATTACACACCAGATTTAAGTCATACTGATTGTTACAATAAGTTTGGTGTCAATGCCACGAATGCACATATTGAATAACAACTTTATATATATTAAACACCTGCATGTCCTCTCAGACCCTATTCTACCTTAGTAAAGTACTATAAAACAAAACTGATGCATTGAACTATTGGAAAATTGTAACTGATAACATGGTACCCACCAACATATCAAATTGCAGCTTCGGAGCTGAAAGCATACTAAGCAATATTCTGCAATTTATTGCAAAAACATTGTTTCTTAGATTAAATAGAGATGCAGTAAACATTTTGGGTAATAAATATAAAATATTAGATGTTTCTTCATCTTATAATTTAGTTTGTATAGCTTGTCTCTAGAATATGTTGGAGACAATAGTAAATCCTAAGTAAACACTGGCCAGAAGCGTTACTGTCATAATCTACATAATCAACTAAGCAAGAGGTAGTCACCTGGGTGATGCCCGTCTGTGACACATTGGTGCAGGCGTCCAGCTGGTCGGGCGGCGCGGGGGAGGCGGGCTCGTTGTCCAACGGCGCGGGCTTAGTACTCCCGTCATTCTGCACCTCCTCACTCATTGTACCATCAATTATAACATTGAGAAACCAACTTCACTCTCTACACTTCACGATTCACTACTATGAGGTTCTCATTATACGAGTTTCTATAATATTCCTCGGCTCGTGTTTACACAGGTGTACACCCTTGTCGACTGTTGTATGAGTGCGCTCTAGACGGTTTCCTGCGACCTAAAATGTTATGAATTAGCTATAGAATGACGAGGACGAATAGTGCAATACCTTGTCGCACATTGTGAAATAGAAAGGAGCGCACAATTTCACTTCAAGAATTTCTTATTAATACAATTGACAGTACACGACACTTCACTAGTAAATGCGAAATTTATTTATTACAGTTTCGAGGTTGTTGATACGAAACTTGGCATCGTTCTGCTTAAGTATTTGGCGTCGTTACACAACATAAAACATCAAGAGTAGCGATGGCATAAGGTCAAGACTACTAGACCGATACGATTTACTCACTCGGTTCTGATGATAGGCCGATCTAATTACAACGGTATTGCTCGTGAAACTTGCCAAACGATGGATAAAACAAACCTGGGGGAGACGGAAGAAAACATAAAAGAAACAATGGGAATAGAGGCAATTATGTTTATACGGTATTTTGACAAATTTTGTGTCAATTTTGGTGTCATTCATTGAAACGAGATGGCTCACCTAACGAATGTCAAAATGTCAATTTACTATCAGAAGCGATACTATTGGTCAAAGGCTTTGAATGTTCTAATTTTTATTAGCTTTTCGCCAATAGTAAACTGCGTATCCATGAATGACCAATCAAAAATAAGACTTTTATTCAAAATGGCTACCCTGACGAAGTATAAACTTTTTTGTCTTTGGATTTTGAGATTATGCTCCAATTCAAAAAACTATTTTTATACCTTTTGGATATTTTCACTGCGGAAGCCATCTTATGAAGAAGCTGAAGTTGAACCTTTTGTAGAAATAAATCTTTATTTTTTCAGCTCACCAATGACAAAACGAAATTGTCATTTGCATGAGTAAATGACAAAATTTTGGTACGATTTTAATCCGCATGTATACAAAAAAAATTGATTTTTAATTCGAGTCTGATTTATTTATAATGCTTTAGTATAAGTTTAAAATATAATTTATGATTTCGGATGAATTTTAGAGGTATTTTGTCGAAAAGTTCCTTGAGTGCTTCATCTTCAGGGAAAAGCTTAACTCAATCAGAAACAATTTCCAAATTGCAAAGTGAACTTGAGTCGCTGAAGCAAACAATCGATTCTCTCAAGGTTTCTGTGGAAAGTCGAGACGCAGCTATCGGTACGTTAGCCCGCGAAAAGGAAAAAATATATGTTGAATTAAAAAGTGCACAAAGAACTAACAGAAACTTACACCAGCAGCTTGTAGATGAAAGGTAATATAAATGTTCTGCCTTTAAAACAATATCTGTTATTCGCATTAAAACTAAATTTATCAAGATTTATTTAAAAAAACATTTTAATACTAAGTATCTATTCGTTTTTCAGGGACATTCATTCGAAGGAAAAAGAATTTCTGATAAACGAGATTAGAAGATTGTCAAAACAAAATGAATTCGAGATGAAGTGTCCACAAAATAAAGAGGTTAGTGACAGTGTTTAGTTTTTCTCCTTCACCCCGGCTGATCCAGGGCTATCTCCCTGCCTCTTCTAGATGCCTCTCTCCCGTGTTGGAACTACAGTGTCCGCATCTTGCTACCGGAAAGAGAGAAGGGCGCATCATGCCATTCCCCAGCTTGCTTTTGGGTGGAAGGTGGCTGTTACCTTCAAGCCCGAGCTCATGGAGGTCGGAGGTCGTTGAGCGACCGAGCAACCTACGCGTATCGCGGGCTCTGAGGATAGGGAGGGCCTTCTTCGAGAAATCCCTAACTCTGTTAAATTTATGTGATACTATGTATTATAAAATACCCATGTCTAATTGTTTTGTTTAGGGCCACGAAGATCACAAACAATTATTTGATGACTTAAAGGCTAAGGATGAAGTGATTTATAATATTGGAGCTAAGTATATGAAAATTAAATCAAGCAAGGTGACACTTCAAAAAAAGTTTGAAAAATTACAACTTCAAAACAAAAAGGTAAAAAAAACACCACGTGAGCTCTAATTGTGAATAAAATAAATCGTCCGATACTCTCCAAGAGGTTAATTGGTAGTGTTTGTGCGGCTAAGCACGTAATTAATTTCCTTGCGATTTACATTGCATAGCAAGGATACCTACACGTCCAAATTTATTTAGCTGCAACATTTTCGCACAATTACAAATTTATTTTCAGCATGCCCATTCTTTCACAAAGTGCCCGATTGGCGGTAATAGGCTCGCTCTGTATTATGTGTGACCGAAGATCATAGTTGGTGAAATGTGGGTGTGTAATACACCTCTGCCTAACCCTTCGGGGTTTACGGGTGTGAGCATATGTATGTATGTATGTGTAAATTTTCTTGATTCCCCTTGTAAAAAAAATCTTCCATGGCGACGCGCGCGACGTCGAGCAGCATTAGTTTAAGCTTCTTAAAAGTCCAATACGAACAATTATTTTAGCGAATCAATTTATTTCAGACATGCGAGAAAATTATTTTTCTATTGCAAGACAACCGGAAAACTTTAGATATCCTTTTGGATAATTTACTTATGAGTTCAACAGTGTCACCGAACAGTAAAAAATATTTGAGTCTATTGCAAATAAATGCTAACCTACACTACGAAAACACACAACTTAAAATTCACCAATCTGTAAAAGACTCCAATGAAATACAACTTCAAGAATCTAACAACGTTCAAGAAGAATCCGAAAAAATTACTTCTATAGAGCGCACCGAGAACAAACACGCCAAACCTGCAATAAAAGCTGACGAGAAATTGAAACACTCTAATGAACGAATGCTAGAAGGTCGTCGTCGCCCAAATCATTCCAAATTAAAATCGATCACTAATCACGATAGTCCGGAACATAGAAGTTTTAAACACATTCATCGAAAATTATCACCTAACATTCGCGGTACTTTTCATAGGTCTGCGTCAGACTCTTGTATTGTAAGAAGGAATTTAAGTGAATTGTTGAATTATTGGTAACATATATTAAACCTTATAGTTTTATTTTATGCCAACAGTATGATTGTGTAGACCAAGTGCTTTCCACATCCTTCACTACGAATTGAAACGATTGGTTTATTGAAAAAGGCCAGAGCACCTATAAAAATACTTAACAGTTTACTGTGTGAAACGGGGAGTCCTGCAAAGCAGAGGAGAATTTTTAGACCGACCGTACCAAGGAAAGTACTAAGTACAGATTTCATGAATTCTGTTAATTTAATGAACCATATTAATTGCTAGAGAGATTTGGTCATTAAGGTCGGCCCTATCGATTGGGACCACAATCCACCAAGTTATTTCTTCGAATTTTAGTCGGTTCGATTATCGGATAATAATACGTTGTACTACTTTCATTTATATATATATATATATATATATATATATATATATATAGCTATAAATGAATCGCGAAATATCTTGATAAGCGCATAACTCGAAGAAGGCTAGACCAATTCGAGTAATTCTTTTTTATTTGTTCCTTGAACTCTACAGCAGGTTTGTATGGAGCAGCGGGAACGGGATCAGACGTCCACGCGGGCGAAGCCGCTGGCAACAGCTAGTACAATAATATAATCATTGTATTCAGTAATATACTAATATTCAATATGCGGTCATAGTGTGCTGTTCATACCTGTGAAAACCAAGGAAAACATTTAATTCCTCAAAATATTACACTACGAAATCAATGGATTAGGGCTTTAATATTGAATGTGAACAAGGCTGGTCGTCAGCTGAAATGTTGGATAGGATCACACTGCATACATAATACATAATGCAACAATACAACACCGTAAACCGAAGAACATAATTTTTCTATAAATTAGGCAACACTGGATGTGGTGTCCACACTCTTCTTACCAAAAGTGCCGGCTGCACCATCTCGCGTATCTTTAGGAACGCAATAAATAGAAAAGTGCTCATTCTTCTACTGAGTAGTTTATATAAATGGCAAAAAATCATTTACGTTGGCAACACTGTGAGTGAATGCCAGAGTTGCCAATGTGTGAGGAATTCTCTAAACTGTGGAGATTTTCAATGCTGTTTATTGCCTTTGTTTGAAAAATGCGGTGCATTTAGACACTGATCCTAAAACTAACACTCTGAAGTAGTAGTAAATATTTAACTATAAGAGATTATTCATCTCTTTATTGACTATAATAATATAATAATAAAAAATATCAATGAGTTTGGTGGGAACTTCAAGGAAGTAATAATGTTACTAATGTTTAAAATTGATTCCAACCCAACGAAGATAGGTCATGATTCCTGTGCATTGATACAGAGTATTTCATATTAATTTGGACTTCATACCTTCACACACCCCTATAAAAATGTTTTAATAAACAGGCAGACAGACTGAAAATGAAGTCATAAAAGTTCAGTTATTTTCTTCTGAGGCACGGAATATAATTACAATTTAGCGTCAATAATTCATCATTTTGATTTTTAAAACATTTGTCGAGTTAACTTTGCTTTTTAAGACAAAAATATATTTTATTTTGGGCAAAGTGTGAGGAATATTGATTTTATAAACCCCCCAAGTTGGGATTTTTTCGTCAGATTTTAAGGGTATCTAGACCGTAGACATCGGCAACCCTGGTGAAAGCATAATGCCAATCCAGAATTTATTATTGGCAACACTGGTGTCCAGATTTGTGTGTGCCGGCAACGCACGTGAACGTGTCGCAAAAATCTCAATAAATTAGTGAAATCACCATGTCGGACGAATATTTTTATGGTAAGTGTTATTCTTGATTAAAGTCTTTATCATTTAAAATTAGTATTTATAGGTTTATAACAGTACTTTGTCGTCTATTATGATTACAACTTAGCGTCAAGCTTTGACACCCGGCACTCGCCATTTTATTTCGCAATTTGTATAAATAGTTAATAATTCTGTAATTCTTCTGTTGAAATACTGGTATGAATTTAGTATTCTTTATGATATTTCTTGGTATGTAATTATCAACGTAACTCGAGAGTTTGTAACCGACTTGCCGCCATTTTCGATCGAGGATAGGCAATGGCCTGTTGTTTCGTAGGATAAGGCGGTTTAATAGCATATTAATGTTCCAGCCTAGGGTTGATAACTTCTATTGATTTTTTTCGCCTACGCATGGTGCGTTGCAAATGTGCGAGTCAGTGGTAGTAGGGCGCGCAATTTGAACTTGCGGCGTCCAAGCCGCTAACAGAAGTCGTTGGTTCGTGACAGCGATAAACAATTCAACAAACCGGTAAAGCGTGAGCCGACTCCGTTGTTTTGTTTATAATGTCATGACACCGCTACTAACTACTATCCGGCATTTCGAGGTTATGATGACAAATTAATTAACACGAGTTGTAATGCGCGATGGTCGAACCTCACAATAATCTTTACATTAACATTCAATCGGATCATTTCAGGTGTTACCCTGTCTTCCTCACATCAGTCTGAGACATGGGATCCAGAAGCAAAAGCGGAATACCCCCGCAGCAACAAACTACTCATACGCCAGGCACTGTTGGGCCCCGACGCCAAGGCAGACGAACTCAATGTAGTTCAGGTATGATTTTACTTCTGAATATTATTGTTCCTGCCATGGTTTCATTCAAAAGAGTTTCTGTAACTGACAGATAACTTGTAAATAAATTGTCCTTAAAGTTGGTTATGTTAGTTATTTATGAAGCTGTGTGTAATGTGCTGATATGATGATAAAACAGTACAATTTGTAATTTTGATGGGTATGTGACGTCGTTCTGACTGTTGCATTGCCTGCTTGTGATAGCTTCGAGGCATTTGTCTGATCGACACATTACAAAGCACTTCAGTTTGATAGTGACAGAGACACTCTGCTTAAAATCCAGTTGTTTATGGGCACAAGTAACTATACCCAAGAACTTGATTACTGAAAATAAAAAGTTTATTTGTTTTATTGTGGTTTAAATCTAAAATTGACATGCTTCATATAGCTATTACTAGTCATTAAAAACTTGGGTGTTAAAATATTCTCTGATGTTTAGGTAGAACTGACACATCCCAGTTGTAGAATGTTGAGAAAGGGGTTTGTTTCACTTAGCTCAATATGTGATATTTTATCAACCGAGTTATTTCTCATAGAGCTTTCTATTTTTATTCTCAACTTTATGCGGCGTGAGCGTATGTATGTATGTATTTGTACATACCTATTTATAGTCATAGCTGTCCCAGAATAGGGTCCCATGCAGTAGGGCAGTGAGCCTTTTGTATTTTACCAGCTATAATCTTTGTGTTATCCATGCTAATATTGCAAACTCTAAAGTAATTTTGTTGCACTTTCACCCTAAATCTACTGAACTGATTTTATGGAATATGGTAGTAATGACGAGCTTGGTAAAAAGAAAATAATTATTGTTTCATGATCCCATCTATACTGCATCTGCAAATTAAATATCTAACCTATAGGTTAAAATGTATACCAAACCTCATTTTTAATGGTGCATTATCTGGGACCACTAACCACAGCACAATGTTCATGTGTTTATCCTAATATTTGTTGTGCAGGTTGAAACCATGTCACTTCAAGAATCAATTAAGATTCCAGTGGCAGTACTGAAGGCGGGAGAACAGAGACATGCACGTCTTGATATTGAGTTCCCAGATGCACCAGTCACATTCACCCTTGTACAGGTAAGGGCTACACTCCAGCACAACAGTGATGTTTCTAGTGCTGCTCTATGTGTTGAGGCAATCATAGTTGATTAATGACAAAAGTAATGTTTCTAAGAAAAGAAGAAGAAGGTTTCTAGAAATGAAATGATGAAATAACTATACCATTGGTAACACTGATAGGTGTGTGGCGTCGTTCTGACTGCTGCACTTCCTGCCTGTGATTGTTCGAGGCATTTGTCTGATAACTTCAAACAAGTCTTACTTCTTGTAAAATATTATTTCGAAACTTGTACATGATTTTGTGTAATGTTCTCCAGGGATCAGGACCAGTGCACTTGATTGGTCAACATCTGCTCGGTGCCCTAGTTGAGGAGTTTGAAGATATGGAGGAAATGGAAGAAGAGATGCTCGATGAGGAGGAAGGCGATGATTCTCAGTTCAAAGTAAGTGCTTAAATAGTTGAATTGTTGTTCACTTGGTTAGGTTAATATTTATTGACATATAATATTATCTTCCTGCTAACACAAAAATAAGCATGGTCTGTGTAGCATTTGATACAGTATAGTCTCACTAATATCTTAATATGATGAAATAAATACAGTAGATTGCTGAATTTCCAGGAAGATGAGCATAAAAGGAAAACATCAGCAAGCAAGCGCAAGCCGAATGAGGTACTGAAAACCTTCAACTAATACCAAATTACATATAACAGGTTCCAAACAGGCTCAACAGAGGGAAAAGGACCTGATGCCCAGCTATTAAACAATGACAGCCGCGACACGCGTTACTAGTGCTCGGGAGCCTGCTAGCTCCACTATACAGTTCACTGTCATTTTTATACAACTGGGCTCGCAAAAACAAAATTATTTGCTCACACCATGTTCTTACTATTGGCTGTTGGTTTTCTGTACTCATTCCAAGTCCCTTTACCTTCTGATAGCACTGATCATTTAGTTAAAAAGGCTCTCTTCATACTACTGTTGAGAATTTATCACATCTGGACAGTGAGCCTTCGTTGCTTAATGATATACAGTTTGCACACTTCAATAGTTGTGTACCTACATAGATTTATAATGATTCGACCGGATTTACAGGACGAAGATGACGAGGACGGTGAACCCAAGGGCAAGAAGTCGAAAATGTCAAACAACGCCAAAGGCAAGGCTCCGTCTCCGAAGAAGAACGCCAAGAAGTGAAGCGGCAGGCGCGTTTGCGCGCCGCCCGCCCGCCGCTACGGGCTACGGCGGGCGGGCGGCGCGCGGCGACCGACTGCTTAGTGTGGTAATTCAGTCTAGGTTAGCGTTGTATTGTATCGACTTGAGCGTGGCTGGGAGAGAGCGACTGAGAGCGTGCGAGTGATAGTTACTTACCGGCCGAGGTCCCGGCGGTCTCCGGCGATCGAGTGTGATTTCATCACTATATTTTTTGTATTTTGTTTTTCTAAACTAAATTTCCATTCCTTACTGTGGTATAGTGTTATGGATGTCGTTTAATATTAAAGTAAGTCTTAAATTCACGGATTTATTTTTAAGTTCAGACATAATTAAGCATAATCAGTGTACTTTAAACATTGATAATTTTGTATGAAGTATAGCTACCGGTCGACATGTCATTAAATTTGTTAACGATTTCTTATTTCAGAATGAAAAACTGATAATCTATTATAGTTTGTTTGTACATATACATTATAAAAGCATAAGAACGGTAACAATAAAGTAAAGCATTTCTAAACATACTTGCCTCTTTTATTTATCTCTGAAGGAATTCACTTGTACGATGGTGCTGGCCAAGGGCAAGGTTAAGGTGGAGCGCAGACGACACACTTAGTGAGATTTGCTGACAATGAATGCCAAACACAGTTCAACAGCTGTGACAGCCGATCGGCAATTATTGTGGGGTGGTAATGAGTGGAAAAGTTCTACTTATCCATTCATTTTTCAAGGATTACGAGTGTGAGGGTGACAACTCGATATCTCTCTTCATCATCATTATCAGCATCAGCCTTTTCCTAATAGTTAGGGGTCGGCTTTCCGTCACTTAGACTTGAGCCGAACCCCAACCATTTCGAATTCCATTCGAACTTCGATCAACTCATGGCAAACGAAATAAGACTTACACGCAATTACCTAGTTAAAAATAATTAAGGCCCAAAGCATACCGCCATTTCTTCCTCGTAAAATGGTAGTAATGAATCAATTACATGGGCGCACCCACAGTCCAGAAGTCTGCATAAAATAAGCCAATATCAAAAAGGTATTAACCCTGGTAATTTTAATTTAAGAAAATGGTTACAAATCTGGGTAAATAAAAATATTTGCAGTGAGCGGGAATCGAACCGCCGCGCCGCCTCTCGTATAGGTACTTGTCACGTTCACTACCATTGATTTCTGGTGTACCTACAGCTTGGATATTGCGCACTTACTACACATCACGATTGCCATAATATAATGCTAGAGGCCTCCCAAAATGAGTCATTGCTCCCTTCCACATCCAGTCCACTTCAGGCTATTTCCAGGTCATCTGTCTATCTAGCTTGGGAGCGTCCCAACTTCAGTTTACCTTTTCGCGGTCTCCTCTAGGACTCATTTGCTCTCCAATCCAACAGTAGCCAGCCCAGTCACTTCAGCTTACTTATTCTTCAAGCTATGTCGGTGACTAGTTCTTTACAGATAGCCTTCATAGAATTTTACCCTTCAAAGAAAATAGCCGACTGTTAGCTAGAATCAGCTAATTATGAAATCTTGTTAACAAACGTGGACGAGGAATAAAATGGTCACTGGAATATATTAAATAATTTTTTTTACTAAATTTCAAATAAGCCTGTTATCAGATATTTGATGATTTTGTTATTACGATGAACTATACTTTGTAAAATATAGCTTGGGTCCTATGACAGATGTCAAAATGAGGTTCATAGGGATGTACGAAATTCGATGAAAATGTCGATACTACCAGCTATTATTGATGCATGTTACATATAATTTGGTTTAATTTTTCTGTATGTATGTATTTAATTGTAATAAGAACGGAATATACGTAGCATACAAGACGTCGGCACTCGTACTGATGAGAATGAGTGGAGTGGATCAGTGGAAGTTCATATCAAATAAGATGTTGGCGCGTGTATTTTATGCCTATATCATGGCCCAAGTGCCAAACGCGGCGTGTCTTCTTACAAAATCCAAAAACAGGTTCAGGGCGTTGATGGATAGAATGTAGGATTTTATTTATTGAATATTATTTAGGATCAAGTATATTGAAATATAAATATTATTATGATATTAAAATACCTAAACAATAAGATTAAATTCTAATAATTTTTTTCTTATATCAATTTCAATGTTAAATTAAGCTTTATTCAAAATATGGATAGTTCATAGTATGTGGTCACGATGATTCATCGCTCATCACTAATTAGCTCGGTATGCCCATAAAGTATGACATTGACAGCTACTACATTCAATAATAAAAAATTCAAGACTTCATGGGCGGGATTTCTTTGACAGCTGTCATAGGACCCAAGCTACATTTTACAAAGTATAGTCCAGTTTCACTTGGAAGAAATTAACTACAGAATTTAGCTGACCATTTTATCCCTATTCATCCCTGCATTCCTTTTCACCCCGCTGGTTGTACTTGTATTTTATAAATTCGATTTAAAAAAATATCTTGAAAATTAAGACTTAACTCATTGGCTCCGAAGGGATTTCGCGCTCGGGAAAAAAAAGGTTTGGTTAAACTTTACTCTGCAAAAAGCCGACAGCACAGACTCAAAACCCCGAGGGGAGAGCCAGCGCAGGCTCATCTGTGGTTGTGGAACGACTTGCAGACTGGACTTGTGGAATATATGGATAATAAAAATAGTGGCAATTAATAAGTAGTATTTATTAGTAATCTTTTTCTCCTGAGCTTATCTAATAAATCTTGTTACCCTTGACCTATCACAGTTCACTGCTGGACATTGAACTTTCCCAATCTATGGAGGCTTCGGCCAACTCTTTCCATGCTGGCCAGGTGGGTTGGTACTGGTTTTTTTTTCAAGTTTCCCTTCTCTTGCAGTGTCTTCCGTTATCATCGGCGTTTTTGGTTAGGTGCCTCTTACGACACCGTTTGGATGAGATGGGGTTTTCCTATGTATTACTCTACTCTATGGATGGGGTGGTCATACCCGTGATACTTGTGTTCTTTCCTTATCACCACTGTCAAACCGCGCGAATTTGGCTAAGCATGTACCTAGATTTTGATGTTGTTCCTTTAGTGACACAAATAAGTGTTCTTTTTTACTTATTCTGAATATTCATGTTCAAAATAAGCGTTAAATGAGGTATTTGGATGCTCTATTGGCTGCAGATATAACCATAATACTGTCACTTCCTGTCCAATAATGCTTGTAGTATTCTATTTCTTTCCCTTTGTATGCTGTTTGATTCCTCCACCGACCTCACCAATGTTTCAAAGCTATCATTCTCTTTTTTGTGTTGAACCTCTTCCACCACTCGTTTTATTTCTGTCATTGTGATATGGTCCAGGTTTAAGTTGTCATTGCTTGTATTGCTGGTGCTCCCTGCAGGTTCGTCAAAGATTTTTTCAAAGTATAAATAATATGGCCAATTGTTGGTCTTTCCAGTTTCCTTTTTCTTCTCAGCCAGTCTCAGGTATGTTTGCTTCAAGTTGCGGAACTTGCGATCACATTCTTCTGAAGATAAGCCTATTTTCGGTGCCAGCAATCTCCACACATTTTTCTTTTTCACCAGAGGATCTTTGAACCTCTCTTTGTTGTCCACATAGAATGTTAGCAGTTGTTTCACATAATTTTCCTGGTGAGAGTAGTGTCCCAGCTTGTGTGATAGTGTGTCAGTACTGTAGAAAGGCGGTGCTCCATATATTGCTTCAAAGTCTTTGTAATATCGCCATTTTGTAACACATCTGCCTGAATCTTCTTTCATTTTCAATCTAATATAAGTTTGTTTCAAATTACGGAATTTCTTATCACAATCTGTGGGCTCTTCGCCCACAGATTCAGATATCTCTTTCCACAGCTCTTTCTTCTGATATCTTGGATTTTTGAACTTGTCTGCTATTTGTATGTATGCATCAATCAATAACCTTGTTTTATTCTTGTCCCAGGGCCCTATGGTGGGAGTGTAATTATAAAATATTCGGTCAAAATACTGGTGGTATGGCCACTTTATTGGTTTTCCTGTTTCTCTGCTTCTATCTTGCCAGTTGAAGTATGCTCTTTTTAAATTTTTGAACTTGTGATAGCAGTTATATTCTGTAGTGCCCAACTGGGAGGCTATCTCTCTCCAAATGTCCTTCTGCAGATAATCTGGACTCCTAAACTTGCTGAGATTTTCATAGTACAGAGTGAGCAATCTCCTCACCTTGTGTTCCTCCCAAGGTTCAAGAACCGACACTGGGAGAGATTTACATTCTTTAAAAACTTCCTCACATGTATTATAATGCACCCATTTTATATCTTTACCCATCCTTTTCTTCTTCAAGAGCCTTACATAGGTGCGTCGGAGGTTTCTATACTTCTTACTGCACTCCTCATGGGTTGTCCCCAGATGCGCTGCGATTTCACTCCAGAGAGATTTGTCTTTTATAGCATTTCTGTATCTATTATCTAAACATAATTTAAGAAGCAATTTGACTTTATTGCGGTCCCAGAAGTTGTCATCTTCTTTAGTGGTGGTGACTTCTTTGGTACAGGTCTCCACAATATTTGGCTGAACCACCACAGGCGCTTCATTGATCTGAATATACTGTCTGTCACCCGTGTCCACAATATACCTTGCTTCTTGTCCTGTAACTGGTTTAGAAAGGGTTATTTATAATAACTATAACAACGAATTACTGGATATGTTTAATAGACTTTTTTATACCACTTAGTTGGCTGACACCACTTAGTTGCACACAGCCCACCTGATGGAAAGTGGTCACCGTGGCCCGTATTACTTACTCTGAGGATTCTGAATGGTGAAGTTATTGCTGCTGAAGATGACATTGCTTTGGTCTTCTCGAAGTACAAACCAGTAACTTTGATTGTGCGGATTGCTCATATCCATTTTGAAGTCTTAATGACAAATAGTTCAGTAGCCATAAATTGTGTGGCCTGTAAGACAACAAGGGAATATTTCAAAATTATTAATTAAACATTCCCACTATTCCCAGAAAAATACTATTTAAACATTTTTTTTATTTGTTTACTTTTAATGACTTTTAATAACCTTCATGGATATTGGTCCTTATAGCCTTCAAGTAAATAGTGATGTTATGTTATTATTCTTAATTTATTCACGCAATTATTAAGGCCTTAAAAATATAATATAAAAATATTATGTATATGTATTATTAAGGCATAAACTTCTATGCAGTTAGATCATAAAAATATTTAAACCATCATTCATCATCATCACCCCTAAATTTTCTCATGGGAGTATGGGAGTCCAAACAGAAAAAAGATTACTACCACTGCCTACCTAACGCACCGGTCTCGTCAATATAAATATAGTATTACATATTAATAATATATAATATAGTATTATAAATTATTATTATATATTATAGTCATACGAGTGCTTTTAAAGCTCTCCATGACTATATTGGAAAATCTATTTTGTGGACTGGCAGCCCTGACCACTACACCATAGACAAGTCACCGGCTTGATGCAAGCTGCAAAAAAACGAAATAAACGAATCAAAAAAACGAATGGAATGGACGCCATTAATTGTGTTCGTGTTCGTGTGTGCTTTATCAAATAAATAAAGAGTGGTTTTATGTGAAATATTTTGTGATTCAACGTATCTTATGCTGTATGACTGATTATGTGTATATTGTTAACTGAATTAGTGCCAGAAGTTTGACATCGGTGAGTTTAATTTGGAAGTCTAACCGGTATTATTGTTTTATTTTAGGCTAAATTTAACGCTAATTTCATTATCTTCATACCTAATATGTCGCTGATGCATGAAGTATCCATTTATTAATTAAGTACATCATAATCATCGCCCTATGGCCTATAACAATCTCTTGGGGCTCGTTGGCGGGAAACTGTTGGAAGTGTTGGACTGTCACGAATGGCATCTTGAATGTTTTCGTTCGGAAATGACATGAAGGAAAAAAACATTCGATATTAGAACATGAACGAATTTTTAATTTGTGACTAAAGGGGTAATGTACCGGATAACCGTTTCTGCGGATATTCGAGGAAGAATATAGATCCGTATTCGTTAACTTTTGTGAAACTACTTATTAATACAATTCAAGTATTCAACTTGGATGAAATTCCTGTATGACGACTTTTGTGGCGTCAGAGGTTGCGAGTTCGATTCCTGCTCAGTGCGATTATTTGTATGCACAAACGTGTTTTTGCATTGGTCTAGATGTTTCTATATAATATAATGTGTATGTATTAACGGTATAGAATATCTATCTATAAGTATGTTTTGGATCTGTCTAAGTTAATGCTTGAACGGAACTTGAATCCCCAATCCATTATACTAATTGCTTTCAAATGTCATCATGTTATTATAATCTTATAATCCGTAATATAGTTAAGCGTTGCTTATTTGGATTGGATAGCAATGTAATACATTCATTATTTTTCATTTCATTTCATTACATCTACATTGTTGCCTTGTAAAATCAGAAAACCCCTGTTTCAAATCCTTTTCTTTATGTGCCTCTTCAGTTCAGCTAACCTTAGTAAACTACCAAATAAACAACCATCCATTTTTTGATTCACATGGCACTTCTTCCTCTCCACTTTGCTCTTCATATATAAGTTGTAGTCTACCATATTGGTCTACGTGACTGAGAAAATCTTATTATTTAGTTAAGAAACATTCATCCATTCATTGGTCCCAAACAAACCTCACTTAGAGAGTGAACAACATGTAACCTAGTTCCATCAGAATATCAGATGATATGACATTAGACATGTCTTACATAGGAGAAGAGATTACCAGAAAAAAAACCAGGCTCTTATGAAGGATCATCAAGGTCTGCATGAACTGCAACTGCTGCCAATTCTAAACACTAGTGAAAGTTATGACTGCAGTGAATTAAAGTCCCAAAGAGTGTAGTTGGATCTGTATTAGTATGTTGCTTCAATGTAGCAGCTTTTGCTAGTGTTTAGATATGGCAGCAGTGAGTTCATAGACAAAATATGATGATCTTTCAAATGAGCAATGATGAATTTTCTCTGGTAATCGTATTATGCAAATTTTTTTAGCTCTTAAAAATTTAATTTCAAAATCACCACCAGGTTTTTAGCCCACATGATAGCTATTTAATGTTTTCCCATTAGAGAATTGTGTCTAATGGTATACATATCTGGTAAACTGATGGATTTAGGTTAAATCTTGTCCTCTCTCTAACTTACTGGTCCACACTATGCCATCTGGGAAAAGTGCCTGTTTAAGTTCAATATTATAATTTTAGGGATAAGTATTTACAAAGAAGTCAGTAAAAAAATTTGTGTAATTAATTATTGTTTTTTCATTGTAACTAGAGATGTCAGGCGGCCAGTTAGTGGTGTTGGACCGCTTAGGCCGCGACGTGAAACGTTTCCCACTTGCCGAGGGAGTTGTTACACTCGGCAGTGATCATTCTTGCGATATCCGGTTTATGTTGGATACTGTTGACCCACATCACGCTACTGTTGCTGTTCATGCTAATCAAGTAAGGGCCAATTGAAACACTTATCAATATTTAATATTTGCATGCAATAAAACCAACAAACTGTAGAGTTATGTTATCATTACTATATAGAACTGGTGACAGAGAAAAAATATAACCACCCCATTTCATCTGATCCTTCAGATGAGATGGGGTGGTTATATTAAGACGTAAATAACAGAAATTTAGTGCTTATATAATTTGTTTGAGATTTTTTACTTCAACACTATTTCATTATAATATTTCAAAATATTAATGTTGTTATAAATTTCTTCAACGGGGTAAAGTGTATTTTATTTTTGACCGAGCTCGTGTAAGCCAAACTATTAACTAAGTTGAAATGTGAGAAAAGCTCCGTGTGACCCTTGACCCTTGCGCAGACGGTGGTGCGCGCGGTGTGCGGCGGCACGCAGGTGAACGGGCGCGCCGTGTCGGTGGCGGCGCTGCGCCACGGTGACGTCATCTCCATCGGCGGCCGCCAGCTGCGCTGGGACTACGCGCGCCCCCACGTGCGCCGCGCGCAGGAGGCGCTGCCCGGTCAGTAGCAACCCGGGGCTCGATCGCCCGCGCTCCCGATCGGTTTGACTTAGCGTTTAAGAGAGGGAATGTCGTCTGACCTCCGACTCCGAGACAATAGTCTGCGCCTGAGCCAGATCGACCCAGGTGGATGAAAGTTCTGGGATACCAAAGCTGTCGTTGACGGTCGAGTATAACCGAGTGACGGTCCCCTTGTGCGCAGCGCTGTACGTGTCGCGGCGACCTATGCGCGGCGCGCGGCGCGGCTCGGGCCCGGCGGCGGCGCGGCGCGACCCGGCGCTGCAGGCCGCGCTCGAGATGTCACACCGCGCCTCCATGCCCGGTCAGTACCTACGCAGCGCCCACGGGCGACCAACTATGTTTAATTTTTAATGAAATGAAATGTTTTAATCTTTTATTCTTTCATCCATTCTCTCAACGTGACCGAACCATCTTAACATGCCTTTCTCAATCATCATCACTACATCTTTTATCACTCGACATCGCTCTCCCATCATGCTGTCTCACTCTATCTTTCAAAGTCAATTCACACATATTTCGCAGAGCTCTCCTTTCAACATCTGAGCCCCAGCTTCAAATAATACGTGGTAAATATCCCGATAACATTAATAGTGCCAGTTTAGATTGGCAATAACTTGGAAAGTTTTTAGTATAAAAAATTCTGATGTGGGTGTATATGTAATTGCTTACACATTTTGATAATATAGTCTACTTTAAACTTCTTAGCTAACGCTGGCGGTAAGCAGGTGGCGATCGTTCAGCCACAGAGAAGAGACACCAGCGAACAGATCGGTAAGAAACACCGCTATTAACCCTGTTGTGTATCTCCAAGTGCACAATTTTTAAAGTAGTCAAATACTCTTTGATTCATTATATTCTAGGCCATTTTGAATTCAAAATATGGCAATTGTAGTTTATTTAGAAAGATACTGATGTTGTATGGATGTAGTCGATTGCACAGAGCTGTAGTTATCTTTATTCATGATAAATACATCTCCAGGTTAAAAAAAAACTTGTAATAAGTACAAAAGTTTTGATCCGTATACGCGGATTTTGACACCGAATATACCCCTCAGAAGCAGTTCACCAGATTCGCAATTTACCAGATTCGTAATTTACCAGATTCTCGATTCACCAAATTCGCAACCGACCAGATTTTGTACTACCAAACAGAAATTGCATAGCGGTGTGTAAACCATATTTGTTAAAATGCATATTAATATTAAAAAAAAAGAAGCAGAAGTGCAGGATATAAAAATTTTCAAAAATTCATTACATTATAAAGACAACAAAAGAAATAAATAAATTCTAGCAAAAAAAAAAAAAGGCTGGCCTGGCTGGCCTGGCTTCTTTAAAGTGTTAAATAGCCTTATATTATATAATTTTTGTTCATGAATTATTTGTTAGATTTTTTTTTATACAACTTAGGTCGCAGACAAGCACGCGGCCCACCTGATGGTAAGTGGTTACCTTCGCCTATGGGCGAGTGTAACACCAGAGGAATAACACTCGTGCCACAACCCCTGTAAGAACAGAGACATTCTGTGTTGTCAACGCAAAAGATGTAGGATAAGCCTTTGGTTTTCCCACTGACAACACAAAACCTCTCTAGTGAGCTCTCGTGTCCTACCTCCTCTAATTTTTTTTTCTAACTATTTTTTTTTAATGGCTTAGTTGTAAATACAGTACCTACTATAAGCATAATGATTGTTGTTATTGGTTGTACTTCTGGTGAATTGAGAATCTGGTGAATCGAGAATCTGGTAAATTACGAATCTGGTAAATTGCGAATCTGGTGAACTGCTTCTGAGCGGTTATAATATAAGTTCACACTAATCTCTTACACAATTCGCTCATTGGCAAAAAATTGTCGGCCGCAAGCCCGCAACTCTTGCCACACATTTTTTTCAACACCACTTGGATAAGCTTCTTTAGTCAAAGATAAAAACCCGCCCTTACTTTCTGTTCGCATTAAAAATGTTGCGAGATTTAAACTTATATTATAGGTAAGTCATACCGTCACTAAGAATATTATTGAAGAATCTTATTCAAGTCATACTCTAGCTAGCTTGTGACATCGGCTTCACCCGCGTAAAAGTCAGATATTACGAATTTTGCCCACCAATATTCGATGTTTTTTATATTGACCCCTACTGACCCTATTTACATAATCTATATTTGTTCCGTATACCACATTACTTGTGTTATCATTCAATTCGGGGTATGTCGTCACCTCTGCTTTGTAGAAATGGCGGTAGGTCGCGTAATACCATATAATATAGCCCGATAGAGCTAAACATTATCCATAATCACCCGGTCCATAACATTATTCAAGGGAATGTTGGATCAAAGAAATTTGCTTGGGAGGAGCATAAGTGTTAATCATCCTACCACCAGTGGGAAGAAGTAGGGGTACGTTCAATTCCTACTTAGAATAAAACTAACAGAGCTAAACATAGTGTTGTTTTTTACCCGACTGCGCGACGCAAAGGAGGGTATTGTGTTTATCAGTCTATGTATGTATGTATGTATGTATGTATGTATGTATGTTTGTTTCTATGTGGCGTTCTAGAGGCTAAACGCATAGACCGATTTTGATGATTCTTACGTCAATCGATTCGTCTTAACCTTGCGAGTGTCACTAAAGACATGACAGCAATCAAAATTCACCACAGCGACCACCAGACGCCATATTGTCACAATGAAAAAAAAAATTTCGATGAACTATGTCAAGTGGGGTGTCGTTGAATAGGTATTTTAAAATCATATTTAGGTTCCTTTTACCATTTTTCATTTTAACTAATAATTTAGGATATATAACGATTTAAAGTTGTTTAACAAAACATTAACTCTCGCTAATTTTCTTACTTCAAGGATAAACGATATACAAACAAAAATAATATTTTAATAAAAAAATAAATTTTAAATGAATCGTGACTAAAAAGTATAAAATAAAAAAAATAATTTAAAGAAAAACAAAAAACCCGACTGCCTAAAAACTAATTTTAAAAATTACGTGAAATAAATAAGAACTAAAAAGAAAGAAACAAGCCCAGTAGTTAAGATTTCATACAATTCTCACAGTCGGGGCCCATTTAAATTTTACCAATCACATCTTCCTAAGGGGCCCCGACTGTGAGAATTGTATGAAATCTTAACTACTGGGCTTGTTTCTTTCTTTTTAGTTCTTATTTATTTCACGTAATTTTTAAAATTAGTTTTTAGGCAGTCGGGTTTTTTGTTTTTCTTTAAATTATTTTTTTTTTATTAGTTTGCTTTATAAGGTTTGTAAAAATAAAAACCTAATACTTACATATTTTGTAAATTTAGTATCCATTTAATATAGTTTACTTTTGAACCATTAACATTTTTGTTGTAAGCTTATCTACAATCAGGCCGATTTAGAAATGCCGTTCCCGTTCCGGTAGTCATTAGGTATAACCCGTCTAAATCAAACCTAACCTCGGTTTCGTGACGTCATTAAATTTTTAGAATTACTCAGTCGATTGCGTTTTCTATTGGATTTTCAAGTATAAATTTTAGAATTAAGTATTATACTATACTAATAAGTTTTGAAGACATAGGTCCACGGTACCTCGTATGATACGTACATTCACGCTTTCTTCCCCTCGAAGTAGGCTGTAGTAGAAGTCCGCCGACAATTTAATTAAAATATAATTAAATTACGTTAGATAAACCAGCTCTGAGGACACCAAACTCGAGCAAGCGACCCAGAACGTCCAAGAGCGAGCCGGACGCGTCCGAACGCGCGCCGGCGGGCGAGGCGCGGGAGGCGCGGGAGGCGAGCAAGCGCAGCACGCGCGGCAGCGGCAGCCCCACCAAGGCGTCGCTGTGGATCGAGTCGCGCAAGCACAGCCCGCGCCGCCGCGCCCACAGCCCCGCGCCCGCCGCCAGCCCCGCCGCCAGCCCCGCCCCGCGCCGGAGCAGCGCCGCGCCGCGCAAGCACACGCCGCTGCGCCTCACCGTGCTCAAGCGCGCACAGAGCGCACGCAAAGCGGCAGTCACCAAGATAGAGGCGCCCTTGAAGATCGGTATGTACTTTGACCACGATGTTACCCCTGCCCTCGTGTCCTTGCAGTGTTCACAGCGTTGTCCGATTGCATCCAAAATCGGGGTCTTCTTCTTCTCTCTTCTTATCTATTATATTCTTTTTATCTTACCCTAATTGAATATCCACGGCAGTGACGTCACTGGCACGCGTGTCGGCTTTCCTCCTGAAACCCATCAACATATTCCTGGAATTATCCCATCGAGTAACACTCCTTTATTGTACCAATTTTCTAACATACGTCTTTACAATTAATTCCATCGTAAGAGAATTTTGTATAATATCTAACGTCTCGTGGTTGGTCCAGTGAAACTGTTCAAAAAAAATTAAATATTCTCTGTATATCTGGTGGGCATGAGAACATATCGTAAAATATTTTTCACCCTCATCCTTTTTCGTCTTCACACATTGGAATCGGAACCTCCGCTCAGGCTGTGGAATGAATTCCCTGCTGTGGTTATCCCAAGCGCTTACAATGTAGGTTGTTCGAGTAGGACATTAGAAGTTCCCTTCAGGATCAACAGCGCGGGTGTGATGCCCCTGGTATTACACACGTCCATAGCCCATGGTAACCACTTTAATCGGGTGGGCCGTGCACTTATCTGCCACCTAAGTAGTATAAAGAAAGAGAGTAACAATGCTAAATTTATCGAGACACTTCATGTTGTATGACTATTCAATATATATATAAAGTGCTTTCTATTTCGTGTATAAACAATCCATTTTTGTGAGATGTTGACACGCTGACATTGTAATCGCACCCAGTTAAGTAAAATGTGTCCAAAAGTGCATTCGACCTCGAGACTCGGTTTATCGCGACGTTACAGTATCCGCCCACCTGAACGCCGAATGTGATCGCGTCACTCATTATCATATTGACTTAGTGCTTAGCGCGGCGCGGTGCACTAATGCAATCATAACGTGTGTTACCGCGGCAGTACGCACGTAGGGACGTGGCGAGTGACGGTAGGCGCTTGCCCCCGCACACCACCGGTGGAACTCATCCGATCGAAGGTATTTGCTCTTGCAAGTAAAACGCGATTGAGATCCTTTCTCATTCAATTTAAAATGTGTACAATTCGTCAGCTATAACGTTTTATTTTTCAATACTTAAATTCTTAAATAATTATGGACATATTAACGTTACCCCTTTTTCCTAACGCCGGGTTGCAACAAAATCCTATCGAATAACTTACTAACACTGGTTGACCCGGAAATCTAACCTGTGAACGAATGCTTAGCTGCTGAAATATCTACTGCTGCGCTACTAAGTGAGACATTTGATAGTATTTCAGTGTCGCGTCGTGACGTACCGCCTACGTCGTTATAAAGTCAAGGGCAGCTGTGCTGTGATCGCACACTCATTGATTACTCAACTTCTCCCTATAGTGACCATTCTTATTCATTCTTCCACCTTTGTAACATCTGTCACCTATTGATAACTAGTCTATGCCCGCGACTCTCGCCGTTCTTACGATCCACAAATTCTCGGATGAAAAATAACCTGTCTCAACTTCTTAGCATACTCTACTTGAAAAAAAAATCAATCAAATCCATGACACGGTTTTTTATATATCTGAAGTAGTACGAGCAATGCTTATACCAACAAACTTTACCGCGGTTGCAATATCCATGCTTCGCCTTGGTATTTTATTCTATCCCTGAAGGGGGAGGGGCTATCCCCTCCCCTGTTATCGCGAGTGCCGGGTTCAGTCTCTGTAGCTAGTAGCATATGCGTGTCTCGTAGACTCTGACCAAAGTAATGAGTAGATTTGGTCACGTGACAAGGTTTTTTTTGTTGTTTCGTCGGTCGGAGAGTTCACAGATACGACACGAGTGTTCTCACCGCGGTATATATCGCAATATTCGCAACCTCGCAGACGGATCGTACGTTTGCTTACCTCCAAGGCAGGTATAAGGTTACGTGCCTAGTCTATTACCTTTTTAATTGTCATTTCATTATCATTCACAATATAAATGGTATACAATAATAACTTGGAAACTAAAACCACGATTGCAATTAACATTTAAATAGCTCTTCGGGTCTTCTCATGTAATTGCTAGCACTTCCAAAAAATACCTTCAATAACCATATTTCAATATATGAATGAATTAATGTTTGATGCCTACCAGAGGTACATTGAATGAGATCCGAATCTCTTGATAGCAAGAGCGTCAACCGAACAACCACCTATCCTCTAATCGAGCCCTCGACTGGTGGTCTGCGTCCTAGCCTAGCCTGCAAAAGCTAAAATTCAAGATTTAAAATTTTGAACGAATACAACGCGCATTCGTCCATTTTGTCTTCTTTCAATGCAAGCAGCATATTGCGGAGTAGTTGCTTCGTTACCAACCTTGCTGCGCACTGCCTTACATAGAATCACAAATTTTTGCATCACTGCAAATAGATTCAGCGCAGTGCATGCTTCGAACATAATATCTTTATCATATAATCTTTGTTTCGAATTACACACATTTATATTTTCTCATATTGATACTGTATGACGTATAAATGTATGCGTTGAAACATGACACACATAAATTTTATCCGGACAAGCCATTATAAACATTAAGGTGCTAACACACTTATGAACCTTGACGGTACATTCCCAGGTTCGATTCCCGATTATTGCCTCTCGGAATCTGAAACTGGATGCTACTTCCAGCATATAGTTAAAAAAATATAGTGACAATCTTGTCCTCTGCAAATTGTGTGGGATTCAAGTTAGTTAGAAGAGATAGATATATTCTCTTTAGAGATATTTATTATTTAGTCATGTATTTGACTATAATATAAACAATATATTTGTCATTATCTTCCCGTAGATCATATGAAACAAGCTGCCCTTCTGTTGATGACCGGGCACACACCCAAATCAAAGTTGCTGGGTCAGAAGACACCGAGCCCGAGGTCCCCGAGCGGCAAGCTGCTGAGTCCCCCGTCCGTGGGCCGCGCCGTGAGTGTGCACGTCACTCCCACCGCGGGCAGCCTGACGCTCTCCACACACAAGTCGGCGAGTCCGAAGGCCGGCAGCCGGCGCTCGGCGTCCTTTGTCGTCAAGAGGAAGAGTTCCGTGCGCAAGAGCACGCCGCGCCGCCAGCCGGTCAGTATATATTATGAAAACACTGGCTTTTGCTCGTGGCCTCGCTCTAGTTAAAGGACAATCGTCTAAATGTTTATTCTATTCCTAACAGTTCTAGGTAACATGTCTGTCCGTGCGACAATGTTTATGCATAATTTCATGATCATCGGTTGAGGAATTACGGTGTGAAAGTTAAACCAACGAACAAACAGAACGACTATTGAATTTATAATAATAGTTGAGATGCCAGATTGTGTTATATTGAAGTATCACAAAGAATATCTCCAGTCGAAATAAAAAATAAGTTGTATTAGTCACAGCAGGCACCGCCGCCGCCGCGTCTATAGCCGACCGTCGGCCACACGTGTACGACACGGAATGATATTCATATTAGTGTGAGTCAATATTCCCCGATGACGTTTCAACTAGTTGGTCTTGAAATAACTACCTACTGCATTTATATAATAGTTGCACTGCCGCCTAGTAACCGCTCTGTACGACACTCGCGACTCACAAATGTGTTTCTTGCAAGCCGGCCGCTCATGTTGTGTTAAGAGTTTTATTATAATCAGGGAGATTACGGAGCGCGCTCACATCACATTACACTATCGAATGACGTTTAGGTGATCTACTAAATTTAGAATATATAGTTCATGTATATCTCTCGATGCACGACTGGATATTTTTTTATTTCAGTATTTTTTGTTGAAAATCTCACTGCTACTATAAATGTCGATCGTGAGTGATTGCGAGTGTGTGTGAGGTAGTCTGTTTGTTACGCCCGGTACTGTAATCTGTAATCTTCCGGTTCGGTGTTCGGTGTGCTTCCGACCGATTTGTCACTGTGAAGCTCCGCAGACAACCCGGACAGGAGTATGTGAGCGAGTTCGTACCGGTATCTGTCCCCGCTCGCCTGATTAGTTACTTTTTAATTTGTCCTTTCACGTTTATTTTTCTTTATATAAGTTAATTATTACAAGAATTAGGACCGTCAATAAATGAATGAATATCGTATTCAAATTAGAAATGGTAAAAAGGTAAATTACGATAAATTGAAAACACTCTCGTGTCCGTCCCCAGGCCGCGACACTCGACACGCCAGCGCCGGGCGCGGGCGACTCCGCGCGCCGCAACTCGTCGCGCCGCTCCGCCCGCAGCCTCGACGCGTCGCCGCCCCTGCCGAGCCCCAGGAAGTCGGCGCTCAAGAATCCGCTCGCGAAGGGAAGCGCGAGGAAGACCGAGTCGATCAAGTTCGACCTCAGCAACCTGGAGAACCGCTCGCAGGACTCCGACGCGCTCACCGTCGCGGACACCACGCGCCGCTCCGACGGCGCCTCCGACGACGAGCTGGCGCTGCGCTACTCCGACACGTCGGCCGCCAGCCCCGCGCCGCGCCGCGCCCTCCACTCGCGCGCCGGCCGCCTGCTGGAGCGCTCGCTCGGAGCCAGCGCCACGCTGTCGCCGGGCGCCGCGTCCAAGACGCTGACCCCGGCCAGCCCCGCGCCGCGCAGGCCCTCGCGCGGCGGCGCCATCCTCCAGCGCGCGCTGAGCGGCTCGTCGTACTCGCGGCGCTCCACCAAGTCCGTGTCGCTGCTGAGCGGCGCCGCCACGCCGCTGTCGCCGCGCGGGGCGAGGCGCGACCTGGAGTCGTACTCCATCGTGGACCTGGTGTCCATCGACTCCGACGCGTCCGGCCGCTCCGCGTCCGTGTACGACTCGGCCGTGTCCGACGCGGGCTCGCCCCGCGGCGGGGCCTCTCGCCGCACCAGGTCCACCGCGGAACCCGCGCTGCTGGGCTCCAGTACGCCGTACGTCGAGCGGACCGGTCGCGTCGCATCGCTCTCGTTGACCGGCCGCGACGCGTCCGCCGCCTCCGACGACGGCACGCGGTTCACCGACACCGGCCTTTTGTCGGGCGACACCACCCGGGCGTCGATCGAGACTCGTTTCTCCGGCGGCAGATCTCGTCTATCTAATGACAAATCTCGAGTGTCCGTTGACGGGTCGGCCCGGTCGTCGAGAAACCGGTCCCGGTTGTCGAGCGGCAGCTCGAAACTATCCAACGCGAGCGCTCGGTCGACGGGTAGAAGTTCGACGTCCTCGCGCAGGACGAAAAAGTCGCTGTCGACCCCGGAGAACGCGAGTATTCCCATATCGGTGAACAGCACGAGAATATCGCGAGCCTCGCGCAGCAGATCTCGCATCAACGACAGCGACCTGCTGTTCGTGGAGCTGGACGAGGCGGACGACTCGCCGCGCTCCTCGCGCCGCGCGCCCGCCCCCACCCCCGCCCCGCGCGCCGCCAGCCCCGCGCCGCACGCCGGCACCAGCACGCCCGAGAACACCCGCAGTCCCGAGGAGGCCGGCACCCCGGTCCTCAGCATTCAGAGTCTGCTAGACTCTAGCCAGGGTTCGATACGATCCCAGCTGTCGAGGAGAGGTGGCCCGGCGCTGAAGAGAAAGACCATCGGCGTTCTGAGCGGACCCAAGATAAGAGTGAGCTCCAAGTCCAAATCTCTGAACTATAGCGCGCGAGGCGCTCGCCGGAGGCTGAGCGACGACTCCTTCGAGAATTTGAATGTCGGCGAGCGGCAGGAGGACGAGAACGTCACGCCGAGGAGCGCCGTCAAGCCGGTGCAGGAGGCGGTCAAGAACAAGCACTCCACTGCGAAGAAGCCGCAGTCGAAGCGATCCATAATCGACGACCTGAACGAGTCCGACGTCATGAAGCAGCTGTTCAACAGCCCCGTGAAGCGCAAGCTGTCTCAGAGCATGACGGAGATCTCTCGCAAGCAGCTGTTCGACGACGAGGAAACCGACGAAACCCGCATCTCCGGTCTGCTCTCCCGCAACGCCATGCTGATGGCTCTCCTCGAGCAGAAAGGGGCGTCCGACGATTCCTTGCTGGATCGCACGGAAGCGTTCACCCCGGAGCAGTTCGTGAGCCCCATCGGCACCCCGAGCCACAGCCCCAACCTGGCCGGCATCAAGCGCCTGTTCGGCCGCCGCAGCCCCGCCAACGACCTGCGGAACGTGCGCGGCGTCAAGGCGCTGCTGCGCACGCCGCGCGCGCGCCAGTCCGTCCGCAACGACCTCACGGACGTGGCCGGCGTCAAGGCCGTGTTCGCCGCCAGCCCCAGGAACCGGCTCAGCGACGTGCGGGTCAAGGAGGTGTTCGCCGCCTCGCCCGACAACGACCTCCGGCGGGTCTCCGGCGTCAGGTCGCTGTTCCGGGCGCAGCGGGAGAGGCAGTCGCCGAGAAACAGCCTGAGTGACGTCCGAGGAGTGAAGAAGCTGTTCAATAGGAGGAGTCCGGCGAACGATCTCCGAAACGTGTCCGGGGTCAAGAGAACCCTCCGTCGGAGTCCCGAGAACGACTTGAGCGACGTGCGGGGTGTCAAGCGACTTTTCAGACGAGACAGGAGAAACGAGCTGAGCGACATGAGCGGAGTCGAGGAGCTGTTCGACGAGTCGAGCGCCTCGCACGGGGACGCCGAGAGCCTGTTCGATCGGCTGGTCGGCAGACCGACCGTAAGGGCGGTCTACTCGAGGACGTTCAGCTCGAAACGCAAGTCCGCACCGAAAAAGAGTACACCCAAATCTAAATCCTTGCTCGCGTCTCTCGACATATCGTCGAATACCGAGGAATGGTTGAAAGAGAATCTGAGGATGCTACAGGAGCTCAGGAAGGAGCGGGCCCGGAAGCGCGCAGAGCCCGAGTCGAAACAGGTCAACAAGTCCGCGAACAGGTCGAAACTGAACGCGACGCGCGAGCTCCAGAAGCTGTCCACCGACACCGTGGCGGGCGCCGCGCCGCTCCGCACCTCGCGCGCCCGCCCGTCCGCCTCGGACTCGTACAGCGCACACACGCTGCCGCTCAAGAAGAGGTCGCTGGTGGACGCGTCGCTGGAGCGCACCAAGCACGACAGCACAAGTAAGCGCATGAACCTGCCGATCAAGAAGCGCGCCGTGGTGCACTCGACGCCCGTCAAGGGGCGCCAGATCAACATGACGATGAACGCCTCCGAGCTCGGCCGCGTGTCGCCCATCGTGGCCGACAAGCCGCGCGACCTGGAGCCCGACGTGCCCAGGTAATTTATTAATCGAACGATAATTAATAATTATTATAAAAAATTGGTAAATGTTAGCTTCAAATATTAATCACACGTCTGCTTTCTTTCAGGCCTACGATAGAAAAAGAAGCTACAGAAGTGAGGCCGAAAAGTCGACGCGCCACTAAGGCGCCGCCCTCTGCTGCGTCACCCAAAGTTAAGAAACCGTCACCCGCAAAAACTCGTGGCAAGTCTAGAGTCCCCACTCCAACTAAAACGTCTTCAACACCTACCAAAGAAAAATCGCCTGCCAAGTCCAAGAGACCGGCTCCCGCCAAAAAGCAAAGTCCTGTAGCCAAGCCCGTTAGTCCCGAGCCGGTCAGTCCTAAATCGACTCGCTCTCGAAGAGCGGCTCCTGTAAGTCCAAAAGCTGATGCTAAAAGTCGTGGAGCGAAATTAGTTATTGCGAAGAAATCGCCCGTGATGAGTCCACAGCCCAGAGCATCACGCAAAAGGAAAGAACCGGACACGTTGCCGACGCCTAAAGCCACTCCGAAACGAACTCGGGCCGTTCGCAACAACGATGAGAAAGTTGCCGAGAAGCCTAAAACACCAAAGAACACGAGAGCAAAGGTACTCAAAACCACAGTTGTCGTCGTTAAACCGTCGCCACAGTTGAAACCTCGTGCCACTAGACGGAAAGCCAATGACAGTGCGGCAGAGAAATCGAAAGAAGCCGTTGAACCCAAGGAAACACGGAAGGCGGGATCGAGGGAAACGCGTAAAGTTGGCGCTAAAAGTAAAAAGATTGAATCTCCTAAGAAATCTCCAGCCCCGTCCCCGAAGAAGTCGCGGAGAGGGTTGTCCAAAGAAGTGGCGGCAGAATCAGCGCTCAAGACGAGAGGCAGAGGAAAGACTGCAGTAAATGATCAATCTAAACAGAGTCACGATGTTGAAGAAGCTCAGCCTAAAACAAGAAGAGGTCGCGCCGCCAATGTAGAGGAAGCTGTTGCTCCTAAGAAGGCACGAAAAGCTGACAAACAAGAATCATTACAAGAAGAGTCCAAAACTGTGATTAAAAAAGGCAACAAACAAGAAAAACCAGCGTCGGAAACAAAAGTAACTCGCGGAAAGAAGATTGTATCACAAGAAAGTGTTTCACCCCAGCTTACCACGCGCTCGAGGAGGGGAGCCAAACCTGAGAGTGCTAAACCAGAAGTGAGTACTCGTAAACGAAAATCTGATGCTCCAGACGATAGACCGGCCAAAGTGAGCAAGAACACAGCCAAGAGTGTCGCCGGCAGAGGAAGAAGCAAAAAGATCGACTCGCCGAAGAAAGAGACGGCCAACGTAGCCAAGAAGGCTCCGGCTAAGCAGAGTAAACAGACCGGGAAGCAGGCCGCCGTTGAAGTGGCTAAGAAGACCACCAGATCCAGGAAGGCTGAGGTGTCCTTGGAAGTGGCCAAGACTGCGACCAGGTCTACCAGAGGGAAAAAGGTATATTGAACTTCTACATTTTAGTTTATTACAAAATTTCTAAGTGGGACAAAACCGAACATCGCTTAGTTAGCATTCAATATTGAGAAAAGCCAAGTTAGATGACAGTAACATTCTGATGTATATTAATTTGCAGAACGCGAGTGTTGAAGTGGCCCCCGAGGTCGGGAAGCGCAAACGGAAACCGGCCGTCGAACGTCCAGTTGAAGGTAAGACGGAGCACATTGTGCACGCAGGCAGGTGTCAGTGACACAATAGTAGTCACTCGCACCAATTACCACATCCATTTTGTTTTTTTGTATTTGTGAATATGGTACATGCATAGTTAGTTAAACAAAAGGCTTTACGCGATGTATGTATATTTGTATCTAGGGCTCAGTGACCGCGTTGTGGCTCTCCGTTAGCTCAGTTCACTAGTTCGTAGTCCAATTCCAGTGTAGTGTTAGTGTATATTGGAGTAACGCAGTGCTATACAATAATTGGCGGCACTAGCCACAAAACTTCCTAACAGTTTTCAAATTAATTAGATTAAATTAAAGGCCTATCAACGTTCCAAGCTATTTTGCATAGCATTTGTTCAGTTCTAAAGAATATTGAGGGTCGTTCGTTACGCGTCTCGTGTCTTGTGACTTATCGCCGTCACCGGATCCACCCGTTGACCTTACAGTAATTTCGAAAGATTTTGCAGAAGTGAAAATAACAATTTAACCATTGAATGTGTTCGCAGCGCGGCGCGGTCGGTAGCGCGGGGCGAGCCGCCGGCACTACACAAGTACAAATACTTAATTAAGGTAACTGTCACCGATATATCTCCTATACTTTTTGGGTTTTGTTCTCCTTTCCACAAGCCTTTAATTGAAAGCGGCATACTATGATTCCATGACATATTTCCATTATTTTCTGGTTTTGAAAATCACAAAAACATTATCCTGTTCATGCAGCTGTGGATTTGCTCCTGATTCAGAAAAATCAGCTACAGTTCGACCTGTGACGCACAGGTGTTACAGTGGCAGTACAGATGAGTGAGATGAGTTGCATTTCAAGTACAGAAATAAGATGAACAGAACTTTTGTCCATCTTTCTGTCCTTTCATTTCACAGGTGCTCGGTAAGACATTTTGAAGGGTAAAAGAAACACTGATATGTAATATAATATATTATAATTTATATAAGTCTTATACTTTAGGCGTAGTATACACACCATATTATTTACAATTTCGCAAGTTACAAAATTAAATCTAACTTACTTTAAACCTACGCATTGTTCTTGTCTATCCAAAGACAGATAAGAAAATTCTATTAATACAGTTTGTACACTTTTTTTAACGATGTACACTTTTTTTAACATACTTTATTTGAAAAGTCTATATTTTTAAATTATAAATAAAATAAAAAAATATACACTTTCATAAGTCTCATTCGTCGTCTGTACGAAAGAGACTTCGTTCTTAGCTGGCCATATTATACGATAATAAATTGGCGAATAGTTGTTTATGTGGAACTATTAGAAGCGTGCGTCCATTGTCCGCAGTGCTTCCTATGGTTGAAATGATGGTAAAATAATGGTGTATAAGATTGTAAACGAATGGTATTGTTCCAGGTGCGGTAATACGCGTATATTTTGAGAAGAATTTTATATAAGAATATTGTAAGGTTATATTGTTCTGCTAGAAGCTGTGTTCAGTGTGTGCGTACATATAATTGTGAGACGGAGATAGGTTAGCTAGTAGTTATGTCTGTCTGTACTAAGTACTGCTTCATGATTTCATCGAGAAATGTTGTTTTAGCACAAGTTATATTTTGACACGAGCGGTGCCAGCGCACCTAGGAACTGTAAGCACTCTGTGATTGCTTGATTTTAATTTACAATGCTCATTTAGTACAACTCAGTTGACCCTCTATGCAAGAGACACAATGCAACAACTAGGCTCCCTTGATTTTAATACAATCATGTAGTTTTTTTAGGCAATTTATTTATAATTTTTCAATGTAGCTTTCTGTTATTTTTAAGGTATTTCTTTTGTAGTGTGTGGTGCTAATAACGCACAAGTAGCTTTTTACCGGTAGTTATATTTTACTGTAATAACATGAATATTTGATATTTTTGTGAATGTATTGCATGAACTGTTATCATGGTACTGGCGCTCGTCGAACGCACATCGTTTTATACTGAGACAATAAAGTTGAGTGCACGAGCGGCCGCCCAGCGCTACCGGCGGGCGCGGGTGACCCCCACCTAGTACAATTATTACTTGTGATTCAATTTATTTGTGATCAATGTTATTGGGAACGAAGTATCCGTAACTGTTAGATAACGTTGCATACATATATATGAGGAGTATCAGATCAGTACGTGTCCAAATTATTACATAATATTAGCTACTATAAGAATCTGATATTTTTTTAAATATTGTTGAATAGCATTTAATAAAGTCGTGACATACGATTGGTTGGTTTTATTTGTTTATCCAACGTCTTAGAGGCGCAGCGACGCGCCCCCTACACCCACTTCAGTAACGGCGTCACAACGCCCCTTATCAACTATAGAGACGGCGCCACAACGCCCCTTACCCCCTATGGGGATAACGCCGCGACGCCCTTTATTCGCGATAGAGATGGCGCCGCGACGCCCCTTACGCACTATAGAGACGGCGGTCGCGACGCCCCTTACACATTATACAGACGGCGCCGTGACGCCCTTTATTCGCGATAGAGATGGCGCTGCGACGCCATTTACTTGCGATAGGGTTGGCGCCGCCCCTTGCACACTATAGCGATGGCGCCGCGACGCCTTTTACTCGCGATAGGGACGGCGCCGCAGCGCCCCTTGCACACTATAGCGATGGCGTCGCGACGCCCCTTGCACCATATAGAAATGGCGTCGCAACGCCCCTCGCACACTATAGCGATGGCGCCGCGACGCCCCTTGCACCATATAGAGATGGCGTCGCAACGCCCCTTGCACCCTATAGCGATGGCGTCGCGACGCCCCTTGCACGCTATAGCGATGCGCCGCGACGCCCCTTGCACCATATAGAGATGGCGTCGCAACGCCCCTTGCACCCTATAGCGATGGCGTCGCGACGCCCCTTGCACGCTATAGCGATGCGCCGCGACGCCCCTTGCACACTATAGAAGCTAGTGGCGGGCGCGGCGCGAGGAGCACTTGACGGGGTTGGGCACGCGGAAGATGGCGGGCAGCAGGCCGGCCAGCGTGGCGAAGAGCGCGGGCGCGGTGCCGGGCGGCAGCGCGAAGTGCAGCGTGCGCAGCTCGGCGCCGCCCCAGCCCGCCGCCTCCAGCATGAAGCCCTTGGCGCACTTCAGCACCAGCTCCGCGCGCCGCACGCACCACGCCAGCGTCGCCTCCTGCGTTACGACAGACACATAGAGGAGTGGCGTCATCGGAGGAATGCGCTAGGGTTGTAGCTATGGTGATTGTTGTAACGGTTTTTAACATTATGTAGTAGGTAACAATACAAAACGTTGTAAAATAATACATTTACACCCATCCACTGCACAATAATTACGTGGTTTCGGCATTTCGAAGCGTAAACGCGGGAAACGTGCGGTGCCATGCGATGCGAGTGCTTAGGCGAGCGTTCGGCGACCCTCTGCCGGTTCGACCGCACGAGACTTAGAATATACTGCCAGTATAAAGTCAATCATTGCGCTACATCAAATCTCACCTCTGACAGTTCGTGACGCAGCAACAACGGGATGGAGAGACTGGTGATGTCGTTGCTGCAAGCCGCCTTGAGGATGTTGCGTAGGCCCAGGATGGCGGGGTGCCGAGACGTTATGTCTGCAACACGCCAGTAACATTATGACGTCTAACCAATCATAAACCTAATGCACGTCTCTGGTACCGTATTCAACGCCATCTGTTGAAGTTGTCGCGAATTACTTCAGAATGTCTAATCCTGAATCGCACAATACGTTCTTTTCCGATAGGTTCACTAATCTGGACACAAATAGAGATAATTTAAATTGAAAGTTTCGATCCATAGGTTAAGTGAAGTACCTAATTAAAGAAGGCAAGTCGAAAGCGTAAACAGTAACTACGGACACTCAATGGGTGGCACCACCCAATACGAGAAGCCGTTATATTAAGGAACTCATTAAACTTGTCCAAATTCAATGGAGGTATGATTCTCGTGCTGCGCCAAGCGGAGCGAGTAGTTGGCGGCACTGACCGGAGCGCAGCTCGGAGTCGTCGACGATGAGGTGGAACACCACGTGCGCGTCGTCCAGGTTGCTGTGGCGCGTCACGAACAGGTCGCCCGCCTGCAGCGAGCGCCGCGGACGAGATCGAGCGCCACCCGCGCCACCGCCACCGGCACCGCCGCTCATGTTCTCCGCCTGCTCCTTCTGACGCTGGCTGTTGCGTTTTTCCGCCTGTGATAATATTAAGGGTTCGGCGGTCGTCCCATTGACAGGGGCACAAATAAATTTAGAGAGATAGAGTTTAATGGATGTAGTTCGCTGCAGGTATTCAGGAACTGCTATAATACTCCTAAATGTTAGGAGAATTATACCTTTCACTCGTAAAGATCTCTCGTATAAGGAAATCTCTGCGATCGACGGACGAGGTGGTGGCTCAGGGTTTTCGCCCGGAGCCGAGAGATCAGACGGCCGAGGTTCCCGTGCGAAAACGCTAAGACGATGAAGAGTCACATTCGCTGGACACAGTTAAGGTTGCTAGAAATCATAAACATTCAAATGGGGGTATCTAAGTCGACGATTAGAGGTAATATGCTTTGCGACGACTGACCGGCTCGCGGACCCTCTCGCTGATCTCCCGTAGCTGCGCGTCGACGTCGGCGAAGTGGTGCTCCGTGGAGCGCGCGGCGGCGGCGGCGAGCGTGCTGGTGGGCGGCGCGGGCCGGCCGGGCGGCGCCTCCGCCAGCAGCACCGCGCCCGCCAGCTCGCACGAGTACAGCGACAGCGACGTCTGCAGGCGCCGCGAGCCCTCCGCCGGGCTGCCGACACACCGTACAGACACCACGGACGGTTAGCTGACCCCAGAACGTGAGGGCCCGAACGTCCCCGAGTTTGAATTACTGGCTAAAATGTGGGCTTCAACGGGGAAAGTCAGATACGTGAAATGGTAGATAAGCATAATGTCGGAAAAAGCAAAAAGTCAAATACGCGAAATAGAAGTATGCAAAAAATATCGAATAAAAGGCTTCAACGCGAAAACTCACTTGACGGAGCACAGGTCCATAAGATCCATCGCCACGATGCGGATATTGTGCGTTTGTTTCAGCTGGCTTCCGAGGTGGATGGTGAAGCTCTCCTCGAGACGAAGTCCATTGGCTGCAGGAGTTATCGGTGCCGGTATGGAGCCGATCTCCGGGGAGAATGTACCCAGAGGAGAGTTACTGTGTGGAGTAAGAATATTTGCTTCATGGAATTATGGGGTAATACCAAACTCATCATCTTGCTCTGAGCCTTTTCCCGACTTGGTTGGGGTCGACTTTCTAGTCTTACTGAGACGAGGCTGAACTTCATCATCCTTTTTTCTTTCACTCTTAGACTTTCGTGTTGCATGAAATATGGTTAGCGAAGCCCAGGAATTACATCGATAGTTTACATTGACAATTTTTCTCAAAGACCTTCTCAAAGGTTTTTGTCTGTCAATGTAAACTTTTGAGAGTGCTGCAAGGCGAAACCGCTCAGGTTCAATAATAAATATCGTGGAGAAGTACAAGTATGTTTTCATTATGTATAAGAATAAGTTTTACCAAGTGTCGCCAATCAACAGTATAGATATTTGGAAATGAGCTGTTTTCTCAACTATACTACTGAAGCAAATTATTCTGGTTAGACTAAATACTCGTAAATGTTCATTATAAGACCAAAAAAGAAAGTATCGAAGTTTAGTTGCATCTAAGTTAGACTAGAAATCCGACCCCAACCACCTACTGAGTTGGGAATAGATTCAGAGAATGATAATGACAATAAATGCTTTTCGAATTAGAATTTTTTAAAGTTTATGTAGCATCTGACTGTATGGGGTCATACCATATTGGAAATATCTAGTGATGGTAGTGTAATAGAAGAATTGTGTATACCAATACCTGGGCGTGTTGAGCGCCGAGGTGCTCTGGTACTCCTCGAGCGTGTGCATGAGCCAGGCGCGGTGCTGCGCGCGCTGCGTCTGGCGCAGGGCGTCGAGCTGCGAGCCCCAGCGCCCCGCCACCAGCGCCTGCTGCTCGAAGTGCGCCGCCGCCAGCTCGTTGATCTCTTCCTCTGTTGTCGAAACGTTCAGTTGTTTTATCTTCTCTTCCATTTCTTCTGTTTGCCTAACGAGATATTTTCAGTTATTGCATGAAGCTGATTTAACAATTTATTACTGCTTACATTGCTGAAAGTGTAATGAGGCATAATAAAATCTATTGGGAGTCTATTAACGACCTCCGTGGCGTGGAGGTAGTGAACGCGACTGCTACGCAGGTGGCGTGGGTTCGATGCCCGCTCAATGCAAATATTTGAAAGAAACAAAAATAGAAAGAAGAAAGAAAGAATTTGTGCATATGAATATTTGCATTGGTATGGGTGTTTCTATGTATAATATGTAAGTATTTACAAAAAAAGTATCTAAGTAAGTTTATCCGCATTCTAGAACCCATAACACAAGCTAGTTAAACTATGCTTACTATGGGTCTAGATAGCGTTGTGTAAATTGTCCTAGAATATTTATTTATTTATTGGAGATGTTCAATGTCACTTACTTGTCTGTAAGCTTCCTAATATCTTCATCTCTGTTCTGAAGTGTGTTTGAGATAGTTTTAGCATATGAATTCTCCACCTGCAATATTGTCTCTAGGGCAGGTGAGTGCACCAACTTATGGTATGCGGCTGCAAATACTTCTTCATCGGAGGTCCCCTTCTGTTCAGCAAACTCTACAACATTTTCCTTGAATGACTTTTCCCAGTTCTTGATAAGACCTTCTACATTAATTTCTGAGTTCTTAAACTGGTCGATTAGCTTGCCATCTCGGCTGTTGTGGAAGTCCTTGGTCTCTTGTGCTACAAACTTAGATAGCTGTTCATTTAGCTCTGTAAAGAAAAGAATATTATTTGACACACACACTTTATGATTTTTATTTATGTGGTTATCTATGTTGAAGTAAATTTTGAAACTTACTACTAAATTAACAGGGAATATGCATGTGACTCAAATAAAGCTCAACTTTTTTATATGTAGGTAGTCTTTTCTTCTTGTAGATTAACATTGAGAGGGAAATTTAAATGAGTACAACTCAAGTGAGAATGAGGGTAGATTGATATGGTTGGCCCAATAAGAACTAGTTCAGCAATCTTCAGTACCTCATACTGACTAACTCGTGTTCAAAAGGTCATTGATTGTTATAAAAAGTTTAATAGAACACAGTCCAATACACTTTTGTAGTTATCCAGTTATCCACTACATCATTGTACACATTGTAGCACTGAACGGGTTTGCAATGGTGACCCTCTTTCATGAGACTTTGCCTTTAGCTTAACATCATGCGAGGTGAAGTCAAATTGATGTGCCATAGATAAAAAAAAAATCATGTAATTATTTATTGATGAAGATTTAGACATCATGTCAAGCGCACCAGAAAGGTGACCATTATAAAACCAATATCAGCCTACATTTTAAAACTTTTTCTAAACAAAATGTAACTTGTTTGGTATTGTTTTTTATATCTATATATGAATGTAAATATGGCAAAGAAGGGAATGACTAAGGAAATGACATTGTACAGGAATGTGTGAAGGAGAACGTCATGCTGCGCCACCATTGTACAACAAGTGATTGGGACAAGGGCACAGAGATGATAGATGATGATGGTAATCATTTCAATATATAAGGAACTATTTCTCTTGCCCAATTTATTTAGCTGCAAAATTTCCAGTTAGGAATTTATTTTCGGCACGTGGGGGTTTAGTACACCTCTGCCTACCCCTTCCGGGATTACGGGCATGAGGATATGTATGTGTGTATGTATGTAAATGTAACACAGTTAAAATACTCTGCACAGACTAACACTTTTTTTTCAACCTTTATGCATATCAACTTAAGATTAGAATGAATGTATGGTTAAATAGTGGGCGTATTTTAGTAACTGCTTTAATGTTGAAGATTGTTAACAGATACAGCTACATATGTACAAAAAAAAGGATTAATGACGAGTCCCGTCGTGCACAAACCCCGTTTTTATCTCAAAGTATATTACAGTACCTATCTGTATACTGTTTGGTACTTACCATCTTCTAAATACACAGGCAGGCGGAACATGGTGATGACCCTCTGTACCAGTTCACGGGTGGAACCTGGTAGAGGGATGTCCACAGGTACTTCCAGCTTGAAGTTTAGCTCATCGGTTGTGCAAGCAGGGAACTCAAATGAAAATGTCTTAACTATATTTTGCGGTCTTTGAATTTCAGTCATTGTTGACATCGTGAAAACAAAATGCAGTACGGTTGTTATAGCTCCAAAACACAAGACAATAAAATTATTATCTCCACATCTATAGTTACGTTATTTCATGAAGTAGACTGTAGAACAGAGGATAACTTTATATTCAAAACTACGAACTGGAACAATAACAACATCAAGAGGCTGACACATGACAGCTCAACACTTTGTTTGACATGTTCTGTGGACATGTTTGACAGTCTAGACAGCCTTGACACCATCTTGACACTGACACACACAAGACTTTTTATTTCTGACATCTGTGATGTTCGTTCGGAAACACTTAAACTTATTTATATGCTTATAACCAAAGAGTATAGTAATATATATACTCTGTCTAATTTAGGATGATAATTTTGACAGTTCACGTCTATGAAGTAACGTATTTTTATAATCAAATTACTACCTCTAAAATTATCGTAATTCATAGACAAGTACCGCCCACTTATCGTAGAGTAGTGCCTTGCAAGAATACAGCATAATTGACTGTAGACAAACGAATCGAATGAATCGAACATAATCTATTAATTTATGAAAATAATTTTATGTTTAAGTACTTATCTACTACAATTTTGGTAATAGAATTAACTAGATATAATATAAAACATAAATATTATACTATAAATGGCAGTAACTGGAGCAATTATAAATCTATATTTGCATTACAGTGCGATTAGGTAATGCTGCGCCGCACTAATGAAGTGACACCTTAAGTAAACAAATATTTATAAAATTATAATACCCTAAGTACATAAAATAATAAGAAATAAATGTTTTATAATTTATGTAACATCGATACCATATTCTACGGGAACGATAATCGAATATCGAATAGATTTATTAACGATTGTACTGTATGGGGTACCCTACTTAGACCTGTCAAAAGTATCATCCTATATTTGACAAAGTGTAGGAGCTTATAACCTTATTCTTTTCTTAGATGGCAATTTGTTGGCCCTTTTTGACACCCAGTGGAATTTGGGTCACTCCATCAGGGTTTCCGTGTGTTTTCCAGCTCAGTTTCACATTGATCTGACTTCTGATCTAGAAACCCAGGCTGCATCCACGATGTCCCTTCTTCCTCCCCCCTGAGTTGAAAGCTAAAACTATAATACCTACCTTTCTTTTACAATAAGTTTAAATTAAATTTATTGAGAATGCCATAAATATATATGCATTATTTATCTGATATAGATTATGAACAGCAGGTACGTAAATACGCCAAGAGCCGGAAATAGTAAGGAAATACCGTTCAGTAAGAATTAAGACCCCACTACCCAGGACTGGAACAGTTTTCACTGAGAGGTAAAGTCACTGTAGTCAACACTCTCTGTAGTCTATAAGCGATTATGCGATGGCCCTTCTTATATTATAAAAGTAAATACTCTAGGACACTTGCCCTGTGATATAGCACTATGCTATGTAATAAAGTCCAGCATTTATCTTAGAAAGAAAGTCCCAAAAAAAACTCTGGTTTACGGCCCCCTTGACCTCATAACAGATGACAATCTATTTTCCACAACAAGACTTCATCTTTACCCAATCACTGTTTTGTATGTTAGTTGGTGAATTACACAAGTACTTATGTCGTGTCTTTTTACATTTCTATTTTAGCCTTTACCGGTCGATAAAAATATCCAATCTATTTTCTTGAAAGAAGTATGTTTTGAACAGTATAGAAACAGTATTCCCGGTACTAATATGAGAGCATCGTCGATGCATAACAAACAGTAGTAGGTATTGCGACGTAATACAGTGTCTTTCTTCGTAGAGTGTCTTGCTCTCAAATGTTATGAAAACTGAAAGACGCGGGTCCAACACGACATATTTAAATCTGAGTTCATTATCTAAATCTAAACTTTCAGGTTTTTAGACAAATCTGTACCATGAGATATTTTGATCTCTTGTATTATGTTATGTCAATCAAATTTATATTTAGAAGGTATGCACAAGGCCCTGAATTATATATTGAATGCCCTAGTTTCAGGTATTGGTCTTTTGGAGAATAGAAATATATTGAGACGAAGATTTGTATTGAAACTAACAGAAGAGATCATGTTTAGAGATTATAGCTGGAGAAATATAATACGTGTGTGACCTTATTCGAGGGTGTAAGTGTAGTGTGTAAAGATAAAATTCGTATTTATAAAAGTGTGTCCTCGTGGGCACATGTCATTTCGATCAGACTTCGTAGATTCTTTATTAAAACAGAATATGAATACATAGTATTCCTTATAATAAGTATATTTCCTTTGTAGCTGTTAAAGTTAACATAGTACGGGGACAGTACTACACAGTTTGGTAATAGTAGAACTATATTTTCATTATATATAAATTAAAAAAATGGAAACAATAAATTAATTACATAAAGAAATTAAATAAAATTGTCCGGTTCACATCGTGGTCTTTAATCCGATGCAAGGAACCGCGTGCGGTCGGGCGGTGTATGCACGGCGAGACGTCTCAGTTCTCTACACGACTATGGAATCCTTACGCAGCCTCGCCGCCCTCCTCCTCCTCGGCGCTGGCGGTGAGCATGGTGATGAGCTTGGTGGTGTCGATGAAGCCCTTGTCGTCGATGTCCATCTGGTCGTACGCCTCGTCGACCTCGTCGGCGCTGAACTTGTCGCCCCAGGTCATGAGCGCGTGCCTCAATCTCTCGGAGTCGATTTTGCCCTCGTCGTCGAAGGTCTTGAAGGCGTTGATGACGACGTCGTCCTCATCGGAACCGCCGGACATGCGGTTCGCGAAGAGGGTCAGGAGCTGGGTGAAGTTGATGGGGCCGGAGGCCTCATTAACCATGTCATCGAGCTCCTTTTCCGACGCTAGCCTGCCGAGCGAGTCGAAGGTGGCGCGCAGGTCGTTCTTACCGATGATACCGTCCTTGTCGTGGTCCATTAGCTGGAAGGCCTGTGGAACAAGCAAATAGCTCATTAGATAGTAAATAACTTCGTACTTGTAAAATTTCGTAAATGTGTACGCTCAAGACAATGACTACTTAAGATGCTCTACATGTTTACTAAACAACCATCGGGCACGAGCTAAACACTACTTGTGACACAATTCGCGTAGTTCTAAGGAATTGACGTCACGATTGACGCGGAGTCTAATTGTGCTTCAAGGGACAATGAAATGAGTCAAAATGCAATAGGAAGGAACATATCCGTACTTATATAATTTGATATCAGAATTATTAAGATGTTTTACGATGAAATACGAGCATATAGTTTATCGAGACGCTTACCTCCTTGAACTCAGCGACCTGCTTCTGTGAGAACATGGAGAAGACATTGGAGCCAGTGCGCTTGGCCTTGCGGCTTCCGCGGGAGGACTGCCTGTCGCTGCCTCCGGAGGGGGCAGCTGCTGGGGCGGGGGCTTCCTCCGCCGCTGGCGCCTCTTCTTTTGCCTTCTTCTTCTTTACTTTCTTATCCTTATCAGCCTGGAAAGAAGTAAAATTCATTGAATCACCTTTGTTCAGTTTAGATACTTAGTAAAATGAATAATAGATAAAAATATTTATATGTAAGTTACTTATTAACCTATTCGCATTTCAATTTTCTATTTTTGTTGAGTTGTTGAGAAGCTTTAGCGTGAGCGGAAATTTGTTGCACGTATTTGATGTTTATTATTTCCAAGGTTTCGATTTTGTAAAGTGAAGAAGTAAACGCCATCAATATCAAATTTGAAGCTCATTATTCCACCGTTTAAGAAGTGTAACATAATAATGATGTTATACTTTCATCACCCGAGCCCCGTTTAGGCGTGGCCCGGTGCGCCCCTATATTTAGCTCGGGCGGCGCACGCTTCTCTTCACCCGCCACATCGCGACTATTCCGTTACATCATGTTATATATAGAACTACGTGTGCTCCAGTTTCTTCAGCAACAGGTAGGAATTCGTTTATTTTATTCATTCCACTTAATTATACTTTTGTTCAAAACAACGTTCATGAAGTTCAACGTCGATAGTTTTACTATTTTGTAGCCTCATTCCTAACATTTTCTTCTTTTTTTAAAATACTCGACTAACTTAACCATCTATCTGGTTTACTTTACTATTTTAAGTGTACCAGGTAGGTGCTATGATGCATTCTGGTAGAAGCTGGTTTAGCAGAAAGTTTTAGTTGAGGATTGTGAATTCTAGAAATAGCTTTTGATCAGATTTGTTGATATTAGATTCATTTATTCGTTTAGATTTGATTGTCGAACTGCAAAAAGTCTATTATGGGCTTTGAATAATTCTAACTTTTGAACTGTTATTGTTTCAACCGTTTGCAATTATATTATTTCTTGGATATTGAGTTTATTTCTATTTGATTCAAGATTATCATCGTCATTGTTATCTCCTGTGATATTCTTTGCGACGTTTCGAGTATAACTTGTTTCGTATCTCGCTCGTGATCAAACGCGACGTGGTCTGCAGTTAGTTCCAAAGACTGCGCATCATCAGATAGTTCACCACTGACACTATTTCACTGTTATCACTAATGTGTTCACTTGTATGTCACTGTGTCTAACACTTACCATTGTGATGTGTGTTGGACGTTCGACGGAGGAGAGACTGTTCCGCTCGGCAGTCCCACCCTGACTCCGAGTTTTCGTTCCCTCTCAGAGATCCAGGAGATTCCCCCCTCCCGTCCGCGACTCCCCGGCGGCCGCGCAGCTCACCATTCCTTTTTTAGTTCGACAAATACGATAGTCTTCGAATCGGCATCAGAACAGTTTGGGCGGCCCGCCGGACCGGCCGTAGTACCGCTTTTGTTTGAATTTAAAAATAATCAGCTCACCTGTCAAGGGTGGGCGCTTTCCTGGGTACCACGAATGTTTCCCTACAAATAAACAATTACTAATTATAAACTTTACGGTTATCGGTTTAGTCAACAATTTTATTGTTATCAAGACCAAATTATCATCTTTGCGTAATTCATTGTCATTAAGCAGGCGGTGCTTGATTTGTCTTTATTTTTGTTCAATGAAAATAATTGTTCCAAATGTCCAATTGACTGATATAACTTTTTATTACAAGTATCAGAAGGTATTCTTTGTAAATTTTAATTAAAACTATAACACAATCATTAAAACATCATGAAGATATCTCCAAATGAAATTTCTTTATTGATTTAGTGGCATAGTGTTGTTTAGATTGATGATGAAAAGCTGCGGTAGCCTAGTGGTATGGGTAATGGACTGCTGAGACGAGGTCTCGAGTGCGATCCCAGGTTTACCATGGCACACACCAATGACTTTTCGATGCTTTTCGAAGTTATGTGTGTATTTATCGCAGGTTTATAAGTGCCTCGGAGAGCACATTAAGCCGTCGCGCGCGGTCCCGGTTGCCATACAAACATCTATGGCAGTCGTTACGGGTAGTTGGAGCCCTCAAAAGTCCAACCAGCCTAACTTGGAACTTCGATATCGCCATTGGTCATTAGACCATTGGTTGTGGAGGTCAGATGGCAGTCGCTTCACGGAAAGTATTGAAGTTCAGCCGCATCACAGTTAGACTGGAAAGCCGACCCCAACTGAGTTGGGAAAAAGGTTCAGGGAATGATGAGTGTTGTTTAGATTGATGAAGTCGGTGTCTCCACTGTAGTTCGTGCAATTTACTATTTACATGCACCATATTCAATATGTTTCAGCACTACCTTTGAAATGCTAACACCAACCATTAGGTAATCTGTGATGCATGCTAGGCGTCATGTTGATGAAAATTAGCAGTCTTTCCAATTTATACCATTTTCGCTGTATTTTTTAAAGAGGATTTGTTACACAAAGTGTTACTTTGAATTTATTTTTTTATTTCGTATCTAAATTACATATCAGTTAGTCGAGATGTTTGTTATCATTTTGGAAACTACGTTTCTTCAGAATTCCAAATTCATCGCATTGTTTACTTCGTGACTCAGTTTAGTGGGTTTGTTATAAATAACGCTGTTGCTATATTTAATCTTCTCGAATAAACATTCTTGTTCACGTCGGCTGATAACTTGTTCCAGATAATCTTGCTCTAATAATCTAGAATGACTTGTATGCAATCGGCACAAAGATTCAGATGAGGAGCATATTTCACCAATGATAAGTAAAGCGAGCGAGGTACATTAAACTGCGTTACCTACAATATTTTTTTTTTTATAATATCACGCCTATATCCCCGAAGGGGTAGGCAGAGGTGCTAGCACCCACATTTCGCCAGTTTATGTTTATGTCCCAATGTAATAGGTGGCGAGCCTATTGCCATTAACCGGGCACTTATAAACCTGCGATAAATACACACATAACTTCGAAAAGCATCGAGTCATTGGTGTGTGCCATGGTAAAACCTGGGATCGAACCCGAGACCTCGTCTCAGCAGTCCATTACCCATACCACTAGGCTACCGCGGTTTACAATATTTTATTCAATGAATTTATCCAGTGAAGTTTGGGAAGTCAATTCTATGACGGAACTAAAATTAGAAATTCAGGCAGTAATTGTATCAGCTGCAGAGAAAATGTCATCGCTCGCAACAAAGTTAGGATTAAGTTTATTGAAGTACCGAATATATTTGAGGGAAACTCATGACTTCTAATTACTTACAAAACAATTTTTTCGTGTTCAAGTTTTTTAGATAGAGAAAAAAAATCTTCTTCTCTTCTTATCTCTGCAGCTGGCTGCATATCAATAGTTAATTTAGTGTTTAGGTACCTAAACTCCATTGTGTAGTACTTCTTACCGAGATGAGTACCTTCAGGACCTCGTAAAATTCTACGATCGTTTGAGAAGGCCAATTAGTGAACGCATTACAAACAAACTTCAGCGCAATGCAATATTACTTTCGCATTCATAATTATGTGAGGATGTTACCGATTGCGTAGTACTTATACCTTTGATATTTGAGGTATTTTGTGTTTCTTATTAAAAATAACTGCACATTTGCCTCCAAAAACATTTCAATTTATATTCAGAATTCAGCCTCGAAGGAATCGAAGAAGATTAGCCTCGATAGCCTCTGTGGTGTGGGGGTAGTGAACCGACTGTTACGCTGGTGGCGCGGGTTCGTTCCTCGTTCAGTGTGAATATGGCTATTTTCATTGGTCCCTCGGAGAGCTCATGCAAATAATATTATTATATGCCACACGACCGCAAATTCAACAAGAACCAAGCGTTTCGGTGAGTCTTTCCTCTGCCGCACCATTAAGCCTTGAAATTCCTTACCGGCGCGCGTGTTCTTCCTACAGTCCGAGAGGCGTGAAAAAGCATCTGATGAGGCCGTCAAGCTGAGCGCCACCATAATTGTACTATACGTGTTTATAATGGTGACCCTCTTTCCTGAGACTTTGCTTGAGCCTACCATCAGGCGAGGTGAAATCAAATAAACGTGCCATAAATAAAAAAATAAAAAATAAATTGTAAATAAATATGATTCTTATTTATATTTACGTTTTATATCTGCGTTATTTTTTTGAATCCGTGTGAAACTGTGAAGTATATATACGGTTATATTTAGTACCTACATAACATAACTATCATTGTTTTATAAAATTTGATCGTTCTGAAACATTAATGATAAGTCCTATATTCTATGTTTATTACTATTGGAAACCACTTTCAGATCTGAAACATTCTTGATGAGCTGCCAACAAATTGGCACGAGTAGGTATCTCGTCTTGCATAGAGAAGCTCTCCCACAGACGTAATAAACTGCTGATCGTGTGGACACTGAAGTGATTTAATCACGGAAGATACTTTATGACATACTAGATTGTTGCTCTGACTACTAAGTATGACCATCAGAAAGTATAAGAACAGGTAGTCAGCAACTCGAGAGGGTCTTTAATGACCCTAGGTCAGCCGAGCCGTGAGCGATATTCCAGAGGTTACCTCACCCTGAGACGGTAGTGCGGTTTAGGTCGGTTAGAGTTCGAAGTAACACTCGGCTGAGTCTCATGTCGGTTGACTTCGATATGGGTGACTGAGGGGAATTCCGCATGAGAAAAAGGTACAGTCAGCACAAACGTAGCATTATGCACAGTAGGTCCAAAACGTTTAATAATACAAAATAAAAAACAATAACATTCGGATTTGTTAGTGTTTAACCAGGCCAGGTCTTTAACAAATTATGTTACTGACTGTACCTATTAATGCAGTAGGTACTTACTATCGTACTAGTAGAGTAGCAGCATACAATAGTAGGCACTTCCATAACATAAATAATAGTGCTTAATATCATATGAGTAAATAAAATCCCTCATCTTGAGAGGTGGCAATACCTGGCATCCATAGGGGAGTGACTGCGATGGAGTAATTACATATTTAACATAAAGACGTCCTTCATATCATAACTTTTGCGCGGGATTTCAATTTTTCGTGACTCGAGAGTCGACCCGCCACCCCGCAAAAGAGGCCCAATAAGATGGTTAGGTTAGTCGCCTCGACCAATGCGGTTCATATTGAACCACAAAAGACCGAGCCGGCAAGAAGCAACATGTTGCAAATTGGCCGGGCTTTTATACTGACGCTTAAAGATCTCACTAGCGCGATTCAGAAACGCCATCTAGTTATCGTAGCGTAATTTATACTATTGATATTATTTTAGTTTTTCCTTCGTCAATTTAAAAACATAACATAACATGAACTCACACCTATATCTCCGAACGGGTAAGCAGAGGTGCTAGCACCCACATTTCGACAGTTTATGTTTAGATCCCAATGTAATAGGTATCGAGCCTATTGCCATTTACCGGGCACTTATAAACCTGCGATAAACACACACATAACTTCGAAAAGCATCGAAAAGTCATTGGTGTGTACCATGGTAAAACCTAGGATCGAACCCGAGACTTCGTCTCAGCAGTCCATTACCCGTACCACTAGGCACGCGGTCTTTCTTTTGACTGCCGATGCTGCCGATAATAAACGGAGATGTAATAAAAAAAAAAGTAGCCTCCATACTAGATACAGTCCTTAGAATATGGTGGTCCCTACCTTACCCAGGTGTGTACCTAGACGTAAGGCCTAGCGGTTGAACATTCTTGTGAGGGCGCGGGTTCGATTTGCATACTTGAATTATATCATGTTTATTTGAAGTGATTGGGATAATCATATTTAAATAATTCATTTATAAGTATTCAAGGCCCCATTACTATACTTAGATTAGAACTCTTAGAATAGTTGTGTTATTATAATGTCATTCAGACCATTCAGTGTCTATAGCGTTAGTAGGTAACTAGGTATATTAGTAACAGTGTGCTTATGTTAGCGTTGTTAGGATCAATTACAATCAGATTAAATATTGCTATTGATTGACAACCCTTACCCAGAGTTTCTGAACGGGGCAGTCAAGCCTGTGAACAACCTTCAGAATGCCGTTGCCCATATTCCGCAAGCGGTGCAGCATGGAATTATTATGAAAATGAGAGATTGAATTCTGAGATTTACTTAAAGGAGCGAACCTACTGAAACATAAAAACACATTTGTTTGGTAATATAATTATTCGCTTCTAAGAAATTTCCAAACACATGTATACAGTGAAACGAAGATCGCATAGGATCGATTGTCTAAATAATTATCGTGTCATAAAAAGTGCTTGGATTTTTAGTGATCTAATGGAGCCATTGTAATATTTTTGACAAATGTAGGTACAATAATTATTGTAAAACTTTGACATTCATAAGTGCTCTTTATGAGCCTAAACTGAATCAATGAAATTGATTCTTTGATTCTTTGATTGCCTAGTGCCATAGGGATTTTTTCGTCTCTAACAAGTCGCAACAAGTTAACGAGATGATGATTCTGGTGAAGCAGGTAGGCATGTAGGGTTGTAGGGTCTATTAGGTCATCGAATGATTATGTCAGCAGACTCGACGTTAACTTGCAAAAAAGGTTGGCTTGACTCACGAGCTTATGTGGGGCAACAAACCCCTGAATTTGAATTTGAATTCATTTATTGAGTAGGTAGGTAAGTAAATTTCAGGAAGTTCAAAAAGTTTTTATACAAATAAATATTGTAGGGCACTCTACACAACGCTCGCAAAGTAAACATAGCATTAGTAGCTTATGTATTGGGTTCTAGAATACGGATATACATACTAAGTAGCTTGAAAACGCTTGAAATGAAAAAGCATGTCAACATATAATGTAGAACAAAACAAAAAAATACTAGCTGGACACTGTCCAAATCGACATAAATATATTTATGACGGAGAGGAAAAAATCTGAACACAATGACATAAGAACAGAAACAAAATAAGGAAGAGATCAAAATACGTATCGTCGTCATCGAGACGTGGAAATAATTGTGATGCATGGATGTCCTGTTCCATTAGATAACACGCCATTGATGTATATACATCGATGTTAATCAGCAGAAACTTTACCGTACGACTGTACAAGGCACAAAATGACAAAAGTAATTGACGAAAACAAAACGTTGTACAATGATTGTTGTACAGTCGCACTCAGTAGAAGTTCACAAATAGGTTTAGTCTTTAACATTTTTTAGTCTTTAATAATAATATTCTTTAGTCTGAGTTGGTAGAGTTATGCTTTCTGCAGTCGAAATAACCGTGTCTCGAACGGGGAGGTATCTATATCCTTTCCTCAGTTTCAAATCAAATCAAATAAAATTAAATTGCTGGACTAATGTTCGTCTTCGTCGCCTCTTATCTATGCCACACTATAAAGACTTGGAATGCTTTACCAGTTTATGTGTTTCCTTTTCCTCACAACCGCGAATCTAGGCCTGAAGAGTATCTGATGAGGCCGTGAAACTGAGGGTCATCGTTGTAGATTTATTCGTGTAATTGTAATGATAACCCTCTTACCTGATACTTTCCCTTTAGTCTACATCAGGCCACGAAACGATTTAAGCCCTGTATAAAAATATACTTAGACAAAAATATCTCTATAGATATATCCAGAAACAATTTTCCCAACCCGGAAAACGAAACTGACACGTCATAGTTGCAGAAATCGCTACCGCTGTGCTACTGAGCAGTAATAGATCCAAGTCTACAACTGAAAGGTCTGAAAAGTATTGAGTGCACCCAGGAATCGAACTACTATACTGTGGTGTGGATTACAATGACCTTATTTCAGCGTCGTCGGTGAGTCAGCGGCCGGGAATAGCCGAGCGGCGCGGCGGGCGGCGCGCGCGCACCGTCACGTGACCATTTCATATAGGACCGTACCTATCGTAGTCTGCGGGGTATTACCGCTGTGTTTGTATGAAGGTCGGCGATTTCTTCGACATTCACGGTTCATACACACCCTTACATAATATTGTTGCATACGTCGTCACTACGTGAGGTATACCGCGAATTATCAGCATATTATTGTTAGTCCACAAGCATAGCAAGGAATCGGGTCATAATTCTTTTTTCCATTTAGCTGCAAGATTTTCGTTTAGGAAGTTATTTTCGGCATACCTATGTTTTACAAAGTGCCCGATGGACGGCAATAGGCTCGCCCCCTATTACGTGGGACCGAAAAATCATAGTTGGCGAAATGGGATTACGGGCCTGCGTATTATGTATGTATGTTAGTCCTGGTTGCAATCAAAGCTGACAAGTTCAGCTCGACTTCCGTTTACCTCTTTATAGAAATGACGGCCGTCTGGTTGGGATTAGTCAGTCCCACTGAGTCTCACAGATAGGGGAATCCCACTGATTATGATCAGCGTCATCATTTCCACCACATTAGATTTGGATAAAAGCCTTTTAGTAGTGCACGGAAATTCCTTTACGTTTTAATTCACTGGACTATAGCTTTGACTTGAACCGATTATTGTCACATCAACTTATGTGGCCTGTCAGGAGTAATCAAGCCCTAGAAAGGACATCCCTGAAACCCTGGCCGGCCATGGCGACCAGTACTAACATACAGCCGACCCGACCGGCTAAAGATGATTACGTCAAAATCGTTTACATTTACTAGAGACTGGCAAAATTGCGGCTATCCTGCTGCAGAAGCCATTTTAAGAAAAGAAGAAGAAGATTACGTCAGAGTTCAGATAAATACATAGGGATATGAATCGTAATCTACACTAATATCATAAAGAAAAGAAAAAAAAAACAATATAATATGTAAACTTTTGTTTGTTTGTTACGAATACTCTCCGAAACTACTGGACCGATTTCAATAATTCTTTCACTTATTAAAAGCTACAATACCTAGGAGTAACATAGGCTATATATATTCATGCTACCATTCAAGGAAGCAGAGTAATAATCATAAATCTCAATAGATCCGTTATATTTCTATACATTGGCGCTAATATCGCTAACTATTTCCGTTATCATGTCAAAGAGAAATAGTATAGAAAGACAAGTAGAGATTTGAGTAGAGTCGTACAACGCGATGATCGATAACCTCGCGGGCAGCGCCGTGGGAAACAACTAGTATCTAGTATATTATAAAAATAAATACCTATTGTATTTATTTGAAATACGCAGAAACTTGATAGAATTTGAATATTGTTATGAGTTAAGTATAAATAAAAGCCACCAAAGCAACCAGAGGCCGCACGTGAGTCAAGCCAATGTTCAAATATAGACAAACTGGATATAATATTCAAAATCAAAATCAAAAATCAAAATCAAAAATCATTTATTCTGCATAGACCAGTAAACGGAACTTACAAAACGTCAATACAAACAATATTTTATCAAATGCAAATGGACCACCGGTTCGAAACGCGGCCCCGACCTGAGAAGACTCCGGCAAGAAACTCAGCGGGCTTTTCTTTTTTTTTTGGTCTATTTACAATAGTTTACTTAGTCTAGATACAAAATTTAGCTGAGTAGCAAGTGGAGTGAACAGTTCATTTCCAGGCTTGTTTATCATCCAAATAATCCTGGATTTTATAGTAAGCTTTTTGACATAGCTTATTTTTTACTAAATTTTTAAACTTATTGATAGGCAAATCTCTCATTTCATAGGGGAGCTTATTAAAAAAGCGTATACAATTACCCTGAAAAGAATTTGAAATTTTGTGGAGTCTACTATCACAGACAACGAGATTATTTTTGTGTCTGGTATTTAGGTTATGCCTATCACAAACTCTTGGAAAGTTTGTAATATTTTTTCTAACATACATCAAGTTTTCGAATATATATTGTGAGATTACGGTAAGAATGCTTATTTCCTTAAACTTATCTCGGAGGGAGACTCTTGGGCCCAAATTATAAATGGCTCGCACAGCCCGTTTTTGAAGAACGAATATTGCATTTAGATCCGCGGAATTACCCCAAAGGAGAATTCCGTAGCTCATAATGCTGTGAAAATAGCTGAAATAAACTATTCTAGCCGTATCCACGTCTGTTAAAGTCCTTACTCTCTTTACAGCATACGAAGCCGAACTTAACCTACTGGCTATTTTTTCAATATGTGTTCCCCACTGCAGCTTAGCATCGATGCTTAAGCCTAGGAACACTGTCGATTCCACAAGGTTCAACACTTGTCCATTGAGCTGTACATTGGTTTCCACCTGTGTAACATTAGGTAGTGTAAATTTTATACATTTTGTTTTGTTACCATTAAGGCAAAGATTATTTGTACTAAACCAATGAACCACTCTTGAGATTGCGCTATTCACTTCGTCATAATTGTGTAACTGTCTTTTAATTTTAAATATTAACGAAGTATCGTCAGCAAATAAAACAATATTATTTTTATCCCCTACGTAGTAGGGGAGGTCATTAATATAAATTAAAAATAAAAATGGTCCAAGTATCGACCCCTGCGGAACGCCCATAGAAACCACAGACCCTGCTGAGCGTGTACCGTTAACGTCGACCCTCTGAATTCTATTGTTCAAATATGAAGTCAGAAGCTCGAGAGCCTTGTTCCTTATCCCATAATGTTCTAATTTCCTGATTAACGTATCATGGTGGACGCAATCGAAAGCCTTGGATAGATCACAAAAGATACCCAATGCATCATGCTTATCCTCCCAGGCCTTATAAATACAATTTAATAATTCTATTCCAGCATCAGTTGTCGAACGTCCCTTAGTAAACCCAAACTGCTTATCATGAAACAATTTGTTTTCACCAAAATGCGCCAGCATCTGCCTCAGAATTAATTTCTCAAATACTTTACTCAAGGTCGGCAACACTGAAACGGGTCGAAAATTAGAGGGGTCTGTGGCGCTGCCAGCCTTGAACAAAGGTATGACTTTGCTATGTTTCATTAAATCAGGAAATATGCCGCTACTAATACAATCATTAAACACAGTTGCTAGGTGGGGAGCAATGACATCAATAATACTTGATACAGTTTTGACAGATAATCCCCATAGATCCGCGGTCTTTTTAATATCAATAGATTTAAAGGCTTTTGTGATGTCGTAGCTACTAACAACTGAGAATACGAAAGTATCCTTACACTTGGGAAATGAATCCGTAAGCAATGACTCGGCGGATGCAGCAGACGACTGAAGAGTTTTTGTTGTTAATAAAGGTATGTTTGTGAAGAAACTTTCAAACTCTGTCGCAACTGCCAAATCCTCCGTGACATGGCGATCATCTATTTTTAAATGGAAATCTCTTACAAATGATGAAGATCTCCCACATTCAGAATTTATTATGTTCCAAGTTGTTTTAATTTTATTCGCAGAATTCGATATTTTGTTTTTAATGAAAATTGATTTTGCCAAAGAACAGGCTCGCTTAAATGTTTTGGAGTAATTTTTTACATAATTCTGAAAAGCAGGGCTGAAATTGTATGATTTTTCAGAATACAGCTCATACAATCTCCTCCTGCTTTTATACAACCCTGATGTCGCCCAGTCGCTGAAAACCGTACGGCTACCAATCGATAATGTTTTTGAGGTAAAAATTCTCCCAAACTCAGTATTGATTAGGTTGATTAAGTTACTATAAGACTCCTCGACATCAGTGTACGAGGGCAAGTGAGGTAGTTTATTCACTATACTTTCTTTGAAACTCTCCAAACGATATTGGTTAATCGGTACAAATTTAATGTCTTTTTTACTAGCCTTACAAATATTTCTTTCACAGGTTATTAATTGACCACGATGATCCGAATGCACGGCATCCACAATAAGTTTGTCGATTGGTCTAATATCTGTGAAAATGTTGTCAATACATGTGGCACTAGCTGCTGTTATTCTAGTAGGTTCCAAAAACATATTAATAAGATTAAAGGACTTAAACAGATTCAACATTTTGTTTTTCTCTATTGGCACTAAGGTATTTTCTAAAATATTGACATTAAAGTCTCCACAAACAATTATTGATTTCTTCGAGTAACGGCATTTAAAAAGCGCTTCTTCCATCCTCTCTTCAAATCTTGCATAGGGCGCGTCCGGGGGACTGTATACGCTTATTACAATGAACTGCTCAAACTCGATACTAGCCATCTCAATCACTCGCTCAATAGAGAGGCTTACTATGTCTTTACGCTCCTTACATTTTATATTCTTATTAATGATAATTAGGGAGCCTCCACGATTGAAATTCTTTCTACTGAACGAGCTTGCTACCTGGTGATTTTTGAAGTTGAACATGATCTGATGGTCTTTTAACCAATGTTCTGTTACACAAAAAATATCTATATTATTCAAGGTCATGTGCAACTCCAATTCCAATTCTTTACCATTTATTAGTCCTTCGACGTTCTGGTGCACCAGGTACAATAATGTATTTCTAGTCTTAAAATTACATTTAGGCTTTAAGACAATTTCATTATTACACAACTCAATTGCCTCAAAAGCCGCTTTAGCATGTCCGCTACATTCGGACGTGTGAGAAAAGTTGCAAGATGTTTTTTTATCTGTTGTCATTCACGTTTAGAACCTCGCGCACATGTTTTGGTTGTTTTGTGGTTCAATTGTTTGATTAAATACCTATTATATTAGGACTGATCGATTTTATTTTATTTTTCGTCGTCTAGCTTTACTTACAAGAATGGGAATACTGTGCTTTCATAGACACAGCCTCCTTACTACGCAAATATGAGAAATAGATACAATAGTTACAATATCGATGGATAATATTAAATGGGGCTCTATCTATTCATTACTAAATAAGAGCTGATTCCGTGCAGCTGTACGTATATTGATGTAACAAAACTATTGAATTATCTACACTATTAATTAATTAATAATTAATATTGTAAAGAGGGAATTTTGTAATTTTGTGTGTATGTTTGTAATGAATAAAATGAAAAGGGACGAGGAGTAGAGGAAGGAGCCCAAGTGAAAAATTGGAATTTGGACTATGGTAACTATGGGGACTTGTGATGTCAGTACCGCGTCAGTGATATACCCGATGGGGGTCAACTTGAAAGCCCCCCGGGTCGGCCGGGGTGCGAGGGATATGTTCGCTACTATCTCACCTCCGGTAACTAAAGACCCAAAGACGGCTGCGTTTTAGTCGGTTCGAGTCCGACATAACCTCTCTCATCGGCTTCGGTGGGATTGGTATCCGTGGGGATTTCACGTACGGATTAATAGTGATACTCCTGTTACTATGAGCGTCTCTGGATATTGCAATTCAGTATTTCGACTGTTCCCCAGTCGGACTGTACCTCCACACTACCGAATACCGCGGCTATTAATAACCTTGTGTTGTATTTAGTGCTTAGGTGAGTAATGTAGCCAGGTTGTGTTGTCAGTGGGAAGATTGAGAAACCCTGCACTGATAGTACAGAAACTTTCTTAACCTTCACCCCCCGCCCCTCGACAGCACGAGTGTGATGCCCCTGGTGTTGCAAACATCCATAGGCCACGGTAACCACTTTCCATCAGGTGGCCGTGTGACTGTCCGCCACTTAAGTGGTATAAAAAATAATTAAACTTATGTTGTGCCAAGGACTTTTAATTACTATCAGAGAACTTCACGGAACTACCAAATTCCACTAGGTAGGTACAGTAGCACAACCGGCGCAGGCAAACGTCACTTAACTTACTTAGCATCTGTCTCTTTCTAACATTATACCTGTCTCAGCTAAGTTGTACTTGAGTTCGAGTCAATCAGTGCCTTTCACTCTCTAAGAGAAACCAGTGGTGTGTGCGTTACCTGTACAATGATCAAGTGATACAGTGAAAATGTTTGTTAGACTCTACCGTAGTCATGCGCAGCCAAAGATCTGGTGTTATCTATTAGTTGTATTTCTATGTATTGGTAAGCATATATTAGTATTATTATGTCCTTTTGGATTTTTATTAGATACGTTAAAAATATCACCATTTAAATGACACACTTTTAAGGGCCTTTAAGCAGGTCTTGCATATTAAATTGCCGAAGCCGTGTCAAAGTGGGGACCACCGTTTTAGAGACTATGTTTTGCAATGCACCCCTGTTTACCACCAGGGAAGGTGCAGTCAATTTTACGACTTAAATATATAAAAAAACTTATTTATAGTTAAAAGTGAAATTCTGTGGAGTATATAAAGAATGTAATTATTCTTACGAAAGTTTGTCGATTTCTTTGTAAACTAAATATACGAGTTACGATACTTTGTAACGATTAAGTTTATAAGACGGAATGTTTTTGTTTTTATTCACGAGGTTATAACTTGTGTGATGTGCAACAGTCATGTTGAAGTTATTTTTGAAGTTAAAGTGATACCTATAATAAATTAGTACATTTAATTTTATCTAAAATAATGACATAAATATATCTATTCTATTCCCATTGCTACGACTGGCTGCACCTAATTATGTAGGTACATAAAACTGCATTATACGCCTAGGACGCCTATTACTGCATTTAACTTCAGTCACTAAAAATCCATGATGCAAAACTAATACCAATTACAAAACAAACTTTTATAAAGCATCCAAGGATATTTCTTTGTCATTGCCAATAAGAAATAATAATAATTATAAAAATATCTCAAGGGCAGACGTTAAGACCGGCTTCGAACTAGTTATAATTGCGTTCACGCGTCTAGTTATATAGTATGATGTCCACGCTGTGTATTACCAATGTTTTCCAAGCGACTACAATATGGGGTTCATCAAGAAGGGCATTAGAAGGTTTCTACAGGCAAACGTCCATAAGCTACGGTGACCATGTTTTGCAGGTGGACTGTGTGCTTGTTTGCCACCTAAGTGGTATAAAAAAACATCGTACGGCATATCTGTGTTGTCAAAAATGCGTAAACAAAGTGTATTCGTAGTAACGCGACGGCAAGTTGATATTTTCAATGTTCCATGTTAACATTTTTGGATCGCAGCTGTTATCTAAGATGTGTAACATGTTGCTGAGTATCAAGCCATGTTTAGCTATAGTGTAAAATTGTTGTGTTGTTTACAATTTGCCGTCTTCTTCACATATAGTCAATCAGTACTACTAGGTACTACAGTTGCGTACGCTATGATGGCCGTTTTGACACTGGTTTTGCTCGTTTACTCTTTATTGGTGTGTGAAGTTTATTTTCTTCTGTGCCAGTCTCGACATATTTTTCTTTAGCTATTCGTCTAACAGTTCGTTGCCGTTCGGGAATCAGCCAGTGTGTTGATTTTCAGCAGAAGTTGGCAGTTGGTTATTGCCCCAAAGACCTGGTGAAGCCCCAACCACCCCATGTTATGTAAATATTCATAGATCTATTTGATTTATTCCGGGGTTTAAAGGTGAACTGTCTAACTAAACAGCTCTCATTCCTATTAAAATACGAGTATAAAACATATAGGCACAGACTTACAGCGTCACGTTAATATATTAAGAGGCACCATTCAAAAGTAACGAATTGTTTACGTAAACTTTAGAAAACGTTTATTAATTGAGTTGGAGCAATCAATTCATTTTACTGTTGAGTAGCATGCAACACGTCCGTTGAGATATCCAAAATCCGCGATTTCTGGTTTACTAGTGGCCATTGCCACACAGGCGCTAAAATCTAAAAGAACTCGAAAAGTAACACAATAATTTCATGTTTCAGAATTATCAAAATGTCTAGTCCTCCGCGCGTACCTCTCCCAACACGGCCTGCACGGTGAAATAGAGTTCTCTTACAAGAATGACAGTCTTATCAGCATTAGAACGAATTTAAAACCTACTCTCCAGTACCCTGACGGAGTGTGGCGATGGGCCATCCACGAATTTCCAGTCGATTACAGACACCTGGACAGAGACAGGTGTTCTGATGCTTACCTGGGTAAAGAACTCACTGATCTCACAGAAGAATTAGGCTACCTCATAATTCCTGGCAAAGACCACGCAGAATATGAAAGTAAGCAAACCCTCACGGGCCCTAATGGCCTCTGGGGTAAAAGTATCGTACTCGAGACAGCAGAAAGGGACAGAATTATATGCGCATCTATTGTTTCTACCGATAAAACATACGAAAAGAATGCCATAGCTAAATTTACATCACCAGTAGCAGGGACGTTGCACTTCAGATGGCTTTCAGCTCGAGAGTTTGATGATTATGACTCCTACATCCAGGCAGACTTGTACCACACAAAGGCAGTCCCGGACAAAGGAGAGTACACTGAACATAAATGGAAGCTGTTCGTAACGGATATTTTTGATTCAGATAAGGGAAACTACGAAGACAATTGTAATGTTTTGCAATTGGTGTTTGATCCGGAGAATAGCGGCGATGGAATGAGCGTAGGAGACCTCGACAGTCGGCTGGGGCTCATCAAAATTGCGAGAGACGCTAATGTGATGAAAACGAGAACATTGTTTAAAGATGAAGTGATTAATGTGTTGAAGAGCGACATGGAGGTGACCAAGAGGAGCCTGTACGTGGTGATCTACGATAACAGACACGCGGATAGTTTTCTGGCGTGTGCCAAATTGAGGCCAATTCTACCTAAAAGTACTAAGTGAGTATTCTTTATGTATCTTTTCCTTTTAAAAGCGACTCCATTGTGAAATTTTGATACCGTTCCCGTGATTCATTTTGTCCTATTCCCGCTATAAAAAGTAGACTACGTTCTATTGCAAACCATAATGTATCTCTGTGCTATTATCCAGATTCATTCGGCCGCTTTTGCGCGAAAGAGCGGAGGTAATAAGCAATTGCACACGTTTCATTAATGATATAATATTATGTAATTATAATATCTCAGACTAGATATACTAGTTCTTTTAGTCTTAGTAATACCTACTTAAACTTCGAAGTTTGCAGAATGATTTGAATTTAAGTAATATTCGTTGCAACAATATTGCAATTTAAATAATAATGCTAAATTAATTAAAACCAAGCAATATAATGTGCAATTGTTGTTTAATTCAGTTCATAGTATGCACTACAAACAAGTAAACTTAATACAGTATTGGTAATGTCCTGCCGATCCCTTTCATAAACTGTAGAATACTTGGTGATTAAGCACACGCAAGTAATTCCTAGGTTAATTCGGTGTATTTTGATTCGGTATTAGGAACATAAATTATAATTAGTGAATGCAGAAGTTGCATTTATAAAACCAAAGTACATTTATAAACCGCACATTGTGACGAAATGTATTCCCACAGTGTTCAGGACGGCAGTTGCGCTGACTGAAACTAGTTCAGTAAGTTTGTGTCAATGACTGACGACAAATATATCGGTAGGTCAACACATCACTAGAGTCACATACTCGGTGGTACCGTTTAACTTTTAAAAACCCACGGTACCACCAGTGGTATGGCCAGGGGTACCGTGGGTCTGAAGTGCGAATATTGAGTGTCAGATGCGCCACAAGTAGCTTGTCGTCTATGAAACTTATTTGCTAAGAATCCTTGGACAATTTATTTACTGGCATTCGCTAGAGGTCACTAATACTGTTTATAACTTAATGTTCTACGATATAACATTTGTTGCTTACCTCGTGAGAATAGAAGTTCTAAGGAATCATAAATTGATCCATGATGTGACTTTCAACATATCTACATACATATGCTCACGCCTATTTCTCTCTAGCTTAGGCAGAGGTGAATGAATACCCATAGGTTTTCCTCAACCATTGATTTTGATCCCACGTAATAGGGGTGCACATACTGCTGTATTTTAGGCATTTTTTTGATTCGAGGCATGCATTTGACCCTGAGTCTGAACTGTATATATCTCTCTGATATTAAACACCCCTATCCCTTAGTCGCTTTGTAACTTTTAGGTGTCATGCATTTAACGGATTGTAGACATTCATTTTCGGGCGAGACTATTATAGTATAACTAAATATTCTTCTAACTTATACATAAACAATTTCAGAGCCTTAATAAACATGGATGGTATCAGAGGGACCATAGAGTTCACCCAGCGGTCTCCGTTCGACCCCACCTGGACTAACTTCCAGCTCGCGGCCTCCAACCAGGACTATGAGTCCAATCTTCGATTCGTCAGCTCGATTGCCCACTACAATATCAGAGAACTGCCTCCAAGGATCCAAGAACCTGAGGATGTGGAAGTGATGTGCAATACCACTGGGGCGCTTTACAACCCAACGGGGCTTGACCTCAACAATATTCCACCGCCAGGTAAGTGGAAATGCGAAAATAACTGTGTCTGTATACCTGTTTTATGCTTTTACGCCTGAACTACTGAACAGGTTTCAATGAGATTTGGTACAGGAATAGAATAGAGTTTGCGAAAGGACGTAGGCTATGTTTGATTGCGATAGCCTATATCACGGAATCTGCAACTGCAAGTATCTCACTGTTAGAGATTATTATCTCACTGTTTGAGTTAGATATACATGTTGGCGCTACCTGGCGGAAAGCCATCACAAGAAATTATATATTGGGAGAGGGAGAGGGACCCAACAGTCACGGTTTAACAATTCCAACAACAACAATAGCAAATTATTAGTAATTGTCATAGAAAGGAATGTCAAACCGCACCCCTCAAAGCAAGTAAAAAGACTTCTAACCCGAGGAGAGATGTTGTCGTATGTGCAATATTCCGCAAGTGCGAAGGACAATATCAGTGTATAGATAAGTCTCCCACAGCAAAAGAGTAGTGTCGCTTTCAGGGCTAATAACTTTCCAGGTGATCTAAATAACCTTCAAAAAAGTTTAAAGGGCACTGCGGAATACAGGTTTCTTAATCTGGCATTAAGAAATCTGGACTACGAACTTAATAGCTATTACAGTTGATAGGCCAAACTCTCGGTACTAAACAATATTACCCATGATGCCAAAAAGTGTGCGTGACACATTATTATTAGGAACTTGTTGCCACGCCGCTCACTCAATGCTAAAAGTAAAAGAGATTTGAATTGGCATGACCCACTTTAATCTACAAATAGAAGCGTAAAAGTCCAAAGAGCTGACGAACTGAGATTTAATACTGCAACATGCAGTATTGCCATTTCATGCATCATCTAATTTGATCTCAATATACGTACTAAATGTTGCCAATGTTGTTCCACGATTCTACTTTTAAAATGTCTGAGGTAACAACGATATTAAATGGAATATTCCCAAACTATAACTAAACTAAAGTGCCGCGGTAGCCTCTTGGTAATGGACTGCTGAGACGAGATCTCGGGTTCGATCCCATTCACCATGGCACACACCAATGACTTTTCGAAGTAATGTGTGTATTTATCGCAGGTTTATAAGTACCCGGTTAATGGCAATAGGCTCGCCACCTATTACATTGGGACCTAAACATAAACTGGCGAAATGTGGGTGCTAGCACCTCTGGCTATCCCTTCGGGGATATAGGCGTGAGTTTATGTTATGTTATTCCCAAACTATGAAGAGTAAAACCAGAATTCCGTAGTTCCGAAATAGATTATTTATATCAGAAATGAAACATTACACTTTGTGTGGTCTAAAATATATTTATGCATCGTTTCCATGGTCGCTATGAATCAATCACAATATTACTCGTACGAAGGCGAATCTATATTCAGACTGGAATCATTCAAAATAGAATGCAAATCAATTTACAATGCTTTAGAGTTTTTGTTGAAGAAAATTTAAAGGCTGTGAGATTGTAGCATCTATGTTATTATGAAATTGTAAATATTGATTGATTTTTTTTCTAAATATGAAACATTTATTGAACTATAAATAAAATAAATATATATTCACTACCTAGCATGTATATTAGTTTTATGAAGTCACGGCTATTTATCATAACAGCCCCGAAATATCGGTTATTCCATAAAAGTAACCTAGATGGTCAATATCCCGTTATATTTAATAGTGAATATGTAAATAACCATGTCAATCTAAAGTCATACATAGATAAATAATATAATATTATGCTAAGCAAACAACATTTTAAAAATAAACTAAAGCTATAAACAAATGAAAAAAGCTGAAACTAAAATGCGTCATGAAATTCCTCCGCATCGCATGCCTCTTGAGGAAGCGTTCACAGAAAACTGGCAAATTGTAAATTAGTCGTGTCTGCTGTAAATAGGAGATTTTTTTTTGAGAGATTTTTATATCTCTACAGTAGATTTTCAATGTTGTAATAGGTACAGTCCATATATCAAGCGTCGGTAGCTTATCGGTTAGCTCAGCCTTACGATCGAGAGTTCCCGTGTTCGAATCCTGGCCACTATCGACGACGTGAGGCTACTCCTATCACAAGCCATTGAGGTTTGCTGGAGGGGTTAGAGGGCATATTAGTAATTTTGGTTGCTAATAACACATAACATCACATAAACTCACGCCTATATCCCCGAAGGGGTAGGCAGAGGTGCTAGCACCCACATTTCGCCAGTTTATATTTAGGTCCCAATGTAAGAGGTGGCGAGCCTATTTCCATTAAACCTGCGATAAATACACACATTACTTCGAAAAGCATCGAAAAGTCATTGGTGTGTGCCATGGTAAAACATGGGATCGAACCCGAGACCTCTTCTCACCAGTCCATTACCCATACCACTATGCTACCGCGGTTAATAGTAATATTAATAATATAATATAATAAATAATAATATTGATATAATCTATGTTGATGGTACGTAAGCTGTGTAACGTGTGTGCGATCTAGTGAAGCTTGGTCGGAACATGCGCGTGCGTCGCTTGAAGGCATGCGAGAATGATTGTGTTTACGTCGTCACTACGTCAGCCGCGCCGGATTTGCCTCACGCTGAGTCGCGCGTCGCTAAAATACCGAAGATTTGTGCTCAAACTGTCAATAAGATTTACACCTAATTGTTTATGGTTGCGGCAATGTCTTATTTTAAAGCAAGTATGCTGAAATGACACGAGTCAAATGAAATAGATACTTTTTACCACACTCAATAATGCCTCACTGTCGGTCGCCTATGGCGAAACGACTAAAAATACACCACATTATTTCAGGTTTTGACCTTATATCTTAGAAAATGCCGGAAAGTGAACCCAGGGCTCCGAGAGGTGAAAGCTTTGGATGCCGGCCACCTTGAAATACCTTTAACAAACTATTTTTTTATCCCACATTGGTGACAGACAAGCATACGACCCTGATGGAAAGCGGTCACCGTGGCCTATGGACGTTTGCAACACCAGGGGCGTCACACTCGTGCTGCCTACTCTGAACTTTAATCTAACTAACTACAATCCAACTAATCTAAGAAAATAATTCTTTGACAGAAGTCTAATATAACCAAAAGTAATATAGATAGCGTAAATAAAATAAACCGTAAATAAATTTATTATAAATTATAATCTTTTTGACAAATCGCTCATTTGCAAGAAGCACGACATAACTATATAAAAAACGACAACTTTTGGGAAACGCGGTTTTAAAATTTGATTTCCATTTTTACAATAACTATTAATGGAAACATCACTAAACTGCATTTTATTGTGTCAAGCATCTATTCATCTTTATTTTATGACTTTTACACATCAGTTTAATGTGAGGAATATGTTATAATTCACATTTTTAGGGTATCTGGGATCACTTGTGACATTATTTCTAATAAAATAGTATAAATTATTTTATACTCTTCCGATTGTGTCATTATTAATAGTAAATATTTTCTAAACTGTTTAATTAGAGGGCATGTAAATAAAAAAATGTCGTTTAAGAAAAAATAAAAGTTTAATAATTTTTTGTTATGACAGTACTATTAGTTCTAAATTAGTCATTTTACTTAAACAATACTTAACTTTTATCAAAAGAAACTATCAATATAAACTCTTAATAAACCAATCTAATCAATTATTAGCATCTAAAATGACACGGAATCAGTCTTCACTATCACTATCACTACATAGTATAAAACAAAGTCGCGATCTCTGTCCCTATATTTCTTGTCCCTATGTCCCTTTGTACGCTTAAATCTTTAAAACTACGCAACGGATTTTGATGCGGTTTTTTTTAATAGTTAGATTGGTTCAAGAGAAAGGTTTATATGTATAATAACATCCATTAAATAGTGGAGAAATACCGTTATTTTAGAGGTATCTAAAGTGATGTCGTGAATATTTACATTTTTATTGCTTATATTGCAAACGCAGGCTGAATCCTACGAGATTTATCAAAATAATTTACTAATAATTTACTAAGTATACACATTGAAAAGGTCTACTGAAAAGTTTGCGATGGTATATTATGTTATCTCTTATGGATATCCCACAATAACCTTTTTTTGTCATTTACTTTTTACGACAAATAGTGGCTAACTTTCAAAGCGATTTTAACCAATACAGCACTCATCCTAATACAATAAAATACCTTAAATAGACTGTTGATTTAATACAAATTTATATGGCCCTTACATCATATGATTTAAATGAATATTTTCGAAGATATTACAGATTTAAAAATTGCGGGACGTAGCATTTGCCGCTGCCATGGCGGCGCAGCGTGCCCATAAATACAGTTTAATTTTTAATATTTTTAATTAAATCAATTTAAAAAGCGTTTTTTTAGTTTGCTAACTATAATTTATAACAACGTTCACAGTTTGTAGTGTATTTAGTATCAGCATTGCACCCGTGCGAAGCCGGTGCGGTCGCTAGACATAAGACGAATTATAAAAATCACATTTGTATTAGTTATAAACTTAAAAAGAATTTTAAAAATCACATTTATATCTTGGTAACCTATCATAAATTATAAAAAGCATCTCAAAAATCATCATCCAAAAAATAAATAGTAACTTGGTATAGCGTTTTTGTTTATTAAGTTCAGCAAAGCATCTGTTTTTTTCTTGTTTAGCCCTGGACGCTAACTGTATGCATGTTTAAGCTCTGGGTTGACATGCTTTTTCTTTTTTATTACTATGTTTTTAATGAAATCGATGTTTATATTTTGATCTGCAATTGCTGGTGACACCGGTGTAACAAGTTCTTCTGGTTGATATAGGGGATCTTTCACAGAGTCATCACTATCTGAAATGCAAAGAAGTATGTGCAAATAGTATGAAATTAATAACTATAGTATTAAACACTAAAACCATTAACCAGAATACTGTGTTAAAATTTCGAATTAAGATAATAAAAAAAAAATACCTTCTTTAAATGAAGATGATGAAGACCTTGTTGAACTGTCAGAGGAGCTACATGAACAACTTGAAGAACTTGTACTGCTTGTACGGGAACGTAAAAATAAATAAGTAGCATAAATACATACAAAATGTAAAAAAGCATTGAAGAAAAATACAGATGTAGAGAATAGTGTGTACTGTTTTTATCTAATGAAGTACTCGTAGTTGGTGCTTCGTTGTCACTGGGGGTGACTAAGGCCAATATTTGCCTGGCTCTGGAGGTCATCGTAGTTAATACGTATCCTAAACGAAAATTTTTATTATTATTAACGACATAAAATTAATTAAAGAAAAAAACAATTACAGAAGTAAACATAATTTTACAACAAAAACAGCTTATAAAGTAATGTGTCGTTCTTGAAATGGTGCATATTAAATTTATTATTGTCAATAACGTACTAAGCAAAACAATTATTCACAAGTCTTTATTTTTTATCAAGAATAACGACATAACGCGAAATATGACTACTATTACTGAACCATATTCTTACAGAAACGTCGTCACAAAACGTCATGTGTCGTTATAACATTTAAGCTATTAAAATAAGATTTACTTACTTTTTCAAGAAGATCGTCATAAAACAAAATGTGTCGTCTACGTTGAAAACCTATACGTGCACACGTCGCAACACACTTGTAGTAACTGAAATAAGCCGGTGTCGAATAAAAGAGAGCTGTCGAACGAGACTGAGACAGAGTGACACAACCTTTCTCAGTCACTCATATTAAAGCGTAGAGTTATGTCGTTTTTACAGAAAATAGAACATAATTTTCTGATTATTTGTGTATTAATAACTCAATTTCACCGTTTTTTTAGTTATGTCGTGCTTCTTGCAAATGAGCGAAATGTAGGTCCATAATTATTGTGAAACTTTGACATTCATAAGTGCTCTTTATGTGCCTAAACTGAATAAATGAAATTGATTCTTTGATTCTTTGAGTAGCTTCTAAGACTGGTAATTGCGTAGTGGCATCACTTCATACAATTTTTATTCAAAATTGTTCAGAAACTTTTGTTGCCAACTGTACATTTTAAGCCCACCGCTTCTGATTGCTCCTGACCTGCCCTTTATTTTAATTTACGAAAGTATATTCTTCTTCCAGGTATGGGTACCCAAGACCAGTACCCTGTGGGAGACCTACTGGGGAAGCACAAGGACCGAACGGAGTACCTGAACCACAAGTACCTCCTGCCAGGGCTGGCCAACGAGCTGAGTGGGGCCTACTGGGACGTGTACCTGCCGCTGCAGGGCCAACACAGTGTGGTGCACAGGGCTATGGTTGTAAAACGGTAAGTGTGGTGGGATTAGGGAGACAATAATATATTCCCTTGGTACCACCAATGGTAGCCCGAGAGCCCACGACCAAAACCATGTCTCATAGCAATACGGCAAAAACCCTATAAAATCGTTAGATTGTATGATTCTGAACCCGACTAGGTGTGTAGTAACGGTCGAAAGTGTAGCAACTGCGGGGGAGGCCATTTCTGCTGTGTCAAAAAAAAAGACAGTCGGTATTATAGCAATACGTCTGATAGTGAAAATGTACATAGATTTTATAATTGTATTACGAAAAAGTTTGTTTTCAGACATTTTGCGCGTAGCATATAGCCTGAGCGCATTTTTGAAAATGTCAACAAATTTAGCCGACCTGTATCATAGCAATACGGATAATTTTTTTTTCAACTTTTCGTATTGCTGCTATGATTACTAAAAACCTGTTTTCAGACACTTTAAGTGTAGCATATACTCCCAAAAACGAAAATAACGTTTAACGTTTCGACGACGATTCCGAATCCGACAGCGATTGAATACGAGAATATTTTGTAACTTTGAATAAACCGTTTTTTTTTCAACTTCATCCCAGTTTCCTTTTGTGCGATTTATTTCAGTTCTTCAAGTTCAGTGTTACGGTTTCGGGTAAATTCTTTGTTAATTATCATCTAATAAATTCAGGGTCGCAACCTATTCATTGGTTTGTAACAGAAAATTCAAGATGCCTCAATACGATTTTTAAATGATATCTGAGTATCGCAAAATTGTCTGATAGAGAAGGTGCTACACTTAATTTGTCTGATATAAATTTTTTGCACATGTGGACAACTTATTTTATCATGTCCAACAATTTTCAGACATATTGCTATGATACCGATCGGTAAAATTTGTTAACATATTCAAAACGGTCTACAAATTTATTGCGTTCACATTTCCGTCTGAAAATTGTTTTGTTCGCATCAAATAAACAAAATTTACTAATAAAAAAGATTTTCAGACGTATTGCTATGAGACATTTTTTTTGTCTCATTTTTAATTTTTTTAAGTGATTTTACGGGTTTGCGCTACAACACTAACGTCTGAAAAATATGTTTCCGGTATCTCAGAACTATCATTCAACTACAGTCTGCAAATCAGACATATTGCTATGATGCAGTTCGGTAAAATTCTTTGACAATTTTGAAAATTCGGTCAGATCAAACGCTACGCGGAAAATGTCTGATATTGGTATTTTCGAGTTCAGAATAATCGTATCTATCGATTTGATGCGGTTTTGGCCGTATTGCTATGAGACAAAAATTTTGGTCGTGGGCTCTCGTACTATGGGTCTTACTGGCGGGACCAGAAACGCTGCAGATATCGTATTCGTGTGCAGTCTAGTGTATTAGATAGTAACAATGATATCGAAATTAAGGTAATTTTGAAGGAAACCTATTTTTGATCCAGAGACTTCACCTTGCTTGATGGTAAACTAAAATAAAAATTATATTTTAAATAAAATACAACAATGGAATGTAATTACAATGGTGGCCCTCAGCTAGACGGCTACGACGAAATAACTAGCAGTTTTAGTCTTCTATTCGATAAACCGATTTTGTTCAGGATATCTCTGTCATACGTGTTCTTTGAAATACTCAAGTATAATGAAATAATTATTATAGAACATACTTGTTATAATTAATTATCTTACACTTTGAAAGGAGTTGTTTTTATGTATTTATTTTTATTTTTATTATATTGGGGATTGCCTGTAATGATGGATGTAAGTACAAAAAAATAAAAGGGAAATTTTGTTGCGTTTTTGACAGTGGGAATTGCTATCGCCTTATTTATGAATTTGCTGATTGAAAAGGCAGAAAGAGCTCTTTTCACAGAACTATTAATCATTAGCTTCAGTGAGTGAAGCCTGTGTAGGTTTCCACACGCAAAAGCGGCGGCTTACTAGTTTACCTTCAGTTTATTTTTTAATTTAGGACACGTCAATTTGACTTCACCCTTCCTGATGGTAAGCTCAAGGCAAAGTCTCAAGAAAGAGGGTCACCATTACAAACACGTAAACCACAACGTTCTATTTCCAGACGTAAGCCCAAGCGCGACGTGTGCGGCACCATCCTGCTGTACGAGGCGGACACGGAGTACCAGACGCCGATGGTGTCAGCGCAGGTGGTGTTCCGGTACCCCATAGTGGGGCGCGTCGTGTTCCGCCAGCCGCAGGACCGGCCCTGGGAGGACACCGTCATCATTGTCGAGAGTATGGTGGGTAGATCGACAATATTTCTTTTCATACCACTTATATGGTAGACTAGGACTATGGCATTAGGACCACGGCGAGTCGGATTTTAGATTATTTATATTGGTCAGTTTAATTTAATGAGTGAGCATAACGTGCAAAATCAAAAATTTTAGCTTTCATTTCATTTTTACTTTAGTGCCCATTAGACTCATTTGTTCATCTTCAAGCCGAAATGTGGTTGCTAGCACCTCTGCCTACCCCTTCAGGGATACAGACGTGTGTTTATTTTATATTATGTTTATTGTTACATAATAACAGATGATCAATTATCTACATAAAAAAATGCAATATTAACGATTATAACTCATATAATCGTTAGCAGTTATAAACTAATCAAACACCTGGATTATAATCGTGTAGTTGCTGTTAATATTTTCTAATAATAATCTTATCATTCTAATACAATACATAACGCCAATGTTCATAAGTCGATCTGTAGCGTTCCTGAAAATGCCTCGTGTAGAGACGAATCGACTGGGAACTTAATTATTTTACATAAATTTATCTTCATATAATATTGTGTTAACCGTGGAACTCCTAATAATAATCGTCGTTTAAAAAAAAATTAGAACATGTTTTGAACGATGGCAGTATTGTAAATTATAGACACTCGAATGTTAGTGATGGACCGTTCTAGGTGCATGCGGATGGTGCAAACGTGAACAACTCGGCGGAGCACCGCTGGGCCATCCATGAGCACGCGCCGGGCGCCGACTACTACAACTGGACGGCGCGCTGCCTCAGCGCCGGCCGCGTGTACCAGCCGCACCTGCTGGACGTGGACACGCGCCACCCAGAGGCCTACTGCCGCGCCGGACTCGAGGGACTGTGCACGCTAGGGGACTTCACCACCAGGTACACACGGGGCTCTCCACTCGTAGCTAGACTTGCATAGGTTAAATATCTTGAGAATGTAGATATAATGGGTCCATTACATAGAATGATCTCGTCTAATACCCTTCAAGACCTTAATTGGTAGTGCTTCTGCGGCTAAGCATGTCATTAATTTCCTTGCGATTTACACCGCATAGCAAGGACTCGCGGGTCTACCTCTTTGGGGATTACAGGCTTGAGCATATGTATGTATGTAGGGGAAAGTGGGGTGGATTCGTACACCGGGAGCATTCATACAACGGCCATAATTGGAATACGCATCATGGTGGCGCCTTCATATTAGTGTATGTGGTGCCAACACACACGCATAATATAACCGCGGAGTGGCTCACCAATGCAGCCGCTGGCTTCGATGTGACAGGACATAACGTGTTTTCGCTTTGCATAAGTAATTTTTCGATGCAACTTTGAACGTGTTTATATTCTATAATTTTTGCTGCCATTACTAAACTGATTTTTTGTGGTGTTTGAATACATACTTAAGTTTATTATTTTTACATTTACTTCAACATAATCTTAGCAGCTATTTTTATTTTCAATATTTTAATCGATTTTTTTAGTTGGGGTAGCTTCGTACAGGTATGAACGGGGTGGGTTCGTACTATATGAATGTACTGCAGTAAAAAATGCAATCCGCATTTACGAGACTACTAATAAATTCGGATTGGTCCGGGTTCGTCCTAGTTTAAAAAGTGTCCAGGCGGGGTTTTTACTGTAGTCTGGTGAAATCTAGTGTTCGGGCGGGGGTCCTCGTAAAACCTACTAAATATTTTGAATATAATGTAGTCAGATTTTACAATACAAGTATAATGATCTTATTATTAGGTACTTAGCACCCCAGGTTGTTTCTACGAAATTTTGTTCTCTATATACGTTACATTTTCTATAAATAGCACATGTACGAAGTTACCCCGTGAGTGGGGTGCATTCGGACGATTTACTTTTTTTTTTTAAATCGTCATAGCTTGGCTTCGGTTCTTTCTATGAACAAGTCGTCTAAGGGAACATTGTAGGCAAATATATAAGCAATCTAGCAATGCTCAAATGGTTATCAAATAGTGTTTAGTTTTTCTGCTATAGGCCTCGAAGTGAAAAGTGTACGAATCCACCCCACTTTCCCCTACATAGAATTTATTTTCCTATTTGTTGTTGCTACATATTTGTGTTCATAATTTTTTTGTTTATATTTTTTTATTACTACCAATGAAACTGATAATCGTAAGTGATTATGATGTTCGAACTCACAATTTTTTGACCTTTATCATTTATCAGTATGTTCATATATTTTTTAAGAAACCCTTCTTACTGAGGACATGCTTAAACTCATAATATTTGAGTTCACGATTTTTGCACACATAACTTGTTCTCTATCTTAGTCTAAAGTAGTTACTATTAAGAACATGTTTGAAAAGAACAGTTTATTTAAACACAAAGGTCCACAACGCTCTACTTTTAAATAAATCACCTCTCATTGGTCCATTCCAGACACGGCACGCTCTCAGTGGCAGGCAAGAAGGTGGACTCTGCCCGGCTGACGCGCCGCCTGTTCACGGACAGCGTGGTGGCGCTGGCGGGCAAGTACGCCATCATGCGCAAGTCACTGGTCATCTACGACGACCACGGGCCCGTCGCGAGGGGCGAGAGGATGGCGTGCTCCATGTGAGTGGAGTGCTAGCTTTGATCTATATGGGACGTGTATCATCAGTTGGTGAAAGATAGTATATCCCGTCAGGAACAGACAAGTCTTGCATGCAAACGGAAGTTTTTGTGGGCAACTCTATTTGTATACTTTTAAATTATTATGTAGTAAAAAAAGGAAAAGTATCTTTTATAAAATTCCACGTCGTGTCCAAGAGTAATATTTATATATCAGTGTCCAAGTAGTTCAGTTGGTGGGAGTATTTTACCTAAAAAGTGACTGTTCGCAGGTTCAAGGCAAATTCTGAATGTTAATTCTTCCCAATCTATCTAAATAAAAATGAAATGCTGTTCGTTAGTCTCGCTAAAACTCGAAAACGGCTGAACCGATTTGGCTCGCTTTTTGGTCTTGATTTATTCGTGGAAGTCCAGACAAGGTTTAAAAGGTGAACAAATATGAAAATGCTCGGCATGGAGCCGCGGGCAACAGCTAGTTTAAAATAAAATTCTGTTAGTTGACCTTTGGCTTCAGAACCAAGAAAGTGAATTGATTTACTGATGTTCAGCATAATATCTTCTCCAGAGTGAACGGCCTCCACCGTCGCAAGGCGGTCGTGCGCGACTGGTTCGGCAACGGCGAGCCGGCGCCGGTGAAGGGGCGCATAGAGATGACGCAGCAGTCCGAGTATGACGTCACCAACGTGCACGTGGCGCTCGACTCCCTGGCGGACGACGTCAACGACTACAGGATACATGAGGTCAGCTTACAAACCTAAGATATGTTAATTTGCAAGTTTTTCAGGGTAGGCAGCACATGTGTGACGCCTCTGGGGTTACAAACGTCTATAGGCCACGGGGACCGCTTCCCATCAGGTGGGCCGTGTGCTTGTCTGCCACCTAAGTGGTATAAAAAAAAGGATGGCAGCATATCTCTTAGTTTCTCTTCGACCAATGAAATACTGAAAAGAGGAGTCCAGTGACCTAGATGTCATTCTCTAGACATTGTCTTCGTTAGCCAAAGAGTTTTTTTTTTATTTATGGCACGTCAATTTGACTTCACCTCGTCTGATGTTAAGCTGAAGGCAAAGTCTCATGAAAGAGGGTCACCATTGCAAACACGTTCAGTGCTGCAATGGTGGCGCTCAGCTTGACGGCCTCATCAGATGCTTTTTCACGCCCCGCTTAAAGGACCCGGGACTGTAGGAAGAAGGAAACATTTTTTAGGATGGCAGCATAATATCTCTTAGTTTCTCTTCGCCCAATGAATTTATGAAATACTGAAAAAAGGAGTCAAGTGACCTAGATGTCATTGTGTAGACATTGCTTTCGTTAGTTTTGACTATGTAGTATGCCGTCTTGTTGAGGTTGCAGATATTAAAAAAGCGTACTACTCACTTGATGGTAGGGTGTTACTATAACGCATCATACTTTCTAGAAAAATGTTAGTTAAAAACGTTCTAGAAACTTCCACTTATGAATAAAAAAATAATTTAAAGAAAAACAAAAAACCCGACTGCGTAAACTAAAAAGGAAGAAACAAGCCCAGTAGTTTAAAATTCATACAATTCTCACAGTCGGGGCCCCTTGGGAAGATTTGATTGGTGAAATTAGAATGGGCCCCGACTGTGAGTATTGTATGAATTTTAAACTACTGGGCTTGTTTCTTCCTTTTTAGTTTACGCAGTCGGGTTTTTTGTTTTTCTTTAAATTATTTTTTTATTTTATACTTTTTAGTTATGATTCATTAAAAGTTATTTTTTTACCCAAAATATTTTTGTTTGTATATTGTTTATACTTGAAATATAAACTTAAATCAAGAAGTAAGAAAATTAGCGAGAATGAATGTTTTGTTAAACAACTTTAAATCGTTATATATCCTAAACTATTATTTAAAATGAAAAATTGTAAAAGAAACCTAAATATGATTTTAAAATACCTATTCAACGACACCCCACTTGACATTTTTCTTCGACTTTTTTTTTTCTCATTTTGACAATATGGCGTCTGGTTGTCGCTGTGGTGAACTTTGATTACTGTCAGTGTGGGGCAAAAAGTAATCAGATTATTGATTAAGGATTATGATTACAATGTGTAATCTTCAATCACGATTACAGATTACAGAAATTAATCAAGAATGTAATCGCATCTGTGATTAATGATTATCAATCTGTAATCGTAATCTTGATTACTTTCATGATTGATTACTAACAGTCGGAATGTTAAAAAAATAAAAGTAAATAATATATTGTAGTAAAAAATTATTTTTTTTATAAAATTATATATAGTTTAAATTCGAATTTGTTAAAGCGGGCTCGTTTGTGTATCCAAAATGACGGAGGACATTTCGAGCAACAACTACAGTAGGTACTTGTAGTGGTAAGTCTTGCACGTGTTAAATATAACTTGGTTCATTAAAGAAAGGTTTTATAAATGGCGGACGTTATCACTTCCTCTCGCTCGCACACTAGTACTGTCTATACTCACTCACGCGCGTACCGTCAACACAAAAAAAATATTGATATTTATTTTCTTCCACGCTCTGTGCTCTTGATGCGATGCATAAAAGAAAGGATTCTTAAATGTCGGCTTGTACTTGCGTTGACAGATAGTACACCTAGCATACAAAATTTCATTTTTTTTTTCATTTAAAAAAAAATATAAACAAGACCGTTGTTCATAATAATGTTAGTTCTTTATTTCATGATCTTCCATGATCGTCCTTATATAATGTGATATGCGTTCCTTTTTCAGGATGAAAGGACTCAATGTGCGTTTAAAATGACTCTATGTGTAAAAGTAGGTTCTGTTTCCGATGAAAACAAAAATAGATGCCGTCACGTGTCGCGGGCGAAGCCGCCGGCCGCAGGTAGTTAGAAATTATTACGACCCGGTCTTGTTTATATTATTTTTCATATGAAAAAAAAATATTGAAATTTTATATGCTAGCTGTACTATATGTCAACGCAAGTACAAGCCGCCTTTTATAAAACCTTTCTTTAATGCACCAGCTTATACATGTTCTTTAGAACCTACCTGCCAGTTGAAAATTTAAAATTAGTGAATTACGCTAAAAGTCACTCCGCTTACTACGGTTTTACTCAGTTGAGCCAAACTTGTGTTAAAACGCTATTAAAAAAATACTGTCACTAGAATCAAACTCGTAAGATGAGCATGTAGGTACAATAAAATCGTACTTGTACGATGAAAGTTTAAAAGTTTATTGATATGATTGGTATACCTGTCCTATTTACACATTACTATTATCCACACATCGCGCGTAAATAAAATGGTGTCTCTTCGTGCATGCACGTATTGTGAGATTTTAAAAACGTTAATAACTTTGTTTTTTTGTATGGCTGGGTATTTGTATTATTCCATATAAATTGAAGTATATACGTTCCAAATCAGCCCCTACAGTTTCTCTGGTAATTAAAAAGTAGTAGTGTATAATAAAATTAGGTAAGTATAATCATGTAATTTAGATTACTGACTACCTACTGTAATCAAGATTACAGATTACAATGTCAATCTTGATTGAAAGTAATCCCGACTACTTTAATCTGATTAAAAGTAATCGTGATTAAAAGCAATCGTGATTGAAAGTAATCGTGATTACTTTCAATCAGATTATTAATCTGATTACAAAAGTAGTTGATTACGCCCAACTCTGATTACTGTCATGTCTTTAGTGACACTCGCAAGGTTAAGACGAATCGATTGACGTAAGAATGATCAAAATCGGCCTATGCGTTTGGTCTCTACAACGCCACATAGAAACAAACATACATACATACATACATACATACTTACATACATAGACTGATAAACACAATACCCTCCTTTGCGTCGCGCAGTCGGGTAAAAAATGTTGTAACAAACTGTGTATGCGTGTTTAGGGTAATAGATAGAGTAATAGTAAATTTCTATTTTACCGTTTTCGGGGTTCTAAATTGGTTCTGTTTAGTAAAATATTAGTAATATCTATTCAAAGATACATTCTGTGGTTTATTCTAGGTGCCTGTAGAGCGAGACCTGGAGTTCCCATGCGAGAAAACCACCCTGTACGGCACCTTCAACCCTTACAACGTCAACAAGTCAACGAGTCCACCTCCTCTCAAAGGTAATAAATCTACGAACTAAATGGAGTCGCTTAACGGATTTGAGGGTGAAGTAGCCTGAGTACATTGTCACGAAGTTTGCCGGCACTATACCATTGAATCGTATCCCCGGCCAGGCACGGCGGACCAGTACGAGCTGGGCGAGCTGGGCGACAAGTACGGGCGCGTGTTGGCGCGCTCGCTGTCCACCACGTACAACGAGACGCTGCTGACGCTGTTCGGACGGTACAGCGTGCTGGGCCGCTCTGTTGTACTGCACAGGAAGGTACGTGTTTCACTCTTGTTATTGTTTCTTTTTTCTTATAGTGTCACGCCTATATCCCCAATGGGGTAGGCAGAGGTGCTAGCACCCACATTTCGCCAGTTATTATATTCAGGTGGCGCGCATATTGCCATTAACCGGGCACTTATAAACCTGCGATAAATACACACATAACTTCGAAAAGCATCGCAGTCATTGGTGTGTGCCATGGAAAAACCTGGGATCGAACCCGAGACCTCGTCTCAGCAGTCCATTACTGTTATTGTTTCTGACATAAATAAACTGTTTTTATAATCGACATGATGAGGTAATACCTAGATAAAAAGATAATTTATACTGACTTTGGGACTTTATTACATTGGGACCTAAACATAAACAGGTGAAATGAGGGTGCTAGCAACTCTGCCTACCCCTTCGGGGATATAGGCGGGAGTTTATGTTATGTTATGTTATGTTATGAATTACAAAATCTAGAAGAAGAAATTATGAGTTCAGACATGTTTGTTGTTCATAAAGAAATTTACTATGATTAAATGAAGTACGAAAAACCGTCGTTTCGAACGCACCCACAGAGAAAAAGTTGTCATTTGGCTGTGCCCCCGGCGCAGACGTCCGCGTTGTTACTTTTCTAACATAGTCTGTTGTTGTGACCCCAGAACCACCGTCGCTGGGCGTGCTCGTCCGTGGAGCGCGGCTACAGCCCGTCGGAGGCGCGCGAGCTGCGCGCCATCGCGTCGTTCCACCACCCGGGGGGCTTCGCCTGGGGCTACGTGCGCATGACGCAGCTCGTACACAACGACGGCAGCGCCAGCGACACCATCATCGAGGTCAAGCTGCGCTACCCCGGGGTGCGGGATACCAACCTGGTCAGTGTTCTGCTAAGTAATAAGGGTCTACCCTCGACTTTTAAAGAATCAGAAGTAACGTGCCATTTTATTTAAATGATTGTAAGTCAGAGTTTATATGCATGAACTATGACTGCGAATACGCTGTCACCAACCAAGAATGCGCTTACAATCAATCAATCAAATCAAACAATCTAAGATTTGTAACATGAACAGCGAACCGGATAGCGTGGCATCAAGCATGACGTTGAGTGTGAACGTAATAACTAGTGGCGCATGAGCACACAAACTAGAGATGATCTGACACGCAGCTGTATACGCGACGGACACGCACTTCCGATACGGTCACGGTAAAATGTTAAGTAAATGTAGACGCGGCATAAGCTTACATTGTCGAGCTCTACGACGGAGGGCATAGAGTACCATGCAACTGCAGTTTAAGCCGAATCCAAGATCAACCAAGACCGAATCTAAGACAGAATTCAAGACCGAATTTCCGACACGATATTATTTATTCTGTGCCCATTATATTAACTGCATGAAAAGCAAATTACCAGAGTATTTTTTTAGTAAGTGTAAGAAATATTATATACTTGTAACGCAAAAATATTTCCAAAAATAAAATATCTATGCTCAAAAATCCCTTTTTTCAATAGATAATGATGTCTTACTACATATGTTCTTAACGCACAAAATTCCCTCGTCTTCACTTGCTCCTATCCTGGTTCCAGACGCACCACCACAACTGGGCCATCTTCGTGAACCCGGTGGGCGTGGACGCGGCCGTGCAGGTCACCAACACGCGCTGCGTGGCGGGCGGATACCGCTGGAACCCCTACTTCACGCAGCTGGCCGACCCGCTGAACGTAAGTGAAACATTGATTTGGTAGTAGGACTCAACTCATAATCATTTCATAATATCACTGAACATCATAAATATTATTACTAAAGGTAAACGTCCACTAACATCATAAATATTATATACCGACTGTTATGAGTGGTTATGAGTTCCGTTGGTAATAATAAAAAATTATAAATAGGAACATATGAGAAAAAAGATTAAGAAAAGTGATTATTATGAGTATAAATCGGTAGTCAAACAAAACATCAAAATATTTATTTTAAGAGAACCAATATTGCTGCAATCTGCGTATTTTCAAGGGACTACGATATGGGGTTATCCATGTAGGGCATTAGAAAGGTTCTAAAGGTTCGGCATCACAAGTGTGATGTAAACGCTCATATGCTGCTATGATAACCACTTTCCATCATGTGGGCCGTTTGCTCGTCTGCTAACTTAAATGGTATAATAAAAACCAAAGGACCCGTCCCAAAGAGATCATACCTACTTTTCGCAAAACGATGTCAATTAATAGTTCTATTGAAATAATTCCATCTCTGTGTAATTCATTAAATAAAATTCCTGTCATCAGTTAATCTTACTGGGTTGATGTAAATGTCACTACCAAGAAACAGTTTGCTTTACACATGATCCGTTGCGTGTGCGCAGCACGAGCTGTACAACCAGGAGTGCGGCGCCGACAATCCGCTGAGGTGTGACGTGGGCGACATCACGGCGCGGCTGGGGACTATCAGTGAGTACCTTAGTGTATAGTGACCGGCAAACTTCGTGACAATGTAGGTACTCAAGCTGCGCAGGACGGGATTTATTCATTTCTTCGGTGGAAAGCGTGGTGCGCGGCAATCAATTTTTTAACGGTAAGTTGTATGAACCTTCGATCTTGCGGAACAAAGGTTCGGGCAATCGGTACCATGAAATATATTAATCCCATAATCGCAACCGAAGAAGGTGCAGGGATGGTTTTTGAATTTTGAATTCATTTTTTTCTGTATAGACCACTAAACGACACTTACAAAACGTCAATATCAACAATATTTTATAAATTAGTGAGTGGGACCACCACCGGTTCGAAACGCGGGACATTTCGTTCTGCTAAAATTCTATCAGAAAAGATAAAAAGGCACTTCATGACGCTTCCATGACTAAACGGTCGGTTATGAGCCCGAAATTTCGTGTCATGGCAGTTCTCCCTTGATTATAACATCACAAAAAACTGATGTTCCCCACAGGTATAGGCGGGTCTAGGCAGATGTTCGTGGACAGCAACTTCCCCCTAGAGGGTACAGTGAGTGCCGTGGGGCGCTCCATCGTGGTGTTCGGGCCCGAGAGGAGCTCGGAGAGGTTCGCGTGCGCCAACATCGAGCCAGACAAGGACATCATCAAGTATGTCAATATCATGAAGCCGCCGAGGTTTGTGCTGTGAGTATGATCATGTTAATTGCTACAATTGTTGGTAAAAGGTATAATTTACAAGTAGTGGCGGTCATTAAAACCCGATCGCTGCCGGCTCCCCAATGGGTCGCATAAAGTATTCTTTCCATTGGCTTCCTTTTGGATAACTTTCACACATCGTAAGACAATAAACGGCTGCTTGAAAAATGTTTATATGTCGCAGCATGTCCCTTATAAATGATTGAAATAAATATTTAAAAATATATCATTGTAATACCTATTGTAGTTGATTATATTCTTTTTTTTAAACTTGTTTGTGCTAGAACAAAAATACCAGGCATTTAAAGCCAAGACTTAGCCAAGACAAAACAAATAAGCCGAAACTCACAACAAACTTGTTTGGTTTAAGAGTTCCTACGGAGAACTTCCCACTCCACCCCCAAACCCTGAATACTATGCAAGATCAGAGAACTCGTTAAGCAATATAAATGAGCCCAAACTGAGCTCTATGGTACCATAATAATGCATTTCAACTCAATCGGTTCAGAATATCGGCTTCAAAATAAAGTAGCAATATTCCTTCCGTACGTAGTGCAAATGAGTCTAAAAAATAATATTAGAACATTGTGAACGTTTGCAGCGGCCAGTTCCTGGAGGAGTTGCGCCGCGTGATGGGCGTGCCCGAGTGGATGTTGTCGGTCGACGCGCGCCGCACGCGAGCGTTGCACGGCGGCACTTGCGTGCAGCTGCTCCTGCACTTCACCGGCCCGCACGCCAACCAGCTGGAGCTGGACTTCACCAGGTGAAGGATTACCGTGTTAAGTCGTTGCTGATTGATTGTAAACTGCAGTGATGATACTCGACCTTTATATGGGAAGGAGCAGTTTGGACTTCTGCAGGAATTGGTTCTTGATTCAGTGGGAAGTTCGATGGCTGCCACATTTATACTGCTTATTCAGCAGTTCGTGGAAACATGAACACCATCGCCCCTTCACCGCGACTTCCGCATACAACAGATCCCCAGAATCTTTGACTTAGCGGTACTTGGAAATATCCTCTGCAGTTGTGACTCTGTAATACACTAACTGCATTCAAATGCAACCAATTGGCATTCAGATAATCGTGGTCTGCCCACTGTAAACCCATTTTGCAATACTTGTCGCTTTAAAAATAGGGTATCTTCACACTAACTTTGATTATCCACAATACGTACCATGATTAATTATGTATGTTTATCCATTTAGAATATTTATCCTTTCTCCAGGTTGCTGGCATCAGGGCGGCTGGACTCGCCGAGCATCTTCGTGCCCGGGTACGTGAACACGAAGCGCAAGAAGACCATTTCGTACCGCCAGTGTGGAGTCACCGACCCCAACGAGAACAAGAGTGAGTATACACCTTTATATTTTTAAAGAGTAGCACAGACGATGTGCGTTATGGTAAGCGGTAACAATGGCCTATGAATCTTGCAACACCATGGGTTCACTAGTTACTTTTGAATATACCTCTATCCTTGCTAGGGTTGCATTTTAGCGATGTCTCCGGTTGCATCTGAGACTTTTCCCCGGGGTGCTAATTTCTCAATGATATTGTAAGTCGGCCAACCGTCAAAAAGGACATTTTGCGAATGAGCCGCACTGCTATAAATGGATCCTAACAAAAAAGACGACCCTTGATACATCATGTACAGCAGCCACACTGCACCGCTGCAATATAACATGTTCATATTACTTATAATATCATCTTCCAAAGTGACCAGTAATCTCAATGTATTGATCGCGAGAAAACACAAGGCGTTGCCCTTGAACTTGCGTCATCATCGACGCCGTCGCCCAGAAAGCGGCTGTTACAGGTACTAAACCACCACTCTGGGCTCACAACGGAAAATTTTCCACGAACGGAAAATTTTAGACAAACAACGAGTGGAATGTTTATGTTTCCAGATATTTTCAACGATATATCTCGGATACGTTGCGAACTCAAAGCCCCTATAAATCTACTAGACCTGTTTTAATAGCAGGTAAATCGTGGTATTGACCATATTTACTTATTAGAATTTTGGAATACCTCTCCGATCCGATATTTCGGCTCTGCCACTAGCGGGATACCGGGGATACATTTGGGGGATCAACAGCTCATAAAATCGTTTTGATCACCTTATTAATTTGACCTTTGATCAACTGATTCCCCTTGATTTTATGGCTGATGGTCCTTTCGAAAAAAATACAAAATCTATCGAGTGCTTTTGGAATCGAAAAATTCGGTGGTTAAATCTACTTCTCCTGTAAGAACTGTTGACTGACGGCTGAGGCTCTGGCAAATTTCTCTAGCGTGGTCAGATGGCACCGCGTTTTTCCGACAAAATTAAAACAGTTTGACCGGAAAAGTACCGCCTCGTACTATCAAATTCAAGTGCTGTACTTATGCTGTCTTCTGCAAGGCTCTTAAGGCTTTTCCTATTCTTTTCTTTTTCATATGCATGTTACCACATGGTTACTGCTAACCCAAGCCTTCAGTTTTAAGTAAGAAATAAGAATCCTCGATATCTGAGGTGTGGCTAATTATTAAGTTACCTGTAGTAGACTATACATCATAACTGTATCCCAGAATTGCGTCGCAATATGTTCTATATAGTTCAGCAAATACTATCATCTGTATTCTCTATCTGTCCTTTTCACGCTACGCTACATCTTCGGACCTCTCAGTCTAACCCGCGCTCGTAGATTAAAACGGGTGGTACGGAAGGAAGGGGAACCCCCACTGCGTATAAATTTTCCAGGAACAGATATAATTGAATATCTATATAGGTCAGGCTACGTTATGTATATTCTGGAACCCGGCGGAGGCTGTATTGATCGGCACCGAGCGCTAACAGCGCTACGAACTGATGAATTACATCTATAAAGCTTCCAGAATGTTTTACTTTCAATATTTACGAATACTGATTTGTTTTAATTTTTACCTTTTTTATATGTTACGTTATTATATATTTTATGTTATTTGGTGGAAAACAAGCAAACGGCCCACCTAATGGATAGCGGCAACCGTGGCCTATAGACCTATAGACGTGTTTCCTTCTTTCTACAGTCCCGGGTCCTTTAAGCGGGGCGTGAAAAAGCATCTGATGAGGCCGTCAAGCTGAGCGCCACCATTGTAGCACTGAACGTATTTGCAATGGTGACCCTCTTTCATGAGACTTTGCCTTCAGCTTAACATCAGTCGAGGTGAAGTCAAATTGACGTGTCTGGCCTAGGTGGCGAGTCTATTGCCATTAACCGGGCACTTATAAGCCTACGATAAATACACACATAACTTCGAAAAGCATCGAAAAGTCATTGGTGTGTGCCATGGTGGGCCTGGGATCGAACCCGAGACCTCGTCTCAGCAGTCCATTACCCATTCCACTAGGCTACCACGGTTTTTGCGGTTGGGTATTATAATACTTAAATTATTTAATAATTTTCAGAAACCACGTACTTCTTCTCTGGCGGGCGGACGGGCGCCGCGTGGGCCCCGCGGCTTGGCGGGCTCGCCGCGTTTTGTGCAGTACTGTTGCATTTATTATGTTAGTCTGTAATATTTATACCAAACTGTAAATATAGCACAATAAAATTATTATTTGTTATACACATGTGTTTTATTTATTACACTCAAATGTTGCGCGCTTCCTACAGTCCCGGGTCCTTTAAGCGGGGCGTGAAAAAGCATCTGATGAGGCCGTCAAGCTGAGTAGGTACCACAATTATAGTACTGTACGTGTTTATAATGGTGACCCTCTTTCGTGAGACTATGCCTTCAGCTTACCATTAGGCGAGGTGAAGTCCAAGTTTTTATTTATTTACTAAATGGGAATCGAATCTGCGCCAGCTGGGTAGCAGTTGAAAATTATACCGCTACGTTTGCTACGCCAGGCGTAGGCCATTTGAGACCATCAGTCATTGCATTGTTCTGGGTGTGACTACTATAAATGTGTGTGTTATGCATGTATTTACAAAAAAAATAGTTATACAACCTCAATTCCAATTACTGAAAAACCTGCTCTTAAAAGTATTAAGTAAGAAAATATCAAAGATTGCCGTGTTCGTGAACCACTTTTCCCTTGAATGTTTTGTTTTGTTACAATAAGTTAGAGACGTAGAATAGTATATATATATATATGAAGCATGTGATGGTGAGCAATGTGTACCTACCACAGAGCAGCCGGCACACGACCGGCAAGCTGCCAAAAACGTACAGCCAAGGTCAAGTTTGGAGCTCAACAAGTGACGTAGAGAAAGGTCGCAGGGGGCAGAAGGCACGCACGTTACTTGCACTATTATTTATATTTTATATTACTTCTTGTTCCTTGAGGACATATTCCTCAAGGAACAGGAAGCACAAGTAGAGGCATATAGGTCAGATTAAATATGCATTACGGTCCTTAAAGTAGATATAGATTTAGGTAATGCAGTACTCGCTAGAAATACATTGCATACTTAGTATGAGGTTCGATTCCTTGGTCGTACATTGTGGAATAGTGTATTTCCATAAAGTAACAGGTAAGATGTGGTTATGTGACATGATTTTTTTGGTCAAGAAATTCATAGTAGCAACCTAGAATGTATCAAAATTTGCCGGGATGACGGTAACAGGCTCACCATCAATTAAGTGAGACTGATGGTATGTAATAAATACATTATATAACGCGCAAAAGAAGTTCTTTGTTCCCAACGCAGCTCCGCTACCAGGGCGGGGTCGATCGATACAGTACCTATATCTAGATCAACACTACGTAGGTACGTAGGTAGCACTCAGGAAGAACATTCTAGAAGCTGGGCTGAGGAGCTTAAAGCCCTTGCTCACAATACACTACAATCCGATATCCCTTCACAATCAGTCGGCACGATTTATTTCTACTGATCTTATCTTATTTTATGTTATTGGGGTGCGTGCTCTGGAACTTTCGCGGACACTTCGACCCTATTGGATCCTTTGCGTCGACCCCATCCTAGCTCCTAGGTTAGAGGAGGGATAGTCCTCTCTATCAAGGTGGCTATTCCTCTCAATCGCAGGTTTGGAGTATCCCCTCCCGAGTAGATCCATTCGATGTCAGTGATTTCTACTTAAAAAACCTCAAATTCACTATCCAATCTATCTAAAAATTGTCCTCTAAAGAGAAACAGATGAACACGGGCCTTTACAGTTTTCGTTTATTTTGATGGAGGTAAGGCGCATGCGTCGTGACCCAATCGATAAACCTCGCACCCCACCAACCCCTGGTCGCCCAGCCCGAGCGCTGAACGGCCGCAGTCATGGACCATCCGTAAAGCCGACAACATGTGCCACCAAGTGCGGCTTCTTCTCTTATTTTTATTTTATTCAGTTCAGGCCAATCTTGAAGGCCCGTTTTTGTTCTTCGGCCCAAAGTCGTTGGACAAATACAAGAGACCAGCATTAAAGTATCTGGATCAAGATGAGTTGATGCGGATATATGGCGAGCAGGCGGCCATCGTGGTGTTCAATAACCAGGACTCCGTGCCTCTGTCCAGCGGGTATTTTCCACGGCTGCGGAAAATGCTCGAAGGCCAAGCCACGCTGGTTCTACCGCAAGACTTCCTTGATGTGCATCCAGATTACATCAGCAATGAGACTCAGGTGAGTTTATCTACTTCTCTCCTTACTGTATTTTTTGTGACTTCTCCCTATTTTATCTAGTGGAGGTTACGTCCTTTATGCGGGGTGTGAAAATGCATCAGAAGAGGCCATCAAGCTGAGCGCCACCATTGTAACATTGTTGTACTTGTTTGTAATGGTTACCTACTTTCCTGAGACTTTACCTTCAGCTTTCCATCAGGCGAGGTGAAGTGAAATTGACATGTTGTATAAATAAATAAAATAAGAGGGCGCCTCGTTGAGTATAATATGATCCTGAAATCAGAGTTATCGCAAGAGGGTTGCAGACCCAGATTTGACTTGAATTCTTTAAAATGAAACATTTGGACACAGAGGCCTGTACTCATGATAATCAAGAGTAATCGTCTCCAGAAGATCAAACATGAAAATATGAATAGTTACGTAAGCTTTTTCCCCGGGGGCTGAGTCTAAATTTAGACTCCTAACGGGAGATGGGGCGGGGGAAGGGAATGGGGAGGATGCGCGTAGGGGCTGCGCAAAACACAATCGATTGAAATTGCGCAACAGGTTGAATATAAAGGTTACATAAGACAGAATTTTATCTTTTACTAACTGAACTTTATAATTAAACAGTGATTGATGCAGTATTGAAACTTTTGAATTACAAATAACAATTGATCCTCGAAGCGAAGCGATATTATCCTCGAAGCGATTATTAATTGCTTGGTGATTGACAAAGTATTAAAACTTCCGAACTAGGAGTAACCATTGAAACAATTCACATTGAAGGGATTTCATCAATTGAGTAGTGATTGATTGATGAAATATTGAACCTTTCATACTATTAGTAGCAATTGACACATTATTTGATATTGAAACTTATCAATTGCTTGGTGATTGATGCATTAAAAATTGATCAAAGACTAGCAATTCAAACATTGATTGTCATTGAAGTGTTTATCAATTGCGCAGTGATTGACGAAATGATGAAGCATGAAGGTTATAAGATACCAATAGTAATTAAAACAATAACTGAACGATGATTGATGCACTACGAAACTTTGGAGCTGCGAATAGCAATTGAAACATTGAATGTTATTGAAGAGATTTTCCATTGCGTGGTGTTGGCCAATATCATTGATTATTTTCATTGAAATATTTATCAATTGCCGGTCGATTGATGAAAATTATATGGTACGAATAGTAATTGAAACATAAATTATCACTGAAGTAATTTGAACCGGACGGACCAATGATTAACCGTACCTTTTTATGTTTGATAAGCTTGTGTTTGACCACTATCCTTCCTATCCTTTGCATGTATTTAGTGTTCTGAGACTTCTGAGTGGTACAAAGTTTTCTTTTGTTTCCACCAGGTACTAACACTGCAGGGGCCTTGGTCGGAGCGCGACGCTCAAATGACTGAAACCTTTGCGCGGCTGCAGGACATCTATGGGGCCGGCAAAGTTCTCGGCATTTTAGGTACGTCTTTCATCAATTCATCATCATTATCATCCACCAGAAGCACCAGAAGCTGTCACCTCGAAGAACGGGTCCGCTTTTTTCTAGTCTCCCAGTTAGACTAGAAGTTGGACTTCGACTAGACTTCGTGGCTGAAGTTTGATATTTTACCATCTTGGCGCTATCGAAGTACTTCAGTTAGACTAATTGAGCGAGCGAGCATTACGATAGGTAGTCTGCCTACTTATATGTGCGTGAAGGCCGCCAATCGCGATGCTCCGCTCTCTTGATACATTTTCATTACGAAATCGATACTTTTTCGTGCTCTGGGCACAGATCATGAGATATAATATTTTATGCTCGTTTTTGGTTAATTTTAGGTAACTCAGTGTCACAGAGTCAGTCCGTGGATTATATTGACGCTGATCCATGGGCGCGAGTCCGACGACAGGCGCCTACAGAAGAAACATCTAGCTCAGCACCATTAGACATTGACAAGCAGGCGAAATTTACGCAGAAGTTCGCTCTGTACAACGCCAGTGGTACGTCCCCTCATCGTACTAACCATTCTGTACGTTCTGTAAACCTACAGAGTAAAAAACACGTATTTACTTTCAGGACAACCTCCTGGTCGAGGGGCTCTGCTATACTCCTCGGGGTGGCCAGAGCTCCGCCGCAACAATCAAACGCCCATCGTCTTCAGCTCCCCCGTGGGCATACCTACCATCAAAGGTTCCAAGTTGTATACTATGCTGGTGGTACAATTTGTTGTGGGCGAGAACAAAGACAAGGTAAACAAAATTGTGGTGAAAATAATCTGTATAAAAAGTAAAAAGTATTTACTTCACTAAAAATACAGGACGAGACTAAAAAAGTTTTCAAATGGGATTCGCCCATTCTGTTAGCAATCGGAGCGTGACGTTAGGTTAGGTAACATGACTTTTAAAATTTTAACCACACCCTAAATTCATGTGCATTTCTTCAGAAGCTTACAAGTCAATTAAAGACAACATTTTTATCATCTGCCCAATTATTTTCGAATCTTAAAATAGAGTTCCAAATACTTCAGCAGTTTATTGGAGATGCATAGTCTACTTTTTTCTTTTAGATGATTTTGGAGTTCGGGTTCAAGCAGTCAGCCGGCTGGTGGACAGCAGTGGGCGTCGAAGTAAAGTTTGGTGCGGAGGCCACAGGGTTCAGTCTGACGGCGCCAACGCCACCTGATGCCCCGTCAGCTGTCCTGGGGCATTCTTACCACTGCTCGCTGCCGCTGGTGTATTCATCTGAAAACGCCACGCTGACCTTACCTGATGTGCAGGTACTTATAATGATTTGCGAGGAGATTGATTTTGAAATAATAGATTTAGTGCTCGAGTTGAAACAGATTCATATAATCTCTTTTTGTTTCAGATGCAAATGTTTATGGATAGTACGGACAAATTTGCTGACTCGTTCGATTGCATTGGATTCACCACTGTGCCTATCTGGTCAGTCTTTATTCATTCCAAAAATATATTCAATACCCATTAATTTATATTAATCATTACCTCAACGATGCTTTTGTCTCAAATTCTCTATTTTATCCGCAGGTCTGGTTTGATGGTGTCATCTATCATGCTGATGGGACTTTGCATCTCAATCGCAATGATCTTGGACATCAAAACTATGGACCGCTTCGAGACCAATCGGAGCAAGCAGCTCACCATCACAGTCAACGATTAAGCAAGTTTAGATCGCCAACTTATTCAGTTTAGGTGTGCTAGCACTAAATATCAAACCGTTAGTGCTCTATTTAGGTAATACCAGATCATTTATGAAGTGGTTTGATATAATTTAAATAGGATTACATATATTATGAACACGCAGGGCTTCATCACAAACGGTTCCCTCCTCTTGCGATAGCGGATTATTTAGGCGAGGCGTGAATACGTTTGTTGCGTCGGGTCGCGTAACATTATATTTGAGATCTACGCAGAAAAGGCAGGCAGAGAAACAAATCCATCAACGAAATTCTCATCATTACTATGCATACTACCAACTACATGGTGACCCGTCGCAGCTTGGTCTAGTAGATAAAAGCTGTGTGGTTTGGTTGAGGACAATCATTCTTTCTCCCAAATGAAAAGATAGTGTTGATTAAAGCCAATTCACGTCCCGCTTAAAGAAATTAAGATTGAGGTTGAAAAAATGAGTTGGTAAAAACTATGAATGAAAGAAAGAAGAGGTTCGGAACCGTTTGACCCGAGGCGGAATAATTGGCGTCATATGGAGGCGAGTCCTCATTCTGTTGTTCTGGATATGAAAAGAAACTTAAAATATTACCAACAGATCAGACCAACAGATCTCTGGTACTATTTTATCAGATCAAACGTTAGGAATTGATCGGCCATGATTGATAAATTGGTGGTTGCTGCGATATTTGGTCACCGGCAGAAACGCTCGTATTAAAGTGGTAAAATAGTGCCAATTAAATCAATTCTCTTGGTTTCTGGCACTATTTTAGCAGATTGACGGTGATTGAATGGCCCTAGAAGCTAACTGTTGGCGGCTCCGACGTTAACTTCTATTGGATTCGTGGCCGCTGTTGGATGACAGTCTAAGTGGGAGGTTGAGAAAAACGCAAGGTAATTTCCCCTTCGCATTGTGTCTATGAACGCGAATATCACCTTCTCGCAATTTGAACCATTCTCACTTCTGATCTATTCCCAATGTAGTAAATGATATTATAAAGACATTGAAAGTAAGAACTAGTTTAGATGGGAAATCAAAGAAAAGAATTTTATTGGAACTTTGGATCTAACCGAGGCCCTTTGTTCACATATTAAGCAAGGCTAAAAGGGTCTCGGTTTGATTTGAACGGGAACGAAAAAAGAAGAGTTAAATCATTGACAAATGGAATTTCAACATAAAAGGAAGACTAGAAAATGTGTTCGTTACTAGATTTCAGCGTAACTAGAGGCTGTGCTATGTCCGTTGATGTCATGAAGGTACGTTGTTGAGTTTCAATAAATCAATACTTTCCATCTAGAGATCTACTGTTTCCACATTGGCTAGGCTGGTACAGGGTTTCATTTCAAGTTTTCCTTCTCACGCAGTAATATCGTCAGTGAATTTGTCATCTCTTAAGACACCCTGCGGAAGAGATGGGATTTTTTCTACGTCACCACACGGATAGCTTATGCTAATGTCCACCGACAGATTTTTACAAATTAATAGATATGTACCAACGGCCAGCCGGTCTTTAGTTCAGCCGAAATCTAATGTAAAGTTATGGATAACTTTGTACAGAGTGTTATCACATCTCAGTAAGCTATGGATTCAACTGGAACTGTAAATATATTGAGCTGCTGAGTGATTCGGGAACACATGTGGGAACGTTGAAATTTTCCATAATAGTAACGATAACTATCCAATTGTTACTCATACTACACCTGAGCCAGAAACTTGCTAGGGTCTACTGGATAAGTCATCTATGGGTAATACAGTTTATGGTTTATATCTAACTTTAGAGTGACCTATAAAGGGCCGAGGTCATTAAGTTAATATGTCGACCACCGATTTATTTATCATAGAATCGTTGGTCCTCATACGACGACCATTAAACTGGATTCCTATTTGACATCCTTAGAGCTGATGTTCAGCAGTTTATGGCTCTATTTCCGTGCTGTTCCGGGAATGAAAGAAAAACATAGAAGGCATCAGCTGCATATCTTCCCGAGCAAGTCGTAAGAGTCGACTGAGGGATATACGGGGTCTGGTGGGACTGTGCAAGGTCGGGGTAGCCTCCCCCCACTACTTTCTCATACCCCTGGCTACAAGGCAACAGGTGCCGCTGCTGCCTGAGGCCTTGTCTTACTTTAATTTCTTTAGAATATGGAGCCAATGAATAGTAGTTCATTACAGATTGCACAAAGGCAGTGTGTATAATCTGCGGTTATACTATTATTAAGCTTTTTGAGGCAATTCCGAGGAAATCTATATTAATGAGGTATGCTATAAGGCTAGGTTAAATGAGGTCAATAATGTAAGGTTTGTAATAAGGCTTATAATCGGTTCTTAGTGTGGTCATATCAATAAAGCGTATAATAATAAAATAATATAAAAATGATGTTTTATTTCCACTATAACCCACCATTACAAAATAGGTGTAAAAATAGCACCAGTGACATAATCGAGTCTCAAGTAAACATTGGGATGGGGCATGGCATGGTGTTCTACTATTCATAAACAAAACATTTTCACCAATACTCCTCGTGGCGGTGAGAACTGAAATTCCAGACTGTAATCTATCCCTATAGCAGAAGCGCGCCACCTCATATGTGGGGGCTAGATAGGATAAGGGCCACACTCGAAGGGGGTCTTCTATATATCTTGTATATTACATCCGGTACTCAAAAAACCCAAAGACGGTATGGATTTTAATCGATTCGAGTCCAACATAGTCAGTTCCAGCGAAGTCGGCAGGAGTGGTTCCTTAGGGATATAGAAAAAGAAGCACACACTGCAGAGAATTACTACCTAACCTTCAATTGGTCTGTTTAATTGTTACAATTTCAAACCAAAATTATTAAAATAAAAACTTTCACTATTTCATAGTGTGCTGAGATGTGTCACTGAAGATCAGTCGAAGGTATGATCGAAAGTAGGCTCCTTTTGTAATGAATAGTGGAATAAATACCAATGAGTCAGCAACTCGTTCGGTTTATAGCAGGTTGTCAATCTGTCAGCACCATTTCACAAGTCATTGTCTCAAGGTTACTTTTTAATGGAGTGATGGCTCAATTGGCAGTGATAGCTGATACAAGTCATCTAATTGTTATCATGTCACGCTAACGATATAAGTTTCAGTAGATATAAGGTCACAGGTTCAATTTCTAAGTCCGCTATCCCTAATGAAATTAAATGTTTAATTCCCCCTTCTAATCCTTCTTGTCTAATTCAAAATCCAATGAATAATTAATGAAAAAAAAAATTAATGAAATTAGGGATTTGCCTATCAAAAAGTTTAAAAATTTAGTTAAAAAAGAGTTATGCCAACAAGCTTATTATAAAATCTAGGATTATTTACATGATAAATTAGTCTGGAAATGAGCTGTTCACTCAACTTGTACCCAAGCAAACTTTTGAATCTAGACTAAGAGAATGATTGTACATAGACCAAAAAAAAAGCAAAGCCCGCTGAGTTTCTTGCCGGAGTCTTCTCAGGCCGGAGCTAATTAATAAAATATTGTTGATATTGACGTTTTGTAAGTGCCGTTTAATGGTCTATATAGAATAAATGATTTTTGATTTGATTTGATTTGAAATAGTGATTATGGCATTTGAAATAGCAACACCACAGAATATTGATTTAGACTGGGCAACACTGGCTACTGGGAAACTTAATATTCCCGGCAGAGAGATAGTTCACAGGCATAAATAAATGAATCAATAGGTTTATTCAGTTTCTGATATAAAAGTTATGTGTTCGAATGACTCAAGAAGCTTTCTACTTCTTGAGAACTAAGAGTTACATCGGCTATTTACTACTTATCAGAGGAAATACGACTAGAATCTGGGCTATCAATAAAAATACCACACATCGGTTCCGATTATGCTATTACACAAACTTAACTGAACTAGTTTGACAGGTTTAAAATGTATGTCTGTATTTATCTTGACTATATTAGCAAAAGAGATGGGTATACCTGCATTAGTAGGTTCAAATCAGATTATGGGTTTGCGATCACAGAATCGGCACCCACTGTAATATCTTATGATAATATCTGATGTGGCCGTCAAGCTGAGTGCCACTATTGTAACACTTTACGTATTTGTAATGGTGACCCTCTTTCCCGAGACTTTGCCATCAGGCTGGGTGAAGTCAAATTAACGTGACCTAAATGAAAATAAACATATCAGTGATGCTTTAGTGGTTTAGACACGGAGTGGGCTGGCCACATCTGTCCGATAGCCTTTGTTATAAAACAGTCCTTAAGTGGAGACCGCGAGAAGGAAATCGGAAGGACGACCTTCAGCCAGATGGATTGACTACCTGAAAAATGTGACTGGGGTAGACTGAATGTCGAAGGGGGAGGCCCGAGAGCAATGGCGCATATTCGGAGAGGCCTACTCCCGTCCTAATAAGCAGTCCGACTGGGGAAGTACCTCCGCCCTACAAAATACCGCGGCTAATAATAACCTTGTGTTGTATTTCCGGCGGTGAGTAGGGTAGCCGGAGCTCACTGGAGAGGTTTTGTGTTGTCAGTTGAAAGACCGAGAAACCCTTATTTGTCTTCTGCACTGACAGCACAGAAACTCTCTTAACCTTCTCCCCTATTCCCTGTATAGTCGGCAGCACGAATGTGACGCCCCTGGTGTTGCATATGTCCATAGGCCAAGGTAACCACTTTCCATGACGTAGGCCGCGTGCTTGTCTACCACAAAAGTGGTAATAATACTAAGTAATAAGCTCAGTAAAAATATTTTCCCGAGTCAGGTAAACAGTCGCTTGATCTCAGCAAATTGCATTTGAACTCACATTATTTATAACTTTCACTTATTAACGGCTGGTGAGGCGCGGCGAGAAGACCTACTGTAATTATTGAAATTTTATTTAAATAGTCTCGCTGGCACACTTGTGGCGAATACCGCCCTACTTCGAGCTCGAGTTATGTTTTATTTAATAGCTAACTTCGTAAACTAGCCGTGAGACGAGTCAAGTTAATACGTGTTGGTAACGTACCTAACATTAAAAAAGATAGATAAAAATCTAACTCCTTTTAAGGTAAGATTACATAGCCGACCGCACACTGCAGCAGAAGAAACAGCGTACCGTGATATAGATATGAATGTGATAGTATTCATTTGTATTTTTTTAACTCTCAAGGGTGTTGTTTCCTCAAAGACAATTGCGTTTATCCGTATCAAACTTTAACTAGTACCTAATGAACGACACATTATCCGGCCGCACATATTGTCCATAGAAATAAAAGAATGTCAGTTCTACAATCCTTTCATTTATCTAAATCTACACATTTTCCTTTTTTCACATTTATTACTTGTTAAACTTCGATATGGATACACGGCCTGATTGAGAAGCCGCAAGAATTTAAAACAATAAACAATGTTATCATATTCGAGTCTATTTCACGTTACACACGTATTTCACTGCATGCGCTTGCAGCTGTCGAATGAGGTCGGCTACGGGATTATACCTTTACACTAAAATAAAACACTCGTCTAGTACCTAGTGGAACACGAAAAGAAGCTGGTATGTCACTCAAGATAGTGAAACATGAATGTAATGAGATAGAACATCCAGCTATGGCAGTGTGATGTACGTACGTGTGATGGATGCGATGAGAGTTGCAGATAAACGATGAGCTACCACAATAATGGCATGCGCGCGCGCACGAGACTTACTTGCGGATCTATCGCCGTAAAGAGGTGTTCACACTACGAAAAATACTTTTGCAATATTAATTACTGCAGACAACATTTACAACATTTTTCACTTCTGCTCCGAACCAGTTGGTTGTGTTATATACGTATAAACTTTTCTCTTTAATAACTCTATGTATTAAAAAAAACCGCATCAAAATCTGTTGTGTAGTTTTAAAGATTTAAGCTTATATAGGGATATAGGGACAGAGAAAGCGACTTTGTTTTATACTATGTAGTGATTAGCCCAATGTTGGGAGGCTTTAACCTACTGTTTCCACGCTGGCCAGACGGGTTGGTACATGGTTTTATTACGCGCTTTCCTTCTCTCACAGTGATATCGTGAAGTTTGAACATTTACGAAAAAGTTCCTTATTGTCGAATTTATTCTTCGTTGCGTAAACACGCACAGCAAAACACGCGTGCACTGTACGTCACACTTCCACTTGTTTTTTGTTTACCATAGTTTGAATAGATACTTGAGACTATTGGTAAGGTACCGACGACGCAGCAGTAACAAAGAATGTGCGTGGGTGTAGGCTAGGTACATCCGGACCCTACATACGACTTTCATTGAACATTACTTTTCATTCACTTAACCTATCGCCGTTCACTACTGGACGATAGCCGGATACGTTGCTGCAGGGTTTTATTTTGAGCTTTTCTTCTCTCGCTGTGATATTTACTGAGTGCTTCTCCGTTTGTTGCTTCTCCCCTTCTAATGAGACGAGGTGATGAGATTCTATCTCCGCCACTTTCTTGTAGAATTGCCATTATAGATTTCAAAATATTATGAACTGTCTGATAAAAAATTGATAAGCTTGGATTGTAATTTGTGAAGAGAAAATAATCAAGATTTAAGATCTAACTATCGTTACCTACTCTTAATAATAGAACAAAACAATTTTCAAACAAGATGTTCAAAATATTAACAGCATCAGACAGTATCTGTCACCTATAAATTTCGCCAAACTTTTTTATACCACTTAGGTGGCAGACAAGCATACGGCTTTCCTTATGAAAAGTGGTTACCGTGGCCTATGGAAGTTTGCAACATCAGGGTGTTCTGCTGCTTACCTTGAGAAACCTCCTAATGCTTACATTGCTCCTTTTTACATTGAAATACGTTTTTCACGCCGCGGCCGGAGCAGCAGGGTCTTCTTTATAAGACACAAATTCGCTCCTGCGTGGAATATTATACTGCTCTCATCTCTGGGACGGCATTAAGTCCTGGAAATCCTTGCCGGCGCACGTGTTTCCTTCTTCCTACAGTCCCGGGTCCGGAGCGTGAAAAAGCATCTGATGAGGCCGTCAAGCTGAGCGCCACTATTGTAGCACTGAACGTGTTTGCAATGGTGACCCTCTTTCATGAGACATTGCCTTCCGCTTAACATCAGGCGAGGTGAAGTTAAATAGACGTGCCATAAAAAAGTCATTTCTTTATGTTATAGGATTTAGGTAACGAATCAGCGTGTATCTACGTCCCTTACACCATATATATGACGTTGCGATCCTTACTTACGAACGGCTGCAACAGCTCTTTTACAAAATCATCACAACTAACTGACAGAGCAGTGTGTGTTCTCCTTACCCTTTGCACTTGGCGTACAAACGATCTGAGTTAGCGATCAGCCCGTCGCCACACGTCACAGTTATCTTGTCTAAGCATGCGATGAATACTATAAAATGTATAGTAACCGGCACATATATTAAACTTAACCACGTTACAAAACGTACTTGATCTATATCCCCTCCAGATATGTATATACGAGTTTCCCTTCATACGCGCAGTACGCGTTGTCTAGATGTCTTTTTAAGTGATACGTCGCCGATGGGGCCCAAATCCACCGATCATTAATAATATCAATATCAAACCAATAATTTCTCTAGAGTATCATTTCTCCCGAGACTTGTGTTCAAGATATATACCGGAACTATATCATATATCCATAAGTGGTCTGTGGTACTCGCTTGCCACGGCACAATGGCTTTATCGGAGATGCTCTCGTGTACCGTTTCAAAATGCTTTTTCTAAGGAGTGAATTATGTTAGGAAAGAATTACAGGCTAAATCATTTATTTTAATTATATTCACATTATTTTATAACAAAAGAGTGTTATAAAGGTGCATGTTAAAGATGAAGAACATTCGCTGACCCCAGTCCTGTTAAACGTTTATATAGATAGCGTAAATAAATGAATAGAGAGTTCGATCACAGTGGATATATTATTTGTACTGTTAGTTGATGGTACTTGCTGAAACGTATTGTGTTCATAAAATCTCTCACAGATAAAAAATAAATAGTCTATCTAAGATGCGAATGAACTTCGATATTTTTCGTGAAGTTACTGCCATTGGATCTCGATAACCAAATTGGCGATATCGAAGTTCTGTAATTAGGCTAGACGGACTTTTGAGGGCCCCAACTACCCGTAATGATTGTCATAGATGTTCGTATCGCAACCGGGACTGATGCGTGACGGCTTAACGTGCTCTCCGAGGCACGACCAGACCAGTGCAAATAGCCATGTTCCTCGCCTCTTGCATAGCAGTAGCATTCACTACCGCCCCGCCATCGCGCCAGAGAGGTGTTTATGATGCGTACGAATGGAGACAAAATCAATCGACCGATCGTCGCGTGGGAGGAAGTAAATTAATTTAGAATGTGAAATGTCATGTTATAATTGGATTACATAATCAACTTCAAGCTAAGTTGCCTCGTGTTTATATATCTGACGACTGACGACATGTTACGTATTAGTACTCGTTAAGGAAGCACCAGGCGCAAGAAATAATGATGATGTTCACTCTTCATGAATCTAAATGAAATGCATTTAGATTCCTCCACTTCACAGGCCTATAAACATTATATAACGAATTCACTGTTAATACAAGCCAGTGAGTTTAGCTGGAGTGGTTAGAAGGAATATTAGTATCGCTGATTGCTAATATTCTTAAAAAAAATATTAAAGTTGCTTTTTTATAAAGGACACATCAATATGACTTCACCTCGCCTGTTGTTAAGTTGAAGGCAAAGTGTCAGGAAAGACGGTCACCATTATAAACACGTACAATGTTACAACGACGACGGTGGCGCTCGGCTTCACGGCTTAATCATTTCACGCCCGGCTTGAAGTTCCTTTAAAACTACTGACTATTGTGGCTTGTAAAATACCCAGACGATATCACTGCTAGAGAAGGAAAACTCGACATAAAACCCTGTATGAACCCATCTGGCTAGTGTGGAAACAGTAGATCAAAGCCCTCCAACATTGAGAGAGGCCTATGTCCAGCAGCAGACTGTGACACACTAATAGATTGAATGATGATGATATGCCTAATGCCGCGTTTACATTTACGTAATATTTTGTCGTGACCGTGTCAGAAGTGCGTGTCCGTCGCGTATTAACTTACGTGATAGCTGAGCTTAAATGAAACTATCGATGAACTGTGGCCGTGTCATTGCAACTCTAGTTAGTGTGCCCATGTGCCACAAGTTGTTATGACCACACTCAACGGTTGTCTTGATGTCACGCTGCCCGGTCCGATGTTCATGTTATAAATGTGAACGCAATTAAGAAGACGGAGTTTTAAATATTTGCTTGTCGTACCGATTGAACCTTTAGTTTTTATTTCATTTTATTTTATTTATTAATAGACACACCAATAGTATACATACAAATCGTTGACATCATAGAATACAAAGTTCAGATATGTACACCAATTAGAGGCATGTACAGTTCAGACTATAGGAGTTAGTTAGTTTAGTTGAAGAAATCGATTTTTACAGTGAACAGCACACATAAGATATCTTTATATTATCTTCTTTGTAATTAAAGGTATGTGTGGTGCCAATTAGTGAGTGTTGAGCGAGAGTGTCTTCAATTTTCACGGCTAGATATAAAGCATCTCCGTACGTAATGCAGTCTGCACTTTCATAAAATTACATTTTCATTGTATGCACGAGAACATGCGTAGTGCGAATGATAATGATATCTATTAGTAACAATCAGTAACGCGTTTGAAATTTTTACCGTATAGCGTATATATAGCGTAGCACAGTGAACCCTAGACCCTGAAGTAACAGTTGTGGGTGCGATCGGGACTAACGCTAGAATAACGACGTTGTTGGTTGTAGGTGCAGACTGGTCTTTTTTTATACCACTTAGGTGGCAGACAAGCACACGGCCTACCTGATGGGAACTGGTCACCTTGGCCTATGGACGTTTGTAACACCAGGGGCGTCACACACGTGCTGTCTACACTGTAGAAATCTTGAATGCTTGAATGCCATTTTTGAAGAGCCCCATATTGTAGTCGCTTGGGAAAGCCACGGTAGGGAGTTCATTCCACAGCTTCACACAGTAGCACTAGCATGAACTTCACACAGTAGCACTAGCATGAACTTCACACAGTAGCACTAGCATGAACTCCTATCAAATTCGTAAAGTAAAGGTTTCGAGAAAACGGAGCATTGTGATTGGCAGTCTGCCTCCTGTGAACCTGTGTGCGTGTGTAGCCCGCCAATCGCAATGCTCCGTTCTGTCGATATCTTTACATTACGAATTCGATAGTATTTTGTGCTAAGGCTTACGCCTTATTACATCAGTGTTAACCCCTTAAAAAACTAGGGAAAAATGTATGAAGGTTTCATAAAATAGTTGTGTAATGCGGCATCACTTACAGGTATTAAGGCATAGCAGATTGATAACTCCTCGCCAATTATTTAATACCAAAGTTGCGTCACTCTAACTGTACGAATTCATCACGCACATTAAAACAAGAAGGCCACGCCGCAGAATAAATAATAGTTCTACGTAAAGCTTGGTGGTTTGATAGTCTCAATTAGTCGATGCTGACTGGAACTATACATATTACATACACACTCGTCTGATACTCTCCAAGACGTCAATTGGTAGTGCTTGTGCGGCTAAGCACTTAATTAATCTCCTTGCGAAATGCATCGCAAGGAATCGGGTCATTTTTTTTTCAAATTCTTTTAGCTGCTACGTCTTTATTTTCGGCATACCCATTATTACAAAGTGCCAGATTGGCGGCAATAGGCTCGCCCACTATTACGTGGGACCGAAAATCATAATTGGCGAATGTGGGTGTTTAATACATCTCTGCCTACCCCTTCGGGGATTACGGGCGTGAGCATATGTATGTATGTATTTCTCTGATATCGATACATTATCACTACATAATATAAAACAGAGTCGTTTTTCAGCTGTCTGTCTATTGATAGATATGCTTATCTTTAAAATTATGCAGCGCAAACCGATGAAGGTATGTATATATGCGACATCATGTTACCATCAACAGGTAGGTTAAACTCCAAAACCAACAAACAGTACACTTTTATAATACACTGGCTGTTGGCCGTGGCTCTGCCCGCGTGGATGTCGTTATCGCGCAGTGCAATATAGCCTATGTTACTCACGGTGAATGCAGTTTTTCAATGGTTAGAGGATTTTTGAAATCGGCACAGTACTTACATTTATAATATTAGTGTAGAAAGCTGTCTAAATATTTTAACTGCGTTGTGGGACGCAAGTGATAACTACAGGTCATTTCCTAATTTAATACTATACTTTATGGACTTACTAAGTAGACGTTTGTGATACAAACTGCTTCATTGTGAACACCTATCGTAAGTCTTCGATCTTTCCAACAGTGGTAGGTAATAAATATAATATACTATGTAATAAAATACCTATATCTTGAGACAAAAGGTAGACTTGAGTAGTAGACAGTGAAAGCAACACACACATGAAGTGAGACGCGGTCTCGCTGTCACAGTGGTACATGCGACAATTAATTATAATAATAAATCTCTTTGGTGAAAGGTGATTGATTCGCGATAAGCGCGCGCTTCACCAGCCGACCTCTGACGGACCGCGGGGTTGTCACATACGCACAATCCTGTGATTTTAGTTTAAATTTTACATAACATAACATAACATAAACTCACGCCTATATCCCCGAAGGGGTAGGCAAAGGTGCTAGCACCCACTTTTCTCCAGTTTATGTTTAGGTTCCAATGTAATAGGTGGCGAGCCTATTGACATTAACCGGGCACTTATAAATCTGCGATAAATACACACATAACTTCGAAAAGCATCGAAAAGTCATTGGTGTGTACCATGGTAAATCCTGGGATCGAACCCGAGACCTCGTTTCAGCAGTCCATTACCCATACCACTAGGCTATCGTAGACTTAATTAACGCCCCGCTTTAATGGATTCGGATCTATAGGAAGAAGGGTACGCGTATGCTGGTAAAGAATTCCAAGTCTTTTCAGTTTGTCAAAGCGGTGACACCTAACTTTACATGTTGTTCTATTAAATTTAAGGGAGGGTGGGACTAATCGGAAGAGCTTAATGAAAAAAAGTTATTATAAAGTAGACGAATATCTTGATGATAAAAATGCATGGTCATAATAATCTCTTGCTCTTGCACCCTTAACTTATTAGTATTATAAATAAACAGAACTAATTAAAAAGAAAATAAAGGATAACAATAATCTACCTGAGTTTCTTGCTGGTCTCTAGGAGATTTAACTACCGAACCAGCGAAAGAATCGTTTTGAAATGATTTATTTACTAAGTATTTTATTTATTATAAATTATAATATTTTTGACAATGTACATAATTATTGTAAACTTTGACATTCATAAGTGCCTAAACTGTATAAACGAAATTTTTTCTTGATTCTTGAGCTTAACGGAACGTTTACATGTCTCTATACTTTGTAAAATGTAGCTTGGGTCCTATGACAGCTGTCAGTTAAATCCCGCACATGAAGTCTTGAATTTTCTAATAATGAATGTAGTAGCTGTCAATGTCATACTTTATGGGCATACCGAGTTAATTAGTGATGGGCGATGAATCATCGTGACCTATCGTACTATAAACTATCTATATTTTGAATAAAGCTTAATTTGATTTAAGAATTTTGAATGAAATTGATTTAAGAAAAAAATAATTAGAATTTAATCTTATTGCTTAGGTATTTTAATATCATAATAATATTCATATTTCAATATACTTGATCCTAAATAATATTGAGTAAATAAAATCTTACATCCAATCCATCAACGCCCTGAACCTGTTTTTGGATTTTGTAAGAAGACACGCCGCGTTTGGCTCTTGGGCCATGATATAGGCATAAGATACACGCGGCAACATCTTGTTTGATATGAACTTCCACTGATCCACTCCACTCATTCTCATCAGTACGAGTGCCGACGCCTTGTATACTGCGTATATTCCATTCTCATTACAATTGAATACATAATACAATTAAATTAAACCTAATTATATGTAACATGCATCAATAATAGCTGGTAATATCGATATTTTCATCGAATTTCGGACATCCCGATGAACCTAATTTTGACATCTGTCATAGGACCCAAGCTATATTTTACAAAGTATAGTTGAGGGTATTGAAGAATCCTCCTCACAAACTTTATAATGCGCACGCTGTAACCTGTCGAGAGTGTCTTAAACAAATTCTTTTTTTATTCACCAAACATCACGAGCCAACCAATCTTTTTCAGTTTTGTTTTGTGTTTGCGTAGATAATTATATTGTTTGGGTAATTTCACCGACCGCATTTTTAGAGTTTCTTCGCATGAAATCACTATGTAAAACGTTTATCTATGACTACTCTATTTTTTTTCATGTAATACGAACACTAGCTTATATGAAGTCACTACTGAAAATACATTTCTCTTAAACATAAAATTTAAAAAAAATTAAAATATGCTAGATTCCAATAACGGTGGCGTGTCCGCGATGCACCTTTAAGCGCATTTACCTCTTTAAGTCCGCTATGATTTTAGTACTTAAATTAAGATTATTATGTTAATTAATATATGAAGTAACCATATTTACTGCTTTCATTACTTCTATTATAACGCAGACATCGTGACAATGTCGATAAGGAACGTCCGCGCCTAAAGTGCAATTTCGGTGTGTTTTTTTTAAACCCTTATACAACGTATACACGTCAATTTAAACGATCTATCTTCTTACGCACGCGGAGTTCCAGTCATGCTCTTGCGTTTACGCAGTAATGGCATGTCCGATTCTGCCCAGTTTTCCCGCTAATACGTAAGTACCTTCTTATTTCTAAGAGGGAGTACGAAATTTTACAATCACGGTGGGTTACTGTATGAATGAATATTTGGTTTTAACATTACGATTTGCGAGTATGTTGTGTGTTGTTAGGTACCCTCAGCAATCATACATTTCACGTGACGAATGCATCACTGAGTTTTGTTTAATTTCATTTTTTCTTGATGTTTCTAACTTCGGTGGTGCAATATCGGTGGTTTCGGTGGTAGATTTATTGCCACCTATATTGCATCAATACTAAAATGGCTATGAGATTCCATATCTTTGGTAAGATATTTACTCACAAGGTAATAAATAATAAAATTACTCATTTTTTTGTTATAATTAACGTATTTACTATTACTACTGAGAGTGGGGCAATATGGATATGGGAGGCGTAACCGAAGGGGTTGGAGGCTGGCCGACTTTCTTGAGAAAGAGCGACTCTTTATGATGAACTCTTTCTTCAAAAACCGCCCCACAGGAAATGGACCTGGATGGGCCCCGGTGGTCGTACCAAAAATGAGATTGACTTCATCATGACGACGCATAGATGGATATTCAATGATGTCTCAGTGATCCATGGGGTGAAAACCGGAAGTGATCACCTAATGGTTAGAGGCACATTGAATATCAATGTTAAACTGGAGAGCTCCCGTCTGATGAGGTCTACGCTCCGACCTAGAGCTTCCCATATACAGTACCCCGAGAACTTTCAACTCGAACTTTCGAATCGCTTCTCTTGCCTAGAAGAATGCAGTACAGTGGACGAGATAAATAACAGGTTGGTTGAAGCTGTCCATTCAGTGGGCTCCAAATTCTTCAGGCCCCGTCGAAAAGATAGACCACAGAAGCTCACCGATCACACCCTCAAACTCATGGCCGAACGACGTTCTATGAGGCTGCAGTCTACCAATGACGCTGAAGCACATCGGCAGCTCAATAGACGTATCCAGCAGTCTTTGCGACACGACATCCGTGCCTTTAATACTCAATGTATTAAAGAAACGATTGAGCGAAATAAAGGCTCCAAAGTGTTCGCAAGAGACTTGTCTATTGGGCAGAGCCAGTTGACAAAACTGAAGAGGAAGGACGGCAGTGTCGTGTCGACTAAGGGAGATGTTTTGAGGGGGATCGAGGGGTTTTATGGACAGCTTTATACCTCAGTCACTAAGCCTGCTACTGATACGGTTAAAGATCCAAGAGCCAAGCTAACCCGACACTACACCGAGGATATCCCGGACATCAGCCTGTACGAGATTAGGGTGGCCCTCAAGCAGCTTAAAAATAACAAGGCACCAGGAGAAGACGGAATCACTTCGGAACTTCTGAAAGCGGGTGGAACACCGATACTTAAAGTCCTTCAGAAGCTCTTCAACTCCGTCTTATTTGAAGGTACTACGCCGGAAGCATGGAACAGAAGCGTAGAAGTCTTGTTCTTCAAGAAAGGTGACAAAGCCTCTCTTAAGAACTACAGACCCATCTCGCTTCTGAGCCATGTTTATAAGCTGTTTTCGAGGGTTATCACGAATCGTCTCGAACGCAGGTTTGATGACTTCCAGCCGCCCGAACAAGCCGGTTTCCGAAAAGGTTATAGTACCGTAGACCACATTCATACGCTGCAGCAAGTCATACAGAAGACTCAGGAGTATAACTTGCCACTATGTCTAGCGTTTGTGGACTACGAGAAAGCCTTTGATTCGATCGAGACATGGGCAGTGCTACAATCTCTCCAGCGGTGTCATATAGACTACCGGTACATCGAAGTGCTGAAGTGTTTGTATAAAAACGCCACTATGTCAGTCCGAGTACAAGATCAGAGCACAGCGGCGATACTGTTGCAGAGGGGAGTGAGATAAGGAGATGTAATATCCCCGAAGCTCTTCACCAATGCAATGGAGGATGCCTTTAAGCTACTGGAATGGAAAGGTCTTGGCGAATACATCACTCACCTTCGTTTTGCCGACGATATCGTGCTCAGGGCAGGATCGCTGGAGGATCTTAACACAATGCTCGACGACCTCAACCGAGTCTCTCAACAGGTGGGCCTCAAGATGAATATGGACAAGACCCAGGTTATGGCGAATGCTCATATTCTAAGGCCCTCCCCAGTGTCAGTTGAAGGCTCGACCCTCGAAGTTGTAGACAAGTACGTCTACCTTGGACAGATGGTCCGATTAGACGGATCAAACTTCAAGGCGGAGGTCAATCGTCGAATCCAACTCGGCTGGGCAGCGTTCGGGAAGTTACATAGCGTCTTCTCGTCCAAAATACCTCAGTGCTTAAAGACAAAAGTCTTTAATCAGTGCGTGTTGCCCGTGATGACCTATGGCGCCGAGACGTGGACCCTCACTATGGGCCTCATAAGAAAGCTCAAGGTCGCACAGCGAGCTATGGAAAGGGCTATAATCTAGGCTAGGCTCGGAATCTCTCTGCTGGATCGAATCAGAAATGAGGAGATCCGCAGACGAACAAAAGTGGTCGACATAGCCTACAGGGTTAGTAAGCTGAAGTGGCAGTGGGCGGGGCACGTAGCAAGAAGAACAGATGGCCATTGGAGCCGAAAGGTTCTTGAATGGAGACCGCGTACCGGTAGACGAAGCGTGGGACGGCCTCCTGCGAGATGGACGGAGGACAAAAGCAAAATTGCCTTTGGCAGCATGATGTAGCATCTGCATCATGCATCCAAGCCGTTAGTACATATTGTTTAGATAAATATATCACAATTTATAATTTCGGTGTGATCTTGCAATTTCGGTGGGTTGACAATTTCGGTGGTTGTTCTATTTTTATAACAAATGCAGTTATTTGTTTCCTTCTAAATATCTAGAATACTAATGTGTTCTAAAAGAACACCATTAAATTTTTTCATCGGTAAACCTATGATTGAAAAATACCACCGAAATTAGCAAAAAATGAGGCATGCGTGAAATTACCCGTTTATACTTTCTCTGCGGCTTGGCAACCCTGTTACATTTATCTTTACATACATCAACAGTTGTAAAAAGCGCTAGGCGTGTCTGGGTGCTTCCTCTCTAGGCCTCCGCCCGGCCACTGGTTACGTAACCTCCACAGATATAGATCTATACGATATCTGCATACCCCGTGTCACTTGCATGTATCGGATGTTTAATATCCAATAAAATTAGAAACTACTTCAGAAAGGAAGGGGAGATAGTTGAAATTGTAGCGTCGGTACATTCGGGGGTTAGGAGGCTAGTATGGCAGTCTCCAAAACCCCGTTTGAGAGGTTTTGGGTTCGAATCGCCCCTGAGTCCTGATACTCGAAATATCATTAATGTTTCTAATAGATTTAGAAAAAAATATTTGTTGGCCTCTCATCGTTGCCTTCACGGCGAACCTTCCACCACATTACGCAAGCCTGTCCCTAACTTGTTCATCAACCGCCGCAATATGTATTATAATATTATGTATAATGCCATTGTTTTGCCTACGATGTAATAGCGCACCTCCCATCTACCCGCGAATCGAAAGTTTGACACCAAGGGCCATGCGCTTGCGCCGTCTGCGCGTGACCGCGACGATGAGATTGTGGTATTCAATTTTATTAGAGTTCAATGCGCTTCATATAAAATATTCTAGAAGAAGAAAGAAACACTATCTAAACCTGTGATATAAGTTTTTTAATATACCACTTAGGTGGCAGATAAGCACACGGCTAAAAGTTCTAAAACGCGACAATTTTTTTTGGGCTCATACAATAAGTAAAATTATCTAATAAGATGAGAATATAAGACTAGGTCATTACTTGTTAGCTGGTTGCTAAGAACGACGTTTAAAACTGGCTGGACCCGATTTGATTGAATTAGTTTTGTTATGTTCGGTAAAGTCCCTAATTTAAAGCCCAGATTATTTAGATGATAAGCCAGCCTGGAAATGAGTTGTTCACTCAACTGACTACTAAAGCAAATCATTGTATCTACACTAGGTAAATATTTTTCAAATAGACCAAAATAAAGAAAAACCCGCTGAATTGCTTGCTGGAGTCTTCTCAGGTTCATTTGCTAACTAATTTTGACGTTTAATGGTATATCACTACATAGTATAAAACAAAGTCGCGTTCTCTGTCCCTATTTTTCATGTCCTTATGTCCCTTTGTATGCTTGAATCTTTTAAAATACGCAACGAATTTTGATGTGGTTGTTTTTAGCAGTTGATTAAAGAGGAAGATTCATATGTATATAACATCATGCTACGACCAACAGGTGCGGAGCAGGGATGAAAAATGGGTGACGCAGACGAAGTTGCGCGGGTCAAATAGTACAGAATAAATTATGTTTGAAATTCATGCAATATTCAGGTGACGCAGGGCCTAAACTGCTAGTAGTGTAGAAATTTACCTAGACTAATGTAATAGCCAGTATTCGGCTGAAATAGTTTCAGAAGAAAATAATAAAGCCTTCCTTCCATAATAAATGAACCTTCCATAATAAGTGAACGCTATTTCTCAATATTTTTATGTAACTTTAAATAGAGTTTTATTACGACTCACTTGGTGAATTCAAGTCCAAGGAATAACCTCAACTTAACTTTGCATAATTAATTTCTATATTGTACCCCTTCACTTCACATCAACTGAAGTACCCTTTTCAATAGTTTAACCTTACGCTACATTCAATAAATACTTTTTAATAAATGTACTATTTACTTTAACTTTAAAATAATAAGTACAATTTTATATTATAGGTAAGCTTTTAATCCTATTATGATTCAAAATATACCCAAATCTCCTTTTAATTGAATAATAATAATATTTAGTGTAGTTCTCCATGATATGTGTATGGGACTCAAGCCCAAAGGTTTAACTATTAATTGATGGATGTTTTTTATATAGGACAAATTAATTTGACTTCACCTCGCCTTATGGCAAGTTGAGGCAAAGTCTCATAAAATGGGTCACCATTACAGACACATTAAATGTTAATGGTACGGCAAAGGAAAGGCTCACTGAACTGCTTGATTCTTGATGGCATGGTGGGACATTTAAGTCCGTACGTGTTGTCCTGTGTAGAAAAGTACTTTTCACAGCCTACCCAAAGATGCAAGGGTGTGGTATTAGCACACAGTTCCTCTCGGGTTTGGGGTCAGACGGCTGTCTCTAACGAAAAGACCAGCCAGGAGTCTTCCGGGAAAATTCGTTCGGCTGCTCTGTTTCAAAATTCTCAGTGGCCCCGTTAGTGTGATCTCAAAAAAGCAAACGCATCATGAACCTCTCAAATCATCTAGAAACCAGTTGTCTCGCGGCATCGTCTACAGAACCTTCCAAAAAATGGTAATTTTTTTACCTGTCGTTACGCAATCGGTGAGATGGCCGCCAAAGCCGAAAGTTGTCGGTTATCTAACACCACACCGACCTCGGCGACATACGCGTTGAGGCATAATTCTGCTTGACAATGAGTTTTAATCGAAGTCATAACTTGAGCAGACGGTGGAAATATAAAAGATAATATTGAAGTTAAACTGTAGGCCTACCAACAAAGAAAGGCGGTTGCGAATCGAAGGTTCGGGTGATTAGTTCTATGGAATATATTTGGCCTGAAATCGAATCTATACACGGTAAGTGACACATCCACTTTGATTCAGTTGAACTTAAACCTTATCATAAGAAAATCGAAGAGATTGCATGTTACCTATAGGGCTGAATGGTCTTTCGTTCGTATTCCACTATGTACGGATTCGGAGGTTTGTTATAGTACTTAGGTGGTATACAATCGCACGACTCAACTGTCGCAAAGTGGTAACTGTGACCTATGCCATATTGTAGTTGCTTGGAAAAACAAATGTTATGGTAGCCTCCAACCCAACCATGTATTGTGTAACGTGTATAGTTAAGTTACGAGCGGTCAAGCCGAACAAGGCGCCTGGTAGGATCCTGTGTCCGCAGGTTATTGTAACTTATTAGTTACCTAACTGTTGTCAGTTTACACAAGGAAATCAATTGACAGCCACTTTTATGCAATAATAGACTTTTAATTGTGAAACGGGCGGTTTGACAACTTTGATTTGAACGTTATTGATGTTTGGTTCACCGCAAAATATTTATTAGATACTAACTGTCATCACTATCCGAGACTTTCACCACGTAGCCTGGGATTTTATTCCTTCCGCTCCTTTTGGTAGATGACTTATGTGACTTTTATGGCAGAGACTGCTGACCTCCCTATCTCTAGAGTAAAATCTGCACCAGAATCAAAATCAAAATCAAAATCAAAAATCATTTATTCTGCATAGACCAGTAAACGGCACTTACAAAACGTCAATATCAACAATATTTTATCAAATGCAAATGGACCACCGGTTCGAAACGCGGCCCCGACCTGAGAAGACTCCGGCAAGAAACTCAGCGGGCTTTTCTTTTTTTTTTGGTCTATTTACAATAGTTTACTTAGTCTAGATACAAAATTTAGCTGAGTAGCAAGTGGAGTGAACAGCTCATTTCCAGGCTTGTTTATCATCCAAATAATTCTGGATTTTATAATAAGCTTTTTGACATAACTTATTTTTTACTAAATTTTTAAACTTATTGATGGGCAAATCTCTAATTTCATAGGGGAGCTTATTAAAAAAGCGTATACAATTACCCTGAAAAGAATTTGAAATTTTGTGGAGTCTACTATCACAGACAACGAGATTATTTTTGTGTCTGGTATTTAGGTTATGCCTATCACAAACTCTTATCTGTCTATCAGCAGCAGGCTTGCAGGTGTATCAGATTGCAAATGCATCGACTTCCAGTTGTTGCGGCTTGCTGGTCAGACTGGCTTGAGCCCGGAAGACGTTGATATGGTCCCAAAACAATTTAGCTTCTGGTATTACTTCCTGTTATATCCTCGAAAATCTCTATATGATATTGAAAACATGGTCTCTCTAGCACGAAAACTGTCCTATGAACTTTAATCGAAAATTTCCTCTACATACAATATGGTTCACTGGAATTTAAGAAAGCTTCAATAATGTACAGCTGACATTATGGTTGAAAATACGAGTAACGAGTGATACCATTTCCTTGTTTCCCCCGAATACTTACTAAAACTGCTGTATTACGACACTACATGATACATTTCAAAATCAAAATTTAAAATACATGGAATATTTCAATCATTTAGATACCTAATAGGACACACCTTGATCTCACCTTCAAACATAGTCCTAAACAAGCATACATCATAAAAATAACACCGTTATTAACAAAAACCCATTCGTGTTTAGAAACCAGGGATGTTACGGAGCTTCGACTCCGGTTTCGTTAAGGCGGAACTTTCGATTATTATTACACCTTCGGTTCCGACTTCGGCTCCGACACTTTTAAATCGGAGGTTTTAATCGGAGGTCGAAGCATAACATAGTGGCGCGGCGGCGGCGGCCTGTGTCGACTGTTATGAACAGGTTCATACGTGTCGCGCGGGGAATCCTCCCGACTCCCACTACGTGCACTCTTCGTCAATTATTGTTTCACTTGTTTGTTGTTAATTTGATACGCACGCGACACGTTCATAGGTTATAGATATTCGTTTTGATTTTTGTGGCTTATTATCAATAAAAGTGATCTGTTTTTGTGTTGGACAATGAAACCTAAATCAAGTTGTATTTGGAACTACTTCATTGAAGTTAATTCAGATTCGGCAAAGTGTAATGTTTTATTTCTACTTAAATAAAAATTCTCTCTCATGCCACCATTCTGACCCTGCCTCCGACTCCGATTCCGACTCCGATTCCGATTCCGATAAAGCAAATTTAAAAACTCCGACTCCGCTTCGGTTCCGATAAAACTACCTCCGTTACATCCCTGTTAGAAACCATAACTCTACCAAAAGGGTTGTCATTAACGAAACTCTGTAGGTGATCCATCATGTCTCGTATGAGGTAGCAGTGGAAATCATCCGCACATGTCAAGAGCTAATGATCGCTGTGATAATGACCCTGCCGTTATTACTTCACAGGGCTTTCTCCTGCGCTTGCATCGTCACGCTCATGATTCTTGCGTACATATTTGCTTTACTTTGATTATTTCCTAGAAGTTGCGTGTGCGTTCGACATCGGCTACTTATATGTACGAACTTTATATTAGCGGAGCTCATGAAGTCATCGATTCACACATGTTGTGGACAAAAAATTGAGTTGTGCTGATACGGTTGCTGTACCGTTGTTCGTGTCACAAATGTGGACCCGACTTATGATTTAGATTGACATTGTCATTTACATTTATCATCGTCATCATTTTAGCCATAGGACGTCCACTACTTAACATAGGCTTCCCCTATAGACCTTTATTCCAACCGGTTGGAGGCGGTCTGTAATAATAGCCATATTCATGCGTACAAATATATGTACTGAGCGGGGATCGAAGCCGCGCCTCCTCACTACCGCCACACCACAGAGGTAGTCATTTCAGTTATATATAAAACTAAAAAAACATGACATTCTGTTCTGTATAAACCAAAGTAATATAAATGTACATACATATCAAATCCAGGCAAATATTTGCAGTGACCGGGAACTGAAACCGCGACCTCCGATCTGAAGTGTTGCTCATTCGCCACGCCCCGTAGAGGTCGTAATGATAAAGAACTCGCCCTTATGTAACATAACGTTCTGCTAAACTTTCATTTAACACCTCGTTAACCTCAAATTACTCCACACATAAACCAACCTCTAAGTGTATGACTTATGTAAACCTACATCATTAGCTGTAATTAATTTTGGTCATTAACGCACCCCCTCGCAATGGCGAGTGGAAGAGTGTCATCATATTTTTGAAAAAGATATAGCTTGTTAATTCAATCAATCAATTAATCAGCCTATTTGCCTTCAAGCCGTCAGTTCATCTAGCTGAGGACGTTCCTCCGTTTACCTTCTTGCGAAATCTTCTCGACTCTAGGACATGTTTGCTGTAACAGCCATCGGGCCTTCGACAGATGTGGTCAGCCCACTGTCACTTCAGCTTACTTATTCTGTGAGCTATGTCGGTGGCTTTAATTCTTTGTGGGATGACCTCATTGCGAATTTTACCCTTCAAAGCAGCTCCGATCATAACTCGTTCCATAGCTGGCTGTGCGACTTTAAATTTGTGAACTAATTCCACCGTCTGTGTCTACGTTTCAGCACCGTAGGTCTTAAGTTACTGAAAGGATGCATTGGTCGAAGACCTTCGTTTTATAGCATTGTGGTCGGAGACAAGAGAAGAGTTTTGTTCTGAAACGCCTAATTTCATAGGACTAGTTTTTGCATAAATGATTTGCATTCAGACAAAACAAACGAGACGTCTCAACTGTATCCGACTGAAATAATGATAACCATGGAAAACAAAAAACAAGTGAAAGTGGCATGTAGTCGGTGCACGCGGTGTGTGCGTATTCACGCAACGAAGGATAAATTCGACAATATAAACCTTTTTATAAGAATACGTTTAAACGGTTTCATAATTATTCAAGTTTGTTCGATCGAATCGAATAATATGCAACTAAATAAACCAAGAATTCAAAGTTTGTTAGTAGGTACGACAGATAAAACACGTGTGCCTCAAATTACTTATTATCAACTCAAAAAATATCGCATCCAACTCGATTTTCATCAAACATGTCAGCAACGTCATAATCTATCGACATGATCAGACCATTTATTTGGTTTACTGTGTATTTTGTTATATTGTTTAGGAAGCAGTCCTCACTGAGGACATCAAATTAAGCTGGGTTTAATAGAGGAATTGATTATCAAAATGAGTCAAATATTTACATCTACAGCGAAACATTTTTTAAGTGGTTGCCGCCTTACGAAGACTCCAGTTAAAACTACAACATATCCGAAATATAGTACTAGGAATGAAGCGTCTTTTGAAATCCAGCCCTACAAACTACATAAACTAACTAAAGGCCCCGCTACAAAGGTTACTCTGACGCCAAAAGCTGCACTAAAAATGTACGAACAACTAACAACGATTCGACAAATGGAAAATGCCGCTTCTACTTTATACAAAGAAAAATTAATCCGTGGTTTTTGTCATCTGTATATTGGAGAAGAGGCAGTGGCCGTGGGCATGCGCGCCGCGATGAGAAAAATGGACACTGTTATAACTTCATATCGGTGCCACGCGTGGACGTACCTTATGGGAGTTAGCCCGTTGGGTATTCTATCAGAGCTGACTAACAGGAAGACTGGCTGCTCCCGAGGCAAGGGTGGTTCAATGCACATGTATGCACCTAACTTCTATGGAGGTAATGGCATTGTTGGTGCACAAGTAGCGTTAGGAACTGGTTTAGCCTTCGCGCATAAGTACAACGGCGATGGTGGTGTAGCCTTCGCTTTATATGGTGACGGCGCTGCCAACCAGGGACAAATCTTTGAGAGCTATAACATTGCCAAGCTGTGGGAACTGCCTTGCGTATTTGTCTGCGAGAATAACTTATATGGCATGGGTACGAAAGCTAATCGTGGGTCGGCTGATACGGAGTACTATACACGCGGTGGCTATATTCCTGGGATTTGGGTAGACGGCATGGACGTACTCGCCGCCAGGGAGGCTACGCGATTTGCTATTGACTATTGCTCAAGCGGGAAAGGACCTTTGGTAGTCGAGATGGAAACGTATAGGTATAGCGGGCATTCGATGTCGGATCCAGGTACATCGTACCGCAGCCGTGAGGAGGTGCAAAACGTACGAAAAACACGAGACCCTATTAATAGCTTTAAAGAGAAAATACTTAAGGCAGTGCTCGTGACACCTGAACAGCTTAAAGCCATCGACACTAAGGTACATGCTGACGTTAACGAAGCTGCAGAAAAGGCGAAAACTGAAACTGAAATAGGCGCGGAAGAACTGTCGGCTGACATTTATAAGTTGTGTCTGGAGCCTGGCAACATCATCCGGGGTAATCATCCCAAAGTACAACTAAAACACATTTCTGTCCCAAGACAATGAATCAATATGTACTGTGTGAGTTACATTTTAAATAAGATATACAATAAAATTTCTTACAACTTCATCATCATATTCCTGCCCTCGTCCCTCGCTCGGTCGCTCAGTCACTCCCTTCTTTGCCATATCTTCTTTCACACAATCCATGCATCTTTTTTGGGCCGACCTCTGGTGATAAAGACTTCTACATTCATACTTTGGACTTTTTTTACAATATTGCAACTTAACTTTCTTACAACTTCATGTGATTATATAACAGCTAACGTCTGCAAATATCTGCTGGTTGATTTCTTGGTTAAAATAAGACTATTAATACAGGAATCTATTACCGGAATTTAGGGTTCTAGATAAACCATCAACAATAAAACAACACGATTTTTTCCTCGTTATAATTACTTTCTTTCCCCACACGAAGCGCGAAATGGCTGTCTTAGTCGTAACATTCACATTCTTCACATAACAATGACACAATACAATAGTACCTACGAGGTAGCATCCGATCTCAGATGGTATCAGCAATCAGATAAATAAGGTAGTGGTGTAAGTTCATTGACAGCGATGGCACTGAAGATACGAATATTGTAATGGCGGAGTGCTAGACTTGAAAACCTTGAGTGATAGTTAAGAGAGCTTCAGTGAACTCTAGATAATCTACGCTGGGTACTTACTTGGGAACACAACAATAGGTTATTATTAGTCGGGCATTATTAGCCGTCCTGTTGGTCTCTACCATAGGGAATGGCTTCAAGAATTCTGATGAATCTAGCGGTTTGGTTACTAAACTGTGTGTGTTTGGCTAACGTGTCCTATATAAAACAGCCGCGTAGTTTCTCGCAGAATAGAATTTGGGTCATCCCATCTCTTTCTTTGCGGTGTCGTACAAGGAGTCTGAGGAATAGGGCTGTTTAACATCAGATAGATATTATTTTGGTATGATATTAAATTACTACTCGAGCAAATTTCTGTTCCTCTACTAAGTAGGTACTAATCATTCCCTGAACCTTTTTCCCAACTCAGTTGGGGTCGGCTTTCCAATCTAACTGTGATGCGGCTGAATTTCGATATTTTCCGTGAAGCGACTGCCATCTGACCTCCACAACCAATGGTCTAATGACCAATGGCGATATCGAAGTTCCAAGTTAGGCTGGTTGGACTTTTGGGGGCTCCAACTACCCGTAACGACTGCCATAGATGTTTGTATGGCAACCGGGACCGACGGCTTAACGTGCTCTCCGAGGCACTTATAAACCTGCGATAAATACACACATAACTTCGAAAAGCATCGAAAAGTCATTGGTGTGTGCCATGGTAACCTGGGATCGAACTCGAGACCTCGTCTCAGCAGTCCATTACCCATACCACTAGGCTACCGCGGCTGTTAAGTAGGTACTAAATGTTTCTAAATAGATCAAAAAAAGAAAAGACCGCTAAGTTTCTTGGTGGAGTCTTCTCAGGCCGGGGCCGTGTTTCGAACCGGTGGTGGTCCATTTGCTCACTAACTTATAAAATATATTTGATATTGATATTTTGTGAGTGCCGTGTAGTGGTCTATACCTACAGAATAAATATATAGTCCAGACTCAGTCTTAGATGCATGGCTTGGTAAATGTGATTGGTGAAATTTGGTTTTTAAGTTGTTAATTCACCTCTGCCTTACCCTAACGGAGATAGAGGCAAAGGTCGGTTGTATAGTCAATACTAACAGAAAAGTTCAAATAATAATTTGTGTGACTGAGAAGTACCTATAACCTAAGCCCACGAGCGCGACAAATTGATAGGCGGTAAGACGCAGCTAAAGTTGAAAACAATTACGTTAGTGTTTGCGTTAGTTCATTAGCACAGACGTGTTGACTACTTCCGACTCTTACACAATAGTTATTAACCGTGTTTAATCAATGACTCACACGACTGCGTGTCCCCTGGTCTCAAACTAAGCGCCCTGAACAGAGAGAGACTCTTTTTCGTACGGGAGCGAGATGTCTTCTATGTAAGATATAAAAAAAAAAATATTGGGAGTCCTGAGGTCACGAATACCTCAAATCTCTGTAGATACATATGTAGAGATGTTGCGTCACTGGTAGTATTTTATCGTCTCTACCACAGTAAATGTTACGCTCATCATAACATTCACTGTGGTAGAGACAGATCTTCCAATTAATCCCACCCTCTCCTTTCCTACGCAGGACTTAGATGTCACCCGCATACGGTGCAGAATATTTCATCAAGAAGCAAGTAGTTCGGAGGGTCTTTCCACTGCCGCACCATTAAGTCTTCTTACCGGCGCACGTGTTTCCTTCTTCCTACAGTCCCGTGTTCTTTAAGCGGGCGTGAAAAATCATGTGTTGAGGTTGTCAAGCTGAGCGCCACCATTGTGATGATGTGATATTGTACACATTCATAGGTAACGGTAACCACTTTCCATCAGGTGGGCCGTGTGCTTCTCTGCCACCTGAGTAGTTAAAAAAAGAACCAGAAATATGATCAAATGTAGTGGTGACCGACGTCGGCGGAACTGGTCGGCCAGTTATGTATTCTATGATATAATTTGACCTGTCGTGTCCCAGTACCGGCCAACGTGCCCACTGGGTCACGAGAACGCAAATTATCATTCGTTATTATAATGTGAACAATTTAAAACACATTATTTCCGTTAATAACAGCTGTGGTTATGGCATACTTCTGCCCAAATTATATAAAAATTTGCGTATTTGATTTTTGTTAGTTTTAAAATTAGAAATTTGAATGTCTAGACGAAGCTTGAAATTCGTAGGATTGTCAGAAGATAGCTCCAACACCATCCTCTAAGATGTGAACGAGAATTTCGAATGGACCCTGTGAGACTGGTCGCGGGTTCAAGTCCCGTCTGGATATTACCTTTTTCCAATTATAAATCGTGTTAAAAAATTAGTATATAATGTAGTCAAATTTCATGAAATAAAAATGATATTTACTAACTTTTTTATACGACTCAGGTAAGCACACGGTCCACTTGATAGGAAGCAACCAAAAAACGTGTGCAATGTGAAATACTCGTTCTGCCGACCCTTTAAGAACCTTATAGCGCCTTTCTTGATGAACTACATATTTTTTTTTTTTTTTTTTTTTATAAAATTGGTACAGAAACAGACATCAGATTGATGACACTATGACTATGATTTTACAAAATATATAGCATTTTAAACCTGAAGTCCACTTACATCTGCACACAGCATTTCTGTTGACTTCAGTGCCAGTTTAACTATTACTTAGCTATAAATATAAGTAAATTATGACTAATCAAAAAACAAATCAAATGACAAAACAAACTTACATACATATATATGCTTACGCCCGTAATCCCCGAAGGGGTAGGCAGTGATGACCCAATAGCTTGATTGATGCTTAGCCGCACAAGCACTACTAGTTATCGTCTTGGAGAGTATCAGACGAAGGTGAAGAACTAAAGGAAGCATGTTTAAGTTATATACCGGTTAAATATAACTGGACTTTAATAAAACTATTAGGTACCTTGCATGCCTACGTATGTAGTGCAAATAAGTGATTAACTATATAGTTACTTGGAAAAAGCACCAAAAGCCATATCTGTTTTATATTTGATCAGCTTGTTAAACATGGAATCTACAGTTAGCTGCTCTGCTGGTTCTATTCCTGTCCTGTGCAAATATTTGCCATTATGGATATACAAATTTGCTTTGATCTGGTTGTGCATATTGTGTGTGTGTAATTAGTAAATATGTTAATTCGCATTCTAGAACTGATAGCACATACTATGATTACATTGGGTTTAGATAACGCTGTTTAAGTCGCGAGATTAAGGCGTTTGTTAACCTCTTGTCTGGTTCTTTTCGTCTCTGTATATCTGTCTCTACCAACTAGCAATTGTATGGTATAATTGCTAAGTGATAGAGGTGATTGCACTATACGTGGCAGGCATGATATAAACACCAGACACAAGAATAATCATGTAGTCTGTGATAGTTGACTCCACAAAATAAGTCCCTTGTTTGATTTAGACTTACTTAAGGCACAATAGTATTTAGGTCATCATATCCTTCCTATGCGATGTCGTCTGTCGTCTGACAGATATTTATACAGCCTCAGATGTATGGCTCGAGTTAATAATAGTGCCCGGAATACGGCAATAGGCTGGTGAGATGAGGGTGTTAATTGGAGGTGAAATACCTAGCCTACCCCGGAGGGAAATGGACGTAAGAATATAGAACATGACAACTGCTGGAGCACGCAGCATTCACAGCGTCCAGTGTAATAATAGGATCTAGAAGGGATCTAGAATCTTCTATATATATAAAAATGAATTGCTGTTCGTTAGTCTCGCTAAAACTCGAGAACGGCTGGACCGATTTGGCCAACTTTGGTCTTGAATTATTCGTGGAAGTCCAGACAAGGTTTAAAAGGTGAACAAACAATATGAAAATGTTCGGACTGGAGCAGCGGGAAGGGGATCAGAAGTCCATGCAGGCGGAGCCGCGGGCAACAGCTATTATGATCATATTTTTTTTAATTCCTTGTGACTTCTCAATGGTGCTGGCTCATATCGAGGGTTAACAAGTAATGTATGTGAATAAATAAAAATGTTTAGATATAGACTAATAAGCGGATTCTGGGACTGATAATCTTTTATTTCTTTGGACAATATGTGCGGCCGGATGACGTGTCGTGCATTACTTGGTAAACTTTGATATAAATATACAACACCATTGAGAAGGCGCAATGTATTCAAACAATAAACAATATTATCACATTCATACCTACACTTGCGGTCGGCTACGCAATCATGCCTCAAAGTTACATAAGTACATTAACTTTTGACCGAAAACAGATCGCATTCCCGCATATCTCCAAGTACCAACGAGTACCTCACAGTTCCGTGTAACATAATCTCCAGTGGCATGCAATCTGAGTTTAATATACCTACCTCTTAAATGTACATTAGTGAGATGATCTCGACTTATCACTGGCTATCACGATCAGACGCGGTGATGACTTAACTTTACTTTTTTTACAATTCTAATGGTGTAACGGAGCAGGGCCTCTAGGCAAAGTGAGATTCTATTGATGGAATCGCGTCGAAGCAAAACATTTTCAATTTACTATCAATGGATTGACACTGGGGTGATTTTCATGATAAAAATACATTTTTGTACATCAATTACATATTTATGTCAATGTATGCACTTAACTGAGCGATTCCACTGTCGTTTTCACCAATAGAATGTCACTTCGTCTAGATACCACCTCCGCCAAAACTGGTGTAGGTGATTATGTCGGACTCGTACCAACTAAAACGCACGCCATTCATGGGTCCTTGATTGCCGGAGGTGAGATTATACAAGACATATCTCTCGCACCCCGGCATACCCGGGGACATCTCTTTTGAGATTACCCTCTTCCCTTAAGGCAATCGTTTTGTAAAACTGAATAGATTGATTGATGTATGGAATTGGCATTCGTTCAGGTCTGTGACAAATGTCATAAATGTCAAAATATGGTGTCTATCCCATACATTGCAGATTATATTTTATTCCATTCTACAAATCGACTACAAACGAATTACCTCTTATCTAGGGCCCCCGGCCGGGTTAGGTGGCAAATGTTTCTCTTAGTTTTTCTATTACAATATTATGTGTGTACGTTCAGGGTTACACACGACCAAACATCCTTCACGCTGCTCCTTCGCACTGGGTGTGAAGGTTAGGAAACATAATATTAACCTTCTCACTGACTTACTATTAATTTATTATTTAGTTACAGCTCAAGTAATATACGTTTCCTCTTTACTGCAAGACCAGTAAAAACTTATAAATAATTTGATTAACATAATGTTAGTTTTATAAAAAATCAAGCCAGCAAGCATTATTTGCATAAGTATCTTCTCTACAATTACATATATAACTGTGAAGTAATCATGTCTGTACATTGAAGATATTTAAAAATATACTTGGGTTATTACGATACTGAACTCAGAAATGTCTGTTTGTCGGTTTGACTGCGGTGAACGCAAAAATTTGTAAACAGATTTTGATGTAGTTCTTTTTGTTAAAATGGACTTGGTTAGAATTAAAATCTTACATTTGTTTAATCACAATCAGGTAAAAGTTTGTTTGAGCTTTGAACAATCATACTGGCTGTAAAGGAAACGCTCTGTTCACGATGAAATAAAATAACTTAGTTAGAGTAAGTTGTACGAGGTAGGACATTACGGTATCCCCTGTCCTAATTGAACAGTCTGACTGGGGAAGTGCCTCCGCCCTACAGAATACCGCGGCTAATAATAACCTTGTGTTGTGTTTCCAGTGATGCGTAGGGTAGCCAGAGGTCATTGGAGAGGTTTTGTAGTGTCAGTGGGAAGACCAAGAAGGCTCAGAGACTCTCTTAACATCCTCCCCCCCCCCTCCTTCCATTTTCATACTATTCTCTATATTATCGGCAGTATGGATGTGACGCCCCTGGTGTTGCAAACGTCCATAGGCCAAGGTAACCACTTTTCACCAGGTGCGCCGCGTGCCTGTCTGCCACTGAAGTGGTTTAGAATAAAAAGGAAATTTCAAGAGATCATGTATGAATAACATACAATGTGGTATGTTTTTTCTAGGATGCGTGAATTGCGTAAACACCGCTGAAGTGGAGTCACATCTTTACACTTTAAATTATTGCTTTATAAACACCGGATCGAGGAAGCCTCCACAGTAATGAATTACGAGTAATTTACACCAAATAATTAATTTCAATGTTTACCCCACGATGTACTCCAGTAGCGACCTTCGCCTAAGGTTGAATTGTTTTCAAACATACTTATATAACAGAGGCTTCACGGCTCGTTTAATGTAGAGCATTGAGGTTGTTATTACATATTCATTTTTGGTTTATTTGATCACACTGCAAACTTTATTACAATCAGAAACAAGGCGCACTGTGCGGTGTGAAAGGAGCTTCATCTCGCGCACGCTCAAGCTGTGGAATGAACTCCCTGCTGTGGTTTTTCCAAGCGGCTGCAATATGGGGTTCAGCAAGAAGAACATAGGCCCACGGTGACCACTTTCTAGCTTCTACCTACCTTTGAGACCCAAGCCAACTACACCAGAGTCTAACGTAGAACACAATCGATATCATTGCGAGAGAAGGAAAACTCGAAATAAAATCAGTATCAACACGTCTGGCCAGCATTGAAACATTTGGCCAAAGCTTCCCAATATTAGGAGAGTCCTATTTCCAGCAGTGGTCTGCGATAGGTTATATAATGATGTAGGGAAGTTAGATGCTAGTCTCACCTGGAAAGTGATCCACCATTCAAAAATAATATTCAAACGACTCAGTGGACTCAACTAGGAAATAACTTTGAGGAAGATAATTATCACTTTTGCCAGCTCAAATTCATTCAATTTAATCCATACTAATACATATTATGAATTCTAAAGTAATTCTGTCCGTCTGTTAAGCTCTCACACCGAAACCATTGAAATAATTTTTGCATAGGCGTACGTAACAGCCAGCTCCATAAAAATATCAATTACTGGTTTCCGGCGGTGAATAGGGTAGCCAGAGCTCACTCCTCACGCGAGAGTTTTTGTGTTGTCAGTGGGTAGTCTGAGAAACCCTTCTTTGTCTTGTGCATTGACAGCACAGAGACTCTCTTAACCTTCCCCCGTCTTTTCTATATGATCGGTAGCACGAATGTGATGTCCATAGGCCACGGTAACCACGGTTTCATCAGGTTGGCCGCGGGCTTGTCGGCCACCTGAGTGGTTTAAAAAAACCTGGTAATATTGACTTCATAACAGCAAAAGAAGACGCGGTTCATTTTTGAAGCAACCATTATATTTTTTGCCTCTGAACGTTTTGTATGTAGCGGTGCATGATGCCTTTACTCATATTATGAATAAATATCACAATAATATGGAAAAATATAATAAACACTGAGATAAGTATAATGGTCATGTTATTACGAAGGTTCGTGTTGAAAAACTTGAAATAACAAATAACCACTATTGTAGACACCTTATTTACAAACATGCATTACATACGCGTCATGTTCGGCCACTGTCTCGGCAATGATCGGCAGTCATCGGTAATCATCGGTCATGAATCAAGTCTCGCATGGGAACTCAGAGCGGAAACCGCAGAGACCACCTGTCGCTATGGCAACTCGTATGCAAGAAGGGACCAAACCGTCGCTTATACAACAATACCGCACAACTAAATTTTGACAAGTTTTCAGGAGACACAAATAACTGTTTTAATTGTTTTCAATATAACGTTCATGTGTAGCAAATTCGAAAATTTATTTAAATTGGCTATATTTTTACTTTTATAGGTCATTGATGTAATTATTTATGGCTGTAGAACTACTCGTTGGACTTGTGCGGTTTAAGTTCGACAAAACAAAGACTTCTGCGGTATTAAACATTTTTATTATTCATATTTTAAAGGAACAAAAATAGAATCTTACAACGTTTTATGTTTACTTTATTGTTTAAGGCAGGACATCTCATTGACAGCAAGCACTTCTTCTCATTGAAGGCTGAATATTCCGTCAAAACCGCGAACCGCTTGAGGCCTTAATATCTCGTCAACAGCAAGAACTTGCTTCTGTTGGAGGGTTGATATTTTACTTACACACGCGACATATTTTATTTTACTTAACAACTTACAGCGAGAACTTCTTCCGTCTGGGAACTAGAAATTATACCAGCAGTAAGAGTCTTTGGATTGAAAGCTTGATACCTTGTCAGCAACAAGACCTTCTTCTGGTTGGGGTATTATCCTCTCGCATACAGCGAGTTCGAGTTCTTTGGTTGGAATGATCATTTACTGAATTACCGTCCGTACATTTGTATGAAGAGCTATCTATTGTGTTTAATAATCCAGTGGTCCACATGGCATACCAGTGGTGGTTCTTTGGAAATGTGCAGCGGAGTTGTCTCCAATGCTCATGCGGCTGTACCGACTCTCCTATATTTCGGGTACAGTGCTGATGGCGTGGAAAAAGATTCGCCTCTTTCCACGCCATCAGCACATGCATCAGCAGTACAGCCGATTCCCAAGAAGGGAGATCGCTCAGATCCAGCCAACTATCGACCCATAGCCGTCACCTCAGTGTTGTGCAAGGTTTTCGAGCACCTCAGTAACACACAACTCATGCGTCACCTAGAGGATCACTCTCTAATTAATGACCAGCAATATGGTTTCAGACCGAAACAGTCAACGGGTGATCTTCTGACGTATGTAACCTTTGGGGTGAAGCTATGGACAAGCATGGTGAGTCAATGGCTATTAGCCTGGACATCGCCAAAGCTTTCGATAGAGTCTGACACAAATCGCTTTTTTCCAAACTGCCAGCCTTTGGTCTACCTCCTAGACTGTGCATTCTTTGTAAAGGACGAGCTTCGGAGTTCCTGTAGGTCCTGCGGCCAAGCAGTCTGATATAGCGGAAAAAAGGCAGTTTCTTGTCACTGGGCTTGACCGGTTCCTCAATCACATTTCCCAATGGGTATCTGAGAACCTGGTCGAGTTCAGTGCCAATAAGACGCAGACATGTGCGTTTACAGCAAAGACATCTTCTTTCCTTCCTCCTCCCACTCTTCAGAGCACGCCACTGCCATTACAGGATAACCCCAATATACTCGGTATGGATGTTCGCCGCAAACTGCACAACACGAACTATATCGAGAGCATCAGCTTCGAAAGCTTCGTGTAAACTCGGGAGTCCTGAACAGAGTGAGACGTTTATCCTATCACAGCAAATTAATTGAGTTAGCGTACCTTTTGTGTATATCAGAAGAAGTAGACTTGTTGATAAAATCAGTCAAAATTAAATAAAAAAAAAGTTTATTTGCAGCGCGGCCTCACTACGATACGAGTTAGTATGGCGAAGTGACGACTTGTGCGGTTGTAAACTCATTCGACGACTTGCGCGGTGCCGTTTCTATTGAATAAAGTGCTGTTATTGGCTAATTTCGGAATTTTAAATTACGCTATCGGATGCGGAATGAAAAGATCTATCCAATGACGTATAAAACATCATATGGCCATTTTTCGACTTACGCGGTATTGTTGTATAAGCGACGAAACGGTAAAAGCACATAAAGATTTGCTTTAGTTATCAAAGTTATCATTCTTCTACCTTAATATGAATTTTGGGGCGAAAGAGGAAAAAATATGGGATCAATAAGGTATTTTGAGTTTAAGATGACACTCAACAAGCCAAACTTTAAGTAAAACTGAAGCCACCAACAATCCAGCAGCCACAGAAATTAAACTTATAAATTAGCTGCCAGTAAACTTGACCTAAAATAAGACGATGTAGTGGGTTAGTTCCCATCAAACCGTTGACCGAATCTGAATTTCTAGCAAAAGGCTTTGTGTAAACTTTTTACTTTCTTTACAAGATGAATTCCGGCATTTCTCTGCGAATTTGAATCAGATATGAGGAGATCCGAAGAAGAACGAAGGTTACCGACATAGCCCACAGGGTTAGCAAGCTGATGAGGTAGTGGGCGGGGCACATAGCAAGAAGAACAGACGACCGTTGGCCCCAATGTACATACAGTGGACGTCCTATGGTTGAAATGATGATGCAAGATAAACACTGGACAACTGATGTACAGGTACAGAACACGTACTGGTGTACAGTACTGAGTGAAATTACACTACGCACTGCATCGAATCTCAGCGAATGTGTCATGTCAAGCTGTTTATTACTGAAATTATCGTACGGCACAATATTATTGATATCTATATGCGATAACGTAAACAGGGCGATACAGAATATCCACACCATGTCTGACACACTCAGCTACTCATATTTGGAATGCAGCCATTGTTTTCATTGTTTCAAGACACTCGAGCTGAATTTATACTAATATTTTCAGACACCTGTTATTTAATTGGTATTATAAATAATATTGATGTATTTGTGGCGTGACTATCTTTGGCATGATGACATTCAAAAGCTTTCTCGCGACCACAGTCGGAGAGTAAGCTTCCCATCACTCGTGGTTACTTACCCGCGCGCATCGCACGCGCATCGCGATCATACAGTCGTTCACACGCACATCGACGTCATACTATTAATTAATTAAATTATTCAAATCAATTATTTAATTATTTTTGTGTTGGTGTACTGTGATTTCAAACTGTACTCGAGTGTACTTGTGTATCGGATTTTGTCTGGATTTGTCCCGTTAAATACCGTGAGTGTTTATCGTTTACAATTGAATTTTTGAATAAATTAGCTTTGTTTTAATAATTATCTGCTATAGTGAGATACAGCGATATGTTTATAGATGGATAGATAACAATTACGTAAAAAATAACAGTACTGACATAAATAATAGGTAGTTAGTAATACAAATAACAAATATTCCTAGGAAGAGTTCAGTTAAAAAACTCAAATATGCTCCTTGTAAAAGTTCCGTCTCAATTATAACAAAAAACAGGAAAATCTCTCGAATCGTTACCACTGAGTAATTAGTAAGAACAAATTATCGCTCCATTGAATGTCGCGCCTCGATAGAGATCAAGGTAATGAGTTTGATTCCAGACGCGAACATCGTACGTCTGCTATATGAAATTTAATCAGTAAACAGCTTCATTCGGCTTTTTATAGTTTTCTGATGCATTATATCCATGCCTCGAAGAACACAGCATTCCATTAGACTTAACAATTCACTTACGACTCTCACAAGTCGAATTTGACATCAACAATTCAACCACGTGGTGAACTCCTGCATTCGTTTTATAATTAGAGAGGTACACCAATTCCCTTCACCTCTGAAGACCAGCAAGGAGGACGATGAAACACATACTGTGCGAGTGTCACGCCCTAGGAAAACAACTTATGGATCTTTTCGGGAAGGGTTACTCCAAACTATAAGATTATCCAATTAGGGTGGCTAATTCTCTTGTTTGTAAATATGCCACCCTAATTGAGAAACACAAGGGACAAGGTTGGGGTCGACACATAGGGAGATAGTGAGTGAGAGCGAGAGTGGTTCTAGAGACGTCACCCCGCCAGATTGTAAACTAAAGTTGGTCTTGGGAAAGAGGGTCACCATCATAGATACCAACAGAGTTGGTAAGCTGGCCCTTTGCTTGGAGTCATCAGATGCCTTTGCACGCCTCGCTTAAAAGACCCGGGACTGTTGAAGAAGAAAATACGTGAGCTGGTGAGGAATTCCAAGACTTTGTGGCGCGGTAAAGAAAAGAGTTTGCACCATATTATGAGGGAGACTAAGCAATGCGCATGATGTTATATCTGACACTCAAAAAGAGAGGGTAGGAGTAACTAGATAACTTCATCGGAACATTCGGCATGGAGAGGCATAGTACGATAAGAGGGACTCCCCCCCGCTATTCTGCTATTCTGCAGGGTCGGTTATGATAGACTAGAACCGAGAAAAACCGTCGTTTCAGATCTTCAGATGCTGGGGCACTAAACCCATAAGGCCTCCTCGGGCATCAATAAGAGTGATCTACATGATAAAATGTTTTTCTTTTTGCATCCAACTCTGTAGCGGGATTAGGTGTCTCCTGCGTAGGTTATTTGATCTATCTGGTTAAATGACGCTAGGGTGTAATGTTACAGTGCGTTCTAGATCAGCTCGTTGTTTGCCTACGCTTAAGTAGATCATTCATCATTATTTACATCTTTTTAAGATTGATTAAAGTTTATATTGGAGCTGCACTATATTAAACTGAGCTGCTATTAGAGGTCTTATTCTATCAAGGAGTCAAGTTACAGAAAGTTATTTGGGTTCAAATCAACTTAATACTAGCTAGTCAGTTTTTTATACCACTAAAGTGGTAGACAAGCACACGGCCTACCTGATTGAAGGTGGTTACCGTCGCCTATGGACGTGTACAACACCAGGGGTGTTACATTCATGCTATCGACCCTGAAGAAACCTTCTAATGTCCTTCTTGAAAAACCCCATGTTGTAATTGCTTGAGAAAACTGCGGTATTGATTCCCTTCATTCACAGTGACTACCGCACCGTTCCAGCCGCAATGTGTGAGGATAAATTCCCTGGCTGTGGCTAGTGGTGATAGAATGTAGCCATGGTCAACATGTCAAGCAATTCATCTAAACACAACCTGCAGATTGGTGTATAAGGCTCTGGTGCAGGTTTTCCTCTCTGATTACAATCGCTCCAGCTGAAGCCAATAAGGTCAAATAAAAAAAAGTGTGACAGAAGATATCTTAGAGTCCTAACAACAATATTTGGGTGGTATTTATGTGCTTAATTTCGACGAGTCAGCATTGTATGCAATCCTAAAGCTGTTTAATTATTCCGCAAGTAATATCTCAATAACGGTTCCCAACGTACATTTTCAAGAATCCAGAGCAATAGAGATCTTTGTCATCTCACGACGATGACAGTGCAAGTTTGAACCAATTCACACACTTCAAAAATTTTCAAAGTTAATATTTTTAACAAATATATCGCTATTCTCAAAAAATAATATAAAATCAGTCTATTACATAATTGTTGTTAATTTTGGTGAAACGGAAAACGAAAAAAACTGCAAGGTAACTGCATCCTTGTGAGTTTTCGCTAGTTCATAAAGATCCTTAGCAAAGGCGTGAATTAAGTTTAACGTAATGTACGGGGGTGGCACGAGTCCTTACCCAGACGTGGTATTATTTTGAACCTATCTACCGTGTACCATTTACGTCTATTCGTCAAGTTTTAAACTAGAAGTGAGGAGCAACTGCATAAAATTACAAAAAAATAGCATTCCAGAAATTCGTATCCTTCTTGAATTGTAATCTAGAAGCTTCCAGCTATAAACTAACTAAAACTAAAACTAACTAGAACTAAAACTAATATATGAAACTAGTATATGATAACTGTACAATTACGACGGTATAATCAAGTAGTCGTTACATCAGATGTTCAATCAAGCTCAATAGTGTTAAATTAAAGTATTAGTACAGTCAGCATCAAATTGATCTTGACTAACAAAGTAGGTACTGAATTACGTCTAAGTCTTAATGGACTAATATATTTTGGTCACTTTGCTAGTCAAGGTCGATCTGACGATGACTGTACTTACCTTACGTTTCAAAATGAAAGAAACTCTTTCCTACACACGCTCAAACTGTGGAATAATCTCCCTGCTGTAGTTTTCCCAAGCGACTACTCAATGGGGTTCTTCAAAAGTGGCAAAAGAAGATTTTTTAGGGTGGTATGGGTAATGGACTGCTGAGACGAGGTCTCGAGGTCGATCCCAGGTTTACCATGGCACACACCAATGACTTTTCGATGCTTTGCTAAGTTATGTGTGCATTTATCGCAGGTTTATAGGTGCCTGGTTAATGGCAATAGGCTCGCCACCTATTACATTGGGACCTAAACATAAACTCGCGAAATGTGGGTGTTACATCTCTGCCTACCCCTCCGGGGATAAAGGCGTGAGTTTATGTTATGTTATGTTATGTTTAGGGTCGACAGCACACGTCACTTCCCTTCAGGCGTTGCCACTTAAGTGGTATATAAATAAAAGAAATATGTATGAGATTTAGGAATTTAGAAATTCCTCTTTAAGTATATTTATGTACATTCAAGTGATAGCATTGCTTCACATATAAGGAAGTTCTTGAAATACCGCAACGCATTGCTATGCGTCACCAGTTTTTTGCCTTCGATATAAGAAAAACTTGATGTAGTAACGCCACTTCGTACCTTCGGAGCAGTTTGAGTACATTTTATTACCATAAGAACGTAGAAACAATCTCCATTAGCAGTGATGAAAGCTTCCCGGACAACAGGTTTGCGAATATTTTCTCTTATCGACGCGAAAGTTATTGGGAAATGGGTAACCTATGATTTGGAATACTCTAGAACTGTACCTTATATCTTAGCTTAATACTTAGCTAACAACTACTTTGATAATATTTTATTAAAAGAAAGTTTTGTTAGTTACACTACTTTATGACTCAAGAAGGGCTGTACCGATTTTGTTGAAAATTAGAGGGGAGTTAACTTAGAACCAGGAGACGGACATATGATACTTATCCCGTTCCCGTTGCCCCTTGCCTAACAAGGGGCAACGGGAACGGGATCCAAATTCCAAGAGGGTGGGAAAAATACGGCAGTACGTAGCTGGCCGGGGCAGCAAATATTGTATAAAATAATGGAAATTAAAAAGAAAATATTTACATTTACGTAATACACAGCATGCACATTGAATAATAATATTGAAACATAATGATAATACAATTGTCTGAGCGCTGAGCTGATACGCTTTAAGACGTTAATTGGTCGTACTTGTGCGGCTAAGCACGAAATTAATTTCCTTGCGATTTACACAGCATAGCGAGGAATCGGGTCAAAAAATATTCCAAATCAATTTAGCTGCAACACTTTCGGTTCGGAAGTTATTTTCCGCATACCCGCATTTTCTTACAAAGTGCTCGATTGGTGGTAATAAGCTCGCCCCCTATTACGTGGGACCGAAAATCATAGCTGACGCAATGTGGGTGTTTAGTACACCTTTGCCTACCCCTACGGGGATTACGGGCGTGAGCATATGTATGTATGTATGCAAACCAAAACAACCTTAACCCTTGTTATTCTGAATAATCTGCGAATAGCAAAACGAGACCGGTATTAGTAATTCTCAACGAACAACGTAAATTGTTACACGAGCGCCTATTCTAGAATTTTTAGACTCGTGACGATATTAATGACTTAAATAGGTGCAGTTTAGATACCACGAGAATTTTAATGCGCATTTTGTAGGTTTAGAGAACAGCCATTATGTGAGGCTCATGTTTGTTGTCAGGCGCCTTTATTATATTTAGTTTTTATAGTAAATTCTGTTGGTAAAAAGTTTTGGATGAGGAAAAAATTTTGAACTCATGTTATCTAACATAACGCCACGCTCCGATAGATGCTGCACAACTATATAAAGATATTCAATAAATTCTATATCAGTAGTCGATATTTGACAAATATTATTGTGATATTTCACATGTTCCGCTTATGGGAAGACTTATTATTTATACTTGTAGGTGCGTTAAAAGATTTTTATTGGGAAGTAAATACTTTTTACTTTACTTTTACTTGTTACTTTTTACGTTTTAATTAAACCAGAAGCCTACTAAATTGGCGTGACTTTTTGACACGTTCAATGACATATTATTTAACCTGTCCACAGGGAGAAAGGTGAGAATATGTGTATGTATTTGTACACATAAATACATACAATTATTCTCACCTTACAGAGAAAATTTATATATAAAAATAAAAAAGTGAAAATTAGTTTCATTCATTTTCACTTTTTTATTTTTTATTGTGTAGTGTTAAATGTGTATTCCATGTAGCCTCTAGTGTAGATTACATAACAATCGGTACTAAAAGTGACGTGAGAACGGCTCTGAAAGAAAGCTGCTTGTTTATTTTTCTAGATACTAATGAAATAATTATTTGCAGTCATTTGCTGCTAGCGCGAGTCAGATTCGCGGTTTCATTCTCATTCATTTAGTGTTTAGTTTAGAGACAGTCTCTCACCCTGTACGTAGTCATGTTCATTTGGAGTCAGAATCTAAATGGTACACGTTTAGAGAAGGTGACATACAGAAGTAATTCCGTCGTGCAAATGACTTACGTCGTGCAAATTTTGTATAGTGTGAAATCTACAATGCAAAATTTTCTACAATAACGAATTTTATGGTCTGTGCAAATGTAATATCTAGGTGAAATTTCGTGTAGACCTTATGGGTAAGTGCTCTATAATAAATAGTACTTACTTTGAAATGCAAGAAGCTTTTGTTTTACAAAATTTTTCAATGGCAATGGTCGGAAAAGGATTATTCTATGCTTCTCTGGCAAAATAATAAAGTAGTAGCAATAGTAGTAACAAATCAAAGTCTTCTAAACTCTACATTTAGACCACCTCGATAGATGGTCAATAGCGGCCTTGTGACCACTTCGGAAACTGTCACATTGATCTTAAGATTCACAGTTGGTGTTACGGTGTTAGAGAGGTGTTACTGCGGGAGTAACGGGACGAACGGACACACAAACACACATACAGCTCGAACATAGCGAGTCACGTTGCTCTAGTAACAATGGACTTTTAAAGGTCAATATCTTATGATGGCTGGTGTGACGGGTATTGGTGGAAGTCTACAGTTTCTCAGTGTCTAGTTTAGGGGCTGTATTCCAACAAGTTCAATATCTTTAATTACAGTTAAACGGAACTTATAAAACGTTAAAATTAAAAAATATATTTAAGATGACTTGCAAATGAAACTGAGAAGACTTCGGCATGAAACTCAGAGGGTTTGTTTTTTAAACCATAGTCAGATATGAGAATTGATTTGAAGCTGGTTTTAAGTGCGAATTGTATTCTAGAACTAAACTTCACTGGATATTTTATAAACGTTCAGGTGATTTACTTTTAATATATCTCTACTCAAGTTTAATTAGAATAGTAGATTCGTAGCGATCTATTTGATGCACGTTACAAGAAATGTCATTAAATATGGCGATGTAACCGTAATTGTTGACAAATTAAACAAAATATTTATTTGCATAATATTTTATGTTTTGCACTTATTGTTGAGTTCAAGTTCACTTGTATAAACTAAATAATAATATCCTAGAAAACAAATAAATACCCTATATAAAGGAAAAATAAAATGGAAAAACACCATAGTCTGTTGAAAAATAACTCAATTACAGATCTACAAGATACGTGTAGTACCTACCTTATGCTAGTTGTTATGTTATTTTATTTTATATTTAATAAATAATAATATAACTCTAATGAGTTCTATTATTCAATTTTAATAATGAAATTTGTATTTATTTTCAATCAGTTGTAGGCACATATTTATGTTACGTTTAATGCAAATCTTAATAATGTATTGTATTATATAACAAGGAATAGTTAACTATATCATTGTATAAAATGTATGATGTATAAGTTATAGTAAAAGACTATCATAAAAAGGGTTCACTAATTTGCCACTAGTTTAAAAATGACATACAAATTACGTTCGCGATTCTGGCGTCGGAGGTCACAGAATGACCTCCGTCCTCCACGAACATGGGTCTGGGGGTGACAGGTGGAGCCGCCTGTCACCCTAACAGAACACTAAGCAATGCCATGGAATGTACAGTGCAATGTGCCCAAGTGTGTACGTATTGTTTGTATTGGCATATTTGTCGCAACTTAGATCTGAGATACATGGCCGGAGCTATACAAGTAATCTGTACGGACCCCAATATTTAATTTTCTGTTCATAGATTATCCTACATTTACTTATGCTTCTAGTCTGCATTAACTAAAGTTGATTAACTTACATAACGGTAAACGCCGGCCATGCACCTCCGTTTGCAGACGTTTTGTTCAACTTGTTGCGAACAGATTACACAATTACTAGGTGTTTTACTTTTATTACAACTGCATCTGAATAAGTAATTTCTCATCACAAAGTACTTTCATTCTGCACATCTGTCTGGCTTGGAGTAAAACAAATAAACGCAATGGCAACTGCCGTAATATAACTCTCTTTCACCTGAAATTATTATTTAAATAGCTGACCCGCGCAATTTCGTCTGCGCCACCCCGTTTTTGCAACATTTTCCATTCCTACTCCGTACCTGTTGGCCTTAGCATGATGTTATATACATATAAACCTTCACCTTTAACCATTCTATCTAATAAGATAAACTGCATGAAAATCCGTTGCGTAGTTTTAAAGATTTAAGCATACAAAGGGACATAGGGACAGAGAACGCGACTTTATTTTATACTATGTAGTGATCTATCGTTTATCAGAATATGAATGTCACTCTGTAGCGCTCCTGAAGAAGCCTCGTGTAAAGACGAAACATGTGTCGAGGTTTGTACTTCGCAATTGCGGAATATTGCACTTACAAAATCATATCTGCTCGAATAACAAAAAGGCGGTGATTTGTGAATACATCACTTTCGGTTGTTAGTTAGTAATGTTACTTCGAACAACGGTATCACTGACTACGACATCTTCTTTCTAATGCGAGTTAGACTGCACTATAACAGGTTCGTTCTCTGGGTCAGCAACACCTCGTTTTCGGGTTTTAGTGATAAATATAGCGACTTGATGTAGAGTTAGAATGAAAAGTGGGTTTGTAATTTGTTACATATCTTTTTTAGCCTCAATTTTTAAGTGACATAAGAGAGATAAATATTTTAGAGTCATGGTAAATAATGGGTTCGTTATAGATCAATAGCATCTAAATATAAATAGGTATATTCTAAAAGATGTCATTTATTTTTATTCAAACTCAAAATTTATTTCGTGAGGCATAGGTTTTATAAAATATGTTATAATAATAATAGAACAAGCAATATACGAAATGGCCAGAGGCATTTTGTATGCATTCAAATTAAATCACAATTCATACAAAATTATATAATATAAATCCTAATAAGTCACTCCTAATTATGTCAAAACGTAGGAGCAAGAAACAATTAATGTCGAAATAATCAAGTCCTACGAAAAAATGACAAATATTATACTAATATACTAATAATATAATATAAATATGTATACAGGGTGGAATTTTGTAATGCCACCTGAAGGGAAAGTACCCTTAATACTGCAGATAGAAAATTTTACTGAAAGGAAACATTCCCTTATTTTTGAAAAGAAACAAAATCGCATTCAAACATTTTTAAAAATTCGCTTGCCGCAGCCCATAATCGAACCGACTAAAATCTGTAAAAGTTGCACCCTGTATTTTTATAGCATCGATCGTTAGCCTCAATTGTAAAGATGAAATCTCTCTAACAAACTTCATAAATTAAATGAAAGGAAGACAATGAAATCCTAAATTATTTACAAAAAATTGTGAATTAATTGCTCGATACAAATATTTATATCAAAATCGAAGTTGTTCTGTGAAGAGTTTGCCGTAGCTTTTTGAAACTATCCATATTCTTGAATTTTTTTGACTATTTTTTTTCAGTACAAACCGAGTTGGTGTCTGTCGGTCTCGATATCTCTCTCCATGCCACCAATAGTAATTCGTCATTTTAATGGATAAAAACGTCAGTGACAATAATTATGTATTAATAACATAAGTAAATAGATACATCTTTGAATAAAAGTGCTTTAACTTGACCCATTGAACAATTAATTTAAGATTTCATTGTTTTCCTTTCATTTAATTTATGAAGTTTGTTAGAGAGATTTCATCTTTACAATTGAGGCTAACGATCGATGCAATAAAAATACAGGGTGCAACTTTTACAGATTTTATTCGGTTCGATTATGGGGTGCGGCAAGCGTATTTTTCAAAATCATTGAATGCAGTTTTGTTTCTTTTCAAAAATAAAGGAATGTTTCCTTTGAGTAAAATTTTCTATCTACAGTATTAAGAGTACTTTCCCTTCAGGTGGCATTACAAAATTCCACCCTGTATAATTAATTACATAAGAAATTTTGTTAAAAAGTGTGAGTTCTAACATATATTATAGTGTATATTATTTTGGTATATTATATTAATGAATAGGCATCAAACCAGTCTTTTTTCCATAATGTAACAGAATATATATGCCTAGATACATAACTGACGTATTGTATTCAATTGCATCTCGGGATTTTATTAATTATACCATACACAGGGGGTATATATAAAGGTTATCGTTTAATAGTGAACCCTGTGACCACAGCAGCTTGTCTTCAAACTATTTCGTGTCCTCAACCCTGTCACCGAAGCTGTAAATTGAATTACCATTGATTGCCACATAAATTATAACAATTTGAGTGTCTACCACAAGTATGTAGGCGTGTGCCCACGCTCGGTGGTCAATTCACATAGCCTTCTAAGTATAGCTACCTACTGTGGTAAAATTAGGTGAGAATTACTTGTAATAGGATACTTGACAAATGCCACTACTGCATATAATAATTATAACGTGTATACGAACACATTCTTCAACAGCTACATGACTTCATTACTTACTTTTTCAATCAATGAATGAATATTGGAAATATATTATATTCTACACAGTGATATCTAGAAATGTGTCGTCCAAAGTAAGCATAGCCTAACTAGCTGGTTTTTGTAACACATATTACATCCAGACCAATACAAATATTCATATTCATGCATACAAATATTTACACTGAGCAGGAATCGTACTCGCACCTACTGCTTTGCAGTCAAACGTTTTACCGCTACGCCACGGAGGCTGTCAGTACAAAAGTTGAATAAATTGGGTTACGTATAACGCTAAGATTGTTTCACTTGTAAATATTACTTAGTCAGAAGTCAAAAAATGTGATTCACCCCCCTGTCATTTGGAAATAATTGAGCTCTCAAACAAAAAAACCTACTTCGAAATCGGTTCATCCGTTCGAGAACTACATAGACCCGTGAAACTTATAACACCCTGTCGTTTTTACGTCGGGGGTTAAAAAATAGGAAAAAACATTGATGCGGACAACGTGAGCGGCAAAACTTGAATGATTATTTTTATGTATTATTTCAAGATATCTAGGTACATCATGTTTATTTTTCTTGTCGCAGATGGGGACACCCTAACCAAACAATGGGCTAGTGTTACAACAAGAACTCGAACCAAAATGAACGAATGCCGAGAGCGAATTCGCCGTGAGCGCGAAAGGGAGAAGAATACGTACACGTCACCTCGCCTGGCGCTGCGCCGGGTCCTATTGCTGGCAGAAGGGAGGCAATTTCGCGAAGCAGCCGCCATCTTGTCGCGGCTCGGGCCTGGGGTGCTCCAAGGGGTGGCCTCAGAGTTACCGATAGATTTGCTGGTGGAGGCATTGCCACATTCTGCGCATCTTATTGAAACATTGTTAAACAGGTGAGGGCTAATTCAATTCTTTTCGCATGAAAGAGATGTCCAAAAATACTATATTTCTTCATATTCTTCCACTACATAATGACCTCTAAAAGGTCTTAGTAGTAATTGTAACAATAATTGTGATTCTGAACGCAAAACTTCTAAACTAGCAGAGGCATGCCGTTGCGGCAGCGCAAAGTCCTCATCTAGCCCCCATACCCGGGGGCTAGATGCGGACACCATGGTTTCCACATTAGGGGAAGGGGGTTATCTCAAAAGAGATGTCACCGGGTCTGCCGGGGTGCGAGACTTTGGTGCCGTTGAATGCAGGAGGCGAGATAATACTAGACATAGGTATATCTTGCAGCCGGGCAGTAGTAGTAAATCAGTAGTGGCTAATTGATGATATATTAATACCGATAGTGGGTAGGTACTCACAGCATACCCAAACTGTACAAAAATGAAATGAACCGCAAAGTCGACTTGTGTTATCGCACCTGTGTGTGTATTCAACAGGGGTCGATATTTTTAATAGTCATCGAATAGCTTTAGATCATAACCGATTACAGTTTTAAGTCTAACACAATTCGCAAGGCTAATAACACGGAATGTTCCCACACGGTTACAAAACTAGAAAGTAACTGGCAATAAAACGAATCGCTTTATCGAAAAAACAATTGTCTTCAGTAATATCATAGCTTGTAATGATATGGCCTCGTTTATTAATAGGTTCGGCCCTATCACTTTCCATAGGTGTCAGAAATAAAACTGAGAACAGTGTAATTATGTGGAGTCACGTTCGAATCTCAATCTCGACACCATCTTTAATTTCATAAAAATCATTATTGACTATTGCTTTTGTTTTAAGTTCTGTTTGAGGTTGAGGCTTTTCTTTTGAATTTACATCTATTACTAATAACAAAGTGAACAAGTTTATCCGCTCGGCAGTATAATAATATAGTATACCAACAGTAATATTATTTCATTCTTACTTTACTTCTATAGTATTATACCGAACGTAGGCGTACGTTAAGATTCACAGGATACTAGCGTTTTATGGTTAAAATTACTACACGACGAAGGCAAAACGCCGTTGATTCGACAGAAGAAGATGGTTAAAATGAGTCAAACAGTATCTCTTACTGTAGTAGATACACGACGGAGTAGCAGGCTAGCCTGAAAGTAACCTATTCACTCTAGTCTTGAAAACTTCCAAGTTATAGCTGTTCGGATACACAGATTCGGGCAGGGTGTTCCACTTTTTGGATGTACACATAAATAATGTATCATCTAATCGTTTGGTACGTAACATAACATTTAACATAAACTCACGCCTATATCTCCGAAGGGGTAGGCAGAGGTGCTAGCATCCACATTTCGCTAGTTTAAATTTAGGTCCCAATGTGTGGTGGCGAGCCTATTGCCATTAACCGGGCACTCATAAACCTGTGATAAATACACACAACTTCGAAAAGCTTCTAAAAGTGATTGGTGGACCTGGGATCGAACCCGAGATCGTCTCAGCAGTCCATTATTCATACTAATAGGCTACCGCGGTTTACTGTTTGGTACGTATGAGTAGAATATCCCCCATGTAATGATGGCTTGTCGCAGTGCGTCTGGTCGTTCGTAGGTGAAATATCCGGTGATTCGCCATTACACCCAAGGTGCACCATTAGATGGTTCACATCAAAATGCTCTTTTAAGCAAGGTAACAATACCATTTAAAAAAAACCTTCGATTTAACAACCATTGCAATAGATTTGTATCGGTTTGATTTCAATTCAATCTAGATGGACCTTGTTAATCCGATCCCGTATTGTAAAATGGAATATGGATTTGATTGAATTAAAGTAAATTATGTTGTTTCTTCATGGTGTGAAGTGATTCACTGAGTGCTACCGAGTTGTTTTTGGCTTAACCGTTATTGTTTGCACCGGAGCGACGCTTGAGTGAGTTTGCGGTAATGCGTCGAGAACAAATTGTAGAGGATTATGGAAGATCACTGTGAGTGGCATTTTATAAGAATTCAACTATGATTGTCTTAGCTAAACTGTTGGGTAATGGGCTGCCGACTTAGGAGGGACACACATTCTGAGAACCATGTGTTTGTATTAGACACTGAAGTATTCAGAGTTTTTGCATTGTCTTTTGTCAAAGCGCGCACTGCAGTTGCTCAATGCGGTGTCACAGCGAGTCGATTTATATAGGTACATTTAGTCTGAGTGAATTCACAAGAGTCGCGTATTGTCAATTGTCGTAATATATGTTAATTTTAGGTTACGGCACTATCGAATTAGGGTTCGCCTGTAAAGGTAGTGTCCTAGCGTGTGTGTTAAATAAATAAATAAACTTGTAATGGTCCTTTGAAGGTGTGAAATAAAGGCTAAATTTCAGGCCGTTCGTTACCTCTTCTGCGTGAAGTTCAGTCTAATCCTCTGCTAAGCAAATACCACGTTTAGCAGAGGACTCCGAAAGTCTAATTTATTGCTTGGTCACTCTTCAAAAAATTGAGACTGCGAGATGGTAGTTCTTTAGCTATCATCACTGTGGGTTCGGAACCCTGTCCTCTTCTTTCAATTTATCAGAGACACCGTGTGGTTTAAGTATCGAGATAATTTCGAAATAGATCTTTGTTTCATAGAAAAAATAAACAAATAACGTCAGTTTTTTTATAATACTGCATATCAAGAGGCTCTAATGTTGTGTTTACTATAATGAGAAAGACTTAGTTGAAGAAATGGTCAATTTGCAATAAAAACCAAAAGTTAAGTAGTGTTAGTAGTACGAGTTACTTAGTTTATCTTGAAGAAAATAGTAGTACATATTTCAATGCAAACAAAACTACACCCTATGCCGCGTCAAATAAAGTCACAAACAAAATGTAATTCTCGTTTAAAAAAATGCCTTACGACAAAAGTCCTTATGAGTACGAGTTAAGGTTCGAGGAGTACAAGCAAGGTTCACAGGAATACATCGAGAGTGGTCACACCAGTTTGAGGTATTCTGACGACTTTCTCATGATTTATACTCGTATTATTAATGACCTTCAAAAGTACCAGACTTACTGGAAGCAAAATGAAAGTATTTTTTTATACATTACGCGGTTACAATGTTCTTTTGGATAAAATATGAATGACGCCTCCTATGTATGTCACGCTCACACCAATAAACGTAGTTTACATAGTACCAGTTATTTCTGTTGTGGGTGTATGGATAATCCTAAGATAAGGTCTTAACGATCTTCACTAAATTCCTTCCTATACACAGGTGTCAATATTACCAATAACAACATAATATTCTTGACTATCTGACCCGCGCAACTTCGTCTGCGTCACCCCGTTTTTGCAACATTTTTCACTTTTGCTCCGCACCAGTTATACTTTGTAAAATGTAGCTTGGGTCCTATGACAGCTGTCAGCGAAATCCCGCACATGAAGTCTTGAATTTTCAATTACTGAAAGTAGTAGCTGTCTATGTCATACTTTATGGGCATACCGAGCTAATTAGTGATGGACGATGAATCATCGTGACCACATACTATGAACTATCCATATTTTGAATAAAGCTTAATTTAAAATTGAAATTAATATTAGAAAAAAATAATTAAAATTTAATCTTATTGCTTAGGTATTTTAATATCATAATAATATTTATATTTCAATATACTTGATCCTAAATAATATTGAGTAAATAAAATCCTACATTCCATCAACGCCCTGAACCTGTTTATGGATTTTGTAAGAAGACACGCCGCGTTTGGCTCTTGGGCCATGATATAGGCATAAAATATACGCGCCAACATCTTGTTTGATATGAACTTCTACTGATCCACTCCACTCATTCTCATCAGTACGAGTGCCGACGCCTTGTATGCTACGTATATTCCGTTCTCATAACAATTAAATACATACATACAGTTAAATTAAACCTAATTACATGTAACATGCATCAATAATAGCTGGTAGTATCGATATTTTCATCGAATTTCGGACATCCCTATGAACCTCATTTTGACATCTGTCATAGGACCCAAGCTATATTTTACAAAGTATAGTTGTAGAAAGATGTTACATATAAACCTTCCTCTTCAATCACTCTATCTATCAAAAAAAGACATAGGGATATAGGGACAGAGAACGCGACTTTATTTCATACTATGTAGTGATTTACATTACACCCAGTGCTCAAGCAGCGTAACAACATTAGTCATTGCGGATAACAGGTAGCATTCTGTGAATCATAATTCGTAACCTCAACTAGACTCATTATTTTAATGAGCAGTTATATATTCACCCGTTCAATGATAAGTATAATCTATATTAATAACACATACAAAATATAACAGTCATTACACATACACGTTATTTGAAAGCTCAAATAGTAAATTACAATTATAAATCAATCGTTCACGCTGCGATCAGTTTGGATTACCAATAAACAATCCATTACATGCCCGCTGTCCTCCATCTTGTTTTGTCTTAACTTTTTTTATAACTAAGGCATTCACTTTTACTGCCTAATGTTGACATGACGTTTCACTTTCTAGAAACGTCCCTAACGCATCAGTATATTGTCAGTTATGCTTGATTGCATCCGCCAGTCGTCTGTTATGCATGATTTGGTAATGAATAGGGGGTATTGAATGGCGAGTCAAAGTGCAGCGCTTTTGGTTGGTACCATCAGCGCTGGATTGTGACTCATTCATTTAGAACGTTTGAGGAACAATTATTTTTGTAGGAAGTGAAGAAATTTTATGTTAATTCCTTTTTAATAATAATAATACAGAGTGGCTTTATTATTTTGTATTTATTACTACATTTTTATTAGTTTGATGCTCTCCAATACGTTAATTGGTAGTGCTTGTGTGGCTAAGCACGTAATTAATTTCCTTGCGATTTACATTGACGAGCAAGTAATCGGGTCAAAAAAAATTCCAAATTTATTCAGCTGCAACATTTTCGGCTAGGAATTTATTTTTATGCATACCCATTTTTTTACAAAATGCCCGTCCCCTATTACGTGGAACTGAAAGTCATTGTTGGCGAAATGTGGGTGTTCAATACACCCCCCTTCCGGGTATATGAGCATATGTATGTATGTTTTTAATGACACATTTGTTAGAGGTTGCAATAAAAGAAATTGAATATTTTGTTGAGAAATTGCCATTACGATATTGCATTGGTGGTAATTTCTGTTGAACCAATTTAGGATCGGTCCTCGTTTAGACCAGAAATCGAGCTGATTGTTTTGAAGTCTATATAGAGAATCGCATTTTATTTTTGAAATGATCTGATCTTCCTACAGTCCCTGGTCCTTTAAACGGGGCGTGAAAAAACATCTGATGAGGCCGTCAAGCTGAGCGCCACCATTGTAACACTGAACGTGTTTGCAATAATGACACTCTTTCATGAGACTTTGCCTTCAGCTTAACATCAGTGAAGTCAGATTGACGTGCCATAAATAAAAAAAAAGAAAAAGTCAGATTGATTTGCCGTAAATAAAAAAGAAAATCCTAATGAGTGAACTCAAAAACCAACAATCGTGGTAAATATCGCGTTGACTTTAATAATATTACTATTAAATGTTAGTTTAGAAGTTTAACCGGCATTATGTAACTAATATAAATGACCTTGTCCATCTAAAATGAGTCAAGAGTTAGTACTTATTACTTTACATGTTTTAAGGAAATTTGTAAATATATTAATGACCAATTGAGTTAATGCCAGATTCGGGTAGTGACAATTCCGTTCCTATGAATGGTCGCACCGGCACCGGTTATAAACATATGTTTATGGGCACACGTTCGGCAGGTTGGTGGTCGGTACGCAGGTGAAAGTGCCTCGTCAGACCTGTTCCTCCTTCAGACCTTCGACGCGGAGAAATTTATTAACCAATACCTGCAATAGCAATCAGTAATTTATTGGTTGAATGGGTTGAGAGATGGCGACATCACAATGTCTCTGTAGTTTTGATCACTAATACTGCTATCCAACACTTGTGTTAAGTTGTGATGTCTGATACTCTCCAAGACGTTAATTGGTAGTACTTGTGCGGCTAAGCACGTAATTTGTTTCCTTATGATTTATACCGCATAGCAAGGAATCGGGTAAAAATTTGTTTTTCAAATTTATTTAGCTGCCACATTTTCGGTTAGGAATTTATTTTCGGCATACCCATTTTTTTTACAAAGATCCCGATTGGCGGCAATAGGCTCGCCCCCTATTACGTGGGATTAAAAATCATAGTTGGCGAAAAGTGGGAGTTTAATACATCTCTGCCCCTTTGGGTATTACGGGCGTGAGCATATGTATGTATGATGTTCAAATGCTGTCAACTTTTATTGCGATAGTATCTGTTTTGAAAATTTTCTAAGGCAATTATATAGTATACTAAATAACTGTCCTAATCAACTCCCCATCGCCACGGTAATACTATACATGTATAAGTATCATCATCATCAACATCGCCCCATAGATGGTTGTATAGGAGAATTTTGAATGCTTCAGACGTGTTTCGTAACATTCGAATCCCATCGAAGCATTCACTTTCCGATTATTTGGTCCAGCTACATGTCAACACTGTCAATGGGTACGTCAAATTTCCCTGCCCGGACCACTGACCGATTGTCTCACGTTGACCGCAGACCTATTGCCCCGATAATGCGGGCTGCGTGCTATTTGACTTGACCACTAACCGCAGAACTCGCCCAGTGTGGTAAATCCTTTGACATAGCGACGTTTCGTAGTCCATTCGCCGCGAGTATATTACCATTTACACCTCGTAGTCGTACCTATGTCTACATTACAGCTCGTAATACTGTATGTTATATCACGCAACATCACAGATAATATCACTGGATGGTTCTGAAGCGTGAAAATATTACAAAGTCTGTTGTAAGAACGCACATTGGTGGTATTCCGATTGGTACATGACTTAATATGTGTAAAAATATCCGAATAAGTTAGTATTCTGTATTATCTTTTTACGTTAATGATTGTGTATAAGTTAAAGTTCACACTTTTATTACTCAAACTTTTATTATTACAAACTCACGTTTATAACTGTTCATTACGAACGCGTAGAGTAAGAATTTTCTACGTGTCACAATTAAAGGCTAGTCCGTATTTGTGACACGAGCAATGGAAGGTACTATGATCATCGGTACATGGCAGACGGAAGTCGCTTCGTCGAAGTTTAGCCGCGATGGAGTTTCATATACACAAATAGTGTATGGTTTGGAGTTGCCGAAACTTCGGTGCTGATCCGTGCTCTTCTATATTGTACCACCAGTAGTACAGTTTCACCATAATCATGGTGCTAAACATAAACTGGCGAAAAGTGAGTACCTCTGCCTACCCCTTCGGAGATATAGACGTGAGTGTATGTTATGTTATGTTATGTATTATAATTTTCTTCTGTCGAATCGACGGCATTTTTAAGTTGCCATCGTGGTGTAGTAATTTGTTTCACAGCAGCGCAGCTACTCACGGGGAGGGCCTGAGCATAGGCTTCGCTCTTCGGGAATTCTTACTACTTTCCCACTCTTCAAAATAATAATCATCATCAAATCATACGTGACGCAACCTGGGAGCATTGTTGGGCATATAGCAGGTTTACAAAAATTCAAACTATAAATAATAGTTAATCTAATATAGAAATAAAATTGAAATTCCGGAAGCATCCACTTACATGCGAAACAGTTTCTTCCTTCCATACACATACTACACAAATTACCGTGAACATCTGATTGTTATTTTTCGTTTCGGCACAGGGAAAGATAATGACTTGATGCTAAACGCGTCGTTCAAGTTAAAGAGAAAATAGCTTGCAAATCGTTTTGAAAGCAATTCAATTATAGAGTGCTTCAATAGTGAAGATGTTCACGGAATAGTGGATGTCCGCACGAACGTCGAGAGGTTGCTCGACTGTCTGTCTGTCGCTGTGTTGATTAGTGTGTTTATTGCTGCGGTCAATGAACCGATGTCATAGGAGTGTGTCTAATTTGACATATTGCATATTATTATTTAAACTTATTAGTAACCCATAATTTAGACGGATTAGTAGGCTGTATTTAGCCATTCAAAATTGTTTATTCATGTACACCGAACGTGTTATTTTGTACCATAACTGTCACTTTAATGATTAGTACTTAGTAGAATAAAAAAAAAAAATTAAGAGAAAAAATTGCTTTGCCGTAGGTATTTTGTTCTTCATGCCAATATGTTGAGTACCATGAGTACTACCAGGGGCCTTCGGCTTCGAGAGTGTTCCCCTTACACCCTGTATATGGGAATAAATAATTGATTTAATACATATAAACTCAATTAGTTTGACTATGTAATACCGACTTATAAATAAATTAAATTTGGATTTATTTTTCTTAAATATTAAATATTTAACAGTAAAGTTTTGGTATTATTTAAAAAGGTATGTTTATCACCACTCAATTAGGACAAGGTAATGTCTGCATTGCCGGCAGATAAAACTAATTTATCGTTCGGAATGGTAAGAGGGTGGATCCAAGAATGCTACCCTGCGGTATGCTGTTTTCACACTGTTTATTTCACACTAGTGTTAAGGTTAGAACTAGTTAAGTGTGAAGCTCATTACGCTATTCTATTATAGCTATCTAGTCTAGACAGCACTGCGTAGGTTAATTCTTTAGTCTTAAATATTTTTATTATAATATACTCCTACGTTAATCGAAACTGTCACGCAATCTGAAAATCGTGCAAATGAAATTACACACACGTTATACGTAATTAATGGAGGCTATGCACATGTCACATTTATTTCATTGCGTGCGTTGCGTAATGGTAAAAGTGTCACCTATGTAATCAAGAGGAACTTTTGTACTAAAACAGGCTCGATTTGTTTTGTTTCTCTGTACAAATATTTATACATGGTGTAAGGAAAAACTCCCGAAGCCGAGGCCCTTAATAGTACTCGTGGTGCACTACATATTGACATAAAAATTACGATTTGGTCATTGTTTTTAATGTTTTTATTTGCATTATTTACTCACCATCGTATCAGTAAAGCTAAATGAAACGATAATTTCATAAAAAAGTCACTGCAAAAATATACTTACTCATGAATGAAATTCCAAGAAACTTTTCTTGTACAGACAGTATTAGCTCCATTAACAAACAATAATTCCACAACATACAATAGAATGCTGAATCATCGAGTGCGTTCTCAATAGCTTTATGAAATGAACGAATCCGAAATAAGTAAAAAACTTATAGGTCTTGACGCTACAGCTTACGCACAGGCGGAGCGGAGAAAGTAGCGGTTATGAAACTGCAAATACTGCAAATTCTAGCAAGAAGTTTATGGAATTGCAAAGGTTGATAGTTCGAATCCAACGATCTTGCAATATCAGCCAGCCATCTTTGGGGGAATTGTCAATAGCCGCCTATGCCAAGCCGCCAATTTTATATTGTAGAGAGTTGATAAAAATATAAGCCTGGTGCATAATTAAAATTTCATTTCATTGCCTTATTATAAAATTGATGAATTATAAGGATCCGCGTTCCGTGGAGATTTTGCAAAAAAGAGTGTATGATTTTAAAATTGTTCATATTTTAGGGTTTGTATGAAAAAAATAATCAAGGCATTCAATATAAAGCGAAATCAACACAAATCCTTCAGAATATATAATAATATAAAATGCCATTATCAAAGTTATCTATATGTTTATATATTGCTATATTTTGATAAATGATGTTATTCATCAAGATATAGCAATATTTAAACAGAGTTTTAATTTGAATTATTTGTAACAATTTTTCAATTTCAATTTTATTTGTAAAAAATTATCTATATTATTTTTATGAAACAGAAGCGTTACTCATCCCGCTACACGCTCCGCTCATGGCAAGACCGTGCCATTAAAACACTTTTAGGCTTGCGCATCACAGAGACGGCTGTCGCACTAGTTGTAAGCATATTCATTGTGGTGTGGAAACCATGATGTGGGAATAAGAGCGGTCGCGCCGTAATGATGGGTATCAGTGCCCCTCCGTTACGGGAACAGTTATGATGGTGCATGGCCTTGTACGTAGTTGATGGGGATCGTGGTAACTAATAGGGGATCATCGAGATCAGCCGCAAGCAAGTGTTTTCAGTTACGAGAAGATAACGGGTATACTGCTTTAGATAGATAGATAGAAAACTCTTTATTGTACACCAAGAAATGTATACCAAAGACAACAAGTGGGAGTTACAGTTGTCCTAATGTACTATTTCATTATCCATACTTGTACAATTGTAAAAAGTTTATGTTTGTCCGCGATGGACGCAAAAACTTCAGAACGGATTTCGATGTGTTTTTTTTTTGTTTCAAGGGGTTCGAGCCAATTTAAAATCTTACGTTTGTTTGATTGCAATCGGTTAAGTAGAATTTAAGTGGCATAGATGGCGCTGGCAAAACCCACTGAGTTTCTTGTCGGGGTCTTCTCAGGCCAAGGCTGCGTTTAAAACCGGTACCGCTGGTGTGTGCCATGGTAAAACCTGGGATCGAACCCGAGTCCTCATCTCAGCAGTTCATTACTCATACCACTACGCTACTGCGGGTTAGAATGTTTTTGATTTATAAACTGTGTTTCCCTGGCGAAGCTACTCCGTGTTGCATGGTTCATGTAATCTATTCTTGGCCCCAAAACATTTGTCCTTGCAGTTTAGGTACATAAAGCGCCTTAAGTAACTCAAATATGCAGTAATTAAGACATTTGGAATGGGAGCAGTTATATTATGGCCACATTCCTACATCGCAAACGATTTTAATTGTATTGCGAAGAGTTTGGTACGCCTTATCCAGTCATCTCTATGAGCCGAAGGTTCCAGCAATAGCGCAATAGACTTTGAAATTTTCTATCAAACAGAGGGGGGTAAAATCAGCAAGTGTTATAAATATAGTAAGTAGGGATTTGGCTATAAATAAATTTAAAAATTTAGATAATAATAGTTATGCGAATAGGCTTATTATAAAATCCAGACGTAGACAAAGTAAATGTTTGTAAATAGCCCAAAAAAAACCTCAATTTCTTGCTGGAGTTTTTATTTTATTTTTTTATTTCGGATAAGTCAATTTGACTTCACCTCGCCTGATGGTAAGCTCAAGGCAAAGTCTCGGGAACGAGGGTGGCCATTACAAACACGTAAAGTGTTACAATGGTGACACTCGGCTTGGCGGCTTCAACAGATGCTTTTTCACGCCCCGCTTAAAGGACCCGAGACCGGAACTGTAGGAAGAAGGAAACACGTGAGCTGGCCGCGTTTTGAACCGGTGGTTTATTTGATCACTAATTTATAAAATACTAGCTGACCCGGCGAACTTCGATGTATATATAACTTTGATGTATATTAATCTTTCTGAGAGATTTTCTTTATATTTTTTTCCGTAAAAACCTTATACAGAGTATTAGAAAACTACAAAAAAAATCTGTCAAGCCGTTTTCATGTTATGTCGTGACAAAGAAAAACGGGTTTCATTTTTATATATATAGATTGTTGATGTATACGTTTTGTAAGTCTATTTTGAATTTTAGTGTGTCATACCTTGGTTTAAAGACCGGGTTTGAAGATATGTTAGTAGAAGCATAGTTGGCGAAAAATGGGTGGTAATACCCCATCTGTATTTAATAAAAAGGTGGAACTACTTTAATTGAGTACAAGAACGCACAATAATCGCGAATTCCGTGCATTAACGTGCAAGTTTACGATAATACTCCTAGGACTAACGCTGTTAAGTAATCTGTGCCAACGCTATGATTCATCAGATGGGTCCTTGATCAATATCTCTAAATTATAATATTTGGCTGTTTGGAATGTGTGGCTAGGCCGCAAGGTCAGTAGGCCAATGGCACAGAAAACTTATAATCAAATATTTTTGTATAGAATTATATTCTGTGGTATACTTTTGTGTATTAATTAATCTCTGTCATCGTCTGTGTGAAACAAGGGATCTCCCGGTGATGACGGTATCTTGTCCTAATTGAGCAAACTGGGGAAGTACATAGGTCACGTTAACCACTTTTCATCAGATCTCTGTCAGGAATGTCTCTGTTCTTACAATGTATATCTGTTAGTAATTGTCAAAATAACTTTTTGTAGTTCTAATCATAAAATAGAACGGACGGAAACAGGAGAGTTGGTCAATAATGACAACCATGTATGGTGCTGCAAAGGAAAGAAAGAAGAAACTCAATATCAAGTTTGACCACATTTATGCAAATAAATCAATTCGAATTTGAACGCTGACATTCTATATATTTTAAGAAATTATTGTATAAGACAGTTTTTAATTGATTAATGATAGTGGTTAATGGCTATTTAATTCATATTTGATAACTTCCGCATGTATTCCACCTTCCTGAAGACTGGTATTTAGAAAGAAAGTTCTTTAAAATTGTCTATGATTTGTCCACAGATTAATATCGTTGGAAATAGCCCCACGTCCGGACGTACAATGCGAAGCGGTCGCGTGGCGTCTGGTGGGCCTCCTCGGAGCCGACCAGGGCTCCGGCCTGCGCGCGCGCACTACCCGCCTGGCGAATGCCCTGGTGCATTATACCCCTGATTCCAGAGATGCGATAGACGCCAGGAGGCGGCAGTTGGATGCCGCGGTGCAGGGTGAGTTTGAAATACTGCTTTTTGGTACATCTGAAAGATTTTGATATGGAGGAATTCCGGGTGGTAATTATATGTTGAGTTTACGAACACACTTTTAACCAAAATTATATAACGGAGAAAAATGCTTAGCCTATTCCTGAAATAGGAACCAATGACGCTAATTTAGTTTATAATCTTGCCCGGGACCAATATGCTTAGGTGTAACACAGAGTATGGATAAAGTGTCCATTGAACATGGCGAAAATAGGGCCTTCAATTGGGTAGGAGCATAATGTTAGGAAGTTGATTTATAATACATTATTGATAACACACTTGTACTTCTCCACTGTATTTATTCAGTTCCACCAAGTGCCATTAATCAACCCGTATAAATAATTTCATTTACAATGAGTGCTATTTTCATTGTAACATTACTCCTTGCTATTATCTCGGTCGATCCACGGAGTCTGGGGTCTGCTTTTTGTAGGCTAACGTCCCGGCTGAACTGTGATGTTTTTTATAAAGCAATTGCCATCTGGCCTCCACAATCTATTGGCGATATCGCAGTACTGTGATTTCAGACCGGTTTTCGTACGTTTTAGATCTCAATTATCCATGAAAAACCCATACCCATACAAAATATAATAGAAACAATGCCATCCGTATGACAACTGGTACCGACTGCTTTGCTATCCTAGGCACGACCAGACCAGTGTAAATAACCATATTCATGCATACAAATATTAGCATGGAGCGGGAATTGTACCCGTGCATCCTGCGTAGCAGATACATTTAGTACCGGCTCGCGACAGAGATACAGCGGAGTCAATAATTAAATTTAATATCACTTATTTTCTAAGGGACAATTTCTTCCTTCTGTTCGATTCATCTCTTGCCCCTCCCCTTCATCAATGCTCAATTATTGACACTACTATGTAGTCAATACCAGTTCACTAGTGGTATGGCAATTTCAACCCGCAATTAAAACTCCATGGGCACTTTTTATCCTTGAAGCTATGTCATAAAACCGCCATATTAGGTAACCACTCGTCCAAACGTGTAATTACATGTATAAAATTTATATTTCCTACAACAAAAGGTGCACTTAAACCATCACATCAAGACCGTCGAACATGATGGAATATTCCAAGGATGTGTTGAGGTCGATTTGAAACCGATTGCACATACACATACAAACATAAATATTAAATAAACATTACATTTGTTTCCCGGATGCTATAATTTGTGGATAAGGAAATAGAGCAATTACTTATATTTCCTTCGTTGAGTTCTGTGATGTTTCTTATCCGCCATCGTGTGTCTTGGTGCGGAACTGTGAGTGCTCTCCAGTAACATTGAAAATAGTAGGATGCGCTTGATAGCGAATGTTTGGTGATATTTATGACATTGTCTCGTTTCTCACTTCGTGTCTCGATTCATCATCAAGTGCTCTTGGAATAGCTTTATTGTTATTTTAAACTTAGACAATTTTTCACACATAATTATGATATCAAAATATAATTTTCTTTTCGTGAAAAAAGGTGTCAATGGGGTTTTCGTTTTTGGTAAAATTATTTATTTATTTATTTTCCTTATCTAACTACCATAACAGGTAACCCCAATGCGGCAGTTAGTAGCTTATCAATACAAAATAATATTAGTAGTTCATAGTTTAAAAAAACATTAAAAGCCCTCAGCACGGATCTTGGACCAAAGTTAGCATTGCCTTTTTGTAGTAAAATTCACCTATCCCTCACATCCACCCCGTTTTGGAAAAATCGATTTTTATTTGAAAAAAACGGACACAATTATTATACAAAGTACCTACTCTCACCAAAATTTTAAATATGACCTTGGATGATCGGGTTTCACTATAAGCGTCTCTACCGTTTTACTTAGGTGTGTGTAATAAAATAATTCTATCCTCGTTCAGGCCATCCAACCATAACTTCTTTTGTCTATATACTAAAGCGAGAAGATCCTGTAGGTACATTATATAACTATTAGCCATATCTCTGTCCAGGTCTAGGCACGCATGGTCTGACGGCGGACGCCAGTGGGTCCCTCATCTCCTTACACGTGGCTATGAAGAACGAGCTGCAGCGGCATGTGGAGGTCTACAAGCAGGCACTGCACAAACTTGAGGAGCTGGTATGACTTCATAACTTATCTTTAAACTGTTGAGACCCTGGTCCTGTATGTAAATACTACAAAAATGTTATGTCTTTGTGGATTGTGGGAAGTTAAGGAGTTAATTTGAACAGAAAACTTTTTTATACAACTTAGGTGGTAGACAAGCACACGGTTCACCTGATGGAAAGTGGTCACCGTGGTCTATGAACATTTTCAACATTAAGGCATCACATTTTTTGCTGTTGCTACTATAAACCTTCTAATGCCCTTCTTGAAGAAACTTATATTGTGGTCGCTTGGAAAAACTACAGCAAAGTGTTTTCTGTCTATGACCTTTAAGAAAATACGATATGTTTTACTCATTATGGTTTCAGTTCTAATACTATGTAAGTCACTTTTTGGCGATTTTGATACATACATACATACATATGCTTACGCCTATAATCCCCGAAGGGGTAGGCAGAGGTGTATTAGACACCCACATTTCGCCAACTATGATTTTCAATTTCGGTCCCACGTAATAGGGGGCGAGCCTATTGCCGCCAATCGGGCACTTTGTAACAAATGGGTATTCCGAAAATGAATTTCTAACCGGAAATGTTGCATCTAAATAAATTTGGAAAACAAAATTTACCCGATTCCTTGCTACGCGGAGTAAATCACAAGGAAATTAATTACGTGCTTAGCCGCACAAGCACTACCAATTAACGTCTTGGAGAGTATCAGATCAACAGGAGATCAAAAAAATCGTTATATTTCGCAGTTTTATCAATCTCCTATAAAGTCGCTATGTTTTACTTGCGTAGTTAGATCCATCTGAGTTACAAGATCTCTCTATTTTCCAGTCACCAGTCACCATCACCCAAGACCCTGCAGCGTCATCACACCAGCGGCTCCTGGCCCTTTCGCACTGTGACGTGGAACGAAGACTCATTGACAACAAGGGGCTTTTGACCATCGTGGACAAGCCAGCGCTGCGCCAATTGCCGACACTGGTCTCCGCATTGTCAGCGCGCGTGGAGAGCGACAAAGCGGTGTTGGCGTGTATTGGGCAGATTAAAAGAAGTGACCCAACGCTCGACTTGAGTGATACCAGGTCAGTTTATGATTAATACGTTTTGTTTTATGACAGCCTCCGTGGCGTGGCGGTAGTGCACGCGACTGCTACGCACGGGGCGCGGTTTGATCCCCTCTGGTCTGGTCGTGCCTTGGAAAGCACTTTACGCCGTTGGTCCTGGTTGCCATACAACCATCTATGGCAGTCGTTATGGGTAGTTGGAGCCCTTAAAAGTCCAACCAGTCTAACTTAGAACTTCGATATCGCCATTGGTCATTGGATGATTGGTTGTGTAGATCAGATGGCAGTCGCTTAACGGAAAATATCGAAGTGCAGTTGCATCACAGTTAGACTGTAAAACCGACCCCAACTGAGTTGGGAAAAAGGTTCAGAGAATGATGATGTTTTGTTTTTTATCTATGGCGTAATATATCAAACTGTAATCGGTAAGAGCTTATTAATATTTAGAAGAAAATGCGATTAAGTATATAAAATAGACATTATTTATAATAAACCTATCAAATTGATAAAAATAGAAGAATGTCATAAAAAGTGCATCATTTGATGATACCGCGATAACATACACATTAATAATGCTAACGTAAATAGACCCCTAGACTCCTTCATTACCGGATTACAAAATGTCAGTGGCAGTGACCTCGGTGGGTCAGGCAGGATACGCCAAAATCTGATATTTACGTTTTGTAGGCACCTCAAAAACCTCACTTTCGGCAACTGATGGCCCAAAATGGCCGTGCGGTTTTGAACGGTTCAAGTCCACAATAACCACTCGCGCAGGTTTTGGCAAAGGGATTATGTATTATGGGATTATCCGTAGAGATTTCCGCACGAAAATAAAAAGTGACAGTGTCTTGTGACTTTTAGTGTAGAAACATTGACGTCACTGCAATATCTATTTCTGTCAAAGTAGCCTAGTGGTATGGGTAATGGACTGCTGAGCCGAGGTCTCGGGTTCGATCCCAGGTTTTACCATGGCACACACCAATGACATTTCGATGCTTTCCGAACTTCGACTGTCATTTGACCTACACAACCAATGGTCCAATAGAAATTCACTGTTAAATGGATCGGGATATTTACCATGTTTGTTAATTTCTTCGCGTAACCGATATTAACAGTGAATTTGTAAATGACCATGTCAATCTAAAATCAGGTCCAATAGAAGTTCCAAGTTACTTGTCTGCCACCTATATGGTGTAATAAATTTATGGTTTTAAACATTACCTATAGTGTGTAATTACGAGTGTGTATATCTAACTCACTAACTTCTGTCCCACTGACCTTTGAATAAACAAGTAGCTACATAAAGACAAGAAAATCATATCTCGAAGTTCCCGTTTAAGTCGCAATTCGCTTTAGAAAGTCACTCATCGAGTTGTACCAAGTATATCATGTTCGCGAAATTGCCGATCAGCTCTGAATTCCAGCTCTTAATGATTTATACTCTAATTGTATCGCTTTCTTTTCATTTATTACATCAGTGTTTTAAAAAGTGATATTGATTAATGCTGACGTATATTGGCAAAGCAATGAAAGTAGTGGAAAAAAATACTTGTGAGTACCTAGTGTTGTAACTGTGTCGAAGGATTCGTTATTGAGTAAAAGTTGCGTGAAAAACTTCGAGGAAAATTTTGGCAACAGCTTCAGTTTTTGCTGGAACCGAAACCGAAGTTTTCTTATATGATCATGTTTTGAGAGAAAAATAAAGAAAAAGTTCTTAAAATCACTCAGTTACGACACAAAATGACGGATTACATATTTTTTCAACTCCCACTACATGAGTAGGTATACAGTGGATGGGAAAAATAGGAAAAACAAAATTAGTACCTATAAAAAAATATGACAAATAGTACCTAATTCCAAGATGGACGCCTCCAAAAATTTAAGAATCACATTTTTTTTGTAACGAGGTCATTAGATAAAGGCCCAAAGTTACCGATATAGCTCGCAGAATAAGCAAGCTGAAATGGCAGTGAGCTGACCTCATCAGTCCGTCGAAGCACCGATAGTTATTCGAGTCCTAGAGTGGAGACCGCAAGAAGGAAAAAGGGACGCCTTTCAGTCAAATGGACTGACGACCTAAAAAGATGACTGGGATTGACTGGTTGTGGGAGACAGAGGATAGAGAGAAATGGTACCCATTAGGAGAGCTCTATGTCCAGTAGTGGATTGCAATAGGCTAATTGATGATTTTCCAAGTATTCAGTCGAATACTAGAATGTCATGTTTGAAAAAGAGTGACTCATCATCTCATTCTCTGAACCTTTTCCCAGCTCAGTTAGGGTTGGCTTTCCAGTCCAACTGTGATGCGCCTGAAATTCGATAGTTTACGTGAAGCGATTGCCATCTAACCTCCACAACCAATGATCTAATGACCAATGGTGATATCGAAGTTCCTAGTTAAAACGGTTGGACTTTTGAGGGCTCCAATTACCCGTAACGACTGCCATAGATGTTTGTATGACAACCGGGACCGACGGTCTAACGTGCTCTCCGAAACACAAACCAGACCAGTGCAAACAGTCATATTCATGCATACAACTTTTTGCATTGAGCGGGGATCGAACCCGCGCCCCGTGTGTAGCAGTCATGTGCACTACCGCCCACGCCATGGAGGCTGTCGATTGTCCGTGACTGACGGACGTGAGAGTGACTATAAGTATTTAATGAATGTAGCCATGATTCAATTAGGCATTTGTAAAGAAAACACGAATGCTGTATCTGTTGATAATGCTTCACAAATAAACACTTGCTATAACAATCAAAAACTAAGTAAACTGATGATTGAACAGCCTGATGCCTGGTAGATACCGATCAAATGAAGGAAACAAATGTTAACGTGTTGTCGTAATTGTATTTTTATTATTTGGTCGCTAATATGTACCTGGCATTTACCTGCCCTGTATTCCTTTTTAAATAAAAATCAGCCGGTGTTATAGCATCTTAATAAGTATAAATTACTTTTGTCATTTACGACTGGCAACATTTATTAACATACACAATATTACGTTTATTGACATACAAAAGTGACACGAGGGTCTAATTAACGCTATAACAATTATTCCGTCTTTTTAATTCTGTTTATTTATGTAATATGTTGTATTTTGTTTTATTTCTTTGTATTATATTTACGGAAATAAATGATTGTGAATGTAACGCGGAATAAGTTTATCGTATGTTCAAATGTGTTAAAGTGTGTTAATGATTATTTTCAATGACATTGAAAAGACAAAGAATAATTTTTATACCTATCTAGCTTGTCACCATACTTATTTGTCTCTTGCGCTGGTGATACAGAAGCTCTCTTAACTTTCAACCCCCTACCCCCACCACCTTTTTAAGAAGGTTTCTATTGGGCCCCAGGTGTGGCAAACGTCCATAGGTTACGGTGATCACATACCATCAGATGGGCCGTGTACTTGTCTGCAACCTAAGTGGTGTAAAAAAACGACTTTCTTAACGTGATGTTCATATCCCATAAAAAATTGATGACATCTGGCTAACCAGTCTCTTCAGTCAATCTTTAAGCGGGGCGTGAAAAAGCATCTGATGAGGCCGTCAAACTGAGCGCCACCATTGTAGCACTGAACGTGTTTGCAATGGTGACCCTCTTTCATGGGACTTTGCCTTCAGCTTAACATCAGGCGAGGTGAAGTCAAATTGACGTGCCATAGATAAAAAAAAAAAATCTATATAATTTTCTCATCTTTTTCACATCAATAACGCAATCCTAATTTTAATTGGTTATTCAATAAATGCTACAATATAAATGCTATAAATATAAATGTATACTTGTAGCACACTTCAGCCTGCCTCCTCAGAGCTATAATGACGTGAATATATCAATAAATAAATATCGAAATCGATCGATTAAAATAAACTGCCTTCACAGATGATCGGCCAACATCGTGTGATGTAATGAACATCAAATTGGTGATGAAAGTTTACGATAGCTATTAATATCAACGATATACCGTGAGAATATTGATACAATACTAGTTCCAAGGAACAGGGTACCGAGTAAATAATAGATTACTTTTATACGAGCGCGGGCGTGTGAAATTCACAACAAATGATTCAGATACAAATGCCAGTTTTGCGTAATATGTCTAGATATTCTATTTGTTTTAAGGTATGATTGCGTTGCCGACCGCATACGCCAACTGCAGACGCTTGCAGCAGATACAGCGTACTTTGAAAAAGCCTTGAATGTGATAGTATTGTTCTTCATTTATTGCGGCTTTTCAATGAGGCTATTTCGTAATTCGTAATGTGCGTGAAAACATGAAAATGTTTAGAAATAGACAAAGGACTAGGGGCTAGACGGGGACACCTTGAAAGAGAGGAAGAGAGGACTTCGGGTCTGCCGGTGCGCGAGGGATATGTTGGCTACTATTTCACCTCCGGGTGACCAAGGTGTCCGTGGGGAACTAGGGAAAAAGACATATACAAAGGAACGGATACGCGACTACCATATTTGCAGTCGGATGATGTGTCGAGTATTACTTGTTAAACTTTGATACGAATAAACAGCACCATTGATAAGCCTCTAGAAAGCAGAACAATAAACAATATAATCACGGTACACTGTATCTGCTGCTGTGGTCTGCGGTCGGCTACGGATACAAGTCTTTATTGTACTTTTTATGTATTGTCTCCATTTTATGCAACATAAATATATTCTCTCACGTATAAAAGTTTATTTGATTAGAAGAGCGCTCGAACGCTCGTAAGATCTTCGTACAAATTTCTCTGTTAACTAATGTTGTGTAATCTGGAAATTTTTACGACAAACCTGTATTTTTTAGGCCAACACCTCGTTATCATGGCTTGGTAAACGACATTTGTTCAATTGTTAGTTTAACCCTCCTCCACTTGTAGTGTTAACCAATTTTTTTATACACTTTGTATTCTTTGTTAAGATTTATTTCTTTGTATATCAATTATCGCAGTTCACTACTAAAGATAAGTCTCTCCCAATGCTGAGACTTCGGCGTACTGTTTTCACAATGGTCCGACGGTTTCATACACGGTTTTATTTCCATTTTTTTCTATGGTAGTGATACATCTTTCTCAGTTACGATATCCTTCAAATGAGTTGGAGTGGTGATCCATTCTCCATTTCTCTTTTTCTCAACATCGCGTAAAGTACACACACTACTTTGACTACTAACAAAGATGAACCACTGTTATTTTAATAAATAAATAATTCATTCATTCATTCATTCACTACTTTACCAAAAATTAAATAAGTACATAATCATATTTGAGAAAACAGAATTAGAATGAATTGGACAATCATATATCTTTAGCATTATTATTAAGTATAGTAATAAAACCGTAATCAATAATTCAAAATTATGTTACAATTATATCAGTAATTGCAAATGTTTGCCACCATTGTAGTGCCCAGTAAATTGTACAGGACCCACCTCCAATCAGCATGATTATAGCACCGAGTGTTGATTGCCGACTAATTTAAACGAACATTATATAAAACACCACACAGCAATCGAATACCATTACTTTAAATGCAGGCGTTTAATTCTCTTACATTACAACTGTACCACATGTCACGCAATCCACAAACAAAAACCAACCGTATTGTATGATATTACAGATTGTTTTGCAATAAAATAAACGGACTGATACTAAAAATCCAGATTAAATACTTAATAACTGATATTACAGGTGAATATTTCGAACTGTTATTAAATAACAGTGATATAATTATGTAATGGTGAAAGTACATGCGCATGCGACGGGTTACGTAATATTATGTGTGTATTATCATGTATGTTTGGTGAAATCTTTCTCGAAAACCAGGTGTCATTGAGTATTTATTGCATATTGTTTATTTAAATAACTGGTTATTGAATATTAATGTGCTAATGACATTGCGCACACTGTGCATTGATTTATTTATTTTCTATTCATACAATTTCACAAATCATTTGATTTGAATTTCTAGTTTTTTTGGATAATTTCCTTATCTGTTTACTTAATTCGCATAACTTCGTAATTTTTTATGCCAATATGTAGCTGCAGCAGAAGCACTTACGGCTTCGGGAGCCTTTTCCTAACACCTACTTATTATGTACTGTATACTACAACTACTTACTATACTACTCACTAGCCTAGCAGCAGTAATGTAAAGGTATCGAAAGAACGGAGCATTGCGATTGGGGGGCTACACACGCACACAAGTTCACTAGAAGCAGACTGTCAATAACAATGCTCCGTTCTCTCGAAACCTTTACATTACGAATTCGGTAGTTGATGCTAGTGCTACTGAGTGACAGAATCAAGCGAAGTCGAAAAATAACTAATTTGAAGATAATCATAATACAATTGTACTTCGGCAGCGTCGTAGTTACCGCCATAACTCTTATTTCAACAATAAATCCTAATAGTGCGCGTGCGACTACAATAGCAGAACTTTACATTGTCTTACAAAATATACATAAAAAGGTTACACAACGGAGAAATGTTTGGGAACCATTGTTGTACAGTTTCATTTGCGAATCCGGTGCGAACATCATATTCAAACATTTTATTTCATATTGTTTGCTCTTTCTCCCGTCTCTGGTGCTTTCAGTTATCACATCGACAATTGTTTGTATGTCCAATCATTTGTTTTAATGGCAAATAACTTGTTTGATGAAATTGAAGGTGTACCAGATGAATAAAACAAACGAACTTCTATGTACTTATTGCAAAATTATTTAGACACAATTTTCAATGTTAATACCCTCTTTCATGTGACTGCCTTCAGCTTACCATCAGGCAAAGTAAAAATCGGTTCGAGTCCGTCATAACCTCCTTAACCGACTCCGACGGGAGAAGTATCCGTGCGGATTTCTCGCACGATAAAAAAAAGGCAAAGTAAAATCATATTTATATATCCGATATAAAAAAATTGTACTTGGGTGACGTAGAAAGGATATCACCACTCCATCTTATTCGAAAGGTGTAACAGAGAAATACCCTGACGATATCACAGCGAGAGAAGGAAAACTCAAAATAACTCCCTGTACTAACCGGCTAGCGTGGAAACTGTAGGCCAAAGCCAACATTTAGAGGAGAAACCTATGTCCAGCAGTGGACTGTGGTAGAGTAATTGATTGATTGATGAACTGAGGCATATAGGCGATTAAATAACTGACTAGTTTATTCAAATATCTAAATACTAGTACTAGCACCCACATTTCGCCAGTTTATGTTTAGGTCCCAATGTAATAGGTGGCTAACCTATTGCCATTAACCGGGCAATCATAAACCTGTGATAAATACACACATAACTTCGAAAAGTCATTGGTGTGTGCCATGGTAAACTTGGGATCGAACTCGAGACCTCGTCTCAGCAGTCCATTACCCATGCCACTAGGCTACCGCGGTTCTTCACTATCTATATATTCTAAATTATAGGTACAGTACGCGTTGAATCCCTTTAGCGTTATGGAGTTACGATATTTTTACAATGATGATTTTTACCTCGAATGGAAATCGAATCCGTCACACATAACACGACTTACGTGATAACTATATATCTATAACTATAGTATATACCATTAATTTCACGCAACAAACAATTCCATGCCATGAACGGGTCTTAGACTCATCGAACATCATTTCATTATTTTTTATAGTTCCTTCACTAGTTTCGAAAGTTCTGGTAATTTTCCACATTTTCCAACGATTTTCGTAACATAAGACAACAAACCATAAATAAACCTTTATTTACACAACGACTTAACCTGCTGTGAACTTTATTGTTTGGTCATTAAAGTTCAGATTTATATGTTAAATAGTGATGGATTTATGTTGGAAAGTTTGAAGGTTTTACAGTTGTGTATTTTAGGTACCTTACTTCATTATCTGTACATAGACACACCATATACGCTGATGACATAATCTTTGATGTCATTTTCATTTTACGAATTTGCTGGTCCGGTCAATGCTGGGCAAAGGTTGATGAAGGTATGAAATTAGTATATCAATATTCGAGTCCTTAGGGACTTCTATCCACATATTTTGGAATTTGGAGAACATCACCCCGTTATTATTCATAGAAACAGAGAGAAAGAGAGGCTCTCTGGGACTGTCATCAGAAATGAAAACCGTCTGGATAAAGAGTCAAACGTATTTACTTCACAAAAAAAGTGCCTAAGGTGACTAATTAGTTTTCACGCGAGATTTGAGTTCCATGTTCCATTCTATTCATCCCATTCTTAAATTATTCAAAGATTTCAAACACCATTATCAGATATACCAACTAGTGCTTTTATCATTCTTCTGCCCCTCTCCCATATTTATTTGGGTCGGTGCAACATGTTGTGTGCTAATTTCATTCATATCTAATTGCAGTCATCTCAACATTCACTCCCTTCCTAGCTATATTATCTTTTAAGCAATCCATTCATCTCCTCTTAGGTCTTCCACTTCCCTTGTAGCCATCCACTTCCATAGTTAGTGCCTTCCTTACGACATTGCTTCCATCTCTACGCATTACATGGTTAGCGAAACCTGGGTATAACTAAAGTCAGCTTATGACCACGGCTAATGCAACCTGACCGAAAAGTCAAGCAAATCCAAAGGTAAATTATTGTATTTACCATATGAATGCGTTAATACCCGGGTTTTGTTAACCATATATCATGCAACGCTAACGTTTAAGGCTTTGTTGTGCCAAGTACCTGTTAAAGTTAAGGTTTCCGTCAAATTTAACAGTAACAGTAAAATTGATTCTAATGGTTTAGCTAAATGTCTTGCACCAATGTATTTAGAAGCTCTGTTAAAGTAGTTTTTTTTTAGAATTTGACGTTTGAGAGCGGCCTTTACAGTAAGCGTCAAGTTATGACGTGTTTTAACAATTGTCAAATGGTGCAACCTGTTTTATTCCGGACCAGTACTTTAACTGCACTGTTAATGTTAAATACGATCGTGCAACCCAGGCTAAAAGTGAATATACGCAATACATATCCGAATCAAGACAAAAGATTTCCCATATATGACATGTGTTTTCTACGTTCCAGGCCTGTGGCAGGAGTCCTCATGAGCTACTCCCGTGGGTGTGCGGCAGTGTTAGGGCAGATGTCGGAGGGGGAGAGCGGCAGTAGTGACGCCTCCACGCCAAGATCTCCCACCGACTCGGCCAGCGACGGTTATCATTCCGATAGTGATGATTCACAGCAGCTTCCAGACAGGTGAGGAACTTATTAGCTCAAAATAGAAGAACAGCGACTATAATGTAGGGTTCTTTACGAATGGCATTAGAAGGTTTCTACATGCTAGGCAGCACGAGAATGGTGTTGTTACATAGGCCACGGTGACCACTATCCATCCTGTGGGCCGTGTGCTTGTCTGCTAATGAAAGACGAGGTTTTGACGTGAGCTTTCCTCTTAAAGTGTTTTAAGGTCAGTAGTCAGTCGTTCCCATAAAAGCAGTTTCAACCAAACTGTGTGTGTGGATTAAACTTGACGACTTCGTGGCGGTAGCGAACGCCACAGCAATGCAGAGAGGCTCGGTTTCGATTCCTGCTCAGTGCCAATATTTGTATATTTTTTATTTATGGCACGTCAATTTGACATCCCTTCGCCTGATGTTAAGCTGAAGGCAAAGTCTTACGTACAGTGCTACAATGGTGGCGCCCAGCTTGACGGCCTCATCAGATGCTTTTTCACGCCCCGCTTAATGGACCCGGGACTGTAGGATGTAGGGAGGAGTATGCATAAATAATATGCCTAGGTGGTCCTATGTATAATGTGAATGTATTTTCAAAAAGTATCTAAGTGTGTATATCCGCTATATAATAGCGAATCTCTGCTGTAAAACTTCGTAGGGCTCATTATCCCAGGTCATCACCATGGTCCCCAAATTGGGGGAAGAGGGTCATCTCAACAGAGTTGTCCCCGGGTCTGCCGGGGTGCGAGAGATATGTCTTGTATAATCTCACGTCCGGCAATCAAAGACCCATGGACAGCGTGCGACATAATCACCTCCACCGGTTTTGGTGGAGGTGGTATCCGTGGGGATTTTGCGCACGGTAAAAAAAGGGTTCATTCTATAACCGACAGGAATAAATACATTTGTGTTATATTTTCCAGGAGTAAGCTAGTGTCCCAGTACGCGGCGGTGTGGGCGCGGGCCGCAGACGAAGCGCTGCCGGCGCTGGCAGCGCTGGAGCAGCTCAGACACACGCCACATCTCAAGTATAAGATCGTGTTCTCAGTCGTTGTTGTGAGTATTGCTACCTACTGAAAGATATGTGGGAAGATAAATTCCTGAAGGTTTTAAATATTTATTTTCGGTCTTATTTATTGGCTTACAACAAATAATTATTTTAATTTAATAATTATGTTTTAACCCCCAACGTAAACGACGGGGTGTTATAAGTTTCACGTGTGTGTGTATGTGTGTGTGTCTGTGTGTGCTTCCGAACGGATGTCGTTTGAAAGGTGTATTATTATAGTCGGATCACATATTTTTGTACAAATCTCTCAATATGGATCACAAATGAAATTGCTTGACTACTAGAATACGATACACTATGACAAATTTTATTTACTAGTCCATCAATATGAGTATCAAATGAAAGGTCTTGACAAGATCAATTTCAAAAAGTATGAAATAAACTATAAGACTATAAGTATAAGAGAAGCTATTGTTAACATTTTAAATATCTAGAACGTGTTCAAATTACTCAGTTGGTTAGAGTATCCTCCTAGAAGGGACTGGTCGAGTGTTCGACTCCTTTTTTGGATGTGACCTTTCAAAAATTCATGTCAAAACGGCTACATTCTCTTCCAGCTATCTTTCCGCGCAGTGATCAGCCTCCGTGATCGGCGGCTGAATGAGGTGAAGACCCTCCTGGGAGTGGATATTGAGAGTAATCAGAGTGACCCCAGCCTCACGCGGTTCACGGCAGCCGCCACCAGGGTCCTCCATCATACTGCGCACAGCTTCCCTCTGGGGGAGGCGGAACGGACTGTCGTTAACCAGGTTAGTGTCATGTAGAGCAATAGAAGGCTTCCTCTCTTATCGCACGTTAAAGAACTAAATTGCTCTACAAACACACGTGTTTCTCTCTTACTACCCTAGGTTTTTTAAGCGGGGCGTGAAAAATATGTCAAGGTCTTCAAGGGATCACGATTTTAAGATAAACAGTATCTTTGAATGATGAGGATTGGCACTTTATTCGTGTACGTGTAACGTCTGAAGGCTAGGGAATTCGAATCCCGCTCATTGCCAATAGTTGAATGTCGCCCGATTAGAAGGTGGACGCGCGCTTTACTCGGACAAGATGGAGACTCCGTGGTTCCCACAAACTGGAAGTGGCCCGTTTTATGGCCTTTTTCAGTATCAAGGTGTGGAGTGTGAGGCCTAACACAGAGTCCGACATAACCGCTGTATCCAACGGGATGACTGTACGAAAAATATGGAAGACAAGCCCACGGCTGGCTGAAAAGGAATGAAGGAACCACAATTCTTCTTTTTCTGTGACATGCATAGATTAATAGCTTCATTACTTTCCCCCAGGTGGTAAGCACACTGCGCGAGTACCCGTGCCTGTCCAACTGCGCTGCGCTCCACGCGCTGGTGGCGGCCGCCTGCCGCGCCGCCTGGAACATCAGCCTCAACTCACCCCCCCTCAGGATCGACACCGACTTCACACCGGGTGAGTTTCTATGTACCATTAAGTGGAAGGCACACCTGATAGGACATCTGCATATCTGGGGTGTTACACTCGTGCAGCCGACCTTTCTAATGTTCTTCTAGAAGAACTTCAAATTGTAGTCGCTTGGCAACACCTCAGCAGGCAAATCATTTCACGGCTTAATCGTGGGCGGGATGAAGTTCCTTTCATACCCACTGTGCGCACCATTTCCCGTGAACAATGAGTTAAACGCAGAAAGATTTCTACCTTGCTTCGCCTTTATAGTATCAAGATTATAGATTAACACGCGATACAATTGATGGTAAGCGATTACTATATGTAAAATTGTGAAACAGGTGCTGATTAGAGAGCGAACAAAGCGAATGTATTAGAGCTCATCGTCACCATGATAACGATAGTTATGCTCGCAATGATGTACAAATGCTCGTACCTTGAGTTTTGTGGGAGCGACTCGATAGTCGCTCCCACAAAACTCAAGGTATCAATACTCAAGGTATCAATCAGGCGATCCTGATCTCCCTATCCGCAAGCCAACATCTCTTCTATTAATCAGCAAATGTACCTACTGGCTAGCAGATGAGTTTGATTTGCGCGCCGAAGACCTTAACGGAGGAAACGTGTACATCAACTAACATCAACAATTTAAATTTCAGTGGTAATGAACCCGGAGAAGCACGTCCGCTTCATGTCGAGTGACGGCCGCGACAGACGTTCTGACCTGATCAAGTCCTTCGTATGGCCCGCACTCATGGATGGGAACAGATGCGTGTTTAGGGCTGTGGTACTCACTTGAAGGAGGAGCATTCCTCAAATAGTCCAGCCCAAAGTTTCTACTCTATGTGTATCGGACAATATGTATATGAAATAATTGCCCGTGAAGTGTGCAGGGGAATGAAGGATGGAATTATCAGTTGCTGTCCAATTCCCCTTGCTATTATACTCAAATTCATTATTATTATCCATCTAGGTCACAATGTACCTATCATTTAGTAAAGTTAGAGGCTATATCAGAGCCAGGTTCGTAACAAGAGAGTTATTCTTAGAGGAATAAAGTGAGAGTGAGATACGTATCTTTACACAAAACCTAGGCGTGAGAAAGTGACAGAATAAACGAACCGTGATTTTTTTTTTATAAACCATTATCAACTTTGACAGAAATAGATATTGTAGTGACGTCATTGTTTCTGCACTAAAAATGGTGATGTAGGAGTCTATTTACGCGACTGCTACGCAGGAGGCGCGGGTTCAATCCCCGCTCTGTGCAAATATTTGTATGTATGAATTTGGCTATTTGCTCTGCTTTGGTAGTGCCTCGGAGAGTCGTTAAGCCGTCTATGGCAGTTACGGGTAGTCCGAGACCTCAAAATTCCGACTAGTCTAACTACAGAACTTCGATATCGTCAATTTGATTGCGGAGGTCCGTGGCCATGCAAATATCAAAGTTCAGCCGCATAACTCGAGACTTGTAGAAGTTAAAGCTTTTAAATGCCAGCTTTTAAGTCAGTAGACTTGTAGAAATCACAATCCGTAAAAGTATCATCAAAATCGGTCTAGTAAGTAGTATTTGAAAAAAATAGTTCTAAACTAGCAAGACTTTCATTTATATTTTGGTACATTAAAAATAGTATTCTTTTCTACTCTTCTAACAGAGCTTGCTCAATTATTGCTTATGGGTTCGTCAAATGCATCGAAATGATTAAGGTCTGATTTCATCAGTGACAATCCGTTCAACTGAACTAGGTTTAGTTCTAAAATCGATCAGGTTCCTATCATTGGTGAAATCCGCTTTAAATGACATTCGTAACATGGTATCTTTAATCTAAAGATTATGGATTAGATTGAATGTTAATTTTGGCCGTGAGACTTTCTTTTCGGGTATTTTCTAGCGCTCATAGCGAATGTGATCGTCGAAAAGTATCCTCACTAAGCTTAACTTGAAAAATTAGCTTTTTCTTAATTACGGATATGAATAAAAGCAAATTACTCTTCTAGATCCACTACGCGGGTTCACGCTACAAAATGGAGCACAGTTTAAAGTCAGTTGCTCTAAGTACATTGTCAAGAAATTTGCCAGTCACTGTAGTATATAGTATCAGTTCTAGTATAAAAAAACAATTGACTCACTACATGAGAATTTTGAGTGTGAATCATTAAAATGAACAAGTTTATCATTATTGAATCTAAAAAAAAATTATTACGCGTTACGCGGGCGCTGTGTACTGCTTCTATATTTCTATTGCGATGCTATCATTATCGGACATTCACTGTGTATGAGGACCTAACGTTTCAGTGACTCTTTTCTTTGCCGCGCCTCGAAGTCTTGGAATTCTTTACCGTACTGGTAAATACCTTACTATTTTACAGTATTTCCTTCTTCTTAAAAAACATCTGATGAAGTCTTTAAACTTCATTGTAGCTTTACTTGTATCTGCATTGATGACCCTCATTTCTGAGATTTTCCCTTGAACCCTCCATCAGGCAAAGTGAAATCATATTGATGTGGCCTACGTTAAATATTTATTAAGTACCTACATTTTCTTAAAACATGGCATTTGAATTGCGTTGAAATTCTTCGATTTATAAATTAATTTTTGTGACTAACACTTTGAGATTTTGATAAGTAATACTTGAGTTGAAAACAATGATTCACACGATAACGTGAACGAAAGTAACTAAAGTATCATCATATAATGTAATACCTTAGAACATAGGTAAGCCGGCCGGTCACACCTACCTAAAATATTTACCAATCTAGGGAGGTAAAATCTAAAATCTCTCCGCAAGCCGACCCTACCGAAAATAATGAATATGATCCGAGATAGCTATTATCTGCGTACACAGAGGCTATTATCTGACAAAGTGAGTGCGTAAAAAACCTCCTTTTAGTGAGTAGTGAGTTCCAACGCTAGTAGTGAGTTAAGCTCGCCTTTGTACATGATTCTTGCAAAAATGTTTTATAATTATCTCTGTACTTTGTGTGTGCAATAAAGAATTACAGAATTACAGAACGCTACTGGTGGGTCCATGGGGAATAATTTGCCTTGTACCACTCACTGTCCCACCGCACTTGAGTATACAAGTGTGATTATTATATTTATACTATAAACCATTAAGTATGTTAAAAGACATTATCGAAAGTATGCTGAATATTTATTACAATCATGATGATATTTACGGAAATATTAATTAAAAATGAAGAAATTCATAACAGGAACTCATATCGAAGAAGGTGATGTCATGTATGACACAGTCTTGTATTATTGTCGAAAAACCATCACAACTTGTTTGTGAAATTGAATCGAATTGAAATAAAACTATTTACCGGTATCATTATGCTTTTTTTTTTTTTTTTTTTTTTTTTTATCGTGCGCAAAATCCCCACGGATACCACCTCCACCAAAACCGGTGGAGGTGATTATGTCGGACTCGAACCGACCAAAACGCACGCCGTCCATGGGTCCTCAATTGCCGGAGGTGAGATTATACAAGACATATCTCTCGCACCCCGGCAGACCCGGGGACATCTCTGTTGAGATGACCCTCTTACCCAAATGTGGGGACCATGGTGTCCCCATCTAGCCCCTGGATATGGTGTGGCATTGTGTGCCATCGCCGTGGCCTGCTTCTGCTAGGGTGACAGGTGGCTCCACCCGTCACCCCCAGGCCCGCGCTCATGGGGGACGGAGGTCATTCTGCGACCTCCGACGTCCGAGTCGCCTCCGCTCATCACGGGCAGTGCGGGCCCGGAGTCTTCTCCGGACCCGCTCCGCCTCCTCCTTTTCGAGCATAACTTGCTCGCAGAAGGAGGCGGCGGCTGCCCAAGCACTCGCGCATCGTACCATCGCCGTGAGCAAGGTGGCGAGCGAGACAACTCCCACCCCTAGGGCTGTCACTAGGACCCGCCTTGGCGTCTCCCACGCCGGGCACTGGGTCAACGTGTGCAGCCCCGAGTCCTCGCTCGCATCACAGTGATGGCACTCGGACGTTGGCTCCTTCTGAATCCGACGCAGGTAATCCCCGAAGCACCCGTGCCCGGTGATTACCTGAGTCAGCCGGTACGAGAGGCTACCATGTGGCCTCTCTAGCCAGTCCCCCATGATGGGTCTTACCGCCGCTAATACAGCGTGCCCTGCGCGTGATTGCCCAAGTCGTCGTTCCCACTCGGATACCATGTCCCCGTGGAGCTGGGACTTCACGGCCCGGAGCTCACTAGGCTCGGGTTCATGTCCCCGCTCCCGCGCCTCCTTTCGATACCGATATAGCACCGAAAGGGCTCTCGCATCCAGGATCCATGGTATCGATCCGGCGAGGAGACTCGCTGCGTCGAAGGATATCGTACGGTACCCCCTGATGACCCTGATGGCCATCGTGCGCTGCGGGGCGTGCAGTTTCTGCACGTGTCTGGCCTTCAGGGTCTCCGCCCATACTGGGCACCCATATAGGGCCATGGACCGTACGATTCCCGCGTAGAGTCTCCTACAGGAGTCATCCGGCCCCCTCATGTTGGGCAGCAGCCGTGCCAGAGCGTTAGCTGTGCTCTTCAATTTGGGGGCCAGACTTCGGAGGTGCTCCCCGAAGTCCCACCGGCCGTCCAACACGAGCCCCAGATACTTCATCTGGGGCTTGATGCCGATGGGGATGTCTCCTACTGTAAGGCTGGATCCCTCTGGTGGCGCGCGCCGAGGCCCATGAAAGAACATGGCCTCGGTTTTATGTAGAGCCACCTCGAGACCCAACCGCCGGATCCTTTCCACGACTTGGGCAACCGCGGTCGTGGCCCTTAAGGCAGCTTCGCGATGTGTAGCACCGCTCGCCGTCACTAATGTGTCATCCGCATAACACGTGACGGCGGCACCGTCCTCGAGCTCACCGCGAAGCGCCCAGTCGTATCCGATGTTCCACAGGAGTGGCCCCAAGACCGATCCCTGTGGAACACCGCACGACATCTCTCGCCGACCGAGACCGGTCGCAGTTGGGTAGATGACAGCTCTCTCTGTCAAGTACGCCCCGACTATGCGGCGAAGGTAGAGAGGCACTTCGTGATACACGAGCGCCTCCCTAATACAACTCCAGGGCAAGGTGTTAAACGCATTGGCGATGTCCAAGGACACCGCCAACATCACCTCGCCCCGAGCAACCGCATCCTCCGCCAGAGTCCTCACGCGCATGATGGCATCCACCGTGGAGCGCCTTTGGCGAAAGCCATATTGGCCCTCCGCCAGGTCCGGCCCCACTCTGGAGAGGTGCTCGACGAGGCGCTTCGCGATAACTCTTTCAAAGAGTTTGCATACCTCGTCGAGCAACACTATAGGCCGGTAGGCGGACGGTGAGTCGGCCGGGCGCCCCGCCTTTCGGATGAGAACCAGTTTCCCCGTCTTCCATAATTTTGGAAACTGGCCCCGCTCCAGACATGCGCTGAGGAGCCCTCTCAGTCGGGGCTCGAGAGCCTCGTCGTCACCTAGAGCAAGGACCCACGCTCGGCCTGGAATACCGTCGGGTCCTGGGGCGGTGTTCTTGGCCTTAAGCCTACGCACCGCCAGCTCTAGTTCTACCCAAGTGACCTCGGGCACGTCGTCGTCATCCACGATGGGTGTCATAAGTGACCTAGGTGGCGGAGTCATCTGCGGTGGAACATGTTCCACCGCTCGTGCTGGGAACAGGGCGCTAACAACTCCTCCGAGCAGCTCCGGCTGTAGACACTGGGTCAACGGTGGGGCCTGGGGGCGAAGCTTGTTTCTTACCATAAGGTAAGGCCGCCCCCATGGATCCCGCTCCAGCGTCTCCAGCAGCTCCTTGTAGGCCGCGGCTTTGGCCTGCTTTATTGCCACTCGGAGGGCCTTTCTGGCCACCCTGTATTGCTCACGAAGCTCCGCCACTCGATGCTCCGTATCTGCGCGGCGGCTACGCCTCCTGCGGAATCTGGTCCACTGGCGGAACGCGATCATGGAGGCCTGCCGCAACCTCGCGATCTCTGCAGACCACCAGTAGACCTGACGCCTCGGACTATAGGGCAGGGCCCTGGGCATAGCCGCGTCGCAGACACGCGTCATAGCTTCCCGGAACCACACCGCCTCGTCATCTACATCGACAGGCCTGTCTGGCGCATATGCCCAGGCCTGTACGGTGGTGGCTTCCAGGAGGCGATCCTTATCCAGTCGCTTAAGCACCCAGCGTGGTTCGCGTGGGGTCCGTATGACCAGCGCGTCGCCCGTGGGGGCGGAGATATCAAACCGAATGTATCGGTGATCCGATGCAGTCTCCTCCTCCACAACGACACGCCAGTTCTGCACACGCCGCGATAACGAGGCGCTCGCGAACGAAACGTCCACAATTGAGCTGCCCCTCGCGGTCGCGAACGTGGCGACGGTCCCGCGATTCAAGAGAGCTAGACCGAGTCCTTCGGCCCAGCTCTCGAGCGCCCTGCCTCGCCCGTTCGTGCGTCGGGAACCCCAGGCCACAGACCAGGCGTTAAAGTCCCCGAGCACAAGAACCGGGTAAGGATAGCAGGCATTGACGACAACGGCTAGCTGATCCAGCGAACGCCGGTAATCAGCTATGTCTCGGTTCGGCGAGAAGTATGCGGCCACGACCGCTATCTCCCCTACACGTGCCGCCACGCAGCCATGTCCTCTTGCAACAACGACAAGGGGGGGGCTGCCTGCAGCGGCATTGTGCACCAATGCCGCCGACCCATCCAGGTCGGTTTCCCAGGCTGCCCCGAGAAACCGGTGGGTGTATGGGTCGGCGACAGCGGCGACATTAATGGTCCACTGTGCCATACTCTGGAGCAGAAGTGCCTGAGCATCGGCACCGTGACCCACGTTCGCCTGCAGGATGCGGAGTTGAGGATCCATTATGGAACTCCCACCTCCGCAACCCGCTGCGAACCAGAGGTGGAACACTGACCTCGCGGCTTCGGCTCCCCTCCGGTGCAGGCCTTGCTGCCAACCCTATGGTCGGCCGGCTTGCCCTCCGCCGCGCATCTGAAGCAGCGCGGCGGAGCATCGCAATTACCGGCCATGTGACCGGGTTGGCCACAGCGGAAGCAACGGTCACCAACCGTTACCTCCGCCGTGCACTGCACTCCTACATGCCCCACCGACAAGCATCTGAAGCATCTGGCCGGTCGGGCCTGCAGAAGCCGTACCTGCACCTTTACCCAGCCTCCGATCGCGAGGCTCCGCCGGTCGGCCGCCTTTTGGGCTGCTGCGATGGGGCAGCCGACAACTGCCGCCCCCTGTCCACGACGGCCGAAGCGTATCGCTCCGACCTTCACTGTGTCCAGAGGACATCCTCCGGCCTCCGCCACGGCGAGCCTGATCTCGTCGGTTGTGACGGAGTCGTCCATACCAGAAATGCGCAGTTCTGCGCATTTGTTGGGCCTGGACACGCGGATGTCGGCTGCATCTAGCGTCTCCCTCAACCTCGCCGCTAGGGCGTCGGCTTTAGGGGCGCTGTCAGCGCCGGGGACCTCAAACAGTCGGGCTCCCGTCCGTGTTTCCCTGCACACGAGCGGTCCCGAAATGCCGAGGTCCCTTAGGTCTATAGCAGCCCTTGCCTGCTGCACGACCTGGACGTACTTAAGGCCCCTCTCCGACGCATCTGACGTCATTGCAATGACGACGGCCGTCGATCGAGGGGCGCGAAGCTTCTTCGGCGCTGATGCCACCGCAGCAGCTTTGGCCCTTCTGGCCTTTTTGGCTGCCTTCTTGCGGGCGTTGCGACTCTTTTTCTTTTCTCCAACTACCTCCCAGCCCCCTTCTGGTGTGGAGCTATTGGAGGCAGCCGAAGCCAGCTTCTGAGCCGGGGCTAGGGCCTGGACTAACACTGGGGCTGGAGCCGAGGTCGTCTTCCCCTTTCCTTTTACCTTCCCCTTCCCTTTTTTCTGGGCGCTCTGAGCTAGCACAGTGGGTGTGAGCTGCGGGCCACGAGTTGACTCCATCGTGGCCGTCGCTGCTGCTGAACGTGTAGGACCCTTTCTAACTGCAGCGGCGTACCCAGCCGGTGGCGCAAGAGGCGGGCGGTGGATGGAGCCCATTATGGACTCAATCCAGCTCCTCATACGCTCCTCTTGTGCCACCATTCGCTCTTGCAGGGCCGCCACAGCGGCCATACAGGCAGTCCAGGGCTCCATTTTCGCTGTTGGAGTTGGCTGCTCCACTTCATCTGACGACCGCGCCTGCTGTATTGGCTGTATCGACTGTGCAGCTTGCATTGGCTGTGCCGCAAGTGCCTGTCTTTCCAGCTGCGCCGTTTGCATAGACAGTGCCTTTCGCGCAGTCGAGCGTGTTACGCGTATTTCCGCCTGTGCCGAGCCCGCCACCGATCTCTTGAGGGACTCTACTTCAGCGGCTAGTCGAGCCATCTCTTGGCGGTGTTCGGTCGCCTGGCGTGTCGCCTCACGCCGGACCGCCATTTCCCGCCGCCGGGACTCAGTTTGTTCCCGGTTAAGCCTTTTAAGTAGGGCCCCATGTTCATCGGCGATGCCCAACGCTATGTTGAGGATGGCCTCTTGGTCCGGATCCGTATTTTCTTCCGGTCCATCATTCCGCTTGAAAGCCTGTATTCGTTGCCGAAGCTCACGAATAAGGGTTTCGGTCCTGTTTTCGGGCGCCGCCGAGGTGGATGGTCTCAGCGGCGCCGTCGCATCCTCCGAGGTCGGAATCCGAGGGGAGCGGTCTCGGGGGGCAGCAGACCTTCTGCCACCGCGTGCTATTTGGCGCCCAACTACTATGCTGCCCACCTTGGATGGCGGGGGGCGCATTAGCTCTTCCAAGCTGGAGCTACCACAGCACGTATCTTCGCCGAGAGTAATGTCTATCTCAGACTCACTCTTCGGCGAACAAGACTTCTTCCTTCTCCTTTTCTTTGCCTTGGCCGACTTTGTCTGTAGACCAGGCAAACGGACGGGGCTGCTTAGCCGACTTCCTTCGCTGGCGGTGCCGTACTTGTCCAGCACCACCGCGGTCGACGCGACCTCCGCGTCTTGGCGCTGCGCGACCTCCGCGCAGACTATTTCACTTGGTTTTTTATTTGATTTGACTACTTTCATATTAATCCCACGAGTGAAGACGATTTACAAACACTTCTCGGGTGACGCTCATTCCGAGAAGCGGGGTACATACTGTGGAGGTCCCCAGGTATCCACAGGTTTTTACGACTTTGCTGTCGGGTTTTATAGACTTGTCCTTGTCACGGGCCGGCCATTTAAGGCAAGCCCCACGCCCTCCGAGATCACAGCTTCCAGAATGTGGCTAGCACTCTGGTCGTTGTTGATCACCCGGAGATTACGTGACGCGGAAGAGCAGCCAACTCTCCCAACTCCAACGGTGGCAGCGAGTGCCTGTCAGCCCCTGCGCAAGCAGTGGGCCGACCCGTCCCTCGATCCCTAATGGATCACAATGTCTCTCCCCTGTCCCCTCTTAAAGCAGAAGAGTACCGGGAGAGACAATTAGCCCTGAAAAGGGCTGTGGGGTGGAAGGTATCCCTTCCCGCGGACCTTGTAGGCCCGCCAACCCACGACCCCCACGTGCAATGGGGTCAGCTGTCGGGTTATTAGTCACCGGCTAACAGGTTCCCAAAGATAGGAATCTGTTAACCGTTGTCCAGGGTGCACCAGCCCCCTCGCTTCCGCTCCCCAGGACCGAGGTCCAAAGGGGGAAGTAACGAAGAGGCCAGCGTGGAGGTTACCCGACCTCGCACCCCCGGTATCATTATGCTGAAAAATAAGCATAACGTCGGGGACAGTGTAAATAATAACTCACAAGCGATAGAATCTACTAAAAAGTTTTATTTCAATTCAGTTTCAATGTCAAAACCGTGAGTAAATAAATGTAGGTAAACATTATAATTATTATAGATTAAATCGTCAAAGATTGTCTGAAATATTTAATGTTCTTGTACAAAACGTTATAATCTAAGCTAATCTAGTGCTAAGAAGTATTTAATAAATTATTGTGTATCGTTAACATATCTATAATAAATTGGTTTAAACCGCCATCTTGTTTTACTATATCATAAGACATGATTCATGGAGGACGGATTATCTTTATGATAAGATACTGATACACCTGATATAGGACTGTTATAGCTATTACAACTCAGTTCTGTGCAAATATCGTGTGAAAATGAGTTATCCTTACGGACCACCTCCTCCAGGCTGGCCAGGCCCGCCGCCACCAGGTCAGGGACCTCCATACCAGCCGTATTATCTTCCACCGCATCAAGTTCCTTACCCCCCTCCTCCACCAGACGGAGGAGCAGTGACCGCTCCGATGCCAGTTCCTTACTTCTTCCCAGGTCCTATGATGATACCAGTACCTCTTGGACCTGTTCCAGCAATGCCTGCGCCACCGCCTGCAGAACCATACGGACAACCAAACACATACATCACTAACCACATTTACCATGGAGACACAGTGGTATCTGGTGGTGCTGATTCAGTTCAAGTTGTGGAATCTTCGGGAGAATTTGACTGGGTACCAACGACTTCAATGATGGCGAGCTCACTGACTGGAAGGGCGGTTCTTGGAGGCCACGAAGGCTGGGATGGAAGCCCTCTATGGGTCATCAGAAGTTGGCATAATGGAGATCTCGTTCCTGGAAAATTGTCAGTGAGACATAATTCTGCTTCCATTGTGTACGAAGGGAAAGAAATATCTGTTCAAAATATCGAAGTTCTTTGTGCAAAACCGGAGAATCTACGATGGATTCCAGCTTCGAATGGAAACGTGCCTCCAAGTGCAATTCCTGGAGGTAGAACAGCTTCAGGAGAGACTCTGTACATCGGGAGGGCACGGTACCAACTCTCTGTAACTCCAGGCAAGGTTCATCCAAGTCATAACTCTTGCTATATCGCATTCGCTGGACAAGAAGTGGCTCACAAGATGTATGATGTGCTGTGTAGAATTAGCTGAATGTTTGTATGTCTGTGATAAGTGATAAGAAAAATATTGGACATAGTTAAAGCGTGTCAACTTGGAACAACAGCTCAAAGGTATATTTATTAATACTGAACGACAATTAACCACGAACAGGTCTGCCGAAAAAAGTAGTCTAAACGTCTTACTAAAAGTAAATAATACTAATATATATCGATAGAATCTGTATAAACTGGTTTCAAGACAAATAACTTTTCAAATCTCTTATTTATTCCATTTTCTGTAATATTATTTACTGTTTATAACACGGAGGTCCAATTTATGTCTTTAGAAATTAGCTTAGCTTATGGACTCGACTAAGACAATAATATTGATTATCAATCAGTAAATAGTCGTTATATCTATTATGAGTTAACAAGCCCAAAAAAAGACATTCTTACTATAACAACATTCAATACATTTATTAATATGTATTGAAGAATAGCGATTGCCTAATCAAATAGGTGACTCAAATATGGCTTCTTGAAGTTGTGATAAAGAAACCAAGTTGTTTCAATGCTAATGGAGAGCAGTGAAGAAACTGTGTGTGAGGAAGAGGGATGGGAAGAGATTTTTATTCTTCTAAAAGCTTGTAACAAAAACCTCTAAATGTATTTAATGCAATAAAACTGTTTTTTTATATAATTATGCTTTTCTTTGTGTACGTGTTTATGGGCTGTCGATATCTTATCGATAAGGATTGTGAGATTAGATAACTACAAATTCTTGAATATACGATTAGCCGTTTGCGAATGTTTATAGAGTTATATGAAGATTTCATGAACATGATAAATGAAATCAAGAAATATTTAAATTCAATTGATGATCGTTAATATATTAGTGGGTTCGAATCCCGAGTTATATAGAGGGTGTTAGGGGAACGCTCTTGAAGCCGAAGTACTCCTGGTTATATCAGTTTATTTATTTTTGTTCTAACGTTTAACTAGCGTTATTCACTCTCCATCGTATTTCTGAAGCTAGCTGTTCAGAGCATGACTGATTCCCCGGCCACATAGTCCGGTGTGACGAACCACCTCGCAGTTTTAGCCGGTTTGTATCCATCGAATCCAATGAAGCCAAATCAAATCAAATCAAATCAAATCAAATCAAATCAAATCAAATCAAACCAAATCAAATCAAACCAAATCAAATCAAATCAAATCAAATCAAATCAAATCAAATCAAATCAAATATCATTTATTCTGCATAGACCAGTAAACGGCACTTACAAAACGTCAATATCGACAATATTTTATCAAATGTAAATGGACCACCGCCGGTTCGAAACGCGGCCCCGACCTGAGAAGACTCCGGCAAGAAACTCAGCGGGCTTTATTAAAAAAACTATATAACTAACTCTACGAATTCAGCTCTCAATATTGTAGCTTTCTTAACACATGTTGAGTGCTATTACGGAAGTGATTGCCGCGAACCTCCCAAACTCAGCGGAAAAATCTGCTCCATCGCCCATTATTTGCCAGGTGTTCCAGGTGAGGTAGACTTTGATCCCGTAGATGTTGTTAGGACTACATAAGGCCATAACGGAATCTCATACCCAGCTGGTAAAATGTGGGTGCAAAATACACTTCTGTCTACTCATTTGGAAGTATGACGTAGAAAAATATTGCACCGAAAATAAACAAGCGCAGTCTGGCCAATCAAATATTATGATATCACCCCGCCAATTGACTCTCATTCCTTCTACAAGTTTCTATCTACAACTGGTTCAAGCGACTTTAGCCTTTATGCAGTTAAAACAACATATATTGTGACTGCAATTGTGTGCGATGTAGCCACAGGTACAGATGTATTCATTAATGAGTATTTAACCTCGTCAAGTGTGTGAGAGCCCTAAACCTATCGTCCTTAGGAATATTAACTACTGAACAAGTACTTATAACAATATCATGTATAGAAAGTTTAATACTTTGAAACCAATTTTTTTTTTATTTATACTGTATTGACCATTAAACGGCACTTACAAAACGTCAATATCAACAATATTTTATAAATTAGTGAGGAAATGGACGACTCGAAACGCGACCCCGGCCTGAGAAGACTCCGAAGAAGGCTTTTCTTTTTTTATGGTCTATTTACTATCATTTACTTAGACCAATATAATGAAAATTTCGAAATCTCCTAACGCAATTCGCATGCTAACTGTGTCGCCCCAAAGATGGTATGGTATAGGAAAAATTCAAATGCTTCATACGTGGCTACGTGGCATACCGGCGTTCTCCCTGTAAGGTAATGATCACGGGTTCGAATCCCATCACAGCATTAATTTTCCGATCTGAATTAGCGTATATCAAATGTCCGGCAGTGGACTACGATAGGCTAATCGATTGGTATCTTCATAAGAGGCAGAGTGATAGAGAACAGAAGTTGAATAACTTCAAGTAACAGTGACTCCTCAACAGTTTAAGGCGTTTCCTGTTCTTCAATAATGTGTATGAAAAAATAATTAATAATAATAATAAATAAAGAAATATCCTAGGAAAATCTACACAACGCCACCTAGAACCGTGGAGAGCATAGCTTAACTAACTGGTGTTATGGTTTCTAGAATGCGGATAAACATACTTAGTTTAGATACACTTTTTTGTAAATACCCAGATTTTATTTATTTATGCACACAAATATGTGCACTGAGTGGGAATCGAATCCTCACCTCCTGCGTAGGAGTCGCGTTCACTACCGTCACTTTTTGACTTCAAAAAATTTGGACCTCTGTTGGTTGGTTTCATTTAAGGGTTGCTTTCTCTCGCAGTGATAGATATCGCCTGCGTATATTTTTCGTTTGTCGCCTCTTATAAAACCATTCGTATGATATGGAGTGGCGATATTCTTTGACCGTAAACCATATTCAAAGCAAATAAACGATTACCATCTGACCTCCAAATCTAAAACTCCTAAGAGGAATGCCTGAGCGAGAGCATCATTAATGAACCCACATGTGTACCGATCTCTAAAACCTTCAATGATCTTAAGCAGAAGGGATATCTCTTGTACTGATCATGTTCATATCCATTTTGGAGAATCGAACCGAAACCTACATATGCTAATTGCTATATACCTACCAGTGATGATCTCCAATCAGCTTAATTGGTCCTCCACGACACACTCATTGTCACAGTTTGGTTCGTGACTTCTCTGAGAGCAAACGTGCACGACAGTTTTATTAAATAGACATTTTCTTCGTATGTGCCATCGTGATAGTGAATTTTGTAATATGAAGTAATTAGATTTTTGTTGTGAATAAATGAATCAGTAGAGGTAAGAAATTATAGTTACAGAAATATACGTGTGGACTCTTGTTCTGGTGGCCCACAGGAACGTATTCCAGGTGAGGAATACAACCTCGAACCCCATGGATCCCATAGTAAATCACACACTCAAATACATAACACAAAATCTTTTAAAAATCTAATCTAACATATCTGCTAACATTATGTATAAGTGTAGGAGATACATAAGTACAGAAGAATTGTTTTTGGTGGAGCTCTGTATGTGTGAAGTAAATATTATTGGTTATTTATCATTATCACTACCATCATTATCGTATTGATTTTCCATTGTTTAACTAAGGTTCACATGGGCTCCAACAAAACATTATTGGAGCCCATTCTAAAAAACATATATTGTTATAAAAAAGCAGGCCACGGAAACCAATTTCCATCAGGCAGATCGTGTACTTATCTGCCACTAAGTGGTGTAAAAAGATTGTCATTTTCCTTGATTATTTTTTTTTGCCATAACGATTCGCATGATGGGAAATGCCGATGTGAGAGACGTGTGCAAGGGACATCATCAGGGGCGTTACTTCCGTGCTGTGGACCCTGTAAGGACCTTCTGATACCCATATCGTAATCCCTTGAATTTCTATACTATACCAATTAAGTTATACGATTGAATAACAAACAAAAAATAACGTATTTTGGCTAGGCAATGGAGAAACAACACAAACAGAGGCATTACAAACGGATAGAAGAGTTGGATGAGAACGGCGTAGCGAGTCTCCTGCAGCGATGGGAACTGGACGAGTTCGTGGAGTTTACCAGGGAGAGGCAGATCGATGGCAGGAGATTACTTGTAAGGATAAAGTGGTACATTCAATAAGTATCCAATACGATGACGTTATCTAATCTACAGCCTCATTTATTAGATCTTACAGTCTTATATCTTATAAAGTAATAAATCAGACCATTATCAACAGGTTAATCATTAATTTTCCAAGATGGGATGAACCTTGAACAGCAATCAAAATTTTGAACAATTTAAATTTTGAACAATCAAAATTCTTCAATAATAACCATCATGGTGGAGATATCATCAACTGATATTCACTTATTTAATCTAACTTCATAGGAATTGTTATAATAGAAATTTCATTCATTCTCTAAAACTAGTTGAAGGTTCTAATCGGCCCATGTTACACAATCATAATACATACAGTGCATTTTGCACACCATGTAATGAGATCAATTAGACGTATATTACGAGCTTAATTTGACAGAGGTCTTCGACCACGTAACATCTGTTTGTTAATTTCCTATTTGATTAATCTACTTAATATGTGATGTAATTATACCCTTTTTTATAATTTTAGGAGGTTAGCGAGGGTATAGTAAAACTATGGAAACCAAAAGTAAACGCCAATAAATTCATTAAGTTTATTGAACAAGTCAAACTAAACCCTTATGAATATTTAAATATAGAGGATAATATTGTCACTTTTGAAGAAGTTGATAGTGAAGATAAATCAAATAATGAAGAAGTTGCAACAGTTATATCAAAGGAGCAAAGTAATGTTGACATAGAGAGTCAATATCAAACGATACCTATTAGAAAGAAAGAAGAACGTACAAATACATCCACAATGGGTACCGTAGAAGATCTAATAAGAAAAATAGTACCTGCAAAGAGTTTTCTATACAGACACCAACAGAGAGCTGAAAGAGCGCCATCATATTTACCTATGGACGCTGGTACACCTAAAAAAAAGAAATTATTTCGTTTAAGTTCTTACGAGTATCCATTCCTTGATATTAAATCTAGATTTTCAAGACAAGAAAGCTCAAACGACAGAGGATATTATTCTATGAAAAGAAATAGCAAGTACTGCATAGCAAGGCCTTACAAAAACTGTGAAGCAAAACCTAAATATAAGTCTTTAGCAACTCCTGAAGAACTTACCGAAAAATATCCAGAAGATCATTTTTACGAGGACCTATGTTATAATGAAGTAGAAAAAACGTCAGAAGAGCCAGTTGAAATCAAAGTAGTAAATGTAAAGCCTTATAAAGTGAAAATACAAGAACTATTTCAATCTTTTAGAGTACCGTTTTTTAAGAGGCCTGAGATGATAGATGATAAGAAGATTGAAGAGAATGAGAAGGAGACGAGTTTGTATGAAAATGGTGATAGTACTGCGAATATGTATGATTCTGTACATGTTAATAGACAAGCTAGTGAAGAGCGACAAGTGACCGAGGTGAGTCATGTTTGTTTACGCAGTATACTCATTAATAGTATCTACTAGTAACAAGTACATTATATGATTACATTATATAATATTGGTTTTACTATTTAATAGGTCAATAAATACACCTACTGCGCCGTAAGTGCATATTAATTGCACATTCCATTAGTCATCGTCAACGTTCTATTATTTCAAACAAAAGATGATTATCTCAACTTTTAACATACCTTTTTATTATTTAGATCAAGGAAAATTTATATGTAGTTTCTTAAAAAAATCCACAAGTGGACCGCTGCAGAACCCTGTAGCAATCCACTTGCAGAATTTAGTTTCATTCTTTGTTATGGTGTGAATTGTTAAATAATTTGTGAGTAAGATATTTCTGACTGGCAACTGTTATACATAGTTACTTAGAGAAAAAAAGCATTAGAAATAGAAGTCACTATCAGAATTTTATAGGGCTTTCAGAAGAAAAAGATTTGTGTTCGATTAATTTTTCTTAAGAAAAAGTTATTTATCACGCACATTTACTTTGAAACAAAGATCATGTGAAATCAAATTAAAGAAGAAGAAAAAATTACTTCACTTAACCCGAAATGAATTCATAGTGGTTTACAGCGCCATCTATCCGATTTCAGATGAAGTTACCAGTAGAAGACTATCTGGAGCCTGTCCAACTGAGCAAGGACTATTGTGACGTCAACTACAAGCAGAAGGAAGAGTCTCTCCTGGGGTACATCCTCAGTATCTTTGAGAATAGGTTCGGGATCAGACGTGGTGAGTGCATTACTTCAAAGTACGGGAACTCCTTCAAGTTAGTTTTCTTTTACAGTAATAGATGGTGTTATTATAAAGATAATAATGACTATACACTTCTGTAAAATTTTACAAGCGAATACTGTTTTGCATATTTATGCTGTACCATTTTCTGAGCTCATGAATAAATCGGTTTTATCATAAGTCAATTAAATCAAATTAAAGAGTCATAGAAGAAGGAGTACCGGTCTATAACGTGTAACTTACGTTGCAAATGGGTTTGGTGCTCAGGTTAAAGGTTTGTAACCATAATAACATAATTTAGATTGTGTATAGATAATATAAAAACGTCGCTTAGTTAATATCTAAGTACATTATAGAAATAATTTGAGCGTCTCGGTTAGCTTTGTGGTTAAGGAATAGACTCTACAGTCTAGAAGTACCGGGTTTAAATCCAAGCCGTAGCACTTGCAACGTGATCCCACAAGCAATTTCATTTAACTTTCGATTAATAAACACTCTTTTTTATTAATTAATGATAAACACAGCTTCAATAAAGATCGAGGCGAAGTTTTTTAGCAGTTCCGTTTTGTTCTCACAATATCCTGCCTCGAGAAAAAAATAAAAGTAATTAGTTTGACATATTGTCGTTGGTAGACAATAATGAATATGAAGGACCGGAGCGAGTACTTTCTCATCGTTAATTTTGTTTTGTTTTAGTGCATGTGCGTTGAGGGGCGTCAGCGCGATAGTCTGTGAGCGCGATGCGTGGTAGGGATGTTCGCTGGTAGTGTCTATCGTATCGATAATATTTTATTTATTACTAGCTGACCCGCGCAACTTCATCTGCGTCACCCCGTTTTTGCAACATTTTTCATGCCTGCTCCGTACCTGTTGGTCGTAGTCGTAGCATGATGTTATATACATATAAACCTTCCTCTTTTACCATTCTATCTATTAAAAAAACCGTTGCGTAGTTTTAAAGATTTAAGCATACAGAGAGACATGGGGACAGAAAACGCGACTTTGTTTTATACTATGTAGTGATTTTCAATATTTAAAAAAATGAGAATATTAGTAACTGAAATTACTATTATTCCCTCTAATTCCTCCAACTAAGCTAATTTGCTTGTGTTACGAGTGGGTTCATATCGGTAGGTTAATAGACAGGATTCTAACCCAGGTCCTCTCGATTGTAAGGCCACTTCCTTAACCACCAAGCTACCGACGCTTACTAACCAATTATTAGCAAACAGGTGAGCCTTACGAGACTCGCGTAGTTTTTCTGATGGGTAATTCTCATTGACTCAACTTATGCTCATTGCAGTTCTATTGCATGCATGATTTATACAGCTTACAACTAGTTATAATCAAACTTAATGGTCAATGGCGAGACCAATATAAATTTTAATAGATTAAGACTAACAGTGTCCCTAGATTATTTCAAAGGAATATAATTAGTGATGGTTCACTGTGTAAAACTATCAATATCGATATTTCATTTTATCGACTGCTCCATTTCCTACGAATAGTGGTGAAAATAAAAACAAAATTAAATTGAAAGTATGAAATAATTATTTTAGTTTACTCTTTATAAGAAGTGTAGTGGTAGTGTTGGGTGCATCGAATATGCATTAAAATAAAAACCAGTGTGCCAGTGATCTAAGTGATAGTGAAAAATTAAAAAAGATCGAATTGAAAGTGATGGAATCAATGAAAGAAACTGCGTTTTTAGTACATCTGTGAAATTACTAAATAATGTATTTTATTGTCGTATAGGCAAGCGGTAATAAAGAATACATTATAACATAAACTCGCGCCTATATGCCCGAAGGGGTAGGCGAAGGTGCTAGCACTCACATTTCGTCAGTTTATGTTTAGGTCCCAATGTAATAGGTGGCGAGTCTATTGACATTAACCGGGCACTAATAAACCTGCGATAAATACACACATAAGCGAAAAGCATCGAACAGTCATTGGTGTGTGCTATGGTAAAACCTGGGATCGTACCCGCGACCTCGTATCAGCAGGCCATTACCCACACCACTAGTTACCCATACCCATACCACCCATACCTTCCTACAGTCCCGGGTTGTTTAAGCGGGGCGTGAAAAAGCATCTGATGAGGCCGTCAAGCTGAGCGCCACCATTGTAACACTTTACGTGTTTGCAATGGTGACTCGTTTCTGAGACTTTGCCTTGAGCTTACCATCAGGCTGGGTGAAGTAAAAATTGACGTGTCATGAATTAAAAAAAAATTAAACCTGCGATAAACGTTTTGAGAATATAGTATACTTAGCGTTAATTACAATAGACTGTTCCGTTTGCATAATATTAACATAAATATGTGACAGCACGGAGATTGTCATCGGGTTTTCCGGTTTAGGTAGTTCTAGCAATCAGTTCGGAAATACTAACCTAACTTTACTGAGCAATTGGCTAATGACGTTATCTCTTTCAATGAATAAAATCACTAAACTGGTTACAAAACTCGAAACTCGGAAAAGGTAACACAGGTTTTTTTACCAGTTGTCACTTGTGTTGGGAAAACCCGGCACGTTGCGTCGTTCATAGCTAAATTATTCTTAGTAATATGATGTTGTTGCATACAAATTATGCAATTAGACGCCCACAGTTCGCTATCCATATCAGTGTGATCTGGCTTCTCTTGACTTTTACTAGAGCGACTATAGTCCAAAACTTTATACTGTAGTCTCGTTTATTGTTCTGTGTACGGGTTAATAGGCGAGGTTGACGTGACGGTAAATACCTAGTAATAAATATTAATATTTACGGTTATTACCCTGATCCTATGATCAGGTTAATTATTAATTACCATACTATTATAGAGGTATGTCGGAGTAAATACTTTAGAACTATTTTGAGAGTACTTATTTAATAATCTGTGTTCTGAGTCAGCCAGTAACATTATACCTGGACCCCTATTCTACTAATTGTTCCAATTCTACCAACCCACTGAGATTACAAAACTGCCATTGAATTTTCGACTTCATTAACATTGACATAAATCTCAAAATTCAATGAAAAAAAGTTCAGCGAAACAATGTTCGCTCACTTTATATGAAGCTATTAAATTTCAGACTCTAACAGCATTGCAGTAAAGTCTATAATTCAACGGCGTTTTTTGTAATCTCAGTAGTTTGACTTTAGTTGACTATTAGTAAAATTGGGGCCCTGCTTTAATTATACATCGAGGTCGTTTAAAAGATATACGTTAAAACTAGTGTTATGATAAGTGTAATACCCGTATACACATTTGAATGTAGAAGAGTTTCCATCACAGGGATTTTGTAGCATAGGAGCAATCTTAACGACATGAACCCACTCTTAAAACAAACCATTGAGCATAGCTGGAGGCTTTTAAAACAAAACAAAATAATATTATGTGATGGTGTAAAACCGACATTAAATCTCCCTTTACGAGTATTATGATCGATTACATCATTTGAGAACATAACGCAAACACGCATCTGCATTTTATTAAATTCATCTGAGTTCCATAAATTCAGTAATTTACTATTGTCTTATTTGCAAATGACTTCATTGACCACACTGGTGTCGCTGACTCAGGCGCAGCTTGCTCAAGCAATAGTTAACTCAGCGTTGAATCACACAGATTCGTTTAGCTGAAATTGATACTAATTGGGCTTGCGATATTTACTAATCAAATTGAAGAAATTATGCGTTTAGGAGAAGATGTAGTGAGCAAAGTTATAATTGTAGAACATTTCTGAAATTTTTAATCTGATTAGTTAGTTTGTCAAGTTTAGTCAAGTCAAATGTGATATAATCCCACTAATATTATTTAAATTTAAGTGTGACAGCTTGTGAAAGAAGCAAATAATCAATTTCGTTTATTCAGTTTAGACACATAAATATAAAGAGCACAAATGAATGTTTACAATTATATTTGTCAAAAGTATTATAATTCATAATAAGAATAGGTACATATAATGAAATAGTAAATAAATCATTTGAAAATACTCTTATGCACTCTAATCGGGAACACAGCGTTCTGTTGAGTAACACACTCAAAGGGAAAAAAATGTGGCATTGAGTAACAGTGTTACTAATCGGTAATGTTTTTATCATTGATAAACCGTCGGGTTATTGCAAGAACTCATTAACTGCAAAAAGTCACTAAATACGTTTTTATTTATAGTGGACTTCATTTGGCACATTCTACAAAACGCAAAAACTCACTTACTTCTATCTATTCAATTTTAGGCCTTATGACCTTGCTATGAAGTCCATAACTGCAACTTTGGAAATCAGGCATTTACGAAACATCACTAAGCTGCACAAGTTATTTTTATTAAATAGATAATTATTAAAATCACAACATACATATTAAACAGAACTCATTTTCACCATGTAATTAACTTTATCTAAACAAGAGTGGAATAATATCTTAGAATTTGGATCGATAAAGTTCATTATTTGTACTTAATTACTTTCTGTTATGAATAATTGATCATAGGTTCACAATAAGTAATCTTAATGAATTTTATCGAAATGAATTTTATGTAAAATATCATGATTTCAATTATTTAAGGTATTCCTAAAATCATTTATTTCTCAATCGCATAACTTAATCTTAATAGCTCGCAGGAGGCCGTCCCACGATTCGTCTACCGATACGCGGTCTCCATTCGAGAACCTTTCGTCTCCAACGGCCATCTGTTCTTCTTGCTACGTGCCCCGCCCACTGCCACTTCAGCTTGCTAACCCTGTGCTATGTCGACCACTTTTATTCGTCTGCGGATCTGCTCATTCCTGATTCGATCTAGCAGAGAGATTATGAGAATAGCCCTTTCAATAGCTCGCTGTGTAACCTTGAGCTTTCTTATGAGGCCCATAGTGAGGGTCCACGTCTCAGCACCATAGGTCATCACTGGCATCACGCACTGATTAAAGACTTGTCTTTAAGCACTGAGGGATTTTGGACGAGAAGACACTGTGTAACTTACCGTACGCTGCCCAGCTGAGTTGGATTCGACGATTGATCTCCGCCTCGAAGTTTGATCCGTCTAATCGGACCATTTGTCCAAGGTAGACGTCTACAACTTCGAGGGTCGAGCCTCCAACTGACACTGGGGAAGGCCTTAGAATATGAGCATTCGCCATAACCTGGGTGTTGCCCATACTTATCTTGAGGCCCACCTGTTGAGAGACTCGGTTGAGGTCGTCGAGCATTGTGTTAAGATCCTCCAGCGATCCTGCCATGAGAACGATATCGTCGGCAAAACGAACGTATGAATGTGGTCTACGGTACTATAACCTTTTCGGAAACCGGCTTGTTTGGGCGGCTGGAAGTCATCAAACCTGCGTTCGAGACGATTCGTGAATCGTGATAAACCTCGAAAACGGCTTATAAACATGGCTCAGAAGCGAAATGGGTCTGTAGTTGTTAAGAGAGACTTTGTCGCCTTTTTTGAAGAACAAGATCATCACGCTTCTGTTCCATGCTTCCGACGTAGTACCTTCGAATAAGACGGAGTTGAAGAGCTTCTGAACGACTTTAAGAATCGGTGTTCCACCCGCTGTCAGAAGTTCCGAAGTGATTCCGTCTTCTCCTGGTGCCTTGTTATTATTAAGCTGCTTGAGGGCCACCCTAATCTCGTATAGGGCGATGTCCGGGATATCCTCGGTGTAGTGTCACGTTAGCTTAGCTCTTGGATTTTTTTTAACCGTATCAGTAGCAGGCTTGGTGACTGAGGTAATAAAACTGTCCATAAAACCCCTCGATCTCCCCCAAAACATCTGCCTTAGTCGACGCGACACTGTCGTCCTTCCTCTTCAGCTTTGTCAACTGGCTCTGCCCAATAGACAAGTCTCTTGCAAACACTTTGGAGCCTTTATTTCACTCAATCGTTTCCTTAATACACTGAGTATTAAAGGCACGGATGACGTGTTGCAAAGACTGCTCTAGATACGTTTATTGAGCTGCCGATGTGCTTCAGCGTCATTGATAGACTGCAGCCTAATAGAGCGTCGTTCGGCCATGAGTTTGAGGGTGTGATCGGTGAGCTTCTGTGGTCTATCTCTTCGACGGTGCCTGAAGAATTTGGAGCCCACTGAATGGACAGTTTCAACCAACCTGTTATTTATCTCGTCCACTGTACTGCATTCTTATAGGCAATAGAAGCGATCCGAAAGTTCGAGTATAAAGCTCTCGGAGTACTGTATATGAGAAGCTCTAGGCCGGAGCGTAGACCTCATCAGACGGGATCTCTCCAGATTAATATTCAATGTGCCTCTAACCATTCGGTGATCACTTCTGGTTTTCACCCCATGGATCACTGAGACATCATTGAATATCCGTCTATGCATCGTCATGGTGAAATCAATCTCATTTTTGGGACGACTACCGGGGCCCATCCAGGTCCATTTCCTGTGAGGCGACTTCTTAAAGAAAGAGTCCATCATAAAGAGTCGCTCTTTCTCAAGAAAGTCGGCCAGCCTCCAACCCCTTCGGTTACGCTTCCCATACCCATATTGCCCCAATCTCAACTCGTTATCACCTCTCGTACCCAGTTTTGCGTTGAAGTCCCCCATAACAACACTGAAGTGTGATTTAGAGGCATGTATGGCTCTACTAATGTCCTCATACATAGCCTCCACCTCATCATCTGGTCGTGTCGACATTTGCATCGGTTGTCCATTCATAATTCATAATAATTTATTTGCGAAAATAGGTAGGTACAATTTGTGACAAAATATAATAATAAAGTTTCTCCATTTCTGTTTCTCCGTTTCTCCATTGTGCATGCTTTGGGCGTCTGATGGAGGGATCCCGCCCGGCGATTCTTAGCACCCCTAGTCCCAGCGCATAATATTATTATTATGGATAATTTTTGAGACTATGTAAGTTGTCGCTAGTATCTAGGTATTTGCAACATTTATAATTTGCTATTGTGCGAATATCTAAGTGCTTATGACAACTGTTAAGACAAATTTTATTTTTCAGTTTATTTTGTCATGTTTATTAAACTTCTAATTGCTTATTGATTTAAATTAGCTCTGTTTATTACCTCTTTATTCAAAGACTGAGAGTTTTATAAGTTTTTTGTGATAAAAAATTGTTATTTTAATTGTTAGGAAGAATTGAATTAGTTTTTCATAGGACTAGCACTGTTATGTTTAGAATAATATTGGTTATCCCTTTTATAAAATAACAATTTGATTAGATTTTCGTTGTTTTATTATAAATTAAGAAATAATTAAATCACATACCGAACAGACTTGCAGTAGACAGAAGTCATTAGCTTTTTTTTGGTATTTTTTTAAAATAAATGACTTTGTAGGATTACTGACTATCGCTTGTTTTAATTATTATAACATTTAAGCTAATCGAAAAAAATAAATTTTTCATCCCCGTCATTAATATAAGGATGCTATGGGCAAATCAACATAAATCAAACTAAAATACCGTTTATCTCAGAATAGTGAATTTGTCACATAATGACTTCTTGCAATAAGCCGACGAAACAGTGTTACACAAAATGGCGTGACACAACGGGAACAAAGGCATTAATAGCGAAAATAGACCTTCAAACTTCTCGTAATCGAATTTAAAATATCAGTGGCAGTAACTTGTGACTTTTAGTATAGTGATTGACATCACTGTAATATCTGTTTCTGTCTAAGCTGATAATGGCTTGTAAAAAATATTTTATGTTTCATTATATTCTGTCACTTTCCCACACCTTGGTTTTGTGTAAAGATACGTATGTCACTCGCACACTATATTCTAGGGATAACTTTATGCTCTTATGGCTTATCAGAACAAAACTCCATGTAGGTGTAGTCGCGAGCAACCGCTAGTATTAGATTGTTGAAAAACGAATTTATATATTAATAAAGGTTTTTAGGAGATACGAGTACATAGATGGAAAACCTAAATAAAAAAATACATTTACGATTAGTATTTATTAGGTAAAAAATACAGAAAAAAAATCACAGTACTCGTCTAAGCTTTAACATTGAATTTGGATAATTCATCATCACTTGTCTCCAATAAATAAGTTATTGTAATTTTATATCAGATACAACGACTTGTTCGAACCGGGGGTTTTCTAATCTGCTGAAATTTCATTCACTTTTGTGCCCGTCGAACCAAGAATTTGACCACATATCAATTTGCATTTTTCTTCTCTGTAGTCATGAATATCTTATTTCCTTATTCAAACGCTTTATGACACAGCATTCTTGGCATCGTAAAGAAATCGGCGTATTGATCATTTTGAGCCTTGTCTGGTTTATTTTTGTCTTTGTTTGACTGTAAATCTGTCCCTAATACAGAATTTGAGAGTTTCTGTTCACTTTCTCCTTGTATTTTATCTTGACTTGACACTTGTGTAGGCGATTCTTTAACCTCACCATCGATAACGTTTTTCGAAACCTGTTCGTTTTGACTGTCTGCATGTTCAAGAAACGAGTCTTGGATATTTTGGGTGTCGTTGACCATAGCGTAATCAGTTTCATTCATAGCATAGATACGGATTTCAAAATCAAATCCTCTGAGAATGCTCGGACTCTTCAGCTCGATTACAACATTTTTGTGTCCTGTCCCACCTTCTTCGATAATTGCTACTCCATTTTTATCTTCTCTGCGATCTACGATGTTGATTTTAGAGATCACGCTCACCTGAGAAGCGGTGTAAGTAACTTTGCTTTTCTGTCTCCAAATTCTAGGTGGTGCTGTTAAATGTTCTTCATACTCTAGAGTGCCTCCCTCAAAACCAACGGTGAGGTCTTTACCGAGAGCACAGGTCACTAAACCGATAATTCCGAATACGACGTACATTGTCTAACGTTCTCGACGGACTGATGAATATGTTAAGTTCCTATGAATATATATTGAAATAAACAGTTAAGGAAAACGTTGGTTGAAATCCATGAGTCAGACTGTATTTTTTATTAACATCATGCTCTTTAAAATATTCCTACAGGGAAAACGGTACGTCGAGTCAATGGACTATTCTCGAGTGATTAAGCTGCGACAACAGGCAGGATGCGATGACTACAAGTCACAACAACAACAACAACAACAACAACAAAACACACCCTCTCTCTATCTCTCTCTTTTTCACACACGAACACGCGCACAGACGTGAACACACACATACATAAATCATACAAACAAGCGTTCGCGTATAATCGAGGGATTGGGTGTCCAAATATTTGATGATTAGATCTCATAAAAGTCGTATAAGCTAAAAAGTTTTCACCTCGAAACTTTATCGTCAACAATATAAAATAATATGAGATACGCGCTAATTTATAATATCAGTAGTGTAATTGCTAGACATCTTTAGTTAGTCATTATTTTAAATTAATTGGGATTGAACATAAATATACAAAAACGTATCTCTCCTCCTAATTTAGTAGTTTTACTGGGAAAATACCTTAGCACTACAGAATAACGCGGCTAAAATAACCTTGTGTTGTGTTTCCGGTGAGTAAGGTAACCAGAATTCACTGAAGTATTGTCTTCTGCACTGACAGCACAGAAACTCTCTTTACCTTATCTCCTCCCTTCTATATGGTCGGCAGCAACGCTCCAGGTGTTGCAAACGTGTATAGGCCACAGTAACCACTTTCCATCAGGTGGGCTGCGTGCTTGTCTGCCCACTTTAGTGGTGTAAAACCAATTAATAAACGTTTAGATACGATTAGCTACGATTATGACGACTTCCTCACATATATCTAATAGTGGTGCGTAATAAATAAATATATGTCAGAAAAGCAAGAAACCCTCCACGAAATGCACTGACTACTATAGAGGTGAAGTGTGTGATTATGTGCTGGTGGCTCAAAATGGGCGTTCCTCTCCTGTACAACCTAGGAGAAAGATTCGGGAACAGTATTGTGGACTCCGTCTATCACATAGTGCACTGTCTGACTGATGTAGTCGCAGGTGAGGTTTTCAGGAGAAGTGTGGAAGGTCAGAAGCAAATGGCGTGCTGTAGTGTCTATCCAACTCGAGGGATGAAAGACCTGGCATTCTACTTTACCATTGTCAAATCACTTGGGTTACAAAACTACGACTGATTTTTCAACTTCTATACTATTATATAATTGTAAAAAGTTTATTTGTCCGCCTTGGTCGCAAAAACTACTGAAGGGATTCCGATGTGGTTTTTTTGATGGAAGGGTTTTGGTCCAACCTAAAATCTTACGTTTGTTTGATTGCAATCGGTTAAGTAAAACCATAGTTATGATTAGTAATATAGAATTTAAGTTGTACAAATGGGGCTTAGGTCGCGATAACCGACAATCACGTGGGTGGAGCCGCGGGCATAGACTAGTTATCTAATACAATTTAAGTTCAGAATGAAATTAAAAAGAGTTCGTTACTTAGGTTCATTCACTCCACTCGATGCCACTTGATTTTAGACTTTCAAGGCAATGCAGTTAAGTCTGAAATTCAATGGCATTTTTTGTAATCTCATTGGTTTGATAATTAGTAAAATTAGGGCCCTAATATGGGTCCTTTATCATCCGAGTGCCAGTCCCAGTTGGTCTTGATTTTGTTAACTTTCATGAAAGCGACTGCCGTTTGATCTCCCAACCCTGAGAGAAAAGTCAGTTTTATCCGTCGCTCAGCAAGTGTACAGGCTTGTATGTGAATATGGTTTGGCCCAAGGACTGTACGGGACCACATACACTCTCGGTAAAATTTGTTGACCCATGATTGTCAAAAAGATATTTGCGATGTAACTCAACTGGTTTTCATAATCCTTACGCCTAATATTGTAATATTTACAGAAACAAACGACGATCAACAATTATCAGATTCAGAAACGGAACATAAAGCTGAGATCTCACCGACTGAAGAAAGCCGTAAGTGGCCAGAAGACCGCAAGCATGGCCGCACAAACATGGCGGATAGACCGCTGCCTGTGCCCGTGGAGAACGAGCCTTACTACATGAACATAGACAGAGAAGAGGCACAGAATCTGTTGAAAGGACAACCCGATGGCACGTTTGTACTGAGACCTAGTAGTCAGGTATGTAGACACTTTATTTTTTTTAAGATACCTACATAAATAAATACATATACCTACATATGGGAAAATAGCCGCTATAGCCTAATGGTATGGGTAACGGATTACTGACACGAGGTCTCGGATTCGATCCCAGGTTTTACCATGGCACACACCAATGACTTTTCGATGCATTTCGAAGTTATGTGTGCATTTATTGCAGGTTTATAGGTGCCCGGTTAATGGCAATAGGCTCGCCACCTATTACATTGGGACCTAAACATAAACTGGCGAAATGTGGGTGCTAGCACCTCTGCCTGCTTTTTTTTTTCGCGTGTGGCAACACTACGGCTAACATCTGATCGTATTTTGTCTTGTATATATTTTAATTTTTATTTAATTATTACGATAATTGGGGTTAAAATTCATCACAAAGCACAATGTTATCATCATAAAAGTGTATTAAGCAAAAAATCAGTGTGTAAAAGTGTAAAAAACTTGTGAAAATTGCGTCCAGCTGATTTTGTTCAACGACTGAAGTCAATGACACCGTACAATATAAAAAATATAAAAGTGATTTCTTTTAATTGTGAACTTTGTCATCTCTTTTACTAAATATTAAGTTATTGTTACACAGGTAATCGTACTAAAAACTACTTATTATCATATTAGTATATACTTCTCGTATTTTAATACATTTCGTTTTGAGGTTACCGACTTATTTACTTGCGTAGGTAGTGTATTGAACGGGCAGCCTTTTGGTATTTAATTCCTTATACATTAAAGTAATTAATATTGAGATGCCAGTCACACGTAGCATGTCTTCTGCTCGACGTGGTGAGACCAAACATGATCTTCTGAGAAAACTTGATCTAACATTGAAGGAATTAGATATATCCAAAACGTTGGTTGAGCAGTTGCACAGAGAAAGAGATGACAATGAAAGGGAACTACTGGATAGTTTGAATAAATACGACCTAATAAAAAAGCAGATGGCTGAACTGCACACAGAGCACAGTTTAGTGGTAGATGAACGTGACAGATTACTCAATATTGTGACTGGGTTTAGAGAGTGCAGCGACGAGTACGAGCAGGGCCTCAAGCGGATGTCGGTCTTAGAGCAGGAACTGCATGAAGCCCACCACCACATTAACCACCTTGAGGCCGAGAAACGGGACACCTTAGCAACTCAAACCCATAACTTATTTGAGGAATTAGTCGGTAGCACACCCAGCCTTGTTTCTACTGAACCAAACTTAGAACCCACAGTGACCATAGATTTAACAAAGGATGATACCTTAATAGTTCATAATCCTAATTCAAAAAGGTGGGTAGTTCAGTGCAGTAGGAACAAACTTAAGAAATATATAAAAATTAATAAATACATTAAAAAAACACAAAAACTTATTAAAAGACAAAAGTGTTTGTGTGTGTGTTTGTGTATGTGTATGTGCCAAAAACACAGAAAGAAACGAAAGATGATTTAATAAAAATGACGGAGTGCTTATCCAAAGAAATCGGCTGCAGTATAACAAGAAAGGATATAAGCGACATATTTCGGGTACAGAACAAACGCACTAGCGCAAATACCAGTACGATTATTGTAGAAATGACTTCAACTATTCTTAAAAGTGAAATCATAAACAAGTGTAGAGACTTTAACAGGAAACACAAAGAAAAATTATGTGCTAAACATATCGGGTTCGTGTCTGAGGAGTACACACCAATATATGTTTCGGAACAGCTGACTACAATGGGAGCACGGCTTTATTTTTTATCGCGAGATCTGGCAAAATCGAAAAATTATAAATACTGTTGGACAGCTTACGGGAAGGTGCATGTTAAAAAGGACGATAACTCGCCAACTATTATCATAAGGAATGAATCCCAAATACAGAAGCTTTGGCAGCTCGCATGACTAGCTATCTTTCAACTAAGTTATCATAGTGGCAAAATATCTCTATTCTACTACACAAATTTGTTTAAATCAATATTGTATAATAAAAATGTAAAACTAATTTATGTTAAGGTAAATATTATATGCATGTGTTATGTTAAACTCTCGCGCTCTTACACACACTCACCACACAAAACTTCTCTCATTCCACACTCGCTCACCCAAAACACAGCCACACTTTTAAATATTTACATAGTTATGCTTTCTTACTCAAATAGAATCAATAATGAATAGCACCCTACAAACATTAAACGATATCGATAATACAGAAATAGCCCATACCTATGTTTGTGAAATCGAGGATTTTGCTAGTTATGTAACTCCTGGCACTTCTGGCTTTCACATAGTATCACAAAATATCAGATCTGTTTACACTAACTTCGACGATCTTCAACTTAACTTACAAAACCTTAAAACTGATATTGATCTTATAATCTTGTCTGAGTGTAGGCTGAACTCAAGCAAACAATTGCCTCAGATATCTAATTATGACTCCTTTCAAACTACAAAACATCTAAACAAAGCTGATGGAGTGGTCGCCTATATTAAAACCATACATAATAGTAAAATAAGAGAAATAAAGCTATCCCATGCATCTTGTCTGGAGATTCATATCTCACCAAACTTGACAGTTATCACTATCTATCGATCCCCTTCAATTGTAAACGCAGATGAATTTATCAACTAAAAATATTGTAATTGCTGGTGACATAAATATAAATCTGATACATCACCAAAATGAACCATTACAAGAGCGTACAAATAGACTTAATTATCTCAATATGCTGGCAATGCATGGGCTTCTTCCAGGACATTCGTTGCCCACTAGGGATAAAAATTGTCTAGATCATTTTATTATAAAGCTTGAACCTAGGAATGAAAAGCCAACCATTGCTATTATTCACACAACTATTACAGACCACTTTATGACGTTCTTAAAAATCACTGCACAGACTGATAGGCTTAAATCTTCAAAAACAAAAACAATGTTTAATCTTGAGATAGGACTCGAGCAGCTAAAATCTAGTAATTTACCAGTTCTATTAAAACTGACTGACCCTAATGAGATCACAAGTAACTTAATAACAATTCTACAAAAATGTATTGCACTCAGCACTATCACTACGAAGATCTCTTTAAAGAATAGAATGTTAAAACCCTGGATGACTATGGGTCTTCTTCGCTGTATTCAAAATAGAAATAATATGCAAAAGAGACTAAAAATTGAACCATTTAATTGTATTTTGAGAATAACGTATAAAAGATACAGAAATTACTGTAATTTGATTATAAAAAAACAAAAACGGAAGTATGATAGAGCCCAGCTATCTATCGTACACAAAAACCCTAGAAAGACATGGGATATCATAAACAGTATTACACACCGCAAGACTAGTGTAACTAAGAATCTGAGATTGTTAGAAGTTTCCACTAGTCCTCAAGAATCAGTAAACGCCGTAAACAACTACTTCTCTAACGTAGGTAAAATACTCGCGGATAAAATTACAGCATCTCAGCCCAGAGTAGTGAATAATGTAAATTCTTCATCATGCCATCCATTACTGTCATCGTTTGTTCTGTTAAAAACGGACTCTAGCGAAGTCCAAGCCACTCTTATGAGTTTAAATTCAGATAGTGCCCCAGGGAAAGACAAAATCCACATTAAATTCCTTAAAGCCGGACACAAACATGTCGTACCTATTATAACACATTTAACAAATTTGTGTTTTGAGAAGGGTATCTTCCCAAGTGCATTAAAGGTTGCACTGATAACACCTGTATACAAGGATGGTGACAAAACTGATCCCACAAATTATAGGCCAATATCAGTGCTTCCATCCATCTCTAAAATTATTGAAAGACTCCTAAATTCACGCTTAATTGGCTTTCTTACGAAGTACAAAATCTTGTCACCATTTCAATTCGGCTTTAGGCAAGGTATGTCAACTGAGGATGCCGTCTTGTCTTTAACGTCTACTATAGTAGACAAAGTCGACAGGGGTAACCGATGTCTGACTGCCTTCCTTGATCTTAAAAAGGCGTTCGACACTGTACCAGTTCCCATACTTTTGTTGAGGTTGGAAAATATCGGCATTAGGGGAACCCCTCTCGAACTATTTAAATCTTACCTGAGCAACCGCCAACAAACTGTTAAGATCGGAGAATACACCAGCTCTGAAGAAACTGTGACTTACGGCGTGGGACAAGGTTCAGTCATCGGACCGACTTTGTTCCTTATCTATATTAATAATCTCTGCAATATGAAAGTAGAAGGGGGCCATATAGTTTCTTACGCTGACGACACAGCCATTGTCTTTTCCGATACGACTTGGGACAAAGTAAGAAGAAGAGCTGAAAGTGGTTTATCTATAATAGCGGAGTGGTTAAATCAAAATCTTCTTACTCTAAACGCTTCCAAGACTAACTTCATTTGCTTTACCAAGTACAATAACACACAACCATCACCTAACTTTCAAATAAAGATCCACAACTGCTCCAATCCAACAAGCTCTGACTGTTCATGTGTGATGATTGATAGGTTACAACATACTAAATACTTAGGCGTCATGATAGATCAGCGACTTTCATGGCATATGCAAACCGAATTGATTATGAACAGAGTTAGGAAATTGATTTGGGTGATTAAAACTCTTCGACATGTCGCCTCTAACAATCTTCTTCAACAAATCTACACAAGTCTGGTCCAGTCAATACTCACATATTGCTTACCGTGCTGGGGAGGAACGACAAAAACAAAGTTTTTAGAACTAGAGAGGTCACAGAGATCTCTACTTAAAGTGATGTTTTTTAAACCCTATAGATTCCCTACTCAAAATCTCTACCAGCAATCTGATCTACTGTCTGTAAGGAAACTTTACCTCTTACAAATAATACTCAGAATGCACAAATCCCTCCCATACGATCCCAATAAATCTAAGAACAGAAGAAAACACTCTGTTGCACCAACAGTCTCAGTCAGATCATCTTTCGCCACAAGACAGTACGCGAGACAATCTGCCCACTTATATAATTTACTGAATAAGGAATTACACATATACTCCTTGAAGCCCCAAGACTGCAGGAAAGTTATTACAGAATGGTTAAAGGCTAAAAGTTATGACGAAATTGAGTCTCTAATATAATTATAAACAATTTAATATAGCCAGTACACTTGGTCATCTGCATTGTGGGTGGTTTTGTTGGTTAGTGGAAGATGTAGAAACTACTCCTTTCCGATCCCAAGACTGTCGTATCGTAGGGCTAACACAATACATGATTACTTTTCTTAAGCCATACCAGTATGTATAGAAATCTCACACACATGCACACAACACATACACTACCACACACTACACAACACACAAAAGAGCAACCCCAAGATTTTTCTATTCACAATTACATTGTATGCTAATGTTAACAGCATTTTATAATCATCATTATTACTTCTTCTTAATTTGTAAGCCTGAATTGTACTTTTTTCTTTTTTCCATCCAATTGCATAATGTTAGTTAATAACCTGGTGGAAGGGCGGAGCCACCTAATACAAGCAATTCTATGCTTAAAAGGCGGTTCCCAATAACATGTATGTTGATATACTTATGGAATTGAAATAAACAATTTTATTTTTTATTATTTTTTTTTTTGTACACAAAAGTCAGGTATATTAATGAGAGAAGGAAACTAGGAGATGAACTTGATATGTATTCATTATTAATTGAAAATAATATCAGTGAGTATAATAACAATATTATGAAATTGGAAACGGAAATGAATAATTTGAAAAAATCATTAGATATAATGACCGACAAGTATTTTAATGTCAAAAGTGAGTATCAGGAATACATTCTGGCTATGAAGGATCTGATGAGTCCAAACCCAATATTAACATCTGAAGATAATTCACTCAGTCCTCAGTCAGTCTGTACGCCCTCTCTTACTTCACTTGAGTCAAAAGAGATCAGTAGTTCCCTCTGCGCTCAAAATAATCAAAATAATATAAATAATGAAAATGTAAAATCTGAAGTAGTCATGTTTTGTGATGAATTAGGGAAATCAATGGGCCGGTTATTAAGTTCATATTTACAACAAAATATAACTAATTATTGTTTACCGGGATTAACTTACCCTAATATTATTAAAAAAATAAACAATTATAGTTTAGAGGGTATCAATACTCTAATAATTTTAATTGGTGATAGGGGAAATACGGACAGGAATGCATTCAAGCATTGTCTTGAACTGCTGAGATCATTAGATGTTAAAAACATAATTTTATTTACACTGCCATATAGCCGTAGTTTGTCACAGGCAGAAAATAACCTTAGATTTAAGCTTAATCAAACGATACATACATTGATGTATCATAATTCAGACAAGTTCCACTTAATGGACATAAATACATATTTAGAAAATAAGTTGTTATTGACATCAAATAAATTCTATTTGAATAGGTATTTTAAGAGACAGATAGCATCTTCGCTATCTTATTGTATTGAATACTCAGCCAAGAACTTGGCTAGCCACACTGCTTTTATTGGGCATAAATATGACAATAAGTGTCTTGAAACCTTGGAATATGTTCCAATTAATAATGACAACAATTTAAATTTAATTCTAGGACAATAGAGGAAATCTCTTGCAAATTAGATTCAAAAACTAAGGGGAAGTCTGTGTTCATGAATATTGTTCACCAGAATATTGAAGGCTTTTCAGGCAAAGAGTTACAACTGGAATTATTTTTAAATGAAAGAAATATTCATGTACTTTGTGTAACTGAACACTGGCTAAAAAAACACGAAATGATAATTAGTATTGATAATTACAGAGTTGTTAGTTCGTTTACTAGAGATTCTGCTATTAGAGGTGGGTCACTCATTTTAATTAATGAAAAAATAAAATCCAAAGAAAGAAAAGACATAGTAGCACTCTCAAGTGAGCGAAATATTGAGTTAGCATGTGCAGAGCTTGAGCAATTTATTATTATTAGCGTCTACAGATCTCCTTCTGGCGATTACCACCAGTTTGAATCTATTATGGAAGAAACCTTAAAAAAGGTATGTAAGTGTAAAAAGATGGTAGTTGTATGTGGCGATTTTAACATTAATATCTTGGAAAACTCCCAGAACGCGTTAAGGTTCCTTAATCTCTTTAAATCTTTTAACTTACAAAATCTCTTTAGAGAACCAACTCGCAAAACAGCCACATCAGCTACCTGCTTAGATAACATTTTTTCTGACGGTGATGTAAACGAGAAATCTATAATAAATTTCATTAAATCAGATCATACAGGTCAGCTAGCTAGATTTGAGCACCAACATATTCCATTAACAACAAATATTGTATGTAGACCAATCACGACATATCGATTAAAACATTTTAAAGGAAACATTAAAGATAAAATACCTCTTCTAGAGATGAATAATAACGATCATCCGAATGATCTCTACAGAGATTTGTTCGGAGTAATCAAAAGTGAATTTAACAATATTTTCACCAAAAAAACAATAAATGTAAATCAATTTAAAATTAAATTTAGTGATTGGGCTACACCTGGAATATACAAAAGTAGGAAGAAATTATATGAATTATACGATATAAAGGCATCTACTAGTGAGCCACAGGTAATTGAAAATATTAAGATATACTCGAAATTATTCAAGAAAGTATGTTTAATCGCCAAATCTAATCATATACGGGCTACAATAGAAAAATCTGATAATAAAATTAAGGCTACATGGAATGTCATTAACAAAGAAACCTGTAAAACGAGGTCACGTGATCGATCCTTCGACTTAAAAATAGATGATCAATACATTACCACTGATTCTGCAGTGGCCCATGCTTTTGAATCTTTTTTCACAAATATTGCAATTACTACTACGAGTGAATTAAATTCGTCGCAAAACGTAGCCGATTCCCTTCTTAAATCTTGTGTTCCTAAATGTAATGTAATCTTTAATTTTCAGTATATAGACACTGAAACAATACTTAAAACATTTAAACAATTAAATATAAAAAAGACTGAAGATCTCTGGGGCATTTCAACCAATATAATAAATTCAATAATGCCCACTATTGCGCCCTACCTTGCATTCATATTCAATAAATGTATAGATGAAAAACAATTTCCAAATCTTATGAAGTACAGTAAAATCATTCCGTTATTCAAGGCAGGGGACAAAAGTGACCCATCCAATTTTCGTCCCATCTCTATATTACCAGCGCTAAGTAAAATTTTTGAAAAAATATTATATATTAATCAACTGCTTTCACATTTTGCAGCCAATGATTTACTTCATAAAAAAAAGTTTGGTTTTACTAAAGGCAAAAATACAACAGATGCAGGAGTCGCACTAGTTAAACATATATTTGATGCATGGGAGGAGAAGCAGGATGCCATTGGTATTTTTTGTGACTTATCAAAGGCTTTCGATTGTGTTGATCATGAGACCTTGTTATTAAAGTTAGATTATTATGGTGTCTCGAATAGCTCACTTAGCTTACTTAGGTCTTACCTCACTGGCAGAGTACAAAAAGTAAACGTTAATGGCACCGATTCTTCTGGCGCCCCGCTAGTCATGGGAGTACCCCAAGGCTCGATATTAGGACCCCTTTTGTTCCTGATATATGTAAACGACCTTCCATACTTCATTGAAAATCTTTGTGAAATAGTATTATTTGCTGATGACACTTCATTAATTTTTAAAACTGACAGACAAAAAGTAATACTTGACGATGTGAATAATACCCTTTCTGTAATATTGCATTGGTTCACGAGTAATAACCTGCTACTTAATGCCAAAAAAACAAAATGTGTAAAATTTACGATGCCAAATGTAAGACATATAGACTCAAACATTATAATGAATAATGAAACTGTGGAAATAGTCAATACCACAGTTTTTCTTGGCATCACACTAGATAATAAACTACAATGGGGTTCTCATATCACAGCCTTAGCAGGAAGACTTAGCTCAGCTGCCTATGCGGTTAGAAAGATAAGGTCACTAACTGACGAGAAAACGGCACGATTAGTTTATTTCAGTTACTTTCATAGCGTTATGTCATATGGTCTGCTGCTGTGGGGCTCAGCTGCCGATATTGCAACTATATTTATATTACAGAAACGAGCTATACGAGCAATCTATTGCCTCGGACCCCGTGACTCGCTGAAAGAACTGTTTAAAGAAATTAATATTTTAACAGTTGCCTCACAATATATTTACGACAACGCCTTATATGTAAGGAAGAACCTAGACCTCTTCCAAAAAAAATCAGACTTTCACAACTTGAATACGCGAAATAAAAATAAACTGGCGATACCGAAACTAAGGCTTCATAAAGTCAGTAATTCGTTTGTGGGCAAATGTATAAAAATATATAATAAAATTCCTCAGGATTTGGCTGACCTGCCACTTGATAAGTTTAAAATAGAATTGAAAAAATTTTTAACTAAAAAAAGCTATTATAAAGTAGACGAATATCTTGATGATAAAAATGCGTGGGCATAATAATCTCTTGCTCTTGCACCCAGTTATTATAAATAAACAACTAAATATTAAAAAGAATAACGATAATCTACCTGAGTTTCTTGCTGGTCTCTTCTCAGGAGATTTAACTACCGAACCAGCGAAAGAATCATTTTCTAATGATTTATTTACTAAGTATCCTAATTTATTATGAATTATAATATTTTTGACAAATGTAGGTACATAATTATTGTAAAACTTTGACATTCATAAGTGCTCTTTATGTGCCTAAACTGAATAAATGAAATTGATTCTTTGATTCTTTGATTCTTTGATTCTGCCTACCTCTTCGGGGATATAGGCGTGAGTTTATGTTATGTATGTTATGTTTATATGGGAAAATCTTTTGAATATTATTCTGCCTATGGTCGCAGAATAATCTATGGTTCGTTGTAAAGTCGTATTTTGAATGTCTAACGACTTTCTTTACCTACAACCGCTCAATGCGCAAGGATCGACTTCCAGTTGCATTGTGTGAGAATGAATTACCTGGCCTATGGCGAATGGTATCTTATCATTTTCTTCTCCTTTTGCAGTCTGACCATGCCTACACTCTAAGCGTGTCTTGTGCAAAAGCAGTCCACAATGTTGGCGTCCGTCGTCGGCCGGACGGTCGGCTGGCACTCGGGTTTCCTCGCCGCGGTGAACAGAGCTTCGGGACCGTGACGTCACTACTACGTCATCACAAGAAGAGACGGGTACTACTAGTCGCTGGTGGAGATGTGATTGGTGCAACTACTTTGAATGAATCTCCGCATTACTACCAAAGTCCGAGCAGTATTCCTGTGCCTATCTTAAGTACTGAATAAGATGGCAATTATTACTGGTAAGATTCGGGCCTGATTTATTTAATGTAACGAAGTAGGTGTTGATGGAAGGGGAGGGGGGATTGGTCAGTAGTGAACACGAATCCACGTGATTATTCAGTCCCATGCATAGTAGGGGGTAATTAGGCGAGAAATACATAGGTACTTTTTTCAGAATGAGGCCGTCAAGCTGAGCACCACCATTGTAATATTATATGCGTTGTACGTCTTTGTAATGGTGACCCTCTTTCCTGAGACTTGACCTTTAGCTTACGAGCAGGCGAGGTGAAGTCAAATTCACGTGCCATAAATAAAAAAAAGGAATAGATATCAGAAAGCAACACTCTTACACAGTAGATGATAACCGTGGTTCAAATAAACATTTTCTTAATATTTGTTACTGGGTATAGTTGATATGTTTTTCTTTCTTACTGAATTTGGTTACATCAATTCAAACATTTTGTCTATTTTATAAAAAAAGAAAGTGGTAGGAAATTACTACTACAGTTGTTAATAAACAACTTTACCTAACTCATAATAAAATATTTCTATTCAAAATAAAATAAAATTCATTTTGTATTTTTACAGTTTGAAAGCTGATGACAGTTTCTAAGAATACTGCGTTGACAGCTACGAAATATTGAAGATGTAATAACGATTGTAACTATACCTACCAAGTGCCGGATCATTCGAGAATAAAGTTTACTGACAATAAAATAAAGTAAAAAATCGATAACCCTTAATTAAACATATCGATGAAAAAAATCATTGAACTTAATTTTATTTCAAAATTGTAGATAATAGTAAAACTATGACGTATTAGTAAGTTTAGTAATAGTTGAGATTTATATACCTTTTATACATTCTCGACACAATAGTGACAGTAACATTATATTTAATGCCTGAAATCGTCCCAAAAGTTTAATTATTTATTTTTATTAGGTTTTATTGTAATTAATTTAATTTAGTTTGTTTTTTGAGACTGAAAGGATATAAGTTCAGCCGCATATTAGTCGACTAGGTAGTCGACCCCAATAGAGTTGGGAAAAGGCTCAAAGAATGATGAGTAACAGGTCCAAATAAGTTGCAAGGTAAAAATCAGTCAACAAACTTATTTTCAATTGATCAGGTACGTAGTATAAAGACAATAATAAATTGTGAACAAGTGTGTGCAATAAAAGTGTTATGCGTGAATAGTTTTTTTAATCTTAATTGTTAATTGTTATGAATCTTAAAGGCTTAATTGTTCTGAATCATTTATCATCATGACACATTATTTCTAGTTTCAATCCAAGGCTTGTATCCTAGTGATATGGGTAATGGACTGCTAAGACGAGTCTTGGGTTCGATCCCAGGTTTTACCAGGGCAAACACCAATGACTTTTCGATGCTTTTCAAGGTTATGTGTGTATTTATCGCTGGTTTATAAGTGCCCGGTTAATGACAATAGGCTCGCCACCTATTACATTGGGACCTAAATATAAACTGGTTAAATGTGGGTGCTAGCACCCCTGCCTACCTCTTCGGGGATATAGGCGTGAGTTTATGTTATGCTAGTTTATGGTTGTATTGTAGAGTTGGAGTCCTGGGGTGAGAAGGCTAAGAGAGTCTCTGTGCTGTCAATGCAGAAGACAAAGAAGAGTTTCTCGGTCTTCCCACTGACAACACTAAATCTCTCCAGTGAGCTAGTAAGGTGTCCTACGGTACTTTTATACTACTTTTCCTAATAAGTAAGCTCTCTTAGCCTTCTCACCTAATATACCTAGCTTTTGCGCTGTACCTTTAGGAATTTATAGGCCTCCATAAAAATCTTGCCACAAGCAAAATAAATTTCTTAACTGTTGTCGTGTTTGTCACTAATGATTATCGAATTGCAAAAGCAAATAAAGCAATATGAATGTAGATATATATTATGTATTGAGCTTAATTGGCATAGAGATAACAGGTTCGATTCTCATGCAAAGTGGTAGGTATAACAAGCGAAAATACAGATACAAAATCTTTGGTGATTCATCACACCTGCCAGTTGAAATTCAAAATTCATAAATCATTTATTCCGTATAGACCATTAAACGGAATTTACGAAACGTCAGTATCAACTTCACTGACGGATTTTTCACAAAACTAAAGGAGAAATCTGCAATGTAAACTCTCAGATGCAGCCAGAAGACGATGATGATGATGACTGTCTGCAAGATGTAATGTGACTAATGTGTAGGTAGGTATAGATGTAATAAATACATACACAAATTCTCCAATGACGTGTTCTCATTACCATTTTACAACATGCAATGTCTACATGCACTGAAAACCAGCCGTGTGAAAACGTATGAGTTACGACACGACAACGCTACGGGAAGTGTGAACATTCGGTAAATTTATATTTAGGAAATCAATAATTGATTTGCTAAAGGACTAACTGAGTAAGGACGCTGTAGCTGAAGATGTTGCTTCCACAGCTAGGCCTCCGTAGAAAGTCAATTATAAAACATGTGAAGAAATAAATACATTGGTGTAAAATTGGTTGGTTTAGAATGAGTTTCTGACTAAATAACTAAAAGGTTAACAAATTACAAGGATAACGGCAAGGAGATGGCTACTTCGTCTCTACTGAATACCGTGGCTAATAATTACCTTATGTTGTACTTCTGGCGGTGAGTAAGGTAGCCATTCCATGGCGAATTCGCGCACGCCAAGAAACTTTTCTTTGTCTTTTGCTCTGAAAGCACAGAAACTCTCTTAACCTTAACCCCTGCCTCTCCCTTTCTCCTCTATACTCTGTCTAATTTAGGATGATAATTTTGACAGTTCACGTCTATGAAGTAACGTATTTTTATGAACAAATTAAGACCTCCAAAATTATCGTAATTCATAGACAAGTACCGCCCACTTGTCGTAGAGTAGTGCCTTGCAAGATTAAAACATAATTGACTGTAGACAAACGAATCGAATAAATCGAACATAATCTATTAATTTATGAAAATAATTTTATGTTTAAGTACTTATCCACTACAATTTTGGTAATATAATTAACTAGATATAATATAAAACATAAATATTATACTTTAAATGGCAGTAACTGTAGCAATTATCAATCTATATTTGCAGTTCAGTGCGATTAGGTAATGCCGCACCGCTCTAATGAGGTGTCACCTTAAGTAAACAAATATTTATAAAATTATAATACCCTAAGTACATAAAATAATAAGAAATAAATGTTTTACTATTTATGTAACATCGATACCATATTCTACGGGAACGATAATCGAATATCGAATAGATTCATTTACGATTGTACTGTATGGGGTACCCTACTTACACCTGTCAAAATTATCATCCTATATTTGACAAAGTATATATGGTTTGTAGCACGAGTGAGAGAATAAAAAAAAGCCGACAACAATAATTAAGTATTTTTTATGAAGTATAATATAACGTTGGTTTTTACGTGCGGTTGGCAAAAGAATGCGCACAATTTTTCCTTATGGATATTCCTATCGTAATATCATTTACATGCATAGTTATGGATTGAGGTATGAAAGACAGGTGGCAAATTACGATATGATTATTTAATACCACTCAGGTGGCAGACAAGTACACGGTCTACCTGATGAATAGTGGTTACCGTGGCCTATGGACGTGTGCCATACCAGGGGCATCACATTAGGGCCTGGGGATGACGGGTGGAGCCGCCTATCAATCTAGCAGAAGCAGACAGGGACACACATAAGGAGAAGAGGGTCATCTCATAAGAGATTTCCTCGGGTCTGCCGGGGTGCGTGAGATATGTCATGTATCTCACCTCCGGTAATCAAGGACCCATTGACGGCGTGCATTTTGATCGGTTCGAGTCTTACATAATCACCTCCACAGATTTTGGTAGAGGTGGTATCCATGGAGATTTTGTGCACGTAAAAAAGGGCATCACATTCGCGTTCTCGACCCCGTGAGGTACCTTCTAATGCCCATATTAAAAACCACACGCGTAGCAGTTCGGGAACGTTCTACCGCTACACCACTTAGGTCGTCGGCATAAATTTAGTTCATAGAAATACTAATTTGTGTGTTATTCAGCTTCAGTGATACAATCGTTAATTACTATTATTGAGCAACACCCCCAGCCCTGTACAGCCTGCCCTTCGATGGACTACAGGAGTTGAGCAACGTGCGCCTGTTCGTGATACAAAACTAAAGTAATTGAGTTACTCACTTCTTGTGTGGTGAAACATCCTTGCGCGTTGCGGGCGAAGTCAGTGTTGTGTAGGGACTAGTGGACAGTGAATGGTTTAAGGATCTACAGTGGTGAGTGTTCATTTATTTATATACAGTAACAGATGATGACATCATTTAGAAAACAGGGGTCAGCATGGGTCTGCCGGGGTGCGAGGGATATGTTGGCTACTATCTTACCTGCGGCAACTAAAGAGTCAATAAAGATGTGAAAGGGGGTGAACCTATTGTCGGGCCATGCATCTGAGGCAGAAGGCTGTATTTATCTATATGATGTTAATCATCCCTATCTCTTAGTCGCCTTGTAGGACACCGCATGGGAAGAGATAGTATGGGCCAATATGTGTGAGTTTGGAGACATCGGTTCCGCTTTGAAAGTATCGTGTCTCATTTCTACTGTTTTTTTGCTGTTCTGTGGCTATTAACATAATTTTACAAGGTTTTACTTACATTTGAAGGGTCGGTAGCTTTTTTTTATTAATAATTATTTTGCGCAAAATTCCCACGGATACCACCTCTGCCAAAATCGGTACAGGTGATTATGCTTGATTGCCGGCAGTGAAATTATACAAGACATAATTATCTCTCTCGCTCCCCGGCAAACCCGGGAGCGTCAATAACTGAGTGGTTAAGAATTTGACTTCGACAATCGAGAAGTCTCGGGTTCGATTCTTGGCTATTACGCTACCGACCTAAACTCACTCCATACACAAGAAATTTCACATAGCTAGAGGGGTTTCCAGAAATACTAGTAATTTTAATTCACTAGTACTTATTTGAAAAAGAATTCTGACAGAATATTATTATGTAACCAATATGTATTTTCAAAACAGTATTTTTTAGTAGCTCATCAATAAGAGAAGGATGATAGTCATAATATTGATATGCGTGGCGTGCGCCGCCTACGTGCTATGGAACCAACACAACAGAAAATCAGATGAGCCTCCGTTGCTGCCCGGCTCTTGGCCTATCATTGGTCATGCACTCAACTTTATTGGCAACAGCTGTAGTAAGTATATTTTAATTTTTATAATAAATTTTATATTAATTTGAATAAATTTTTTATAAAAAATAAGTTTTATAACTTGATAGAGATAAGTTTGATTTCTTGAGAAAACTCATGTACTTATGTGATGTAATACCGTGCTATGCTATAGAGTCAAGTATTTTTCTGTCTGCTTTCACACACAACCCACTAAAATGATTATAATTAAATTTGACACAGGAATAGAATATACCTAGAGATAGGAAAGTACGTGGGCTGTGTTTAGTTGCTTTCTAGATACGACAAGGGACCTTTGTAGCGTCACAGACAATACGTCTCTGTTTACATCAGAATTTTCTATAATGAACTAGCTAAGTTTCTTTAATTTTTTCAGAATTGTGGGTGACCATCTGCGACTGTGCTGAACAGAGCTACCCCCTCGGAGGAGTGGTCGCAGGGCGTATCGGCCCTCGTACAGTTTACAGTAAATAGTAATTTAGTCATATACATCCTCCTAATAATAGTAATAATTAGCGTACAGGAGACATTATGATTTCGGTCATCAGATGATTAATTTTACGGCTAAGCATTGTCCCTACAAAAGCAAAGGACAGTACTAAACTTAATGAACATGATAGTTCTTGGAAGAGTAAAAGATCATGTCAAAATTCTGATCAAAGTACAATTCGTACAATAAAACAAATGAAAAGTATCTTTGAAATCTTAAAAAAATGATATTTATCAAATATCACAGTGTGAGATCTGATATATCGCTCACTCCAAGCCCAGTGAAGGCCTCCTCAGGTGTAAGATTAACCTCGGTGTCCACATCTTTCCCCGAGTAAATCAAAAAATATCAGAAATTACCCCCAACTAATTCAATAGGTAAAAAGTATGTGATGTATGTGTGTATAGATCAAAAAAATTCAACTCAAAATAATATTGATAACTCACTTGTACTTTTCCACAGTATTTTTATTTCTTAATAGACCTGACCGGTTTCGCCTTACGGCATCCTCAAAGGTTTACAATGACATACAAGCCTATTCCCTTATAAACATTTGGGGATGCCGTAAGGCGAAACCGGTCAGGTCTATTAAGAAATAAAAATACTGTGGAAAAGTACAAGTGAGTTCTCAATATGTGTAACAACAAATTCCACCAAGTGCCATCAATCAACAGTATAAATAGTCAAAATAATATGAAAGGACCAGATACTTTTGACACTAATAACCACAGTTTCGAATACTACATAGCTATCTATCGCTAAGTGGATAACGAGTAATACATTTTCAAAATATAAAAATGATTGCAGTTGTGACAGATCCCGACGACATGTTCACGGTAGCAAACACATGTCTAGAAAAGGACGATTTCTACGACTTCGCAAAACCTTGGCTAGGTGAAGGCCTAGTCACGGGGAAATGTAAGTTTTGTACAACTTGGATTATTCTTATGAACTTGCTACTAGCAAATATCTAGACTAAGTAAATGTTTGTAAACAGACCAAGAAAAAAGAGAAAAACTCCCGAGTTTCTTACCGGAGTCTTGTCAGGCCAGAGCCGTGTTTCGAACCGGTGGTGGTCCATTTACTAAAGTAACTTTTAATATACGAGTAGTCACTGTAGTGGAAAAACGGCGATAACTTCAGATGGGTTTGATGGATTGAGATACTATTTGAAGCACTGAAAAGCTTAATTCACTGTCTACAAGATGGTATAGATTTATCGTTTAGATGTACACTTCTACTGTAGGTTTAATTTTATACAATAGCAGCGATATACGATGCGTGTTAAACTTTGTGGGGAGTTCTTAGAAAATTTACTAAGTAACAGAAGGTAATTTTATCCTAATAATATCATGTTCTGCAAAAGTCATACCACGAATACGAATATATTAATATATAGTACGAATATCAATCAACCGATAAAACATACTACTTTATTTCAATATAATCTAAAAACGTCTGGTCTTTTATCATAAACTAGCTGACCCGCGCGACTTCGTCTGCGTCACCCCGTTTTTGCAACATTTTTCATTCCTGCTCCGCACCTGTTAGTCGTAGCATGATGTTATATACATATAAACCTTCCTCTTTAACCATTCTATCTATTGAAACAAATCGCATCAAAATCCGTTGCGTAGTTCCAAAGATTGAAGCATACAAAGGGACAAGAAAAATAGGGACAGAAAACGCGACTTTATTTTATACTATGTAGTGATGATAGTGAAGTGGTCAAAAAGGGAAGTGTCATCAGGCGTCACGGATATTTTTAAACCACTTAGGTGGCAGAGAAGCAAGCGGCCCACCTGATGGAAAGTGGTTATCGTGGCTTATGGACGTTTAAAATACCAGTACATTCGTGCTGCCAAGTCTGAGTCTCTGTGTTGAAGAAGACAAAAAAGGATTATTCTCTTTAAAAAAATTTGACTGAAGATTCTTTTTTATTATTTTCTTCTACCCTATTCTTTATTACCAACCCTAAGTACCTACTTTAACTAATTGTTGTAAATGTTATTAGTATCAATATGGAGAAACCATCGCAAGATTCTAAACCCAGCCTTCAGCCAGGTCGTTCTGGACCGGTTCATGGGTGTTTTCAACAGTCAGTCCAAGAAGCTCGTTGCTGCCTTGGACAAGGAAGCCGGGAAAGGATCCTTTGACCACTGGATGTACACCAGAAGTAATGCCTTGGAGACTATTTGCTGTAAGTCGTTTAAGTTCGTCATTTTTGAAGACGTTAGCTTAGCTTAGTGGTTAAGGAGACGGTCTTGCGATCTAAAGATCTCGGTTCGAATTCTGGTCATTACACTACCAACGAGAACCAAGTAGTCATAGAGTCATTGAGCTTATTTGGAGGGTTTAGAAGGAATATTAGTAATTCCGGTCACTAATATTCTTAAAAAAAATTAGTGGGTATATTAGGGAAAGCCTGGAAAGGTACATATTGCTCATGATAACCTATATCCACGCGGGCAGAGCCGCGGGCAACACATAGCTACTCATACAATAATTAAAATATAAATTATGCATATTAAAAAATATTATTCACTTTCAGTGACAGCTCTAGGAGTGGATTTCACCGATTCGCTACTGAACAACAAGTATTTTGACGCAGCCGAGTTCATATTCAACAGCTTAGTGGAACGCTTCACCAAGATCTGGTGGCACAGTCCGTACACCTTCAAGTTTAGCCTCCTCAAGAAGCGACAAGATGACTGTCTCAAGATAGTGCATAAACTGTCCGATACGGTAAGAATCGTTTACATGATATGGCGACGATTATGAGATGTGGCAGCGTGTTAAGATAAAAGAAGTATGGCCACTTACCCACAGCAGTTGATGCTTGTTTGCTCAGCGGTTTGTGTGCAGCACATAAGTTGATAGGAAATTTTCCCGGTGAAGTCCCATCCTTTGTATTCTGCGATCAGGATCCGGGGTTCCACATGTCATGGCCGTATTCCTCCCTTAGGATAGTAACACAACACTCATAATATCCGTAATAGACACGATCCGATAGCGAGCGGATAAAGGCGATACAACGCAATGACAGTGCTTACGCGCGCGCGTCAGGTCCGTACTAAATCTTTATCGATTGCACGGCGACAGTACAACCAACTACCCTCATTTAATTTATTTCCTAACAAGGCTTATAAAGTGGGCGGTACTTGTCTATGAGTTACGATAATTTTAGTAGTTAATTTCTGAATAAAAAAATCCGTTACTTCATTGACGTGAACTGTCAAAATTATCATCCTAAATTAGACAGAGTATAATTAATTTCCGTACACTACCTACCTGTATGTTTATCCGCATTCTAAAATACTTACATATTACAAGTTCATGCTATGCTTCCTAGGGCCTAGATAGTGGTGTGAGGATTGTTACAGAATATTTTTATGCCACTAAGGTGGCAGATGAGCACATGACCCACCTGGTGAAATGTGGTTACCGTGGTCTATGGACGGACACCTGGGGCGGCACACTCTTGCTGCTGACCATGTAGAAATGCGGAGAGAGGGGGGTAGGGCTGAAAGTTAGGTTATAATAAGTCAGGGTATTCTGAAGGGCAGAGGTACTTTCCCAGTCGGACTACTCAAACAGAGGATATCGTCATATCATACATCTCGTAAAATTAACATTCGATTATATATTATTATTACTTGTTTTTATAAGAATGTTGTTGATACAAATAATTATTTATGTTTTACAGGTTCTTCAAAAAAGAAAAACTGAATTTGATGGCAATACGTGTGCTGAGAGGAGCATAATACCAGGTAAGTTGATTGGAATTAAATTAATTTATGAATTGAAAATGTGACTACATAAATGCATAAATTCGTGATGAACATAGCCAACTCTTGGAATAGTCCCTGTCGTGGACAAAATAAGGCAACTTCTTCGATTGTATGTGATGGATATCCAAAGACGCAAAAAATGAGTACGCTGTCAAGAAAACTCTTAACGTAACCGACCGTGTCTGAGGAAGGGAAAGACCACTCACCATTTGGTAGAGCAAGGAGATGGACCAGAACAGTCTTAACACTCAGCCAAGCCTCAGGTAATACTGGCCACATAGAATTTAAAGGAGTTCCATGATTTTTGCCGATCCAATTTTTTTTATGGAACGCTCCAAACGAAGTTTTCACCCCACAAAAAGCGTAAAATTCTGATATCTAAATCTTAATGTAACCTAATCAAATTCTACAGGTACCAGGTTCAAAGCCTTCATGGACCTCCTGCTAGAACTGTCACTAGAGAAAGGCGTCTTAAATGACAAAGAGATCAGGGAACACGTGGACACCATGATCGTTGGCGGCCATGACACCTCAGCCAATGTTCTCATGTACACTATGCTATTGCTGGGAGCGCATCCACAGGTGCAGGAAAAGGTTTATGCTGAGTAAGTACTTACTTCACACATAAATACCATAATATTTACGCCTGTAACTTCCCGAAGAGTTCGACTGAGGTGTAAAAATAACATCCACATTTCACCAACTATGATTTTCGGTCCCCGTATAGTTGAGGAACTTATTACTGTCAGGTGGACCTTTGCACATTTACTGTCGAATGACGAACTGCCTTATAGGTGTCCAGATTAAAATTTAACATTATGACTATAACTGAGAGTTAGGCTCTTTGTAACTGTTCGTTAACCAGCAAATGGTTTGATAATTTTAAAATTTTTGGAACTTCAGGTTAAGAGAAGTATTTGGTGATGGGGATAGAGATGTCGAAAAACAGGATCTATCGCAGCTAGTGTACTTGGAAGCTGTGATCAAAGAGAGTATGAGGATCTACACCATCGTGCCGGTGCTCGCCAGGAAACTCGATAGGGATGTCAAACTTAGTGAGTACAGATACTTCCATACTAATTAGGTGCAAAAGTAACTAGCTGTTACGCTTTCATGTCTAAGCCCCTTTACTGACATAGACTGGAGCTGAAGGACATGGAGGACATACTTGCAGAAACCAAAATCCAAGTGGGCCCTTCCATTTTATTTGTTCGTATCAATGTATGAAAACGTTTGTAAATTCTGAATGGAATTAGCCACCACGCATGTCTTAAACAATTTAATCCATAATGTTTTCCTGCAATTTCTAGAGAACTGCACACTCTTGGCTGGCCGGACATGCTTCATGTTCGTGTTTGGTCTCCATCGACACCCAGTGTGGGGTCCTGATCGAAATGTGTTTAGTCCAGAGCGCTGGCTAGACCCATCCCGGTTTCCGGAAAACCCCAACGCTTTTGCTGCTTTCAGTTTTGGAAGAAGGATGTGTATAGGTATATTTTCTAAAAGTGTATTAAAAATGCCGCTGCATGGGCCAAGTAGGTGTCATTTGAGCATAAAATGCTGCACCACGATTACGACGAATCAATCGCTACCATAGATACCGAAAATCTTGTGAAGTGGAAAAGCAAAGCTGGAAGGTATACCCTCGGTCTCCTCCTCGCTGCGCTGCCTTTTTCCGGCAGCGCTGCCTTCGCGCGACGATGTCGCGCCGACATCCATGTCGGATTCGGTGGAAGGCGCAGGTGTAGGAGGCCTCGACAGCCTCGACAGCCTCACGGAACGACGACGGGACTCACCCGTCTCCTCCACGCGCTCACGCGCCTGTCGCTCAGGAGCTTGGTCCCGGCGCGACTCACTCTCCCTGCCAGTGCTCGACATCATCCTCAAAAGGACAGTGCCGTCACCGTCGGAGATCTCAAAAAACACAGTACACTGCTTGCCGCAAGATACGCTTTTCCGGATTCGGTCACCCAACGTGCCACTCTGTTACGGTGGTCACGTTGGGGTCCAGGGCACACGACGAGGACGTACCGGAAAGCTCTTGGGGCGTGCCCCAGGAAGGTATACCCTGAACTTCGGAGGATATGCTGAAGTGTTTCGTTCATTGTTTAAGAAAAGCAGTTTAGGGTAAGGAGGTAGTGCCTGCAAATTACATATTTAGTGCCTTATTTCAAAGGTCTATCAGTAGTCCATCGCATCATCCATTGCTTTATTTTAAATTCATGGTATCATCCTATAAACGAACATACCCAATTTAACGTCCAATATAATCTTTTGCAGGGAAAATGTATGCCATGATGTCTATGAAGACGACGCTAGCGCATCTGATCCGCCGTTTCCGAATCACCGCTGATGACTCGCAGCTGCTGCTGAAGATGGAGGTTATGCTGAAGCCAGTCGTTGGATATTATATCAATATAGAGAGGAGGACATAGCTAACATTTTTAGAATTAGAACTCTTCATAATCACTATTTATTCGAAGCTTTTGTGTACCCCGGAGATCATTTTGACACGATATAAATAAATTTAAAATACTTGTTTTGATTTGATGTGAGCATAATCAAATGTTTGATGAGAGATGCTTTTCGGATACGTTTTTGCAAAGTATCTGTATTCGGTCACCTGCCACTAAGACCTCTGTAGGTAATCTGTGCCTCTGTGAAGAAAGGTCATTGAAACACACGTTCGAGACGGAGTGGTACAGTGTCACTGTGTCAGGACCTCATCACAGGTATTGGAGTCCATTTCTTGCTGTCTCGCAGAAGAATAAAGATATTTGATTAGACCATAATCACTATTCTTAATTTCATCCATAACAGTTTAGTCATTTTTAAGTTTGAGTAATAAATATTATTTCAATTATCAATCCAACCATGTTCTCAAACATTCTGTCCATTTTTATATTAGTGTAAAAAATCGTTACGTAGATTTTGTATCAAAGATGTATTTAATAATATACCAATGTAAATACCTTTAATAGATATAATGATATCTTAATTATTATTAATTTTACCTATTGTTGAAAACATTAAAATTGGTTTTACCTACCGAGTTTGGGCTCATATGTTTTGTTTTAAGTTGAAGTTATTATGTGCATTACATGATATTCCTGGTTCAAAGATGGAGCCAGAACATGGCCATAGGAACTCTTAGGAGATAGCCGGAAAGTGGCCAAAAAAACTCTCAGGAGTTTGTCGGAAGGTGGCCAAAGGAACTTTTAGGAGTTAACCAGAAGGTGGTCATAGAAACTCCTAAATTAAATAAAATAAACCTACCGAGTTTAGGCTCCTTTTGTTTTGTCTTGGTATTCAGGGTCTGAGGATGACATCAGAAGGTGGCCATAGGAACTATTAAACTAAGCAAGATAAACCTACCGAGATTTGGTTCTTTGTTTCTCTTACTTGTTTGTCTTGCATTCGTTTTCCTATAAAAAAAGGATCATCAAAATCGGTTCACTCAGTTGAAAATTAAAGTGGCAACAAAAATAAAAATACATTTGAATTGAGAACCATCTCATTTTTTCGTTAACAAACGATCAATACAATACTCTTCAAATTACAAATAGGTTTAAAGGATATTTATTTTTAAAAAGACAATAATATTGCGACCAAATATGTTAGGTATTTTGTCGTTGAAAATTGCATGCGGACTAGATAAAAAGGAATACTTGGCAGTTAGATTAACAAATTAACAATGTTCAGTTAGGTACAATGATAATGGTGACTTAAACATATTGAGAGTAGTAGAGATATATCTACAAATAAAAAGAAAAGTTTTAAAAAAAGAAAACTCCATTAGTTAAGATAGTTAAAAAAGTAGATAGCACTGTTTTTTTAACACAAACAAATAACAAAACAAACAAAAAGTAAACAATATTGTGGCAACTTTTTATGAAAACACATGTTAAAAAAATTAAGTAGTTAAGCTAATTAACTGACAAGTAGTGGTTTGATACCAATTATTAGTATTCACTAGCAAACCCGGCGAACTCCGTTTCGCCATGTGAAAAATTATCTGTTGAAATTTTTCCTGAATTTTCTTTGCTATAAACCTTACGGAGCCGGAGACCTTTGCAACGAAAAACTGCAAAACCGTGGAAATCGGTTCGTGCGTTCTGGAGTTATAGCGTCAGGATGGAAAACCCGACTTATTTTTATATAGTAGACAATACGTTTCTAAGCAGAAAAGTATTTTTATACTGAGTATTTGAACAAAGCTTATTAATTTTTTTTTTACGTTTTGTTTCTACGTTTGTTTACGTTTTTTTAAGTACCTAAACAAATGGATGTTTCCGGACCTCTTCTCGAGCATTATATCTTCCATATCTATCCCTCTCCTCCCCATGACTCCTCAATGATCCGATATGTGGTAGTTATTGAACTAAGTAAGTTTCCGTGCGATGAACATGACGAGTATGTACTTGAATAATACCAGCATGGACAGCGTCATGTAATGTATTATACGTAATCTGCAAATAAAACTCAAGTTAATATCAAATGTGGTGTAAGAGATTGCATAGTCGCGAATCAACGAATTGTAAATTATCGAAATTCAAATTATTAACAGCTCTTTGTGGAAGCAGAGAAAGTATACCGATCAGGTGGTATAAAGGTGTCGTAATCGTAAAATGCGGTAAACAGAAAAATGCGCTGACGATATACCTAACTGCGAGAGAATTTCGAGTTTCACTGATATAAAACCCTGTATTGAATGGTCTGGACTGGGTGAAAACAGTAGGCCATAACCTCTCAATATTAGTAGAGACCTATGTCTAGCAGGGGAGTGCAATAGGGTAATTGATTGATTTAATTAGGAGCCCAAAGACCTCGTGTCAGTGATTGACCATAAAGTTATACTTAGAGGAATAAAGTGCGCGAATGACATACATATTGTAGTACAAAACCTAGGCGTGAGAAAGTGACAGGATATACAAACAGCGAAACGTTTGTTTATAAACCATTATCAACTTTGGCAGGAATAGATAATGCGTAGTTGTCAATGTTTCTACACTAAGTGACAAGTCACTGACATTTTAAATTCCATATGGAGTTTGTGGGTCTATTTGCACTGGTAATATTAATATCTATATTTTGAACGGTCTCGGTGTATTGGATATTTGATGAAGCAGTAAGTGTACTGGCTCGAACTATATAATATGACACCTGTCAAGAAGTTTGCCGAATATTATAAAGTAGTATACTACTATGATTTTACCTCTTCATACGTGTTCTAGCACGTGGTAAGCTCTCGTCTTCTTGCCTCAGAATGAACTTGCGCGCACCGATGTGGAAGTTCGATATATGTTCCTGCCAACTAACAGACATCTTCTATTATCTGATAAGAAATTAAAGAATTACTTCAATGGTTAAATGGAGGTGAGAAGCCCGTCTTGTACCTAACAGTTGCAGCAACGGGGGATGTTAGTCGTTGTTTCCCATTCTACTTTTAACTCTGAGGACTCTAACAAGCAACTTACTGAATTGACGGTCCAATGTTAAGGTTTTAAAAAAATATAAATAAAAAACCCCCGACACAAAAAGTACATCGAAAAAGTAAAAAATCATTCCAACATGTTTCTAACCAACCAAGGTCTCTCCAATTATTCAAAGATTATTATTTACTATACAAATATTTGAAAAATTCGAAGTGAAGGTTAAAACAGTCTTTGTGCTGTCAGTATAGAAAACAAAACAGAATTTCTCGGTATTTGCCACTGATAACGCAAAACCTCGCCTGTTAGTTCTGGTTCCTCTACTTTCCGCCGGAAACACAACACAAGGTCATTATTAGCCGCGGTATTCTGTAGGGTACGGTAGTACCTCCTTCTAATTGCTCAATTAGGACGGAGATACCTTATTGTCCTACCTCCATTAATAGTAAAAATCGCATCACATTACATTATTATTTTTAAAAATGGAATTGTTAACTCACTTGATATCTCTAATATCTAGGTAGAACAAATGTCCGTCTGTCTCTTGCAGTTTCTTTCTCAGGCGCTGCATGTTGTGACTAGCGTAGTTTAGGTTAGAACATGCAACACAACCCAGCACCTTGGACATTAGGCTTAGGCGCTGAGCCACTGTTATGAAGCTAATCCTAGAAATAAATGTATTTGTGAGCAGTGGTGGAGTTACAATTGAAGCGTTTGGCTAGAAGTTAGGTCTTTTTTTTTGTTTTTTATGCTACGTAGGCAGACAAGTACACGGCCCACCTGATGGAAAGCGGCCTTTTATTTATACTGTTGATTGATTGCACTTGGTGTACTTCTCAGTGGAGAAGTACAAATGTGTTATTAATAATGTATAGGTCGATTTCGCTGCAAGATCTGCCGTGTTAATCTTCTACTAGTTAGTATTTATTCTGTTCTGTGGTAAAATCATTTTTTTATACAACTTAGGTGGCAGACACGTACACTCTGCCCAGATGGGCAGCGTTTAGAAAACCAGAGCCAGGGTCGTCACATTCGTGCATCCAACCCTGTAGAGGGTGTAGCACAAGAGAGGAGGCCAGGGGAGAGGGGGAGGAGTGAAGGTTATGAGAATTTCTGTGTTGTCAGTGAAGAAGACAAAGCAGGGTTTCATACCATTACATAGTGGCGACAACTTAAGCCCTCGGTCTGCCCACTGACAACACAAAACCTCTCCAGTGAGCTCTGGTTACCCTACTCACCGTCGAGAATATAATCGGACTGCTTAATGCATAAGAAACGGCTGCTTTATGCTCAAAATACTCACGGTTTTTTTATGCCACAGATATTTTTGATATACTCCAAGATGTAAAGCGGTATTGTCTGCGATGTGAATTTCAAGAACTTGTACACGTATCTGAAAAAGACTTGCAGTGTTATGTAATGACTAATTGCGAAAAGTAGCTAGTGACATTTCGTGAGAGCCTTACTACCGCCACTTAAAAGTAATATTATTTCATACTAGTGTTATATGATTAAGTGGATATGTTTAATTGTTTAGTTTGATAGAATTTACACTTGTCGTACAAGATACAGCACAATCGACGACGAAAACGGTCTGAGTCTGAATCACACTATGAAAGTGAAGTATTTCCTTCTTCTTACAGTCCCGGGTCCTTTAAGCGGGGCGTGAATAAGCATCTGATGAGGCCGTCAAACTGAGCATCAACATTGAAACACTTTACGTGTTTGTCATGGTGACCCTCGTTCCTGAGACTGCCTTGCGCTTACCATTCGCGATGCACGATATATGATATGCATGATATATTGATAATATCATGCATCGCGAAAATCGAAATCTTCGACGTGGAATCCGGTGATTCAAAAAACTTTGCCTAGTGTTGTTTCGCGGCCCGTAGTGGTGGCAAACAATGACACTGTAGTGTAGTGTGTCGTAACAAGTGCGGTGTGAGGGTAGTCAAACAAGAAGCTTCACCCTCCCCGCAACCCTCAGTGTTCTGACAATACATATTCCAGTCAGCTCCTGACCACGGCTAGTGCAACCTGGCCGAAAGGTCAGGTTGCACAAATCAAAAGGTAAATTATTGTAGTATTTACCATAAAATCGCGTTAATACCCGGGTTTTGCTTAACATATTGTGAAATAAAATTACTTTAAAGATATGGTTGCAGGGCCCCTTATAGCTAATCGGACCCACCACGATGTGCACAAGCGATTTTATTTTGGGTATGCCATCTGAATCGTGACAGGGATGGAACTACTCAAAGTATGGTTACCTGTTGCTAGCACCAATGAGTAAGGGGTAATAAAGCACGTTTTCCATAGGGCAGCGCAGGCCAGTGCGCAGTATGATGTCACGGAACTCGCCCCACGTGATGGGGTTCTCCTGAGACCCACAGTAGTACACGCGCGCCTCCGCCCGCCTGTAGTGGCGAAGCATAAATTAACAAACTGATACAGTTTAAGTATGATTTTCTCCACCATACCTACTCCAACTTCTGTATATGATTCGTCAAACTTTTGTGTTATAAACCTATCAACTTTTCAGATATAGCCGACTGTGCAGTGAGCATATTTAATTTTAATTCATTTGACGTTTTAAATCAAGTAACGCGGTAATTTGGAGGCTGTTGCTGTATTTTAGGAAGACTTTATGATCAAAACTCTATATTTGTCTGCTTTGTTTGTTGTCTGATGTAGCAGTCCGAATTTCTATTTTAATGTAGAGCTTCCCTTGGATATATCTATCTATATATATATATATATATATATCTCCCCTATAATACAAAGTCGCCATCTCAGTTTAACAATGCTGCACTTCACACACCTGAGTGAGACACGATGGGTAGCGCTGATTTCCAAACAGCTTATTTCTAACCGACACCGAAAACCGGATGGATGATCACAGCCCCCTCACACTTTTTTGTTTCCTTGCAGAAGCTCGCTATCTGGTCCACCTTCCGATTCTTTAACTCATCTGTGCCGAGCGTGTCCGAGTCCAACATATTCCATCTGATCAATGAGTATATATGGGACACTCGGTCTGCAGGTGGCAGCTGGTCTACTCGTTTTCCATGTACTCCGGATAATTGGGATCGGTCTTGACTCCTATCACTGTTAGGTGTCTGTTTAGTCCGCTTTGCCCTATTATTATCTCAATGACGAGCCTTATGATTGTTCTAGATTCCAAGTAGCTTAGTAAGTGATTGTTCAAGAGGATTTAATGCTACTTACTTGTCTGTAGCAGTCTCCCAACCCACAGCAATCATATTATCGATGGCCACATCCACTGGTATCATATCGCCCCTGACATTCGGGTCTGCGTGTAAGACCCGTAGCAAGCCCTGGCCTGCGCCGACGACAACTCCTGACGGCCCCGCTAAGCCTTCTATCCAACCAGGTATAGGAGCTCGGTAGGCTGATACCACTGAAATCATAATATTATGATATCGACCAGTGCTCAAAGGAAGGCTCGAATGGACAGTACTAGCCTCTCACATAGGTACTATAAAAATGAATGATTTATAACAAGATAATACCAACCAATAGAAGGTCTGAAAATGGTGACGGAGTAGTTCCGGTGTAGTCTCTGCGCCACTGCGACCTCCGCCAGAGCCTTCGTGAATATGTACGTGTTTCGCTTAGGGTGGATAAGCCTGAATATAAAAGTAACACGTTTATTACTAGAAATGTAACATACCTATTGGCATTGACAGCTTCTGTGGCGTGGCGATAGATAATTCCTCCTCTATGTACGTAGGAGGCACGGGTTCGAGCCCCGTCGTGTCTGGTCTCGGTTGCCATACGAACCTTATGGGAATTGTTGGGAGGCACAAAAAGTTTAACAACTGGTCTAACTGTAATGCTTCAATATAACCAATGGATTTAGAGGTCTGATGGCTGTAGTTTTACAGAAAATATCAAAGTTCAGCCAGACCCGATGTTAGATTGGTAAAGGTAGAATCCAGATTCTGAGGTGAAAGCGTCGAATGGAACTGGAATGAATGCTAGGATAACCGAACATTGTATTCGTTAAAACAAATTTAGTAAGCCCCAATTTATAGTTGCCGAGTTTAGGGGGTTTGATACCGTGTATATTTTGCTGACACGGACACCAAAGAGACGAAGCTGTCAGATAAGCAGCGCGGCGGTAGGTGTTTTGAATTTCAGGTAACCGATGAGGCCGTCAAGTCAGCCACCATTCAAACTTTGTTGATATCTGTAATGGAGACCCTGTTTCCGTAAACTTTGCATTTATCTATCTGGCGAGATGAAGTTATGTTGACGAGTCCCAAAAGAAAAATAAACTATTGATTCGGAATTGAAGGACATACACCACTTTTCTACCAAGTGGAAACTGTGACTGGCGCTTATAAAAAGAAAAAAGAAAGGAAAAAAGAATAAAAATAAAGTATATGCCTCAGGTTCATACTTGAGCGTCAACTCCTCATCATCTCCCGGGTGGTACTGCGGGCTATCCAACAGCGTGAGAACATCCTGCAGCTTCATCTGCGCGTCGTATACGCGCTCCTCGATGTACGGGAGCTCACTGTTGGTGAATGCGGTGGACACGTGCACCAGTGCCTGCTCCAACAAATCTCTTATTGTATTGATACTCAAAGCAATCCACAAGTCATACGCGCCAGTATTAAGATAATGGTATGATTTCGTAGTCAATGACGTTCGACAACTGTGCCCTTAGCACGAAAAACTGTCGAGGCGGGTTTCACACACACACAGGTTCAACACACAATATCAATCGCAAATGCTCTGTTCTGTCTTTTTTTTTATACAACTTAGGTCGCAGACAAGCACACGGCCCACCTGATGGTAAGTGGTTACCTTGGCCTATGGGCGAGTGTAACACCAGAGGAATAACACTCGTGCCGCAACCCCTGTAAGAACAGAGACATTCTGTGTCGTCAGCGCAAAAGATATTAGGATAAGCCGTTGGTTTTTCAACACACATCTTTACATTACGAATTCGATAATGTTTCGTGCTAGCGGCACTTTAGACGCATGCGACAGACAATTGTCTTTGCGTCGTATTGAACAAAAACAAATGACAAGTGCAGATGCGTGTGGCAGTCGAAGTGTAGGTATATAAGCAAATTAAAGTGACTTACCTCAAGCATGGGGAGCTTATCGCAAGCATCCATGACGTTGATTGCTGACAAAACATTTTGGATGACCGCGTTGCGTAGACGCTCTGTTAATTTGATGGTGGCTGCGTTATGGAACACTACCGTAACCTGGTAAAGACACGGAATGAGTGTGGACTTTTGGCATAAGCAGTCTAACCCTGCCTTTAAAACATGTATTTAACAAGTTGCAATATTATGTCACTTCATTTATTTTCTTAACAAACATAATTCGTGTTGAAATTATAATAGTACATATATAAACATATAGAATCTTCAGGAATATAGGTACCTGTCTAAGCATCGCGATGGCATTAATGTCAAGTCCGAGTTGTGGTTCCGTGATGTCACCTGGCACCGCCACTAACTTATCGAGTTGAGACGGGCAGCGTAAGCGTATTGTATTAAAAATCTGCAAGAGCACAATTAATTATGGATGAGTGTTGTGCTTGACAAACTAACGGACGTGGTGACTATCCTCCTTGCCTCAGGGTAGCCGTTACTGCGTATGGCTGGAATTCTGAGTTCTGTTCTCAAAACAAATTCCTTAGCATTCTGTTTGGGCAGTGCGTGATGATAAATCACGAAGAAAGGCCCCAAGTTTCCAGTGGTCACCAGTTCCAGAGTCTCAGAGTTCTCTACATCATCGTCACCCTTTCAATGGTGCATGCTTAGACTGATGGTTACGAAAAGCTTAAGAAGTAATGCTGACACCACATATTATGTTATTTATATAAAAAAAACATATGTTAGTGTTGCCCGAGACCTTAAAAATAAGGAAGAAACACAATAACTACTCAAGTCCGAAAATAAGTAATTCTTCCTATTTTTCGTTTTAATTTTCTGATCAAAAAGGACCTAATTAGCATCATTTGTGAATGAAAATGTCCAAATACAGGTGCATCTTTCTAGTTCGGATCCATCACGTAGTGTTCCCTGAACAACGATGCGTCAGCGCCTCTTTCCAACAGCGGGGACGTTTCCACCTATGGGAAATAGACCGAGACAGAAGCAGCTTAATACTTGAAGGCATTCCACATGTCTCTCTGATTATACATGTGGAGAACAAGCATGGGGATGATAGCATGGCCCTCTATCCCTGCAACAACCTCGCCGGCAATCGGTGATGCTTGCTCCATTCTTTCTGGGATTTGATAAATACGTTCCATAGGGAACCTTGTCCAATATTGGTAGCCATCATTCCTTGACGTCCCCTGATAGGGTAAACCACAGAGTATATAACCTTCTTGAATGGCAATAACAGTGTTTTTTCAAGCGTGATGAGAAAGATGCAATAACTTTGTAAATATACCTGTGACTGCTTCAGAAGTGCGAGTCTCTGATTCGGAGTTTGTCCACGCTTCTCTCGTATCAGCAAGTATAGTCGCCCCACGTCCGGACATGTTGAGAGTAGACGTTCTATCAGTACCTGAACATGTTATTTATTTATTTGATTCTTTATTGCACACATAAATTAGATATAATAGTTATGAGATGTTATGTACAAAAGGCGAGCTTAATTTATTTAGAGTTTTCTTCTAGCAAACCCGGGAGTGCACAAAGGAAATTAAATTAGTTAATAGGGTATACGTTATTCCAGGCTAAAATTTATCCCTATATCACATTTTAGTTAGATTCGTAAATCCTTTGAAGTGGGATTGAGTAACAAACATACAAACATTTGAACATCTTCACAAACTTTCACAGTTATAATATTAGGGGGAAGTGTGGAGGAAAGGGATGTGATGTCCCTCTAACATAAAGGGAAGATCCTCCGACCAGGCAATGGATCACGCCCGACGCGCCGCGACCTAACGGTTGTCGTTGGGTTGTTGTATTGAGGTTGTCCCTCGCGAGAACTTAACTTTCGCGATGCAGGATCCGGAGTTACCAGCGTTAGTCACAGAAGTATAATAAGTTGGATTATTTTTTTATATATTTCGGTCGCCAATGACCGCACCCCGCCTGATGAGCAAGCTTGGGTGCGGTCCAGAGAGTAGTATCCGTCATTATACATGTTTTCCTTAGAATGGCTATGTACTTTGACGGCCTCGACGGATGTTTTTATCACGTTGCGCTTTAAGCGCAGGATTATTGGAGAATGGAAACACGTTATCTAAAAAAGCGTCCCAGGGTTTTATGGTGCGGCAAAGAAAAGATTCGCCGACTCGTTGGGTTTTCGAATAAATTGTTTGCAATGTACGCGGGTGAACTCTATCTCTCATCATTCTCTGAAGCTTTTCCCGACTCAGTTGGGGTCGGCTTTCCAGTCTAACTGTGATGCGGCTGAACTTCGATATTTGCCGTGAAACGACTGTCATTTGACCTCCACAGCCAATGGTCCAATAACCAATGGCGATATCGAAGTTCCAAGTTAGACTGGTTGGACTTTTGAGGGCTCCAACAACTTGTAACGATTGCTATAGGCCCAACGGCTTAACGTGCTCTCTAAGGCACGACCAGACTGTGCAAACAGCCATATTCATGCATACAACTTTTTGCACTAAGCGGGGATCGAACCCGCGCCCCGTGCGTAGCAGTCGGGTTGAACTCTATCTCTATCTCTTCATATCCCAACGGTGCGACTAGTATGTCAATGTCTCACACCTTCCCCATGAAGCCTGTAGCGCCGGTGATGAGAAGCTCCCTGCCTGCGTAGAAGCGCGGCAGCTGCGGTTCCTTTGATACCGCTGCAGGGATCTCCATCACTAACTCTGTTTAAAAAAAGTGTGACACTAAAAATTAAACTCCTGTGAACTACTAAATAATCCAGCATCGTGAATTTGAACCTGCTACGTTAGTGTATTTAAGAATTGTAAGTGGTAGTTAAGTGTATACTTCACTACATAGTATGAAATAAAGTCGCGTTTTCTGTCCCTATTTTTCTTGTCTCTTTGTATGCTTAAATCTTCAAAACTATGCAACGGATTTTGATGCGGTTTGTTTTAATAGATAGAATGGTTAAAGAAGAAGGTTCATATGTATATAACATCAAGCTACAACAAACAGGTGCGGAGCAGGAATGAAAAATGTTGCAAAAACGGGGTGACGCAGACGAAGTCGCGCGGGTCAGCTAGTAACTAATACAACAATACATACTTAATACAGTCACAAGAATTACATAGTTAGCTGGCAAATATTATAAAAGTAACAATGTTTTTATCTCAAACAATGGAATCTAATTAAAAACAAACTAAAACACACGTCGTTTCTTTGCGTATCAAAGTAACAATAACAATATTATTGCTTAAGTTGTGCCAATGAAAGGGTTCAAAAATGTGTACTGTACACCAATCTGTACTTATTGAGCACCATAAGGATCCTTCTACTACTTCTAGGAACCAACTAAAATGTCGTCTATGGGTCTTTGATTGCGAGAGGGGATATTATGCAAGACATATCTCTCGCACAGCGGTCATTTGGGTCATTTCAAACTCTTCCCAGGAGCTCTTTTTTAATGAAGAAAATATTATAAAGGGCAAAGGGCGGGAGGGAGGCTCACTATTAGGGAGGCCTCATACAAAACCAGCCAATGCACCAAAGCAGCTGTTTGACTAACATTGACTGAGCAACTTGACAACTTATCATTAATAAACAATTTAGTTCAAATCAGCACTTATAAACCACTAGGGTTTGCATAGTACTAAACAAAACGGTCAGTTAGGTTAACACAAATTTGTTTACACAATAGTAGGTATGCATAAAATTAGAACTAAGTACCTACTCATTTGTTTTAGTTGGAAGAAAGAAAATATAAATAAATTACAATTTACAATTATTGAATATCAAATTTAATAGGTTTTAAGCTTGTGTTTAATATTATAAGATCTCTCGGCAGTTTATTAATTAGCCGAGGAATAATGTAGGTAGTTATTCTTTCTCTGTATACATTGGTAGCTCGTACCGTGCACAACCGGTTTTGCGCCATCGCTCGAGTATTTACAGGATGGTCAATTTTGGTTTTTAATTAGTCGTTAAAAAGGTGTTTGGCCAAATGCTGTTTATGATAATTAAGTTAAAATGAATGTCAAATACTTACTCAAGTACAACGGCTTGAACCTGTGACGCGCGCCGGCATGCGTTCGTTTGTTCTACTCACTCGTGACTCGCGAATTAACAAAGAACACAAAACATCAAATCCTAATTCAACACAATCAAGAACGCCTCATAACATAACTAAATGTTTTACAGAACCCTCAGGCCTCCACCAGTCACTTGAATAGTTTTTAAAAATGTAAATGTATTTTTTGTCTCTTAATAATGAATAAAGTTAAATAATTATTCTATTAATTTATTCTATATATTGTTAATGTCAGTTTAACTTTCTGTCTGTCTGTGTGTGGGACGAAAAGTGCAGCCTAGGTTATTTTCATGCCTGCCTGCCTGCAAAATTAAGTCAGCTATAAAGGAAAATTCAAATATACTCCGACACCAAAATACGTCGAAAATATGTAAACCGCCATTTTCTGGTGGCGGCCATCTTGAACTGATTGTCATCAAACATAGCTAAAATCCCTCCAGATTATAAGACTTTTCAAGAAAAAACCTACATCAAAATTGGTGCATCCGTTCGGGAGCTACAAACAATGCCGCGGGTAGACATATACCTACCTACATACGTCAAACTTATAACACGCATTATTTTTGCTTCGGAAGGAAAAAATAATTTATGCAAAAGATTTGCGATAAGACCGTCCGCTGGACATATGAGCATGATTCAGGCTTTATAATTATAACAGCTGGTGCCCGCGGTTTCGCCCGCTTAGATATCGGTTATCGGAAACAATAGGTATGTAATTTTTTGTCATTTTTTTAAATTTTTCACACCTATATTTTTTATGGACTGCTGAGACGAGGTCCTCTCGAGTTCGATCCCAGGTTTACCATGGCACACACCAATCACTTTTCGAAGTTATGTGTGTATTTATCGCAGGTTTATAAGTGCCCGGTAAATGGCAATAGGCTCGCCACCTATTACATTGGACCTAAACATAAACTGGCGAAATTTGGGTGCTAGCTCTGCCTACCCCTTCGGGGATAAAGGCGTGAGTTTATGTTATATGTATGGCTTACTCGTACGACCTGGAAGTTTGGACCCGCAGACAAAATACTTCGTACGACCCGATTTTAGGAACGTTTTGAGCTCTTGCCTGCGGCTCCATCCGTCTGTATATCGGTTATCGCGTAGTGTTGTAAATTCAGCGTTATAATAACGATATTATTACGGTAATTCAGCAGTCCGACTGTGAAAGTAATAATAATAACCTTGTGTTGTTTTTCCTGTGGCGAGTAGGGTAGCCAGAGCTCACTGGAAAAGTTTTGTTTTGTTGTCGGAACCGAGAAACCCTGCTTTATCTTCTGCACCGACAGCATAGAAAGTTTCTTAAGTTTCACATATTTCATTTAATTAAAAAATAACAACATCAAGAAACAAAATTACGAAACTACGAGGAGAAATAAGAAACCCCCGTGTGATGGTTAGATAGGTTAATAAATAATGTAAGAAAACAGATGCTGTTCACAATATTTTATTCCTCGAAACACATTCAGTATTTACTTTTAAAAATTAGTGAAATAACACAACTTCTCTTATTGTTCTGTTGAAGCGTAGTGGAGATAGGTATTGTCAGTTTAAAAACAACCTTAAAGCAGTATGCATAGAATTTAAAACTAATTGTCAAAAACGTATAATTCATCATAAAATTTTATTACAGTTACATTGTTTTTATGGTTTAGTCACAATTCCCCCGTTATTGTTTTCCCACAAAAAAATATTCCTTTTATTTGTGAGATAAATAAGATAAACATCTATTTGCCGGAAAGAATTGCGACTAGCCCGTTTTTAATACGCATGAAAAACATTTTAATTAATTTCATCTTTACATACACAAACTATCTACATATTTTTGTAAGTATACTATTTTAATTTATTGCTCAAAAATGAATAAAGGAAGACAGGTTTGATCTGGAACCCTTTGTCCTATATTAAAAAAACAATGACATTTTATATTAGGTAGTCCATTGAAAAATTACATTTGGAGTGCAAAACACAAGTTTTAATTTCAATTGTATGTATTTGAATAATTAAACAAAACTACTTTATACATACTTAATATTCCCGCCCATTTTTACAAGTTATGTATGAGTGTTGCGACCGAGCAAATTCGAATATAATTTTACACTTTATCTTAGTGTTACCTTATCCAAAAATTAAATTTGTTTTATGTTTTGCGCACTAAGACTCAAAATATAACATTCAATAGACTCAAATAACATTTAGTGATGACGTTAAAGGTTCTTTACCAATTGGACTCCAATTTTGAATTATTAGCAACAAAAGTATTTACTTTATATTCCTCCCAGCCTCAAGCTAAGCTTGTATTAGGAGTCACGTCGATAGTGTACTCTCAATCGTAAGGTCGACTCCTTAACCACTAAATTATATTATATTAAGCAATGGAAGACAGCTACATAGTAATGCACCTAATGCAGCACAGGTCGGCGAACACTGGCGAATGCGTTTACCGAAGCAACCTTCCGACCACCGTCACATAAAACAATGACACAAAGTATTGAACTACACGTTCGCCAGCGCATGTTGGCAAACATATTCGTCGCAATGTTCACCAGCGTGTAGATGCTGCATAAGATTGATAGTACTTGGATGAAAGAGTTTATTTTGTAAAAATAACGCCTTTCAAGCGATTTACAGAAAACATAGTTACCCCGTATACTCCGAACCCATGATACAGAATTATTTTGAAGAATTACAGGAAGCCGATTTAATTTTTTCCAGCCGTGGCCTCCGAAAGACATATTAGATTGATTGATTGAATGAAATTGGGTACTTGATTGTCTAGTAGAATAAGATACTTTTTATTGAACGATAAAAAGTAAATTCTAAGATAAACTGTATACATACAAAGTGTAACATCGCAATTTTTCTTGTCAAATAATTTAGCATTATAGAATGGGTCGATGATTTAAAGTGGAGACTATACAATTGAACAGCAGCAACTTTTACCACTATTTTACCATTTTGCGGGGGGTAACACTGAACTTATTGAGCATGTTACCCCAATAAGTCCAGTGTTACCCCCATGCTACTAAACACTAATCACATTACGTCATTATTGATTACAAGTACAACTGTAACTCCATCGATTTGTTATTTTTATGGGATCAGGAACTGAATTGTACTAATTGCTTATCATTATCAAACCACTGAGATTACAAAAACTGCTATCAAATTATCTGTTTTATTAATATAGATTTAAAATTCATAATTAACAACAACTTTTTCTGTTCTGTACTTTAAACGCATAGAAGTAAAGTCTAAAATTCAATGGTATTTTTGTAATCTCTGTGGTTTGACAATGGTTGACAATTAGCAGTACAATATACCCAATTTCAAATTGTTATACCAATTAAATCGGCATTCTGTATACAGGGAAGTTATATTAAACATAGTACCTACAGTCAATATGCTATTTCATGCAGATTAGAAGTCTATTTTCACAACATCTGGACTATTGGACATTGGCATTAGCAAAAGAAATACTGTCATAGTAGACTCTGTGAGATTAGTTAATCATTCCATGGTATCTGTATACACTTTTATGACAAGATCCCTAATGAAATTAAAGACTTGACTGTAAATGATTCATTAGTCTAATTAAAAGTAAACGTTCTTATAAAAGATATCATGCAGGCAGAGCAGAATTTGGACCACCCAATCTCTTTCCATGCGACGAAGGGAGTGTTTTACCTCAGACAGATATATACAGCCCAATGCATGATTCGAGTCAATAATAGTGTGTTTGAATCAACAATATACTTAGTGTCCGGAATACAGCACGTATTAGGGGGTGAGCCTAACCCTCTAATACGTGGGACTAAATAAAATGGTTGGTAAAATGTGGGTATTAAAGCACCTCTGCCTACCCCGGAAGTAAACAGGCGTGAGTATGTGAGTATGTGTGTAAAATTCAAGAATATTTAGTCAGCAAACATGTTAAGGAATGAGTTGATTGCTCAACTATGTTAAACAAATAAAATACCTAATCATTGTATATTTTAGACTAGCTGCTATACATTTACATTTTAATATCACTTAGGTGGCAGAGAATCACATGAACCACCTAATGGAAAGTGGTTATCGTGGCCTATAGGTGTTTGCAACACCAAGGGAGATCATTCATCAGCTTAAGCGTATGCGGATAAACTATCGGCATGCGGCGAGCGGATTTGTGGCCGCGTTTTGAACCAGCGGTGTTTCATTTACTAAACAAGGTCTCTGCTATCCATTATTTTTGACAATAGTAAATCAAAGGACTTTCTTAGCTATCTTAAAATAAATAATATGACCTTGACTATTCATCATTTGCTAATGCAATGTCATTTCATCTATACTAAATTCAACAACAGTAAAAATTGCACAATATTTGACATCAATATATTGTTCAAAAGGCTTCAATAACATTTCAATCAATAAAAATAATACAACAAAATGTATTGATCACTATTGACTCATATTGGAAGATAGAAGACTCTGCGCACGTTGACTCGAATAGAGACTCTATATATCCAACTAAAGCTACCATAATTTTGGCTCTTAATCGGTGGCTTAAATATCTAACTTCAAACCAATATGCACAAATAACATAACAATATTGAAACTACGCCATTGGAAGTTTAAACATGATTAAAATTTAATTACAAATATTATACTCGTACCTTTTAAATTTGTTAATCCAAAAAGATGTAAATTTCGAATTTTAAATTTTAGAACATCGCACCGCCATATTCCTGTCCACAGATATAACAAAACGTGACAGAATATAATTCTTAAAAATATTGCTGTTATGTACTTACGAATAAAAAAATAATCTTACATTTATTGAACAGAGTCGGACTTGTAGCAATTAAATCGATATTATTAACTTCTATTACATTTCTATTGCACAAAGTAAGCTTCATAAGCGAATGGACGAACGTATTTACGTGCAATTTGTAACATTTATAAATATTTTACAACAAAACATACGACTAGCATCATAATACTTTCAGCTTGAATAAATAAGAAAATAATTTAATTGCACATTTTAAATGTTAATTATGAAAACATCCTCTTACACACTTAGTACTCGTAGTTACATCGTACACCTTATTTCTCAGGCCGAAGAGACGAATATTCTATTTTAAAAGTTTAACAGATAGGAGATTGTTGTTAGTTATACGCTTAATACACTTTCTCATTCATTTACTCGTATCTATTAATAAGAGATTGAAAAGGGAAAATATGAACGCAAATTTTTTACACTATCTACTTTATTGGTGGACAAAATAGTTGTTCATTCAAGTTAATAATGTTCTCTGGTACCTATGAGGTTAGAATTGAATATTTGATAAATGTAAGTTTTAGTTACAATACATTTATAAAGAATACAATAGATAGAATAAGTTTTATACAAGACGAAGTCAATAAAACTAAGTAGCAGGTACAACAATATAAGCGTAATGTAGACTTATAATGGAGCACAACACTTTTATAGTGTTGATATGTACGTGTATGTATTTACAAAAAAATTTAACTATGTATCTTTATTCGCATACTAGAATCCATACCACAAGCTAGTTAAACTATGCTTACCATGAGTCTAGGTGGCGTGGTGTAGATTATTTATAATGATTATTATTTTATATACCTTCATATATGACACATAGGTTTAAAATACAATTGGCACGGTCCAATTTATAAAATAAAATAAGACGCTTGCCTAACCATATAGCTCACCCCCATCGTTATTTATTAACTTGAATGTACACTGTTTACAGTTTATAATAGCTGAAAAAATCATCTGTTGTTTTTAAAATAGAACATCGTGAAGTAATACTAGATCACAGTCTATGTAAATAATACATTTAATTAGATAAACATTTACCTAGAGTTGCTTTACAAGAAACACGTTAACGTCAAAAAGACGCAGAGATTAAAATACTAAAAATTACTATTAGTTTTAGTTTTCTAAAATACAAATTCCTTTGATTGAACTGAATTATTTCCCAAATACTTTATTCGCAAATTCGCAACTTTTTCTATAAGTAAATCATGCTTCATGTCAATGTATAATACAAGTGGTTGGATTAGAATAATAATAATATATTATTCTTACACATACGTTCTACAACTCAGTTCAGATTATGTTTAACTGTTAAAAAAAATAGCTTTACACATATTCAATAATTTTGTTCAATCAAAGGGAAATGTATATTTTCATGTAGTCTACTTAATACGAAGTATCTAACAGTAGAAATGTACAACGATAACGACTATTAGTAAAACGACATTTGACTCACACGAGTCGAAGTAGAGAGTACGACCCTGGACTCTGACGTCACTTTGTACAATATCCAAAATCAAGATTTTCTCACCAATTTTGTTTTTAAATTAAATTTCGACCAACGCGATTTAATTATTATTTCCAGCTGTGGACTCTTAAAGGCTGATAGATTGATTGACAGTTACCTACCAATAAGGTAAATATTAATATATGTATATAAAATTGACGTCGGAAATTGTATTATTGTATAAACCAAGTATATAATAATTCACTTCATTATTAAATCGAACCAGTTCATAAATTGACCTAAATAAAACTGCACATTTTATCGCCTATTTTCACATTTTACCCGGTATTTTGGTATGAAATCAAGCTCATAAGAAAGTAAGTATAGCTTTTCATACAACAAATTTACTAAAATAGTACTTAAGTATCGAGTTTGAAAACTTTCTTGTTGTATACTATTTTGTGGTTAAGGGTTAATGACTTCATTTTGTCCGAAACGTTACAAAATAATGTACAAAGCGACGTCGGAGACAACCCTCTGTAGCCTAGTCAATTGATTTGGACGGCTTCACTCTGTCCAGCTTCTCAGGCTTGTCAGTACTGGTCTGGCTGCTCCTGTAATATATTGTTATAGATTGATCATCTTTGTTTGTCTGCGACGAACGCAGAAATTACTAAACGGATGGTGGTGGTTTTTGTTTGATCGCAATTAGTCCAACAGTCGTGATGACAGGAACTTCTCACGTCAATTAGTATTTAATAATAAAAAAAAAATATAGAACTAATAAAACAAAGCCCCGAAGGGGCAGGCAGAGGTGTATTTTTCATCCACAATTCATCAACTATGATTTTCGGTCCCATCTAATTGGGGGCGAGCGTATTGCCGCCAATCGGGCATTTTGTAAAAAATGGGAATGCCGTAAATAAATTCCTAACCGAAACTGTTGCAGCTAAATAAAGGAAAAAAAAATTGACCCGATTCCTTGGTGTACGGTGTGAATTGCAAGGAAATTAATCACGTGCTTGGCTGCACAAGCACTACCTATTAACGTCTTGGAAAGTAACAGACTTATTGAAGACAGAAAATAACTTATTGAAGATTCAAAACTAAAGTGAATAGGTCGCTACTAGGCTCTACCGTCGACCACATCGTCCCTTACAACAGGTGAGTTTAGTCACACGTGAGCCTAACGAACATAATAAAATAAATAAAGCAGTAATAGCCCTCACCAGTTCAAACTCAACCGTCACAACATGTGGCAGAGGCGACCCTTATGTTTCGCTTTCGCGGGCAGCTCGGCGAGCGGCGAGGGCCGGCGCTCGCTCGGCGGCGCGCTCGTCGGCGGGCGCTCGCTCGCGGGAGGCCCAGGCCGGGAGGGCGCCGCGTACATTGATCTGGAACATGCTTTAGTTTTACTCATTTTCACAACTGTTTCTTTCTGGTATGGTTCTTGGGTAATATTTGTTGGGGTTTTATTCTTGGAATTTTCCTATCCTAGAAAATTCTCCTGGAATCCTGGAAATTTCCTAGAAAATATACTGGGGAAAGGGGCGTGGTAACCTACCACTCTCCCATGATTTAATTTTATCCTTGTAACTTCAAAATCACTTTTTTATTTTCCTATTTCATTTCCCGTGGCGAAAGCTGAAGACTGTACTTTTTATCATTCTAGAACTCATAACATAAGCTAATTAAGACAACGGCTTCTCTGTGAACGCGTGTGAACGTTATTGTTACGCAGGAGGTGCGGTTTCGATTCCCGCTCAGTGCAAATTTTTGTATGCATGAATACGTAGGTATAATGTGTATGTATTTACAAAAAGAAATATGTATCTAATTTTTTTTAATATCCGCATTCTAGAAACTAGAAACGCATTCTAAAATAAGCTAGTTAGTTAAGCTATGCTTACTAACACCTAGATGGCGTTGTATTAGAACATTCATTTAACATTATTTATTTATCGAGCTAAGCTAAGCTATTTAGTAATGCTAAGATTACATTCAACACACTCGAAGCAAGCTTAGTAAGCAATGTAATATATCTGATCTACTCTGTACTCTATTGTACACCACTACATCATATTTTCAGAGTTCTTTCACTTGACCTTTGCCTCCTATTTATGACAATACACCCTTCATAGTTAACTATGCGTTTAAGCGCTTAAAATTCTGCATAAACTACCATTTCTGAGCGTTAAGCGTGAAACCTTCTCCATCAAAGACGCTTACCTCGTCAGTTTGCTTCTATTTGACCTTGAAGTGATGTTGGAACTCTTCCCTCTTCTCAAAGAGTGGAAGGAGTGTTTGATCGGCTTGACGACCGCCATGCTGCTGCTACTACTTTCAGGAATCGGCTTCGAGCAGTTCAAGGTCTGGACTGTTAGTTCTACATCCTTTATCGGCTCGTTCAATGCTGGAAACACATTGACAGATACTGTTACTGAAAAATTGAAGATAACAGTTTATTTTGAAGTGAAAACACTTTTCGTTCGGTAATTTTACGGTGAACAAAAATCATGACACTCGTGTCATCGTTACCTAACGCTCACACAACCTTTCTGTGCCCTTATCACGAAAAAGCAGGCAGACCTATCATATGCGAGAGATATGTCCCTGCGAGAGATATGTCTTATATAATCTCACCTCCGGCAATGAAAGACTTATAGACGGCGTGCGGTTTGGTCGATTCGAGTCCGACATAATCACCTTCACCAACTTTTGGTGGGGGTGGTACCCGTGGGGATTATAAGCACGGAAAAAAAGCCTATCATAATGCTCCGCTCTCTTGACACCTTTATATTACGAATTCGATAGCTTTTCATGTTATGGGCATTGACGTCACGGGGTAGTCATTAACTTTTATTATTATTATTTTTTTTATAATATCACGCCTGTATCCCCAAAGGGGTAGGCAGAGGTGCTAGCACCCACATTTCGCCAGTTTATATTTAGGTCCCAATGTAATAGGTGGCGAGCCTATTGCCATTAACCGGGCACTTATAAACCTGCGATAAATACACACATAACTTCGAAAAGTATCGCAGTCATTGGTGTGTGCCATGGTACACCTGGGATCGAACCCGAGACCTCGTCTCAGCAGTCCATTACTCATACCACTAGGATATCGCGGTTGTTTTTTTTTATTACATTAACTTTTATAGTCACATAAACTTGATATCTTACCGGTAAACTCTTCAACCGGCTTATCGATAGTGTCGTGATCTATCCACGTGAGGCCCATCTCCACCTTCTCCGCGAGGTCTTGCCACCGTTGCCGGTTGTCCATGGTGCCGGAGTACAGGGGCAGGATCCACGGGAATGTGTCTGAGAGCACTTTGTACAGAGGCAAGCAGATCATGTCGATGAAACCAACTTGCATTTGGGGAAGTTCGTCCTTCTTTTCTCTGAAAATAATGAAACAGAGAATTTAGGACAGTTTTGTACGAAATTATTGCGCTCCCCTCAGCCCTCAGAGTTTTGACAGCACATACTCCAGTCAGTTTGGTGACCACGACTAGAGTACAAACTAGTCGAAACGTCAAACAAACCAAAAGAAAAATTAATGTATTTGCTTTATCAATCAAATCAATCAGCCTATCGTAGTCTACTGTTGGACATATTTACCATATGACCGTGTTAATACTCGGATTTCACTAACAATGCATGTAGTGTACAGCAACTAAACTTACATACATCTAATTTTAATTTATTAATCACTCTACCTCTCAAATATTTTGTGAAATCAGGTCCCGCCCAGGCATTACAGGTGGCATAAGCCTCTTAGAATTTAGAGGTTTAGAGGTTTGAAATTAGACGTACCAAATTTACATAAAAGTTTTCATAAGAATAACAAATCGGTCAAACCATTTCGAAGGAGGTTGCAGACACACATTGTGACAAGAAAATTTTCTAGAGAAGTCCATCATACCTGTCCATCATAGCGATCGGCTGCTGATTCAGCTGCAGTTTCTCCAAGTCACCCTGGTCAAAGAACTCATCCGCCACCAATTTTGCCACTTTATGCTGTACTTCCCAAGGTTTGGCGATTGCAGACACATCACAGGCTGTCATCATCATACCACAGAGAACTGGAATGCAAAAAAAAAATTAGATCAACATGTCAGCTAAAAGCAGCTAAAACAAAGACTGGAAAAAGCTGACCCTGGACTTCGCGGTATCAGCGACCGGGGTTGACAAATGATGATGATGATTATTAATAAAAATCATCATTCTCTGAGCCTATTCCCAACTCAGTTGGGGTTGGCTTTCTAGTCTAACTAAGATGTGATTGAACTTTGATATCTTTCGTGAAGCGACTGTCATCGGATCTACTCAACCAAATAGGCGATATTGAAGTTCTGTAGTTAGGTAGGACTTTTGAGAGCTTCAAGTACTCGTAACGTCTGCCATAGATGTTCGTATGGCAACCGGTACCGACGGCTTAACCTGCTCTCTGAGACTCAACTAGACTAGTGCAAAATAGCCTTAATCATACATACAAATATTTGCACTGAGCGGGGATCTAACCCGCGTCTCATGCGTAGCAGACGCGTTCATTACCGCCACGCCACAGAGACTTTCCACATAGGATGATTATCATTACAAATACTATAACTTAAAATGTAACTTTACATTAATACACACACACACATTAACATTGTTACCCATTACAACAAAATTAATACAAAAAAGAATCACTCACGTTCTTTCTTTTCAGGACTCTGCCAGTCAAACTCTCCGTTTTCGACTAATTCATGGAACTTTGCTCTCTTCTTGAAGTACATCGCCAGGTCTGTTGACAATATCGCTGTCTCCACCACTCTCATCACATTTCTGTAGTCGCAAGGTGAGAGAGCCTGAAAAAACCATATTGAAATACTTGTACTCGGTACTCCCATCTGACGGTTATAAGAGAATGGAATAAACACAGGGGAGATCTCCCTCACTCCCAAAGAATTGCTTCTTCGATTTGATATGATGTGATCGGTGTTTCATGGGCTTGGGAAATCACAGCAAGTGAGGTGGGTGTGTCGGCCTCGAACCGACTACATAAAATCTGAGGCTCTCAGCTCTTAGTCCTGGGTTTGTTTTCCAGCGTTTACTCCTTCACTTAGCATGGTCTCAAGTTCTCAAGCTCAATGGCAAAACTATACTTTTATGATTCAAAAATGGTGGAATGTTAAAATAGTGGAATATTGGAATAGTGGAATAACGGAATGGAATAATGGATTTTATACTATCATGCTTATATCCCCCAAAGGGTAGGCAGAGGTGCTAGCACCCACATTTCGTCAGTTTATGTTAAGGTCTCAATGGTCCCGTCATTAACCGGGCACTTATAAACCTGCGATAAATCACACATAACTTCGAAAATTCATTGGTGTGTGCCATAGTAAACCCTGGAATCGAACCCGACACCTCATCTCAGCAGTCCATTACCCATACCACTAGGCTACCGCGAGACTGGAATAATGAAATAATAGAATAATGGAATAATGGAATAATGGAATAATGGAATAGTGGAATAGTAGAATATTCCAAATAGTAGAATGGTAAATATGGTGTCATTGTGGAATAATGGAAATCCTTACCTGGAAGATATTATTACTTTCACTGTTGAGAATCATAACGCATTGATCAAAATGGTGGTGTTCCATGGTCGACGTTGAATACAAAATGGCTAACGGACTCTCGGTCTTGGTCTGGAAGGCGTTATTAGTCCCTCGGTGGTCCAGATCGTGACACAGGCAAGCCACTAGCAGCCCTAGTATCTCCAAGTCTGACATAAAGCGTTCCATCTTGCCGGTTTTGAGCATGGCGAACATTGTTTGTGCGACGTTGAGGGCATGTCTCCAATTATGGTACTTAACCGGACGGTAGTTTTTTTTCACGCTTAGAATCCAGCGGCAAAGCACCTGGGAAAAATAGGATCGTAAGATATAGTTATCTTGTTATATTCAGGTCATCAGTTGTCAAGGATGTGGTAGCCTCTGGCATATCCCTCACGCCCCGGCTGACCAATGGCCATGTAAAGCCTCCTCGATTGTAGAACTACGATGTTCCCATCTTTCCCCGGATAGGGAGAAGAGCCTATCGCACTGCTAGGGCGGAAGACTGCTCCATCCATCACCTATAGGCGCGAGTTCATGGAGGACGGAGGTCATTCAGCGATTCCTGACGCCCAAGTCGTCTCCACTCGTCAGGGGATGTGCAGGTCCGGAATATCCTCTGCTCCGTCGTCTACTGGTAGTGGTGTACCCGTACTAACGTTTTACTACTTAGCTTAACTATCTCTAAAAGAAAAATATTTAGTTGATTACTAACATCATACGGTATATGAAACTTCTCAACGAGGTTGCACTGCAGGAACATTCGCAACGTGGCTCTGCAGGTGTCCTCATCTGCCAGGTCGAAGTCTGAAACGTAAAACAACATTGAGGGTTTAATTATTTTAGAAGAGAAGCACTTGGAGTTCTGAAGAGACCTTCCAACTGGTCCCAACCCTATCGTTTCCTGCCTAAGATAACGCGCGCAGGGCTTAGATACCACCCCCATACGGTACAATCAATTTCATCAAGAGACTAGCGGTTCACAGGTTCTTTTCTGCTGTAGATACCATTAAATCTACACATGTTTTTTCATCCTAGTCTCGATGTAATAAACTATTATTCATTTCATTTTGAACTTTACCGCAATGTAAATAGAGCCGAAAATGCCATAGCAGTTTTTATGATCTCAGTCGTGTGACTATGGTTGAAATTAGTAGAATCGGGGTTCTGCTCAGGCGGCGATGGCCACAGATAAAGTAAAGTGCATCGAGTTTTCGAACATTCTCTGCGTTACCTGAACTATTGGTTTTTATTATTTATTTAGATGTATTGCTATTATTGTTGGTGGATATATATTTGACTGTGTTCACAACAAATAAGTTTCTTTTCATTCTTTTCTTTCCATTAAGAATATTTCACGCGTCTCAGTGTCAGAAAGAAACTTATTTAAAAAGTTACCATGAAATTGAAAACTGTACAGGTTGTAGAGCTCGGCGGAGGGAATGATGTCCTGGCACAACTTGCTGGTATCCTCAGTGGAAGCTGTTGCGTGGTACGAGAGACATTCTAGCGCCACCTGTGGAGACGAACAATACCTACACTCTTGTGATAATGATAGAAATGAGTTCCAAAAGAAGTTTGTCAAGAGCTGCAATTCTCACTTTTATGTTTAAATTCAACTGTGTGACCTATGTTAAAAACAGAACTAAATTTGAAAATCGTCATCATTTTCTGAACCTACTCCCAACTCAGTTAGTGTCAGCTTTCTAGTCTAACTAGGATGCGGCTGAACTTATATTTTCCGTGATGCGACTGCCGTTGGACCTCCACAACCAAATTGGCGATATCGAGGTTCTGTAGTTAGGCTAGTCAAACTTTTGAGATCTCCAACTACCCGTAACGACTGCCATAGATGTTCGTATGGCAACCGGGACCGATGGCTTAACGTTCTCTCCGAAGCACAACCAGAACAGTGCAAATAGTCATATTCATGTATACAAATATTTGCACTGAGCGCGTTCACCACGTCACAGAGCCTGTATATTTGAAAACCAATTCTGGCTATTTCTAGAGGATCTTTACATCAAGAAAACGCAGCCAGAATTAACACTTTTTACAATTTTAGTTTCGATTTAACCAGGAACATTTCAAGCCTACTATCCAATATATAATTAATATATTACCTTCTGCTTCGCCATGAGTTTGCAAGCATTCTCATACATCTGCGTGTTGTGAATGCCGAGCCCGCAGAATATCGCGAACGCTTCGAATATAGAGATATCGCCGTCGGTAAACTGACAACCATTCTCCTGTGAAATATAATTTTTAGTGATTTAGATAAGTAAAATCGAAAGAACGAGAAAGAAATGAGTTGTTTGAAATCATGACGATGATTTGGTTATGGACTTTTTATTTTTATTAGATTTTATTTTATTAGAGGGTGAGTTAGCGAGGAGAGTTAGGGAGGAGAGTTATGGTTAAATTCCAAGGAGCCTTCAGCCGTACTTGATAATCGCAGGATAAATAAAATTGAAAATCGGTGGCGGCAACTATGCAGAGTGTTTTTTCTCGATAATCTTCGAATTCTCCGGCGGTTTCTCAGCCGATCTCCCTAATACTCCAGTCATTTGTTATCTACCTCACCAGGGCCTACTTTTCAATCCACCTAAGGGTAGACATGCAGCTGAATGCAAAGTCCGGATGTTTTTCTGCCAATAGTACTAATGTTGCCCACCTAATAGTAAAACATAATATAGCTCTATGAGTCTGTCCTTCTGCTAATCTGGGACATTGCTATTCCGGGGTTTTGCGAATCTGTCCTTCTGCTACAAAGGCTATTATAATAATATGGGTATACGAGTTCATTTTACCTTATTAATAAGCTGTGCAACTCCAATAACGTCTTTAGCTGCGTTGACGATGGGCATGCATAACATGGTCCGAACGTTGGCTGCGTCATTCACAGTGACCTCACCGACGATCATTCCGTTGTCTCGCCTCCACTCGTCCACGTCGGATATGTTGAGGGCTTTATTTGATTGAGCTACCTGTAAATATATTTTTTTTCTTACTTGCCGGAGTAAAACATTACCTTATGCTCAAAAATGTAAAAAAATTCGTTCACTCTACCAAGAGATATGTCGTTTACCGCGACTTAAGGTATGATTCCGTAGCCAACGTAGACCACAGCAGCTGGTTTAGCAAACAGTGATATAGATATAAATGAGAACTTCTTCTTTTATCGAATCAGTGGCATTTTTGAGTTGCCATCGTGGTGTAGTAATTTGTTTCACGCCGTTACTCACGGAGAGGGCCCGAGCATAGGTCTCGCTCTTCGGGAAACTATTTTACTACGTTCCCTTATTACGTACTTAATACTGTTTAATATTTTCATTCATTACAGCATCTCAATAGTGCCGTTTATCCATATTAAAGTTTAACTACTTGTTATAAGACACGTTATCATTGTCCATAGAAACAAAATAAGTCAGTAACGCAATTTGTCTATGTCTACACGTTTTCATTTTTTCATATAAATCACTTGTCAAACCTCGATATGGGTAAACGGCCCCATTGAAAAGCCGTAAGGAATAAAAACAACAAAATTATTACATTCAAGCCTATTTCAAAATACGCTGTATGAGCTTTCGGCTACGGAGTCATACCTTTAGGGGTGTGAGAAATAGTATACGACTGACTTTTCAACCTAAGAGTACTAAATTCAAATAGGCATTCGTAACCTGTCTCTGTTTTGTAGAAAAACTCCATGACACGAAAGATTTTTATGTGAGAAATATAGAAAATTTTATTATTGTTAATGGAAAGTGAGATTAGTGTCGCCGAATTCTAATTGTAGCCACTGACACGAAGAAAAAGATTGTTTAAGGTCAAAATTAATCTAATCCAAGCTTCGTTTCAGTTTTTGATAAAGCTTATTAGGCCTTAAATGTTTCACAAATTGAAAAGTTCCAAACTACTTTCATCGCACCACTTTGATGTCTCTAAAAGCTCCACCTCCAAGTTCTTATTAATAAATTACTTTTATTTAACTCTGAACCAGTGCCAAGTGCCACCATCTGCCATATTATGAACGTTACTTTATTATTGATAGTGGATCCGTTATTTCTGGCGTTTCTCCAGTAGTCATAAATATTTGCGACGTCTTGTGGAATTCTAAATGTAAGTACGGAATCAATATAAAAGATCGTATTCACTAGGCAACAGTTGACGCACAACCCGTGCGAGACTAAGTAACATATTAGTAAATATACCATAAATAAGAATAAGATATTGAAGTAGGTCGGCACCGGCACGGCGGAAATCCATTACAAGAAACTATAATGGGGGAGAGAGAAGAACTCGCCACTTATCCACGGTTTAAGAATCACAACCATAGCAATAGCAAAATATCACTAATTGTCATAAAAAGGAATGCCTCGGTAGCGGTGAAACACGTGTCGAGGTTTGTTCTTCGTACTTGCGGAATATTGTACATACGATATAATCTTATCTTCTTGGGTAAGAAGTCTTTTACTTGGTTTGAAGGGTGTGGTTTAGCACTTCTTTTTTTAACCATTACTGATAATTTGATATTGCTGTCGTTGATATTGGTAAACCGTGGTGAGTGAGTGGTGGGCTCCCCTCGCTCCCCCTATACTTTCTCATAAAGAAGAAGACCAAAGTCTTCTGATCTCAGCGTGTTGTAAACCGTTACGGTGCGATGTGTCCGTTTGCTAAGCTACTCTTTAATATTATTTAATTAGACGGTTTGTAAGTTCCTTTTTCTTTGTTTGTTTACCGCAACTGATCATACATGAATATACACCATTGTTATACAAATTAGTACTAGTAGGAGTAACATGTTGTGCAACATGTCGTACGACAAATCTTGCCTAGTGGATACGCCGCTTAATACTTACTGCCAACGCAATAGATGCGAGTGTAGACTTGTTATCGTGTCGTGGTGTGAGTGTAGTCCTGGACTGGTGAGCACCTAACTCGAAGAGAGTGTGAAATCTGGTGGGCGCTGGCGGAGGTAACGCTGGCAGCGCGGATTTCTGACCACCAGGTCGTTGAACTATTCGTTCTAAGTGACTCTGTAATCAAGAGAGCATATATTTTTGGTCTGATGAATTTGTAAAAACAAAACAAACGGTTTTGGATCAATGCTGAGGAGCTTGTATGGAAGTGAATTTGGGGTATGGCAAAAGGGAGATAGAAGTATAAATACTTATGTGAGTCTTAAATTCCAGGATAAGGATTTTTGGTGTTTTTTTACCATGTTGGATTATATTGGCGCTTCGTCATGAATTCATCCGAAGTCTACACTTCGAAGCTTGAGGTTTTATATAGCTAGGTAGTCAACAGACTAACTTAGAACTTCGATATCGCCATTGGTCTTTGAAACATTGGTTGTGGAGGTCAGGTGGCAGTCGCTTCACGGAAAATATCAAAGTTCAGCCGCATCACAGTTAGACTGAAAAGCCGACCCCAACTGAGTTGGGAAAAAGGTTCAGAGAATGATGATGTAGTCAACAGACTGCACCCCGCCTGATGGTTAACTGGGGTGCCGTCAGGGTGTTGTACCTGGAATGGCGGTCCTTACCTTAGCGGCCTTGATTACTGCCCATACAGTCTCCCTAGGACACCTAGACCTAGATACAATGATAAAGAGATCCAAAATAACTTCACTTACCGATTCGCAATGATCTGTATCCGAAATAAACACAGCACACTGTTCGCATTTCAATAACTCCCGAGCCTCCGTCATAATTTTGGTGACGAGACACTCCAGGTTGCTCTGCTCCTCAAATATACTTCTAGCGAGAGCCAGTAAGATCTGGTTCCTCTTGTACTCCAACACAGAAGACTCGAATAGCTGAGCATTTTGGATGCCGATGCCACAGAATGTGAGATATCGGCGGAATACTTCCACATCTCTTGGTGAGAACTCTTTGGATCCTGAAAAAAGAATATTGAATTTGTAGAAATAAATCTGTACGGCAGCGTTTTGTTCATTAATTTTTAGGTAAAATGTAGGTAGTACAACACAGATCTCCCTTGATTCTATACTATTCCGTCGGCCTGGTGTTAAAAATGATTAAAACTAGTGTCACCATAGAGAGCGTAAATAGATCTACACACTTCTTCATTACCGCTTTACCGAATTTAAATATCAGTGGCAATGACTTGTGACTTTTATTGTAGAAACCTTGACGTTACTGCAATATCCATTCCTGGTTTGTCTGGCGTGTCATTGGTTGGCGTATTTACGCAACGAAGAATCGACAATATGAACCTTTTGGTAAGAATACGTCTAAACTTATTCGTAAATATTCAAGTTTGTTCAATTCAAAGTTTGAAACGCTATTAGACCCATTCTACAAGCTCGTGTCTAACGTATAATATAAATAACATATAATATGTAATAAAAAATATCAAGAATGTAATTAACAGCGGTAACCATAATCTAAAAATGTAAACTTCAATTTAGACAAAGTAAAATCTGTTATGAACAGCGATGAGATGTCTTCTAATAAAGCTCGAGGTTATACGAAATAATGTCGAGATTTCTGGTCACGGAAAAACAGAGACCAAAGTATTATACGTCCAAAATAAGTAATTTACTTTGAAATGTGGCAAGAATATCTTTACAGGAGGTTTATCTTACATCAGTATGTATAACTTGATTCCACCTGGACTTATTAAAGTTAGGGAAACAAAATTGAATTACGTTGAGGTGATAATTAAGGTCCCTCTTAAAAGTTTTCTAGTTACCGTCTAACATAAACTCTCTCATATCCAGTGCTTAGATACACTTTTAGGTGGTCCCAGTTATTTGTGATAAAAAATCTTATTTTTTTTTGTCATATACTCACACCCGTAATTCCCAAAGGGGTAGCCAGTGGGGTATTTAACACCCACGTTTCACGGACTATGATTTTCGGTCCCATGTAACAAGGGGCGCACTTTGCCAAAAATGGGTATGCGAAAATAAATTCCTAATCGAAAATGTTGCAACTAAATAAATTTGGAAATAAAATGACCCGATTCCTTGCTATGCGGTGTAAATGGCAAGGAAATTAACTACGTGCTTAGTCGCACAAGCACTACCAATTAACGTCTTGGAGAGTATAAAAGTAAAAGAATATAGACTACTTTTTATCCCAGGAGGAGTGAGTTGCGAAAACACGATCAATATTCCACGTGGACGTAACTAAGTTCATCACTACATAATATGAAACAAAGTCGCTTTCTCTGTCCCTAATTCCCTATATTCCTATGTATGCTTAAATCTTTAAAACTACGCAACGAATTTTGCGGTTTTTTTAATAGATAGTGTGATTGAAGTGGAAGGTTTATAAAATATATAGGTGCAGAAGTGAAAAATGTTGCAAGAACGCGGTGCCGCAGACGAAGTTGCGTGGGTCAACTAGTCTAATATATAATATTATATGTCCTATGACGATTAGCCCGCGGCTCAACTTTTATAAAATTTTATGTCTCTGACTTTTAGTTATCATTACTTAACCCTTCGTTTTCACTAATGTTTAAAACACTTTAATTAAACACATACTTCAGGGTGAATGCAACTGCGTTATGCATATTTTTAGACTTATATATTTACTTATTGGCAATGCAGTATAAACTAAATAATGTATGAGATGAGACAATCACAGTGAAATGTACATGTGTGTGTTTTTTGACAAATCTTCAACAAGTTTTGTATCAGACAAGTACCTACGCAACTTGTCTGATACAAAACGATGGGTAGGATGCAAAGGTCTTCTACTAGGTATTACCATCATAGTCTATTGAGTGAGTCCGTTTTTCCACGGATACTCATGGTGATGAAAGCAACTGCCAAAATGCGTAGGTATTGTAAATCACCTCATCCATTTTATTCTGCCAGTGGGTATGTAAAAAATGTTGGCACAAATCTAAGATTAAAATTTAACTAAAAAAAACAAACATAAGTTTTACTAGTTAAGGAATACGACACTAAAGGTAAGTGGTTCGTCGTCTACTATAAATTGAGTTATAACAGACGAAGTTGCAAACAAAGGCTTTCAAGAACTCGAAACTCCAGCAAGTTGGCAAACTCGGTTCGAATCTCGGGCAAATAAAATTATATCAAACAGGAAACTACAAAACTATAGGTAACTAGTAAATTGTGTGTAATATGAAATGTGAAATCTCTGTTGGCTATTTTCATCTTCGCATTTCTGATCGCATTCTCGTAATCAACTTCAGGAATGAACAGCTTATGTGTAATTTCATCTAGGTACTATGCGTTTAAAATGAGTTGATTACTATCATAGTGACAATTTGATACGCGTTGCTAACTTTGGTTTTATTTATATTGGTAATATTAAGATTGATTACTAAAAATATGCTTAATGTAAAGTACCTAAATAAAAATTAAGTCGTTAACACCATAAATAAAAAAATAATAGAGAGACCCATGGTAAGCATAGTTTAACTAGCTTGTGTTATAGGTTCCATAATGCGGATAAACCTAGTTAGATACTTTTTTTTGTAAATACATACATATTATACAAAGAAACACCCAGACCAATACAAGTATTCATATTCATGCACACAAATATTTGCATTGAGCGGGAATTGAACCCACGCCTCCTGCGTAGCAATCGCATTCACTACCGCCACGCCAGAGATGTATGAACTTCATTGAAATTTTGTAGTTAGTCGTACAATTTTCATGAGTGCAGAGTTCTTCTCGTTTGAAAGGCATAGTAAGATACAGTACCAAATTTTAGCAAGGGTAGTTCAATAGTTTTGAGCGTGATTGAGTTATAAAAAATTTCGCAATGTTTCCTGTTTCTAATGTCATTAATGTCACATACCGTCGGTTTTGTTGATGATCTGCGCAACTCCTACGACGTCACCCTCATAGTTGCAGATCGGCATGCACAGGATCAGCTCCGTCTTATAACCGGTTCGAGCGTCGATTTCACTGTTAAACCTGTATACAACAATATTAACTGTAACTTCATAATTATCTTGATCATTACCATTATCACTTATACCATCATTACAGTTGTCATTGCCATAAATTGCATCAGTACTATCGTAATCAATGTCTCTCCAACTTGTAGCGTTAGTCCCAGTTGCCTCCAAGGCTAGAGCTACTTTAGAGGCCCAGTACTCACTTTCCTTACCCAATCTTCTTCTTCTTCTGTCGAATAGACGGCATTTTTTCTGAGAGACTCAGTGGTTTGGCTCCGAATATCTTGAAACGGTCCTGTACTCATTCAGACCGACTCAATCTTAATTCTAAATAGTAGAATTTAGAATCAACTATACGTACCTAGGATCAGCATACGCATTTTTTATATTGATAGGATGTTTGGTCTGCGCTGCGAGCCCAGCTACACCAACACCGAAAGGGATTTTGATTTCTTGCGTACGCGCATGTTGAAGTGCGTCGTTTAGTTCTGCAAGTAGAAAGTTTTGATCAACACATGTGTCATAAAAGTTACGTTCGGGGAATATTGACACAAATGACACTGCAGACACTGACACTAGGACTTATGAACTAAGTAACGTAATGGAAGGTTCTGCAGCGATTCAGCTCACGATGTAAAGAAAACAAAGAAAATAACTCATTTGGCTATTATTTATTTTACAATTTATTATTCCTTTTTCTGGGTAAGTGTACTCATTGATTTTTCATTACGAATTTAGCCCTGGACGTGAAATTAAAACTCAAAGAGATGTGTAAATTGACAAACAAACTAGATCCCAACTATTTTTTGAAGCAGTTGACACTACTTTGTGCTGGTATGAAACCTGCTTTGTCTTCTGCATTGATAGCACAGAAACTCTTAATCATTGAAGGTTAAGAGCCATTAAGAAGGGTTTACCCTTCCCTCTAAAAGGTCGGCAGCTCGAGCGTGGTGGTGAAGTGAGCTGTGTGCTTCTCCACCACACATAAAAACAATTAATAATACGAAAAAGGAAAGCGTTGCGTGCAATTTTTCTGTTCTGAAGTTAATAACATAAAATTTTGTGTAAGGTCATTTGTCTTCGGACCTTAGCCTGTGCCGCGTTTGGCAATCTACTTACATCTGCTATATACTTCAAGTAACTTAGTCCAGTCTTGAAATTAAGTGTTTCTTCCTAACTGTAGTCACCCTAAGGCCAACTGCGCAATAAGAAGCAGAACTTGTTAGATGAACTAAGAAGTTTTGTATATTTAACTTTCTTAAGAATTTGTAAGCTATTGTGCGTCTGAACTGAACGAGTAGGTACTGAGTAAATATTATTCGCACAACGGAACTCCCTTTTGAAATTTAAGACGTTCTTGTACACAATTGAATTCTTAACTGGTTCCCGTTTTAGTGTAAGTACTAAGTATTGTGTTGACAGTTGTCGATTCTCTTTTAATGTTATAATTAGTTATTCACCGCGGTAGCTTAGTGGTTTGGGTAATGGACTGCTGAGAGGTTTCTGGTTCGATCCCAGGTTTTACATGGCACACACAAATGACTTTTCAATGCTTTTCGAAGTTATGTGTGTATTTATCGCAGGTTTATAAGTACCCGGTTAATGCCAATAGGCTCGCCACCTATTACATTGGGAGCTAAACATAAATTGGCGTAATGTGCGTGCTGGCACCTCTGCCTACCCGGGGCTATAGGCGTGAGTTTATGTTATGTTATGTTATGTAGTTATTCACAATGAAACAAATGTCAAGTTATTATCTGTCAAATTACAACTCGGCCTTCATCGTACCAGGTGCCGAGTAAAAGTAAGGTAGGACGCCCTCTAACCAGATGAGCTGGGACCGACCGGATGAGGTAAGTGGAGGATCAGGACCAATAGAGCACGTTAGTAAAGATCTAACTCAAGTAGATGGACTGCAATAGGCTAATTGATTTGTTGAATGACGTCACAGCATAGGTGTTTAGCGCCATTCTCAAAATCAAAAATCAAAATCAAAAATCATTTATTCTGCATAGACCAGTAAACGGCACTTACAAAACGTCAATATCAACAATATTTTATCAAATGCAAATGGACCACCGGTTCGAAACGCGGCCCCGACCTGGGAACACTCCGGCAAGAAACTCAGCGGGCTTTTCTTTTTTTTTTGGTGTATTTACAATAATTTACTCAGTCTAGATACTTAGAGTCTATACCACTGGGATATAAGGACATTTCCTGTTGTCTTTCTATATCGCGATTGAGAACCTTGATTCCTATGTAGGCTGCGTCTAAATCCGGCGCGCACGTCAGGGCCGGCTATTTATAGTGTGTCCCTGTGTTTCTGGAGTAGGTTGTACACATAGTTTGTACCGTCACTATGATGTATGAATGGGCTTGTCTTTGCGTCATGAGGTGTTTAAAGATATTGATGGAATATGAGATTAAGGTTATACTTTTATGGCGAAAACAATCCAGGTTTAGTGAGGTCCTTCCACATTCAATCGAATTTTATCTCAAGTCTACAGGTTTATTTTAAGGTTAAAAGTGCGCAGTGTAAATATTTGTATGTATGAATTAATGTGTTTTTAGCAGAAGGACAGATATGCAAAATTGACACATGTGTATTTGTATTGGGTTGGTTTTATGTATTAGGATATAATCTATTAGCAAAGAAGAATTCATTAACAGTCAGCTAATTTACTCGTAGTTCTAGAATAGGTAATCGATTCGAAAACCTAAACTTGTTCATTATTTCCGTTAATTTGTTTGAATGTCGGTAAGGCCAACATCGCTCCCTAAAATGTGAAGGAGAATTCAGAATGGTTTAGCAACCCAAGTCCATACCCGGGGGTTAGACGGGGACTCATAAGAGAGGGCCCCCGGGTCTGCGGAGTGCGAGGGATATGTTGGCTACTATCTCACCTCCCGCAACTAAAGACCCAAAGACGGCGTGCGTTTTAGTCGTTTCGAGTCTGACATAATCTACCCAACTGTTTGCGGTGAAGGGGGGAGAGGGGAGGAGGGGTAAAAAAAAGTGGTGAGTGTGTTATTCCTGCAAGAGACTGTTCGCGGTTTCAATTCCCGTCTAGACATTAACTATTACCAATTTTGAATCAAAATGTTGAATGTAATGTATACTGAATAAGGTCACACCATTTTCACATAGATATAGATCCTACAGAATTTACAATCTACAGTTTAGAGGCGTAGCGACGCCGGCCATTCGCCACAAGTATCTGCCATAAAACGCGGCAGTACAAAACATCATGATAAAATGCAATGATCATTAAAATGATCAAGTGTTAATACCGCGGCTTTTATATTAATGTACATTTTATTCACTGTTAAATATTTCGGGATATTTACCATGTTTGTTGATTTGATGCAGCAACCGATATTTCGGCACTGTTGCAAGCGTCCTGATCACATAATGTACGTTTTCTTATACGAAGAGGTTTATTTTATTTTTTTGTTTTTAACTAGCTAACACCCATATTTCGCCATTACGGTCTAACGCAATAGGGGGCGAGCCTATTGCCACCAATCGGGCTCTATGTACACAAATGGATATGCGCAAAAAAATTAAATAAATTTGTTACGTAAATAAATTTGGAAAATAAAAATTTGACCCGATTCCTTGTGCGGTGTAAATCGCAAGGAACTTAATTGCGTGCTTAGCCGCACAAGCACTATCAATAAACGTCTTGGCAAGTATCAGAAGGTAATAACGACTTGCCCACTATTGGGTGGGACTGAAAATAACAGCTGGCGAAATGTTGGTGGGGGTACACCTGTATCTAATACAATACCTGTATCTCTAGTAACATCGAAGAGCTTCGCCTGCAGACATCTGTTCGGTGGAGTTCCCTTTGCCAGGAACAAGCTGCCTCTGTCTGCTGACGTCAACAGGCACACGTTTACTAAGATCTGGAGACAAAAGTTAACACATTACTTACTAGACTAGGTTGGAAGAATAGATCGTGGCTTAGAACCGTTTTTTTATACCACTTAGGTGGCAGACAAGCACACGGTCCATCTGATGGGAAGCGGTCACCGTGGTCTATGGACGTTTGCAACACCAGAGGCGTCACACACGTTCTGCCTACCGTGAAGAAACCTTCTAATGCCCTTCTTGAAGATTCCCATATTGTAGTCGCTTGGGAAAACCACGGCAGGGAGTTCATTCCACAGCTTGAGCGTGCGCGGGATGAAACTCCTTTCATATCGCACAGTGTAGTGGTAGTGTGTGAGGATGAACTCCCTGATGATAAAAAGTAGGTATGGGCATCATGTCAAACAATTCTTCTGAACACAGATTAATACAGGCGGTAGAGCATACACAGTGAGGCGAAGCCCCTCCTGGTCAAACACTATTAATATGAATCTACTTCAATGCGAAACATCACCGATTTTCCTATTACTCCAAAGGACATTACTATCTCCCTAAACTTAGTCATTCTATTACCTCTGTACACTAAGTACGTTTCGCAAACAAAGACCCACTCGTATCTCACGTTTTTGATAGGATCCTCACATTAGGTGGAATAAAATAACCAAACCTGAGTTATACTCGAGAACTAAGGAACCTTTACTAGCGCTAACTTTCATTTACAGCGCTATCTAGTGGGAAATTGTTGAATTAAATATAAGGAGCAAAATGATTGATTTTATTCTATCTAAGCGCCCAGTTAAGAGATTTTGGACTACTATTGCCACGTTTTATATATTTTTGTTTGATTGTTATATCAGTTATATTTAGGGTCATTCTTTTAATGAAATTTTAAAGCTAAACAAGATGGCTGGACAAGAGACTTTTCAGTGTTAAAGATATGTTCATGCAACCCAGTTGGTCAGAGCATTCCCCCTGCAAGAGACTTTTTTCTCTGTGTGGTAATCCCCACGGAAACCCCCTAACGAAACCAGCGGAGTGGTTATGTCGGACTCGGACAGACTAAATCCGCACTGCCGACTCGAGCCATCAGTTGCCGCGAAGGTGATACCATCCCTCAATATTGGCCACCCATAAGTAAGTTAGATTTTTTTTATAAAAAATCTTAGCAACCGAAATTACTAATATTTCCTCTAACCCCTCCAGCTAAGCTCACAACGGTTGGGCCAGGATTCGAACACGGGACCTCTTAATCGTACTAAACTACTTAAGCTAGAATAAAAGTTAATTGATATTTTAATACCACTACTTGTATTCTGTACAATAAAGAATATTCTATTTTATCTTATAAGAGTTTTAGGTATTTAAAGCTTTTTAACTTTTTTAAAGTTCATGAGACGGCGACCAGGCATTTTGAGAACAATTTCTGTTTCAAGATTTCCGCATGGTAAGATTAGTGTTAATAAGTTAAATTTTATACAAAAGAACGACCACAGCTGTGTCGAGTGCTGTTTATTAGGGTTGAGGTAATTTATGAGACAACCTTCGTGGATAGTGCATCATTCAAAATAAATATGTTTATTTACTACGCTACCCGAAACGTTGAGATGTAAATAAAGCACAAACAGAGTTGTGAAGCTGTGACGTCATTTGTAAGACGTTCAAACGCATGTATTCTTGATTCGATAAGAAGTAGGCGTTAACTGGCGGAAATTCATTACATTAAACACACGCGGTTTAACAATTCCAACGACAACAATAGTAAATTATTACTAATTGTCATAGAAAGGAATGTCAAACCGCACCTCTCAAAGCAAGTAAAAAGACTATCAAAGCGACAAACCCACTCGTCTCCTGAAAACGTCCTTCAGAATAAATGTTGTGATCCCCCATATAGGTAGAAATAATCATTAGTAATAGAACAGATATCGCGGTAGCCTAGTGGTATGGGTAATGGACTGCTGAGGCGAGGTCTCGGATTCGATCCTAGGTTTTACCATGGCATCGCAGGCTTATAAGTGCCCGGTTAATGGCAATAGGCTCGCCACCTATTACATTGGTACCTAAATATAGACTGGCGTAATGTGGGTGCTAGCACCTCTACCTACCCCTTCGGGGATATAGGCGTGAGTTTATGTTATGTTAATAGGATAAATATGACGTCAACCTACCCCAATGGTAAGAGGCGCTATTGGAATGAATAACAGTATTCCTAAATTATAATTCAATGATTAACCCTTATTTAAAAACATAATATATTATTATAAAACACACAAATCGATTTTACACAATTGGAGTTAAAATTAGTAAGACGAGACGAGATGAAGGAATTTAAATTTTAAATTGTTTATCCTTTCGCGAACATCGCTACGAGCTAACTTAATGATAACTTGGTGAATTTATTCCTCAATGTTATTTGCTTTGCTCGCGTTTGTAGTACTAACTAGTTTTAGTATTATAATGTAATCCCCCCCCCTCCTCCTCATATCATCAACAACTGACTTCATCTGAGCGTATAAGTGTAGGCATATTATACCTAGTGAATAGTGTTAGTGCCAAATTGGTCCTTAAAAGAAACTTTTTGTAAAGTCTCGACTACTTTACTGAGGCAACTATCATCTATCATCCTCATCATTATCAACAATCATTACAAATAGAGTGTAGTGCGTCACATCAGCAATGTAAACTCTATCTATAACACAGAATAAGACTTAACATAAAGGTTCTAGTGACCATGTCATAAAATTTAAAAAAATGCTCCATTTCATATGTGTAATGTGTGTGACCCATAATAAAAATAAATGTCCTTTTTTTCCACTTAACTGAATAAGGTGCATTTTATAGGTGTTCTGTGAGCTGTCAGCGTTTTCGACGAACAGGGGGCCTAAAAAGGCCATTTCATGAGACGAATCGGATTGCAGTGCGTCTTCCAGTTCGTCCGACGAAACGCTTTACGATTCGTCGGCTGTCATAAAATGAAACACATTAACGACGATTCTTCTACAATGCGGTTCGTCGGAGGATTCGGATTAAGATGAAATGTTGCAAGTTTAAAAATACACCGTTTAACAATACACCGGTAACTTTCCAGTTATTTTAATAATACTTATAAAGACTTATAATAGCGTGTAGATAAGAATTTATTCATATTATATAAAAAAATAGACTTTAAGAACTATTTTATACCATAAATATATATTTTAGCATAATATTTAATTAACTGGTAATAAACTGTGCTTCGTCAACGAGTGTCAATTTATGAGCAAGTGATATGAGTTTCATGATTAATCGCTAGATGACGCTAAAATAAAAAAATAATTCAATTCAATTGAGATATTTTTTTCGTATTTCATTACTTTGTTCATGTTCATAATTCTGTAAGTAATAACAAGGAACACTAAATACGTTACGATGAAGTATAGTGTCCGTTTTGGTGAGTGAAGTCGTCTTGGGCTATTGCATGTTGCGATAAATTGTCTTAAAGAAATATATCAGCCATATTTAAGCTATATCTATTTAATTTCAATCAATTGAGTCAAGCAAAACAAGTCACAACGATCGACGAATTGTTAGACGCAATGTGGGAGTTGCGTCTTTCAATACTGCCATTTGCCATTTAGGCGATTCGTATTTGGTGAGCCATTTTACGATTTTGTATAGAAACTTGTCAAAAAGGAGAATTGCCAAAAACGAATCGCGCGGCGAATTGCGCTGTGTGTGACCATTTTACGAAATTAAATCCGCTTCGTATTTCAATGTGGATACGATTCGTCGTTAGTGGCCTTTTTAGGCCCCCAGGAGCAATTTTTTCGGGATGACATACCTTAACATATTCTTTCCTTCTCTAAATGGACACAAGTTGACGAGGGGTCTACCGCCTGACCCGTCTCAAGTGGCATGTACTAAAGGAGTTTACGTTCAAGGACTTTGAATAAATAATATTGAGCATACAGACACATAAAATTCAAATTAAGGTGAGAAAAAGTGAATACTTCGACAGGATTAGAAACCGCGATCTTTCCGTTATAGGGGAAATGCCCTGATCTCTAAGCCACGAAACTTCGTCTGAATCATTCTAAATCTCAACCATCTTGGAGGCGATATGGTGGGAGTCATTGTACTGTAAGGGAAAAGTCGAGGGGTGGAACCCCATCAAAGTCTTCAATTTTTTACCCAAAATTGGATTTTAACAGTCAGCATACTAATTGTTTTTCAAAGTTTTCATACCCATAGAAGCTATAATTGTATTACTAAACAAGGCATACAGGATCTCCTACAACACTGTTGTTATTGATTTACAAAAAAAATCTAATTGGACCACCCATTTGATAAAGAACGTTCAATTTCAGCAATTCAAAAATGGAATTAGTTTCACCATTTACGAGGAACATAGTGATGTTACGTCGTCGGTACGCAAACAAAACCGGTTTTTAATTAAAACTTTTCGGTTCTAAACGGATTAAAAGATTAAACATTGGTGTTGGGCATGACACCTGCGAAATATTAATGAAGGCGCCACGCAGAGGCCGGCAGCGCCTATGCATGAAAAAAAATTAAATCTCACGGAAAAATGGCATATTAAATAATCAATCAATTAGCCCATCGCAGTCCATTACTAGAAATATGCCTCTCCATACCTTGGGAGACTGCAGCCTAATGATTCAGACGTGTTAGCACAAGGGTTTTTTCGAGATTCTTTCTCTCCAATGATATCGCCTCTTACGATATTTTTCGGATGAGATTCATTTGTAATTCTATTCCCATCAACAGAGAACTTTTTGCAGACACTAATGCTTACCGATAAATAATTTGTAAACAAAAAAAAAAAAAAACCCTTTACTCGACCTGCCTTTGAATAGAAATAGAACATAAAATTATCCTTAGAGGAATAAAGTGTGCGAGTGACAAACATATCTGTACATAAAAAATAGGCGTGAGAAAGTGACAAAGTATTATGAACCGTGAAACAGTTTTTTTTAAAACTAAATCGATAGCTTTCACAGAAATATATACCTATTCTACACTAAAATTCACATGTCATTACCACTAACATTATAGATTTAGTAACGCGATAATGAAGAAAACTGTAAATCCACTTTCGCTGCTAATATTAATGTGTATGGAATATATGAACTATGTATGAGATTGACATAATACGTTTACGACTGTCATAAAGGTCATTCTTCAAATTTTGAAAGGACTTATTGTAAAAGGTATCTAATAATTGTTCCATTCACATTAAAGGGCGTTTGCATACTAAAGAATGTATCAAATGAACGGCCTTACTAACTGTACAGGTGGGAAGATTTAGATTTCAGGAATTTTCTTTAATTTAATTTGCTGTGTTTGTTAGAGAGAATTATTGATCCCTTTCACTAACCCTATCGATTGATACCATAAAAATATCAGTTCGATTACCGGCAGTTCAAGCAAGTTTTCGAAAATCTTCAAATGAAGTTGTGTTTCCTTTGAAAAATAGGAATATGTTGTCTTATTTCTTAAATAAATACCCGTTCAATATAAGACATTAAAAGACAAAACGTGAAACAATACACCATAATTTGCTATTGGCTTACGACCAAATCGAGTATTTGTTTTCGCATTACTTAGCTGCGTATTATGGGACATGCAAATTCTACGTTCCTCCAAATCCAAATAACTGTATCACCCCTTTTGTTTATTCAGTGAACCACAAGAAAAAGGCAAATAGCTATTATGCTAACAGATTTAGTCCTATGGAGTCCCCCAGGGTTCTATACTTGCGCCTGAAAAGAATGAAAAAGTAAGAAACATTTAATATACCTTGTAGCAGTGTGTTTTGTAAGCAGTATTCAATGAATATTTGAATATTTGCTGTTAAAGTTCATATTGGTATTGAATTTAGAAAAATAATACTCTATTTTTCAGAATCCTAAATTAAATAATTATATGACAGCCTCTGTGGCGTAGCGGTAATGAACGCGACTGCTACGCATGAGGCGCGGGTGCGATCCCCGCTCAGTGCAAGTATTTATATGCATGAATATGGCGATTTACAATAGCCTGGTCGTGCTTCGATTCTCAGCCGTCGGTTCCGGTTGCCATACGAACATTTATGGTAGTCGTTACGGGTGGTTAGAGCCCTCAAAAGTCCGACTAGACTGACTACTACTACTTTGGTTTTGGAGGTTCGATTGCAGTCGCTTCCCTTCCCTTCCCTTCCTCACGTCTCCTCTCCTCTACATGAACGGCAGCTTGAGTGTGACGTCTCTGGTGTTTCAAACGTCCATTGGTCAAGGTAACCACTTTGCATCAGATGGACCACGTGTTTTGTGTCACCTAAATGTTATAAAAACAAATACTCATTCCTTCAAAGATATACAGATATAAGTATACTAATATATAATATAGTAATCTTGTTAGAAAGGGCTATAAACGTAATCAGTTAATTTAACGCCAGTTTGTTTATAAAGCTCAATAAACGTGAACAGACGAACGGAACGTTTTTGTAATTTGAACTGAGTTTTTATAGCCGCCAGTAACCCTAACGTCCTTTATAACTCCTGTTTTGCACTAGGATGGATACAAGGGTTTGCTTACTGTTATACAAATTATCGGTTTCATATATTTTATGTCTAAAGGGGCAGAATTAGAAAACAATGACGGGTATGATTTTGAATTGACACGGTCATTTATATATTCACTATTCAATATTACGGGACATTCACTATGTTTGTTTAATATTACGGGATATTTACCATGTTTACGCCATTATCGTGGCTTGCGACATCCTCGCAATATCGGTTCCTCCATAAAATCAACAAACGTGGTAAATATCCCGTAATATTGAAAAGTGGGAAAACTATGATGGGTTTCCCTGTGCTAACTATAATTTTCTGCCAAATATAGTTTGACGTAGTATGTCAAATTGAAGTTAACTAAAACCTATACCGGCTTTCAGTAACCACGAGCTAGCTCGATCACACACCTATCGGTTGCGGGTCGGGTTCAGATCTGTGTCTCGTAGTAGACTCGTTGATCACTAAGCTACTTGACTGACGATCACTTATGTTAACTAAATTGAAACCGTAACAAATGACACGTGTTTGAAGTTTGACAATCAATATTATGTGTCATATTAACCTTTAAGTCAAACCAACGGATCCGTGAAATTGCCGAAATCGGAGTTACGGTTGTCACCATCAAATGCATACTGTTTTATTGACTGTCAAAGACAATTTGCCATGATTTGACAACTTGGAAGGAACGGCTCCAACCTTTAGCTCACTGAACTGTTGATTTGACTACACTTCAATTTGATGTTTGTCAATTTATTTGTGTGTCCCTTACCTGGGGGCTTTGAGTATACATATACAACTATAAATACTACATTGCAATAAACGGATAGAATTTCGAGTTATGTGTGAGTAAGCTAATGCCAATTTCGTTCTATAAACTGTCAATGTGTGCATGTCTTGGACTGTATATGTCATCTTGTACCAAAGTAGTCATTATTTTTACGCTGCTTTGTGGAATTACAGCGTGAATAGAAGGCTTGGAGATCTGTTTCTATGTACCCTCTAACACAAATAGTTCGAAATATCGAAACAAAAATATCGCAGTGTTAAAAACCAGAAGCGTACAAATTGGTACAAACCAACAGTATTTCCTACAAGTATTTTCATAGTCCCTGCGAACGAGTGTCCATATAAACGGAAGTTTAAATTAACACCCCCTCCTACCCTTTAATGTACCACCCTCACATACAAAGGACTGATGTACAATAGCTATTTCAACTTTGTTCTGTATCAGCGCTCATTTGTTGGTGTAATTTGTGTTGGAGAATTTAACATATCTTTGATGCTGCGGTACTTTTTATAGTGCGAATAATCCCCGCGCCAGAGCCGGTTGGGGAGATTATGTAGGAATAGAACCGACAAAAACGCACGCTGTCTTTGGGTCTTTAGTTGCCGGAGGTGAGATAGTAGCCAACATCCCTCGCACCCCGGCAGACCCAGGGCCATCTACGATATAACCCCTTGCTGTATTGTAGGTACTGAACTGATACCTTCGCTAAATGGGTATAAATGTACCAAAAAATAAACTATAATGTGGTCGAACTGTCCTTTTGAAATAACATAACATAACATAACATAGGTAGCCTAGTGGTATGGGTAATGGACTGCTGAGACTGCCATTCGATCCCAGGTTTTACCATGGCAAACATCAATGACTTTTTGATGCCTTTCAAAGTTATGTTTACATTGATCGCAAGTTTATAAGTGCCCGGTTAATGGCAATAGGCTCGTCACCTATTACATTAGGACCTAAACATAAACAGGCGATATGTGGGTGCTAGTGCCTCTGCCTACCCCTTCGGGGATATACCTAGGTGCGAGTTTATGTGACGTTAATGTCCTATTGGTTGAAAATAACTGAAACATGTACACCGCTATATTCGTCGCATATAACTAACAAAAACGATTACTAAACAAAGGCGAACGCAATAAGATTTACGGCTCGTATTGATCTTGGCTGTAAATAGAACCACACTGCTTCCTATTAAGAACTCAAAACATAATCGCTAAATATGAATTTATAATAACCGTTATATTTTACAGCAAATAAACTTACGGGTATATCTAAAGACGTAAAACAGGCTTGGGTTATATGGGTATTTGAGAGCCTTCGGCATTTAGTATAAAGGATAGAATTTTTGCACCCTAACTGAATATACAGGTTTAGGTTTCATGGGTTTCCCTAATCATTAATACATTAATATATTGTATTAATGTTTTTTTTTATATCACGCCTATATCCCCGAAGGGGTAGGCAGAGGTGCTCGCATCCACATTTCACCAGTTTATGTTTAGGTCCCAATGTAATAGGTGGCGAGCCTATTGCCATTAACCGGGCACATATAAACCTGCGATAAATACACACGTAACTCCGAAAAGCATCGCAGTCATTGGTGTGTGCCATGGTAAACCTGGGATCGAACCCGAGACCACGTCTCAACAGTCCATTACCCATACCACTAGGCTACCGCGGTTTTTTATTATTGTATTAATGTATTAATGATTATAATATGTTAAGATTAAAATATAATGAGCAGAGAGCAAATCCACCACTCACCCACAGTTTAAAATCCTAGCGATAGCAAATAGCATAATAATATATTGTCATAGAAAGCAATACCAAACTGCACCCCTCAAATCAAGTAAAAAGACTTGTTACCCGAGGAAATATGGTGTTGTACTCGTATGTGCAATATTTTTGGCACTAAGCAAAATGCGCCAGGTCTCCCCCCCCCCCACTCTCCCCCCTTATCAAAATTCCTGAAAACAAAGGTCTTCGAGTGAGCTATGATAAAATACATCCGACAAAGAACTAAAGTTACAGACATAGATCGCAAAATAACCAAGCTTAAGTGGCAATGGCTGCATCTGCCGAAGGACCCATAGCCGCTGGAGCAAACAATTCCTTGCGTGGAGACCGCGAGAAGGCAAACGGAGAGGAGGACGCACTCTAGCCAGATAGACTGATGACCAGAAACAGGCGGCTCGGACAGACTGGATGCAAAGGCGGAGGATAGGGAGCAGTGGCGCACATTGGGAGAGGCCTATGTCCAGCAATGGACTGCGACAGGCTGATTGATTGATTGATGTGCAATATTCCGCAAGTGCGAAGAGCAAGCGTCCACACATGTTTCGCCTCTACACAAAACATCTTCAGGAGCGACACCAAGCAAAGATTAAGTACATATAATATGTCTTTCAGTTTTGTAAAACTCATTAACATTTAGGATCATTGTCGCAACTGTATTTTGTGCCAGTGAAGGCCCTCACAGCGAAAAATCTAGTATTCAGTGCAGGAATTGTTTGCTACGGAAACATTCAGCGTAATTTCTTACAATTTCAGAATCAAATTGTCCAGGCATTTTTAGACCTCACTGCACCATGATCACCTTAATCACCCAAGTGAACTAGTTAATGTATTCACATACCTTATGACAAAGCACGTCTATATCCAACTCATTGGCTACGTCTTTGATGAGGTCCATAAACAGGTCAGCCTCATCTAGCTGCTTTTGCGCCGATCCGCTTGGAGAACGCGACCTCTGGAACAATTAATAGAGATTATTATTTTTACGTTAAAGCGATTGAATCGTTTTGTAGGTTATTACTGAAGATATAGAAAAATGTTTTTTATTTAAATTTATGGTATGTCAATTTGACTTCACCCACCACCACACTGAAGGCAAAGTCTCATGAAAGAGGGTCACCATTGCAAACACGTTCAGTGCTACAATGGTGGCTCAGCTTGACGGCCTCATCAGATGCTTTTCACGCCCCGCTTAAAGGACCCGGGACTGTAGAAAGAAGGGCACACTGACACTACACGAAGGTAAAAATGGAACCCTATTATTGAGACACCGATGATCGCCTATCTGTCTGTCTGTCAGCTGGCGTCTATCACATGACCCGTGATAGCATTGAATTTTTCACAATTCATGTATTTCTGTAGCACTATAACAAACATAGTGGAAATAATAAAAGAAATGGGTTTCAACAGATTTGTAAAGGAACCGATGTCGCCAAACTCATACTATTTTTTTGAGTTAGTTAATTTTATTAATTAGTACTGTGTTGCATTACTAGTAAACATTTGTTTTGATGGGTCGTATACATATAATACTTTTATTACCAAATTAGCCTTAATCATACGTATCTACTGCAAAATCCGTTCAAAATAGGGATGACTAGCAAATTGATGAAAAAGTATTTACGACGTTTCACGCCTTGAATCAAACAAGCTTCAATATTTTGGAAAAGCTCAGACGTATGTCAGTGTAGGTATCTATTCTAAGAAAGTTATTAAAAATTTCAGGTCATCTTCTTCTATCTCATATTGCCGAATTTATACACTTTTTAATGACAGGCGCACACCACCTGCTTCACCCTTTCACTTTGATTTTTGTTTTCTGTGATAGGTATACTCGTAGGAGTAAGTAAACTCAAATAAAAGATCATATAACTAACATGATTATTTTTTGCCCATTTTGTCTGATATTATATAAATAAGTGCTCGGAACCCTTCATGCATAACGCGCACTTGGCTGCTTTTTTCTATTCTATCCACAATAACTGAGACATAAATAAACGAAATCAAATACACATTCACTATTTCGCATACAACTGAACGTTCTGTAAACACTATTCAACCGTGTAAACACTCGCTGGGTATGAAAGGGTTACTTTACGATAGCTCCAGCCATTTTCCGTAGAAAAAGGTACCTTACGAGTTGTGAGTGAAGTCGACAGTAACATTCCGTGCAATTGGTTCTGCTAAAACGTCTTTTACCTTTTTGATTTTGGAACATTGGGTGACGTTTGGATTCTTTTAGCTCTATTTCTCTACAAATTGCGATTTATTTTATGTTATTTATCCCGTACCCCGTACGGACCGCGGTAGCCTAGTGGTATTCTGTGGTATGGGTAATGGACTGCTGAGACGAGGTCTCGGGTTCGATCCCAGGTTTACCATGGCACACACCAATGACTACGATGCTTTTCGAAGTTATGTGTGTATTTATCGCAGGTTTATAAGTGCCCGGTTAATGGCAATAGGCTCGCCACCTATTACATTGGGACCTAAATATAAACTGGCGAAATGTGGGTGCTAGCACCTCTACCTACCCCTTCGGGGATATAGGCGTGATATTATATTATTATATAAAAAAAATTATCCCGTTTATCCCCTATTTAAGTTTTGAAGTATCAAAATTATTACTTTAATTCATATAACTGTAATACTGAACTTTCATAATGATTACAATTGCTTTTCGATATATTTGGTTGATCTTATACCATGCATTATGCAGAATTGTACGTATTGTTGACTGGAAAATCATAATTATTGCAATGGCAAAAGCCTACCCATTAGACAAAGGAAGACCTGGAGGATCTTAGGGTGGAATAGATTATACGATTTTCCAAGTAAATAGGCAGGTCCGACGAAACGATGAGATAATCGAACATACCTTTGCATCTCCAAGAAACGAGTGTAGGGGAATTGAGAGAAATGGCCCATGCAGAAGGGTCTTCCTGATGCAGAGCTGAGGCCATTGCTATCCAGGGCGGAAGGAGTAGCAGGAGAATTGTTTGCATGGAAGGACATTTTTACAATTTCTATAAATTTAAATATACATCGTGTGCAGAAGGAACCCCGAAACAAGAAACCCCATTTGCAATGACTTTTCATTTAAAATATATTCAAGATGGCGGACAAATAGCATGAATAGAAATGAAAATTTTCTAGTTGGTTCTTGTTTTATGAATCCAGTAAGTGAGTTTATTGCGGCTTCAGAAATAGGACCTTTTTATTCTTGTTTGAGAGTACGGAGCTTCGCTTTGAGAAAAATAAAATAACTCTTTGGTTTATTTTCATTGTAAAAGATAGAATAAGAGTATCACTGTAGGGAGTGTAGTAAGTAAGTATTGATTAAGTAACTTAGTTAATTAATTTTAATATCTCGTATGTGGTAATTCCTCCTTCCCTCAATATATTTTTTTGAATTCAAATTTGAACTCAGAGAAACAAGAAAACTTTTGAATATGAACCATTAATCAAAACAAATCTAAATTCATTTTGAAAGTCAACGAGATTCAATAATAATATTCAATATTTCCAGGACCAAACGAAAAAGAATTTACTTTTACAAATGCCAGTAACCAAATAAGTCAACCGTATATAAATACTTAGCCATCGCGTCGTCTGAAAAGCTTTTCTTTGATTACTCTTCCCGGATTAAAAAAAAAAACAAATCTCGTAAGACCCCGGTCAAGTAAAAATCAGCTTAAGCACTTTAGAATAAAATTACTTTTCAGAGTTTTCATGATGCAGGTATTGAGTGAAACGACGTTATTTTTGAGAAGAAATTTATTTCTCTTGAAAAGTTTGGATGAATAGAAATTACTTTGGGAACCATTAGTAAAGTTGATGATATCGTGAGGATACCTCTTCAGCCCGTCGTTTGGGAGAAGTAGGGTCTTACGAACTTTAAACTTTTGTCTTACCTATTTCAAACTTGGATTTACGGGCTATTATTTTAATATCCGCTTGACAACGTTAAACTCTTCTGATATATACGGGGTTAGGGAAACGTTCCTAAAACCCAAGGCACATTGGACACTACATAAATATTGATATTTTTTATATACTTTAATTATACTTTGTAAAATATAGCTTGGGTCCTATGACAGATGTCAAAATGAGGTTCATAAGGATGTACAAAATTCGATGAAAATATCGATACTACCAGCTATTATTGATGCATGTTACATATAATTATGTTTAATTTCATTGTATGTATGTATGTAATTGTAATGAGAACGGAATATACGTAGCATACAAGGCGTCGGCACTCGTACTGATGAGAATGAGTGGAGTGGATCAGTGGAAATTCATATCAAACAAGATGTTGGCGCGTGTATCTTATGCCTATATCATGGCCCAAGAGCCAAACGCGGCGTGTCTTCTTACAATATGCAAAAAAACAGGTTCAGGGCGTTGATGGATTGAATGTAGGATTTTATTTACTCAATATTATTTAGGATCAAGTATATTCAAATATAAGTATTATTATGATATTAAAATACCTAAGCAATTAGATTAAATTCTAATAATTTTTTTCTTATATTAATTTCAATTTTAAATTAAGCTTTATTCAAAATATGGATAGATCATAGTATGTGGTCACGATGATTCATCGCCCATCACTAATTAGCTCGGTATGCCCATAAAGTATGACATTAAAAGCTACTACATTCAATAATGGAAAATTCAAGACTTCATGTGCGGGATTTCACTGACAGCTGTCATAGGACCCAAGCTACATTTTACAAAGTATAGGTAGCATTATTCAACCTCTATCGTATCAGTAAAGCTCTATCAAAAGATAATTTCTATGCCACTTGGTTCCATTTATCTATTACTAGCTGACACGCGCAACTTCATCTGCGTCACCCCGTTTTTGCAACATTTTTCACTTATGCTCCGCACCATTTGGTTGTAGCATGATGTTATATATATATAAACCTTTCTCTTCAATCCCTCTATCTATTAAAAAAAACCGCATCAAAGATCGTTGCGTAGTCTTAAAGATTTAAGCATACAAAGGGACAGAGAAGGTGACTTTGTTTTATACTATGTATTGATAATAATAATACTTTCGCCTCGCAGGTAGTAGCAATATTATATAAATATGTAAAACTATGTTAAATAAAGTTCCACCCAGTTATCTAAAATAAGTAATACCTATTCTAAAACATGTTTCCATTACATTCCTCGCAGTAATATTGCGGTCACGTTTGGTCGCGAAAATTCATGGAAAAATGAAATTCAATCTGGTACTAAATTGGACATTGGGTGGTTGCTGTGAATATAACGAAGTGATATATATGCCAAAATTAGCGTCTCCCTCGCTGTGGAACTTCATTGATTATAACTTCTTTTATATTGATCGTGGTGGCATCGATAGTTATGGAGGTTTTATTTAAATATTCAGAGCATTGTGTCTCTTTTTCCAACTCTATTATAACTGAGCAGTCCGACTGGGGAAGTACCTCCGCCCTACAGAATACCGCGGCTAATAAATAACCTAGTAATCAAAGCTCACTGGAGAGGTTTTGTGTAGTTCGTGGGAAGACCGAGAAACTCTTCTTTGTCTTCTGCACTGATAGCACAGAGACTCTTTTAACCTTCTCGCATCCCCCCTTCCCCACTCTTCTCTATATATGGTGGGCAGCACGAGTGTAACACGCCTTTTTTTTTTTTTTTTTTTTTTATCTATGGCACGTCAATTTGACTTCACCTCGCCTGATGTTAAGCTGAAGGCAAAGTCCCATGAAAGAGGGTCACCATTGCAAACCATTGCAATGGTATTGCAAATGTTTTTAGGCCACGATAACCACTTTTCATCAGGTGGAGCGTGAACTTGTCTCTAAGTTGCATGAAAAAGAAAAAAATGCGTTTTTTAAAAGCTGTCCTTGTAATTCAAAATGATAAGTAAACCATGTGCTAAACTAAGTACTTACTCGAAAAGTTAAAAACAACTGTTGAAATGGCCTTCAATTACACAAAGTTGAGTAATTACTTAAATTAATTATACGTGAAGTGACACTTCGGTGAAAGAACCGTAATTGTGCTACAATTTGTACCTCTGGGTGAGTGCTAATTGAGTGATATAACAGGACTTTGGAAATGCTGAGGGGCCAATTAGAATTGATTACAGGGTAGGTACTTTTCATTTACGAAAAAAATCTATGTTATTGGTAATATTTTTTCTCTGCCTTTTTCTCTATTTCTCTAGAAGTCAACACAAAAAAATTAATATATCAAATAATATACAGTGTTAGGGAAAACTCTCATAGCCGAAGCCAAAGACACCTTTTAGTACCATGGGTATACTACCTACATAGGGGCATAAAAAATAATGATTTGGCAATATTTTTAATTTTATATCTTTTAACTTGCATTATTCACTCCCCATTATGTTTTGTAAAGCCAAATAAATCGCATTTTTTATACCACTTAGGTGGTAGACAAGCACATGGCCCACCTGATGGAAAGTGGTTACAGTGGCATATGGACGTTTGCAGAACTTTGTAAAAAAAAAAATTTTGTTCTTAACTATCCTATTTCTGTAGTAAGCTGTAAGTCCTACAATTTTTCTCAGATGTATGTGAAAACAACAGTCATAAAATTAATGGGGAAATTAAACTAACTCCAATCAAACACCATGAAATTAAATTATGTAGGCGGGAGGTTTGGGCAAACGTTTTCAAATTAACCGCAACGTGGAAATTAGTGGTAAAAAACGAACCCAGTGTGTTTCCTAGTTGATTAACTCTCACGCCGAGTTATACATTTGGCGGCACTTAGAGAAAATCGGTCAAGTGCGAGTCGGACTCGCAGACGAAAGGATTCGTACGATTAGATATCTATACAATACTAGCAAACCGGCAAACTCTGTTTCGCCATGTGAAAAATGATTTTGCCTGCTTTTCTGTTTAAAGTTTTTCCTGAATTTTTTTTGCTATAAACCTGACAGAGCCCGAGAACTTTCCAACGAATGCAAAACCGTGGAAATTGGTTTGTGCGTTCTGGAGTTATAGCGTCAGAAAGGAAAACCCGACTTATTTTTATATAGTAGATAAGCACTTTCAGTTAATTCTACTTTAAATTAATGGTTGATTTTTAAAATTGATTTAAAATATTTTGATTTTCATTCCAGAGCAGAGATGTCTTCTGTATAAGACACAAATTCGCTCCTGCGTGGAATACTACTCGCATTTCTGAATGCTCTCGACAGGTTGCAACGACGTGTGTTTCGCATTATTGGGAATCCTGAGGTCACGAACACCCTCGAGTCGAGCCTTTGTAGAAACTTAGAGATGTTGCGTCCTTGACAGTATTTTAACGTTTTTACCATGTCATGGTGAATGTACTAATGAGTTCTGATGAGTTTTAAGGGGCAAAATTCACTTCATTTGAGATAAAACAGTACCTATGCATTTGACAGTGACAACTGTAGTTCCAATTTTAGTCACATAAAAGAATTAATCGATAATTTTACTTCCAGTATATTATACGGATTTTCACTTTGCATGCAGAACCCTAAAAATGAAAAACTAGTTAAGATTAGTCGTAAAATTGATGGGCTCCGTTGTGAATACCGCCGAGGCGAACTGGTAAAATCGTAGTGTAATCAAAAAATTAAAGTATTTCGTAACATAGGTACCGCGGCCATTGCTAGTTCGTTAATTAAGGTTGGCTCCTACAACTTTGTTTATAATAACAAACCGACTGTTGTTTTGCTCTGCCGTTGACTTATTTGTGTGGGAAGCTGAGGTGCCATTTTGTTACTCAGTAATTATTAAAATTATATCAGGATATTTATTTTTATATTTCCGTCCACCGATTATATAAAGGTATAGATATCGGTTATGGAACAGGTAATATAAAAGCATCAGCATGAAGTATGGTTGGCCTTTGCACGCCATAAAACATAGCCTAACGTTATTTTTTTATCATAAAAATTGCCAGAACCGAAAACAAACCTACCGATTTGGCCATAATCGTATACACTAACCTTCTTTGCAAAAGAGCTTAGCAAAGCGAAGCTACTCTAAAATCTTAAGGGAAACAATACACGTAAACGAAGGGGAGATCCCTGAGGAAACACCGGGCACAGTATTCAATAAGGGAGCTGAATCCATAAAATTTAAATCGCCTTTGAATCTACGTCATAAGTTCCCTCTGTGTTACCTACTGTTAAGATTCCTGTTTTTACTCCGATTTTAATTTTATTTTGAACCCCGATGCAAAATCGATAGTGTGTTATAAGTTTGTTTTTTTTTTATTTATGTCACGTCAATTTGACTTCACCTTGCCTGATGTTAAGCTGAAGGCAAAGTCTCATGAAAGAGGGTCAGCATCGCAAACACGTTCAGTGCCACAATGGTGGCGCTCAGTTGACGGCCTCATCAGATGCTTTTTCACGCCCCACTTAAAGGACCCGGGACTGTAGGAAGAAGGAAACACGTGCGCCGGCAAGGAATTTTGACGAATCTATGTGTCTGTCTGTGGTATCGTAACTCCCCAAAGGATGAACCGCTTTGATTTTTTATAGTACCTAACTATTTATAAATTCTAAATGTATCAAAGATTGTAATTGCTTGCAAAAGTTTATACTATCGAAAGTTGTAAATTGCACTGAATTTTCTTGATTATTTTTCTTTATCGAAACTTAAGGCTCCGACGTACCTATAGGATGCTCTTAAACAACAGTGGTCACAAGGAGATTTAAAATGGAGACTTAAGAGAGAAGACTGAAGAGAGAAGGTGAGTGGTGGGTACTGGGTCCCCCTCCCGCTCCCAAAATATAATTTCTTGTAATGGATTTACGCCAGGTAACGCCTACATCTATATTGTATCTTTCTACTTTACGTAATAATATTTACTTGAAAGTCTTCTTCGATTTATAAAGTCGTTTAATTTCTGATACAGTGAACGTTAATACAGATATTGTTATGAATACGTAGGCGGAAGGAAGGTCAGTAAGACGTTTCCCGCAGACAGCCAGTCTGGGAATATTACGCGAGTTCCATATTGCGACTGAAGTAGATACCTATTGTTCGTGTATTTGTCAATATGTGTCGTTATGTCAGTATTATCGATTTTATTCTTTAACCCAGTAACGTAACGCTGACGTAAACAGTTTATTCGCTTGTAGTAAGCATTCTTGCGAATGTTAGTTATATTACTAAAAAGAAAATGAAAGCGTTTAGCGAGCTTTCCATTATTATGCCCCAAATAAATGCTCATTTCTATCAGCATGCATGGGTGCGTGTGAGTCTTTAAAGATACTTTAATTAAAAAAAATGTTTTCTATTTGTGTTGATGTGTTGTTCCTTTACAAGAAAATAAATAAACTCATGCACGTAGTAAGTATCCTAAACTTTTTTTATTATTTATGGCACGTCAATTTGACTTCACCTTGCCTGATGTTAAGCTGAAGGCAAAGTCTCATGAAAGAGGGCCACCATTGCAAACACGATCAGTGTTTGCAAAATACGAGCTGCTTTCTGAATTGTTGACACTTCTAAAACTAACTAAAAAATTATCGCAAAAAATTTCGTATTCAAATAGCGCTACCAGTTTGAATTCGAGTTTATTCTCAATAATTTTAAACTCAAGTTCCGAGTATGAAGTGTACCAATCAAACCATAACTTTATTCAACATCTTCTCCGAGACTCTCGGTGAAATTTTACGCCTGCAAGAAACTTCACGGCAATGTTCACAAGCTACCAATTGCTCGACAAATTGCGCTCAACGTGCGCTCGGGTATGCACTTAGCTGAATACACTACCAATATTAAATTTGTACAGCGTTCTACAGCTAACCGGTCTGCATTGGAGCGTAAATACAGGGTGACTTTGAATAGATTTTGAGCTTGATGTTCTTATAATTATGCAAGAATGCTTCAGAGAATTAACATGATAATCGTGAAGGAAGGAAGACCTACAAACCCGGGCATCGCTCAATGAGGGAGGACTATTATAAATCCTCTCAGACCCCGGTAGAATGGGTACCCCTAAAAAATATTGTTGGACGTCGTGAACCGGTCGGATTGGAGGTAGATGGGGGAGGTTTATGTTCAGCAGTCCTATGACTGAAATGATGATGACGTTGTGAAGTATGTGTCCATAGCCTTACTCCAATTCCAAAAGCAGAAGACCATGTGAAGTGCGGGGCCAACAGTAGAAAAAATAGAAGTTATACTTTTATGTTTACAAAAAATAAAAAATCAGTTTCTTTTTTTGCAAATTTATTTAGCTGCTACATTTTCGGTTAGGAATTTATTTTTCACAAAGTGCCCAATTGGCGGCAATAGGCTCGCCCCCAATTACGTGGGACTGTAAATCATAGTTACCGAAATGTGGATGTTTAATATACCTCTGCCTAGCCCTTCGGGGATTACGGGCGTGAGCATTATGTAGGTATGTATGTCTTCTACCTACGCAGAATGATTTGGGCCCACTTTACCATACCACTAGTGGTATGGTCGGTGGTACGGTGGATCCAAAACGGACGAATATTTTGAAGAGAATATGATCTCTTATTGGTATTACCCGATTGTGTGTCAAAAAAGAAAATAAATATCTCCGTTTGTGCTGCTCCAAGAATATCCTGATAATTCTGTTATTGTATTTCCCTACAAAGTCTAGTACAAATACTTTAGTTTTCTCGATACTCGAGGGAAATTTCAAACAAACTGGCAACCCATAACTACTTTGAAATGAGATGGGGAGAAAATTGACGAATGCATTTATTAAAATAATATTACTATTGTTGTTGCTTCTGCCAGCCCCAGGGAAATATACTTGAGCATATAATATGTATGTACGTTTTATACCATTGTACCTATAGCACGTTTGAACCTGCGTGTGCTTGAAGGCCGCCTATCACAACGCTCTGCTCTCTCGATACGTTTTATCATGTTACAGATATTGAATCATATTGTGATCAACTTCATAAATCAGTGGACAACTAAGATGCTTCGAGCGATTCCTCAATTATCGAATTCTAATAAGTAATTTAGAAGTTATGAGGAAGAAATGAACATACAAATATATCGGTCAAAATTATAACCTAGCTTTTTGCTTCACCGTAGCAGTATAATTAAAACTCTCATAAATAAATTACTATATTATTTTCAATCCTTTAGTTACAATAACATTGCACTAAGATTAAACATAAATACAAACAGTATTCGTACTGAGGCTTAAGAGTATTGTGTCACTCCCTCATTGCTAATATCCCAAGGCCCTTTAATGTAATCAACAAGTAATTGCCCTTGGCCAACCTACTGACCTGTTCTAAGAATAGCCCTTGAATTAGGGTGAATTTTGACATTATCTGCGCGTCTAATAAGTGACTTTGGACTTATTATCTACTAGCTGACCCGCGCGACTTCGTCTGTGTCACCCCGTTTTTGCAACACTTTTCATTCCGCACCTGTTAGTCGTAGCATAATGTTATATACATATAAATCTTCCTCTTAAACCATTCTATCTATTGAACCGCATCAAAATCCGTTGCGTAGTTCTAAAGATTTAAGCATACAAAGGGACAAGAGAAATAGGGACAGAAAACGCGACTTTATTTTATACTATGTAGTGATAGTGATGATGTCTGTTTTCTCTTATCAATGTTTGATATAGGGTGTGGAAATTTGTCAAATTATTAACAGTGTGGCCACCAGGAAACTTAATTCATCTTGGTCAAACCAGTTTGGCAAATCAGTTTGGCTAGGAGGAAAAAGCCCATTGGAAAAAAAGCAGATGAGTACTGTGTGATTTGACAGCAGAGTCCCCGACTGCTTTTTTGTCTCCCACCCAACCAGCGTGTGCAGCCCTGAGTCCTCGCTCTCATCGCAGTTATGGAACTCGGACTTTGGCTCCTTCTGGATCCGACACAGGTAATACCAATAGCACCCGTGCCCGGTGATCACCTGCGCCAGCCGGTACAAGAGGCAACCGCGTGGCCTCTTTAGCGAGTCCCCCATGATGGGTCTTACCGTCGTTACTACAGTGTACCCTTTCTTTTTTTTTTTTTTTTTTTTTTATCGTGCGCAAAATCCCCACGGATACCACCAAAACCGTTGGAGGTGATTATGTCGGACTCGAACCGACCAAAACGCACGCCGTCCATGGGTCCTCAATTGCTGGAGGTGAGATTATACAAGACATATCTCTCGCACCCCGGCAGACCCGGGGACATCTCTGTTGAGATGACCCTCTTACCACTACAGTGTACCCTAGAGCTCCCGACTGCTATGGATGTACCTACATTATATTTATATAATGCTTGTATATTAGTATTTATTCATCTTGTGTCCTCTCAAAATGCACGTACTTTGTTATTTTCTGCACCATCTATAAGGTTGACTGGTAGAGAATGCCTGATGCACTAAGTCTACCTGTGTACATTGTGCATAAAGCTTAAATAAATAAATAAATGAGATTATCCAAGTCAAGAAGTCCACAAATAGCTTCAAAAGTAATCGTTCTAAACAGCATTTTATTATGACTAACAATAACTTACTGAATGGAAACAGTGAATGCAGATCGTTTAGCGAATGAAATAACGAACGATTGAAAACTGAATAGGCGCCTTTAGAAACCTGTCGATCGAGTCTTTGTGCTTCTAACGAAGTTTGTTTGTGAATGGCTACGAAATATAGCCTTATTTTCGGTCATTGTAGATCACGCTATTGTGATATAAAGATAGATATGAAAGAAATTTTCTTACAATGTGAAAATATTACAAAACGTCTTTCGAAGTTCCTGTTAAAATTGATAAACAGAGTTTCTAGTTTATTGTCAAGACTTGAAATTCTATATTTCATTGTAAAAAGGCTGTTTTTAACGAGTACACAAATTGCGAGAAGAAGCAAACTTCATGTCATCGGTCCGAAAAGCGTCCTTTTCATTTTTTCTGATATGTTTATATTTAATAAGGAATCTAAAAAGTTATAATAGGCAAAATTTAACTGTTTATATATTGACCCTATTTCGGGAACTTGAAATGATCAAATAATTTAGCAATTATTTATGTTGCATTATATATACCTATCTACATATTTTTTCAATAAAAACTAAAATATCAACTATCATCTCGTCAACATACCTTATGACTGATATCTGCTCAAATTCCTATATTTGTAATATCAGTGAAATAGGGATTAGTGAAGAAAACATAATTACAAAAAAAAGAACAACTGAGTGTCTTCGTGTCTTTTTATCACCTTAATCTAAGTCAAGAACAGTCTCATGAACCCTATCTATATGGAAAGTAACAATTTACGGGCACACCGGAACGATAAATATATATTCAAAAACATAATATATATGAAAATAAGCTGAATAATGTGCTGAGTACCTTGCGCACTCAGTAATACAACCTTCAGATGTAAGCGAAGGCTTAGCATCGGCAATATTCCGCGAACAGAGAGACCAGCAATATTGAAGTTTATAAATATTTAGTAAGTGCTTTCCTAGTTTCTGTAATTTGAAAACTGTAGTTAAAGTGATAAATAAAATTATGCAAATAGAATATTTACATAGAATTCCTCCGCATCTAGCCGCGGTAGCCGAGTGGTATGGGTAATGGACTGCTGAGATGAGGTCTCGGGTTCGATCCCAGGTTTTACCATGGCACACACCAATAACTTCGATGCTTTTAGAAGTTATGTGTGTATTTATCGCAGGTTATAAGTGCCCGGTAAATGGCAATAGGCTCGCCACCTATTACATTGGGACCTATAGGCGTGAGTTTATGTATTATGTTATGTTATGTTATGTCCTCCGCATCATCACCAATTGATAATGTTACCAGAAGGTTAGCTGTGTTGCTATTTTGTTGTAGTGCTAATTCTGAATAGAAAAATGAAACAATTAACCTGAGCAGTTCTCTGCTCGACGTTGGCCTCTCGCAATATTGGACCAAACAGGTCGCTACATAATTTTTTTTCGCATCATCGTCTGTGTTTTCCAAATGTCGCCTCTTACATCATCAGACGACGTGAGGTGGTAATATTATTTTTCCATTAGCACACGTCGATTCTTATTTAAACGTAAAAAAATACTGAAAATATTTAAAAAAAAATGTTAATAAAAATGGAATAAAGAACAAGACATTTCTTCACAATTTTGAATATTGTAAATCAATCGTTCATAAACAGTTGAAAAGTAACCACAGATTAAATAGTCGCGGTTTCAGAATGTTCGTAGGATTTTCCAAACCTTGAACTTTACCCTTAAGACCGTCTTTATATTCGGCGTAATATTTTGAATAGCCTACCGCTGCCGCCGACATTTACTTACTTGATGGAATATTTCGACTATGTTTATTGGCATCGGCTTCTGAAAAGATAACCGGTGCTTATAAAAAAAGTAAAATTGACAGCTCGTAAAACGGCGGGATTTGGCTGACGTTTTGATATATTAAAATAATGTCTTTTTAATTACAGTTTGCATTGGCATTCATGGTTTGTATATTTTTCTTTTGATATTATGAAATCACAATGTTACCTTGCACGTGTTTCCTTCTTCCTACAGTTCCGGATCCTTTAAGCGGGGCGTGAAAAAGCATCTGATGAGGCCGTCAAGCTGAGCGCCACCATGGTAGCACTGAACGTGTTTGCAATGGTGACCCTCTTTCATGATACTTTGCCTTCAGCTTAACATCAGGCGAGGTGAAGTCAAATTGACGTGCCATAAATTTAAAAAAAAAGTTATCAGTAAAGAAATTAACCTGCATTTGTGCAAAGAGTGAAGATATGTTTAATACTTTGTAATACTTATTGGAGGTTGAATTCGTTATAGGCTTTGATCTATTTTATCACCTGTTCCCTGACATGTAGGTATACCTTTTAATATATAAAAATCAGTGCCACTTTTCGTTGTAATTTTATATCTCAAGATCGGGCTCACCTATCCAAACCTAATGTTCAGACTTTGTTCGGACTATTTAGTAGATGGTTGATATGAAGTTTGCAGAAAATCGGTCTAGCGGTTTATACATACCACGGGCGAAGCTGGGGCGGGTCAGCTAGTATATTATATTTTCTAAACTACCACACACTACACACAACAATTATTATTTTATTTCCTATTTATAATACTCGTAGGTACTTACGTCAGTTCTGAAACTGAATCAAAACAAATTCAATCAATAGGCATTTAAATAAAATTAAACTCTTTCGAAAATTCCCCATAAGGTTATAACCTTCAAACTTCAAGAAGTGGTCGTTTCAAGGAATTTACCACCTTTTCAAGAAGGATATTAGAAGGCTTCTACAGGATTAGCAGCGAGTGTGATGCCACTCGCGGTGCAAACGTCCAAAGGCTACGGTAATCACTTTCCACTTGGCGGGACGTGTGCTTGTCTGCCACCTGACTGGTTACAATTTTCTAAATACTCGCACTTTTTGCTTGAAGGTCATTTATCTGTCCTTAATAAATAATTTCGCAACAGTATAAAATCAATTTCCTAACCATTGACAGAATAAGAATACATTTTGATTGATGGGACACGTAAATCAGTTATCACGAAAATAAATAAGATTATATTTAGAGATATCAATGAGACAGAAGGGCTTCTCGAAGAAATATAAGGTGCAAAGACATTTTACGCTTTGTTACCCACATGTGTACTTAAAGATTATGTATTATCAAAACCTTGAAATGGTCTTTCTGCGGCGAATTTTCTCCAGGTCAATGTTATACTATATAGGTACGTCAATCAATATGTCAATCTCAACTCATGCACTCATCATGATCATCCTTGCGATAGTCAAATCAATCAAATCAAATCATATCGTGTATTTGTGTTAAACACACATGCATGCAAAATGTTAAAATCAATATTTTTGTCCGACGTGTTTATCCGTATATATTTCGGCGTACAAATTTCAAAAAAACATTTCCTAAACCACATCACATAGACATAGTATAAAAGTAATAATAATATGAGTCTATGTAAATAAAACTCCCGTCCGAAATGAGCTGTCCAACTGGGGAAGTACCTCCGCCCTACAGAAGACCGCGGTCATAATAACCATCGTGTTGTGTTCCCGCCGGTAAGTAGGGTAGCCAGAGCTCACTGTAGCCCTCCTTCCCCTCCCCTTCGTAGCCTCCCCACCCCTTCCCAGCTCTCCCCCTTTCCCTTCAGGGTGGGCAGCGCGTGTGTGACACCTTTAGTGTTGCACACGTATATAGGCCACGGTATCCGCTTTCCATCAGGTGGGCCGTGTGCTTGTCTGCCACCTACGTGGTATAAAAAAAAAAAAATAGAAGTATCAAAAATTGATTATTCAAAATAATATAATAAGTCAAAATAGAATATTCTGCAAAACAGAAAGTAACAATGGTTCCAATCGCTTTCGTAGCTGTCATCTCCGGGGTCCGGGGTCAGTCTAACTGCGTTACGGCTGAACTTTGATTTATATTCCGTGAAGCGACTGTCATCTGGCCTCCACAACCAATAGGTATAAGCGATATCGAAGTATTGCAGTTAGACCAGTTTTGAACTTTGGATTCCAACCCGTAATGACTGTCGAATCTCAAATTTAATCATATAGTATATTAAGATAAACCATTTGTCGACATACATTTGTTACGATTGAGTTCACAAAATGTGACCTAGAATATTTCAGGTTCGGGCCAAATATCTGTATAGGACCGGTGCGGTCGAGCGAGTAATATTTTCTGAAATATTTTGCTGGGCTTTAGCTGTTATCTTATTAGCTGTCGTATGCCCAATTTCATAGAATCATTCACTCACTTACTTTACTTTCACATTTCACCAACCTATCTACGTGCACCTTTTACACATATCCCATCTCCATCAACTAAAAGCCCAAAGGCGGCGTGTGTATTAGTCGGTTCAAGTCCGACATAACCTCTCTCATCGGCTCGGGTGAGATTGGTATTCGTGGGAAAATGAAGAAAAGGCGAGGCAAAGTTATATTGATCTGTGTTGTGCATAAAACAAATTTCGTTAGCCGAAACGTAAACTCTGGCAAAAGTAACCAATTACTAGGGAACGCAACGAAGAACACGGCCTACCTTATGTAAAGCGGTTACCATGGCCTATGGACGTTTGCAACACTAGGGGCGTCACACTTATACTGCTATCCCCAAATTTGCATTGATTGTTAGCCTACTACAGGCGTGTGAACATTAAAAACCGTTTTGTGCGTAATCGTTCACCCCTGCTTCTATTTTGGCCCCTGGCATTTCAGAAAAGACTTTTGCTTTTCATTTTGCTGTTCCCCCTGAAACAATAACTTATTTACCAGTAATTTCCCGCACACTCGAAACCTCCTTAACAGTAAATCATTTTTGTTTCAGCTAAAAGCTTTCTCTCACGTCTATAATATATTTTCTCGAACGTAGAACGTTAGCGCCAAATTTGCCTAAGTGAGTAATTTCTCATCTCGGAGCTTACTTAACTTTTAAGGTTATAAAAAAATAATATTTTTAGACGGTCGAACTAATTTTTTTGTAAGTAGGGTAAACAATCACAAATCTCGTTCCTAATCCATAACTCTCAGTAGAATTTTATACAGAGGAAAGATTTTGACTGTTTGTTTATTTGTATTAAATAAACCCTTAAACTACTGAACCGATCCAGAAAATTCATTTACCAATAGAAAGTCACAATCGTCACTATTATTCAAGGGAGCGAAGCAATAATCTTGAATATCAATAAATCAGATTCCCATATATTTTATTTGAAATGAAAGAGTTGCAAATGGGGCTCAAAGTATGTTACGATTGAAGCTGGGGAGGAAGGGTCAGTTGAAAAGAAGGTACAGCGGGAACTAGAGTGATCACTTAGCAACAGAGCCTTACCACCATTACAAGTAATTTATTTCAATTCTTTATTCTTTTTCTTTTTAAAAGACAACACCCGCACTAGGGAACAAGCCCTGTATCGCGGGGGACTTTACAAACATGCAACTAACGGACACAAAGTACACCCAGACTCAGAACAACTATTCTTGGATCACACAAATTTTTGTCCAGTGTGGGGATCGAACCCACAACCTCGTGCACAGCCGGCGCATACTACGTCCACTGAGCCACGGAGGCAGTCTTACTTTCATACTGTGATTCGGACTTGAACCGTTGTCGTCCATCGATATTGTGTACTGTATCTTGTACGACAAGTGTAAATTCTAACAAATTGAACAAATAAAGGTATCCACTACATTAAGATACTGTTAGACCCCTTTTAACCATATAACACTAATATTCTGTACATCTTGACGAACACTGACAGTCTGAATCTAAGTATGCAAGTAAAGCAAAATTGAAATAACAACTTTAAAATATAGAAATAGTTACTTTTATATAGTTATATTATATAGAAATAGTGTGTAACTATTTGTTACTCTGTTACTCTGTGTAACTCTTAAAAGTAATATTATTTTTGAGGCCCTAGCCCCAATTGAGATAGTGGTCAAACGGGAGCCTATAAATGCAATCAGTTTGTACCTTGTACGTAACTGAAGGTTCTGACTCTATATTATATATATTATAAATAGAAAAGATTTGTATTTTTGTTTGTATGTTTGTAACGAATTGGCTCCGAAATTACTGGATCGATTTCAATAATTCTTTCATATATAAAAAGTTACAATAATTAGGAGTAGCATAGGCTATATATCATCACACTACCATCCAAGGGAGCATAGCAATAATCATAAATCTCAATAGATCCGGCAGATTTCTATACATTGGCGCTAATATCGCTAACTATTTCCGTTGTCATGACAGCAAGGAGAAGTAGTATAAAGAGGCAAGTAGAGAATCGAGTATAGTCGTATAACACGATAATCGACATCAACGCGGGCGGATTCGCGGGTAACAGCTAGTATATAATACAAATAAAACAACTGAAGTGCAGTACGTACGTGTTCCGTACTTTTAATAGAATTGCCTCGCATCCAAAGCTAGGGCGAACTTTGAACAACATGATGAGTTAGCCAAACTGTGCACTATGTTAGTGAAAACTTTGTTATACTGCCAGCAACACAATATACAACTGTATATGCGCAGAATAAGTTGGGAACTATGTTGATTTGCTTTCTAAAAACCTTTCAGGATATTTTTTTTTACTTTGTACACTGTTGAACTGACCTAACAAAACCAGCCAGCCATTATTTTCAGTGTTCAGCGCAAATATTTGTATACATGAATATGACTATTTGCTTTGGTTGTCATACGAAAATCTGAAGGGTAGAGAATACATATGGCAGATATAGGTAAGGTACTTTCGGCTTCCAGAGCTTTGCTGCCCTAGACTCCGAAGTACACACTTCGGGTGCAACCGGCAATGACTAAGACGATTAATGACGGTATTGATAGGTTCTTTATGGTTAACTCATCTCGATAGATTATTCATGTGAGCTTAGACTAAAAAAAAAATATAACATAGACTGAACGCATAGAACTGCGCATGAAGCTACAGTGGTCATTCGCATTCTTTGCCTTCGTCGTCGCTACGCTTTGCACGAATGCGTTACTTTAGGCGGTTTCACTTGCTTGTTGTATGCGCTCCGTCTATATTATTATTTTAATATTAGCATATGAGTTTTTAAAAAACTTTTCTGCATGAAGCACAATTTTTTTTAATATATTTTTTAAACGTACTGGATTCAAAGAGCCTCCTGCGAGGTAGATGGACGACATAGTCAGAGTCGCGGGTACCCGTTGAATGATGACTTCCTTAGAGGTCGAAGGGGGAGGCCTATGTTCAGACATCCTATGGCTGAAATGATGAGTTCCAAAGAGTAGTTTGAGACTGATGCGGATCATTTAACTATTTTGTCATAATACGATGCACGTACATACGTCTTGCGTCCGTGTTCATCTCCGTGGAAACCCGGCGTTGTAGGAATACCTACAAAGTATTCAAAAAATTATACTGATAATAAAGCTAAATGTAAAAATGGCAGCTAACAAGGATTATAATTTTGAGTGACAAGATGGACATGCTATCACTGAGAGGGATTCGCTTCAATTTGGCGTGTCTATCTTATCACCTGAGTGATAGTGTTACGAGTGATATCACTGTTAACAATGTACCTGACTAGTGGGCGGCGTGTTCATTCAATCAACTTATTTATATTGAGTCGTATATATCCTTGTTTTATGGTAAATGATGGCCCCTCCCGCGAGGGCGGTGGACAAGCCCATAATCTAAAAATATAAAGGTCATAAAAATATTGTTATGTACAGTTATATCTACATACGTATAAAATTATTTTGCCCGACTAAGTAATTCATTAACGTTGAAACCGCTGGACTTATAAATTAGAAATTTTGGCAGGCGATGCCTTTTATGACGTTAGCATCCATTTATACACTGACGGACTCATAAACTGCATCAAAGTAATAGACGACTTTGAAATAAATATTTTAACCAAGTATGCATACTTTCTATACAGATTTAAATTGAAACCTCTAGATTGGTTCGTGAACTTTAAAACAGCGTAGGGTCATAGCTTTAAGTTTAAGTTTATGTACTGGAAAGGACCTTAAGACTTTTTTTGAAGAAAAAACAGAAATTTAAGAAAAATTGGTTTAATTAAAAAATTGGTTTTAACAATAGACACAAACTTTATGCAAGGGTTTATTTGTGTTTTAATAAGGTGTATTACCCCCACGTGCCCTTATTACGGATTCTAATCGGTTCCGCATAGATTTTATAAGGGTTTTTAAAAGATCTTGCGGAATATTGTCCCATTCTTCTGAAAGTGCTGTTCTTAGTACTGCCACTGTCGTGGGCGAAGGGTTTCTCGCATATACAGCTCTTTTTAAATTGTCCCAAACATGCTCGATGGGATTAAGATCCGGGCTGCGTGCTGGCCAATTCATTGTACGTATCCCAACCTCTTCGCAATAATGTTGAACTTGTGCAGCTGCATGCGGCCGGGCATTATCCTGCATTAAAGTAAAATTTTCGCCTATGAATCCCATGTAAGGCACCACGTGATCTTCTAATATCTCTGTTATGTAGCGATGTGCTGTCAAACCCCCTCTATTACCGTTTTGACGGACCATGTCTATGAACACAAGTTCTGTTCGCCCGTTCATCGATATGCCACCCTAGACCATACATGAACCGCCTCCAAAAGGAACACGCTCCTCAATGCAACTTTGAGCATATCGCTCCCTACGTCGACGATAGACTCTTCTGCGACCATCTGCACCATATAAACATGTCCTACACTCGTCCGTGAACAATACAGAGGCCCACTGCTCTTCTGTCCAATTCAGGTGATGACGCGCAAATCTTAAGCGAGCTTGTCTGTGAGCTGTAGACAACTTTGGACCATTTGCTGGTCTAAAAGGGGTGATATCCGCTTCTTTTAACCTTCTTCTTATTGTTCGTGCACACACGTTTACTCCACGCATTTCATTAAGCTCGGTTTTGATGTTAACTGACGTGAGGAAACGATTTCGCAGGGAAGTTATAACAATAAATCGGTCATCACGACCTGTGGTTGCTCGAGTTCTGCCTGTACCACGTCTCCTCCTGTAAGAACCTGTCTCTACAAACCTTCTGTATATTCTAGAAACCGTAGACTGGTTTAAATTTAAATTTCTACCAATCGTTCGTTGATCCAAGCCCTCCCGCACCAATGCTACAATTTGTGCCGCTTGTTCGGACGAAGTATCCATATTATGGTTCAAAAACTCTCGATGTGTTAAAAAACTAACCCAACAAAGCGCAAAACACACATAACGCGGGTGCGGTGCGGGTCGGGCCCGCGCCGCACCCGCGCCACCCGCCGCGGCTGTCAATGCCTTCACACATAGCGCGGGTCGTGCGGGCGCGGGTCGAGCGGGCGCGGGTGGCTTCTTCTACTTTTTTATGGAGTATAATTTTTATGAAGTTACTGTATTTGTATAATTGTCGATGATGGATGATTATGAACTGAGTAGTGAAAACTTTATAGAGAGGTTCCTATGGAGATAGGGAACCAAAGCGAAAAATCAAAATTTAAAGCAATATGCCACTTTATATAAGTTCTAATCTGATACTCCACCATTTTTATACATCATATACACAAATCACTGCAACGATTATGATACTTCAAGCGTTCCATCCAAAAGCAATGAAGCCGCCCGTTGCAGTGATTGAAAATGTCGGGAAATTCAGACACAGATGAAGAACTTGACAGCCACTGTGGCATAACTGTAGTGAACGAGATTGCTACGCAGGAGACGCGGGTTCGATTTCATTCAGTGCCATTGCATGCATGGCAATCATTACGTGTAGGTGGAGAGGTAAAAATACAACAACGGTCCAACTTCAATACTTCAATATCGTCAATGGTTTGTGGAGGTCAGCGTTTGTGGTATCAATAGCTTCACGGAAAATACTGAAGTTCAGCCAAACACAGAGTTAGACTGAAAAATGCGAATTGCTCCGAGGTGCATACTTCCACTCCCCCCTATCCCCTCACCCTTCCACCCTCTTCTTTATATGGTCGGCGGCACGTATGTGACGCCCCTGGTGTTGCAAACCTCCATAGGCCACGGTAACCGCTGTCCACCAGGTGGGCTGTGTGCTTCTCGGCCACCTAAGTGGTATAAAAAATGAAAAAATGATCGAAGCTAAAATAACGCTATTAAGCAAGAAGAAGAGAAACTGTTCCTATTTGTTTTGAAAAGAAGAGCTCGAAAAAGAAAATGGTCGTGAATTCACGAAATCTATAAAAAAAGACTAGGAAACGGATAATGTCATCACTTCTAGAGAATTAAAAACAAGCAAACATGTTTAGGACCACATTCAATATTTTTTTCATTGAGATTCATAGCGAAAATGTACTAGTTTTTGTAAATAATTACAAAAGCAAAATGGCACCCGCGCGGCCCGCGTCGCACACGACCCGCACCCGCCGCATGTGTGAACGGTTATAGGAGAATGCGTACATTACGACGAAAACAAACGCCGCTAGCCCGCGCCCACCCGCCGCACCCGCGCCATGGTTTGTAAAGCGGGTGACACCCGCGGCACCCGCGCTTGACCCGCGCTTGACACGACCCGCGCCCGCGTTATGTGTGTTGTCGTCCATTCAATTATAAGGAATACAAAAAAAAATTACCCGTCGCGGGCCCGACCCGCGCCGCACCCGCGCTGTGTGTGTTTTGCGCTTTATGCTGGTAACAATAATTCAATTGACAAAACAAAAAAAATCAATGAGAATCAATTTAAAACTTTGCTATAAATAACACGCAAATCTGATACTACAAGTAAATTTTCTTTTCCCGGCTATATTCATTTGTTTTACTGCAGTTCTATTTTTAAATTTAATTTTTTTTTAAGATTAAGAGCCAGTCTTTCCATATTTATATAATTTAATCTAAAAAGTTTGCATACTTATTATAAAAAATCCTTTTAGAGTAAACCTGAACTTTGATGCAGTTTATGAGTCCGTCAGTGTAGATGATTTATAGAAATTTCACTACTAAAGGAGTATAACTATTACGTAGTAACTATTTATTAATCTGTGGTATTACTTAGAACATACATATAGCTATTGAGCACGGGTCTAACTTTGCAAAAATTTAAGATTTTTTAGATACTGGCGATATTTGGACTTATGGACTTACGAATTTAATGTAGTGTTGTGAATTATTATTGACCTGAATATGTCTTTAAAATTGAATCCATAGGGGCGGTATTCCAAAAAAGTAATGTCAACGAAATATGAAGATATAGTTTAGGGTTTCAACCGCATATAGGGACTTCCACTTGCTCCAAGGAAGGTCATTGCCACTCAAAATAATCTTGAACAATATATGCTGTGGAGCTATAGGTACTGAATGTGAATAAGATTAGTTTATTCTTTCTTATATTTAAAATACAATCACTGCAAGTTCGGTACCAAAAGTTCCCAAAGAACTAACATATTTCATTATTTACAAACAAATACTTGTTATGTTAATATTATGTAAACACATAATGTTATCAAGTTAATGCCTAGAGAACCGCGAATTCTGTAAGCTCCGCGGATTTGATCCCTTCTCAAGGCAAATATTTGTGCGGTCTACTGATGTTTACAGTAGTCTGGTTGTTTGTGGAAATAGCTCTCGTAGTGCAAACAGTCGCTTTGTAAGGAGTAACAATAATACAACTAAATATATTGTTGAGCGTAAAAGTTTTCAAGCAATATTTACATACTATCTGACGTAGTATCTGTAAAATTCCTTCGTTCATGAATTTACGCCTTGTTCAACCTATAATTTGCATGTAGTAATAGTGCCTTGTATATACACATTCGAGCCTTGCTGCAATCATTATCAGAACAGTGTTAGAACTGGCCCGCACCCTTTTTTATGGTCGTGGTGGAGGTGATTATGTCGGACTCGTACCGACCAAAACGCACGCCATCTATGGGTCTTTGATTGCCGAAAGTGAGATTATAACAAGACATATCTCTCGCACCTCGGGAAATCCATGGACAACAGATGATCGCTTCACCTACTGTGGGTACAACGGTGTCTCTATTTAGCCCTCTGATATGGGGAGACCTACTTGCGACTCCACCCGTCACCCCCAGGCCCACACTCGTGGAAGACGGAAGTCATTCTGCGACCTACGACGCCCGCCTTTGCTCATCGCGGGCTTTGGGGGCATGGAGTCTTCTCCGGCCCCGCTCCGTCGTCTCCTTCTCGAGTAATAGGTATTTGATCGCAGAAGGAAGCGGCGGCCGCCCAAGAAGAGACGTACACCCTTGTTCATGGCGGCGTGAAAATAGTCGGTGTGCGTCTCTGCTCAGAGAAGAATGAAATGAAGAAGAATGAGCAGGATTATCAAATAAGCTACAATAGGACTGGACAACACACAATGGACGGTGGCGCTACACACCGTATCGATCTGACTTTATCTTTGATATACTGACACTCTGATACAAAGTGCCCAAACCACTCGACATGCTTTTAAAATTATCTATAGGCCTGTTATTGATATCTGTTATATCTTTAGTGGATGTTATCCAGTTATCTAAACACAATATATACAATTTACTAAATAATTTTACTTTTTTTTTCATTTAGCACACGTCAATTTGATTTCACCCCGCCTGATGGTAAGCTCAAGGCAAAGGCTCAAGGGTCACCATTACAAACACGTAAAGTGTTACAATGGTGGCACTCAGCTTGACGGCCTTATCAGATGCTTTTTCACGCCCCGCTTAAAGTACCCGGGACTGTAGGAAGAAGGAAACGTGAGCTGGCAAGGAATTCCAAGACTTATTGGTACGGCAGAGGAAAGACTCACCGAACCGCTTGGTTCTTGACGAATATTACTCACACTGGATGAACTCCATATAGTTTACAGTCAACATCAAATTGACCTTGATTACCAATTACTCAAAAAGATAATGCAAGGTGTTAAGATCTTTTTGCGTATTTTGCTAGTCAGGTTCCATCTGATGCTGACTGTACTAGGTTACATAACTCACTTGTGCCGTAACCTGAACAACAGAACACTGGTATCAAACGACATATTTTTCTCCAACTTATTTATTTCCTTACGTATAATACCTATTACAAACTACGTAAACCCGCTTCCTTAAGCCATAGGAACAATTCTAGAGGTAAACAAAATGTAGCACATGTGTTAACTTCGATTATATCCCGTTATCCTATGTGTATTCGGCATCTATCATTAACCCAAATTTAAGCTAGATCCGCTCAGCTGTTGGAGCGTGAATCCATCAATTAGCCCATCACAGTCCATTGTTGGAAATATTCCTTTACGGGTGAATTTCTCAAACGTAAAAATGAGGCGGCGGCACTGAAAATCATACCTTAAAGTTCAGATACGGCAAATCTTTTTTTTGTGTGAGAATGCAATTAATTATCTTATTAAAGTCATACACATTAAGTTATAAGAAATTATGTTAATAATTATTAAAAAAAATATTTTCCACATAAAATATAAGTTTGGTGGCGCGTCCACAACCTGTTTTATAAAGAAAAATCACATCCCAATCAACACACGGTCAGTTTACAGGATATACCTATTTTTATTTTTATTCTATATTAGCTTTTCTACCCCTTGAGTATTTAAGTCGAGTATTTAATGCTATATATTATCTTATAAAAAATGTATAAGGTCCGTCCGCGATAAGTTGCAAATTTTGGTGTCAATAATAAAACCATACCGTGACTCGTACTGAAAATAGGTACTGAGACGTTACTATCATCGTTCGAATCATTAAGTTATGTGCTGTCACGCACCAGTCCCAGTGGTGTACCAGCTTGCTCAGATTTCCCGCTAAAAACGAAAGTAATACTCTCATAAGCCCTCGGACAAAATTTCTGTAATTTTTGTGTTGATGATTTAAAACGTTTTAAGCTCGTTATTTGTTTAAATACATAATGTATAGCGTAAGGGTCCGGTATTCGTTTAAAAAAATAGTAATGTAAATATAATATTCTGAATAGTATTTTGTCAAATCAACTTATTTGGCACAATTCTAATTTTGGTGGCCTAATTTTGGTGATTTTGGTGGTGTTTGACTAATCACCAAAATTGCTTAGTTACACCAAAATTAGGTGTATAATTTCTAGGGCCATTTTAGCAATTCTATGTTTATTTTCATTAAATTAATGTAGAAAAAGAATTCACGCTCGAAACAGAATTCGAACCTGCGTCTACCGGAATACTGTTCCTGTGTATCTACCGCAAAACACGTGCGCTGGCAGAGCATTCCAGGACTCAATGGTGCGACGTAGAAAAGAGTCGCCGAACCGCTTGGTTCTTGATGGAATTGTTTGTACCGTATGTGGGTGACATCTAAGTCCTGCGCGCGTTGTCCTGTGTAGGAAGGGAGACGGTGGGACCAGTTGGTAGAGCTTATCAGGACACTCACCATGGTACAGCCGATAGAGGACTGCCAATGAGGCTACATCTCTTCGTAGTTGTAGAGGTTCAAGACTTTTGGTGACCTCTGGACTGTCTATGATTCGGATTGCACGCCGTTGCAGTCTATCGAGAGCGTCTAGTAGATACTGTGCCATTCCAGAGATGAGAACAGTATTCCACGCAAGGACGAACATGTGTCTTGTACAGAAGACATCGCTGCTTCCGCGGAGCCCCATTCGGAAATGTGATCCAGGTTTCGGTCGAGCTCAGAGACAAGTTGCCTTCTCTGCTCCTCAGTATAAACCCGCTTGGCCGCGGGTGGTCCGAAATATCGCCCATGCAGGGTGCTGACATCTGCATAGCAGTGGATGCTGCCTATATAGAGTAAGCCGGGAGCTTGGTAAGAAGCGAACTGTGCCAGACCCTATCGAAAGCTTTGGCGATATCAAGACTGATGACCAGTGACTCGCCCCGCTTGTCCATGGCCTCACCCCAGAGATGTGTGACGTACGCCAGAAGATCACCCGTTGAACGTTTCGGCCTGAATCCGTACTGATGCTCGTTAATTATGGAGTGATCCCCTAGATAACGTATGAGCTGTACGTTGATGATCTGCTCAACACCTTGCAAATGTATACAGCTATGGGTCGATAATTTCCGGGTTCAGAGCAGTTGAACGTTCGCTTCCTTGCAAACCCGCGGGACCGATCCTGAGGAATAAAAGAGGCGATACAGCCGTGTTAGCGCTGGAGACAACTCAGCTGCGCATTTTCTCAAGACCACCACTGGAATACCGTTGGGGCCACTGGCTTTCCGGACGTCGAGTCTGCTGTGTGATACGAACGCCACGTTGCCTGATACGAATATCAGGCATTGAGTGGCCACAGCTGGTAATGATTGGCGGCTGCACACCACAGACATCGAGTCGGAGTTGGCCGCGAAGAGATTAGCCAGCAAGTTTACTTGCTCTTGCGGCTGGTGAGCAAGTGATTCAAGAGCGTCAGCGCGTGCACGTCCACACCAGGGTCGAGTTCTAGGGGCACTGGCAGTATCCTGGGTATGATATTGCCAGTGACCGTAGAACTCGACCCTGGTTTGGATGTGAATTTCACCAGTAATGGCGGAGGCACAATCTGATGGGTCCTTGTCGGCAAAGCAGCGTTGAGTCCACTGGACGATATTTAACTGACTCCCTTAAGAATCATCATTCTCTGAACCTTTTTCCCAACTCGACTTTCCAGTCTAACTGTGATAGGGCTGAACTTCGACATTTTCCATGAAGAGACTGTCTTCAGACCTCCACAACCAATGGCCTATATAATGACCAATGGTGATATTGAAGTTCCAAGTTAAACTGGTTGGACTTTTGAGGACTCCAACTACCCGTAACGACTGCCATAGATGTTTGTATGGCAACCGGTACCAACGGCTTAATGTGTTCTCCGAGGCACGATAAGACCAGTGCAAACAGCCATATTCAAGCATACAACTTTTTGCACTGAGCAGGGATCGAACCCGCGCACCGTGCATAGCAGTCACGTGCACTACCGCCACGCCACGGAGACTGCCCCTAAGAATTTCCATCGAAAATATCTAGACTCTGGAAATCCGACTATTAGTTATGTAGCATTCACCAGATTACGACCCCTTTTGGATTGTACAACCTAGCTCACAGTCTCGTGACACATGCTTGTGCAAACCGCATGCTAACAAGAACTTATTAGTTTTATCTTTGAAAAATAATATGATAATTAAAGAAAATTCTACCTCAGAAGTTCTTCATAATTTGACTTATCTAATTTTGGTGTATTGACAATTTAGGTGTCGATAATATTTTTGTAATTTTCGGGTTTATTTAGACTTATCTAGCTTTTCAAGCAACTATTATACGTATTCTACCTGATTATAGAATAATATTATCTATATATACAGTAACAAAAAAAGTCACCAAAATTAGGTAAAATTTCGTAGATGTTGAAATTCACCCTTACCATTGTTGAGAAGTTTTGGCTTTATATTTCCAAGCAGGCCAAACGGGTTAGTACTTACAGGGTTTTATTTCGAGTTTTTCTTCACTTACAGTAATATCGTCTACGTATTTGACCGTTAGTCACTTCTTGCGACACTTTTTGGAAAATATGGGGTGGTGATATTCTTTTCCCGCGGTCTGCCAGAGGACCGCTGGAGCAAACGAGTCCTCGAGTGGAGACCGCGAGAATGTAGGACGCCCTTAAGCCAGATGAACTGATGACCAGAAAAAAGCGGCTGGGACAGACTGGATGCGGAAGGCGAAGGATAGGGAGCAGTGACGCACATTGGGAGAGGCATGTGTCCAGCCATGGACTGGGAGTACTACAATAGGCTGATTGATTGAGTATACAGAGGGTAAGGGAAACGCGCAGGAGATAGCAGTCAATGGTGATCACACAGAAAATGAGTGTCATAAATAATCGATAAGTTTCAGACATCATCCTTCCCTGAACCTTTTCCCAATTCAGTTGGGGTCGGCTTTCCAGTCTAACTGTGATGCGGCTGAACTTGGATATTTTCCGTGAAGCGACTGCCATCTGACCTCCACAACCAATGGTCTAGTGACCAATGGCGATATCGAAGTTACAAGTTAGACTGGTTAGACTTTTGAGGGCTCCAACTACCCGTAACGACTGCCATAGATGTGTCTGTATTGCAACCGGGACCGACGGTTTAACGTGCTCTCCGAGGCACGACCAGACCAGTGCAAACAGCCATATTCACGCATACAACTTTTTGCACTGAGCGGGGATCGAACCCGCGCCCCGTGCGTAGCAGTCGCGTGCACTACCGCCACGCCACGGAGGCTGTTTTAGACATTATCTTGTTATTCCATTAGTCAATTATTTCTAATAGATGTATTTTGTAATAGACGCCAGAATACTTTACTAGGTGTACTTCGATAGTAAATCTACATAGTACCATGTACGACACAGTGATACCATTGTACCCACTACGGGCATAGTGACTATTGTTTGCACCAATTATTACTCTTTGTTCTTTAGTTGAGGCTCGCCGTATCTTTCAACTACTTTGATTATTTAAATGAATATTCTATTACATATACAGAGCAGTATCATCATCATTCTTGCGTTAGCCCCGGTCGAATACGAAACTGTTACCTCAGATGAATGTGAATGAATCGTGGGAATATGTTGGTAAGCGCATAACTCGAAGACGACTGAACCAATTCAAATAATTCTTTTTTACTTGTGCCTTGAACTCTACGGATGGTTTTTATGTAGCAACGGAAACCGGATGAGAACTTCAAGCAGCGGGAACGGGATCATAAGTCCACGTGGGCGGAGCCGCTTGCAACAGGTAGTGCAAATATTCATATTCATTTTATACAATATACCTATGGATATTTGACACTGAACGGGAATCGACCCCGTGCCTTCTGCATAACAGTTGTATCCACTATCGCCACGCCCCTCTAGTCGCAGTAGTTCGGTTGCTAGTCCGGTTGTCAAACAGCATCGAACTATTGCTACCAATGTGTAGCCGCAGACGTCTTAATAATATTAGTAGAATTAGTCAAATAATAAAGTTTTCGCAACACGTTTGGGATGTCTCGACCTCGGCAAGGAAGCACCCTTGTCACATTTAATAGTGACACCAAGTGGCTGTCAGTTCTGTGAAAGCGCTATATGAAGTGGGGTTTATTGGTTGACTATAGAACCACCTGACAGGGTTACATTCTGAAGTGGTGCCAAAATAAGACCCGTTCCACATTTGCTTTACAAGTTTGATCTCACACATGATAATGACCTTAGTCAAATTGTCTTTTCTTATACAACTTAGGTGACAGACAAACACACGGCCCACCTTATGGACAGTTGTTACCGTGACCTATGAACTCGTTTTCATATGTATAATGTCTTTTCGATGCTTTTCGAAGTTATGTGTGTATTTATCGCAAGTTTATAAGTGCCCGGTTAATGCCACCGATTATATTGGGACCTAAACATAGACTTTCGAAATGTGGGTGCTAGTACCTCTGCCCATAACATAAACTCACGCCTATATCCCGCGTGAGTTTATGTTATGTTATATGTATAGTGGTGACAACTTAAGCCCTCGGTCTTCCCACTGACAACACAAAACCTCTCCAGTGAGCTTTGGCTACCCTATTCACCACAACACAACACAAGGTTATTATTAGCCGCGGTATTCTGTAGGGCGGTGGTACTTCTCACGTCGGACTACATATTTAGGAGATATGTCCTACCTCTTTCGGGTTGCCTGTGTTAGATGTGGGTTCACATCAATATTATTGATTGCAATTCTCTCGATCGTAAAGTTAACTCTTTAACCGCTAAGCTACGTTCAGTCATTAACTTTGATCCCGTTTCGTTGTAACGTGGGTTGAGTTTCATTTACTTTCATATTTTCATTTTTATCATTAAAAGAGAAATACATAGTACTGCTGAAATATTTAAATGTACCATCTCACTGTGATTAAACATCACATCAGTAAAGACTTCTTTTACGCGTCAAAGGTTTCTGAGAAAATTATACCATTGTATTCTACATGAGAGGAATATTTTTCTAGGAAAAGATTTATTATTCGGTTTTCTTACTATCTATTCGTGTGTTTAACTGTTCGGTTCATTCAACTGTTTTTGCTCGAAAGACTAACAATTATTCTTGCGTTGAAAAATATAATTAATATTATGGTTTTCACGCGGTAGCCTAGTGGTATGGGTAATGGACCCCAGGACCAGTTGGGACCTAAACTTAAACTGGCGAAATGTGGGTGCTAGCACTTCTACCTACCCTTTCGGGTGTATAGGCGTGAGTTCATGTTATGTTGTGTTTTCACATTGTTTTTTATAGGACTCATCAATTTGTTTTCACCTCGCCTGATTGTAAGCTGAAGGCAAAGTGTCAGGAACGAGGGTCATCGTTACAAACATGCACAATGTTACAATGATGGCGTTCAGCTTACAGCCTCATCAGACCCGGGGCTGTAGGAAAAAGGAAACACGTGAGCTGGTAAGGAAATTATAAGACAAAGTGCGGCAGAGTTAACCTCACTGGAGAGGTTATGTGTTGTCAGTGGGAAGACCGAGAAACCCTTATTGGTCTTCTGCACTGACAGCACAGAGACTCTCTTAACTTTCTCCTACTCCCCTTCCCCTTTCCTCTCTTCTCTATATGGTCGGCAACACGAATATGACGCCCATCATATAGAGAATACTTAGAGGTAACCACTTTAAATCAGACGAGTCGCGTGCTTGTCTGCCATCTAATTGGTATAAAAAAGACTCACCGAACCGTTTGGTTCCTCATGGAATAGATTGCACGGGATGCATGTCTTATAAGCCCTGTAAGTGTTGTTCTGTATCGGAAGTGTGTAGTGCGAATAGATTGAAGGCTCATTCATGTCGAATGAAAACGAAAATATAACAGTCAATTTTCTGAACCAAGCTCTGGTATCAACGCAATGGCAGCCATAAAATTTTATGTCACTGTCGCTAGACAACTATCAATTACTAAACCATAACATACACCATAAAAGAACACCATCCAATTATATAACAACGACGTCACAATACTATAATATAACTTACCTTAACGGGAGAAGACGACAACCATAACTGGAACAGGTCTGACGTCACCGAAGTACTCCGCGCCTCGTGATGTGGCCTTGGGGACAGAGGGCCCAATGACGTCAAACTGTGTAACCGTGTCACTTCATCAGTATTTGCACATTCACGAATGTACCTCTCCAAAACTTTCGGTTTCGTTTCTAATAATTTTTTTAATTCACTTAAGTCTTCGTCACTTACATCACAATCGTCTGGCGACGACCTATCTATAATTTCTTTAAACTCATCACTACATTGCATGATTAGTTCATTCGTCGCCAAAACATCGTATACTACTTTATTGCCTAAGTCTTCTGGATTCCTATCGTCAAAGTAATTATCACATTGAGAAGAACTCAGTTCTGCACAACCATTTTGTTCGGTGATCTCAACTATCGTTATCGGTGGGTTTTCTTTCAACATATTGTTGTTTGTTATGATGTCAGGTGCTTTTATTTCATCAGGTAGCTCGTACACTAATCTCATAAGTTCGTGTGAACGTTTCACTTTTGGATCTTCAACGGTTTTTTCTTTTTTGTTGTTGGGTATTTCGAAATTCGAGCACTCATCAGTCTTTTTCGCGTCTTTTTTAGCAACAACATCGATAGGTTCTTCGGATGTCATGGCAGATTAATTGTTGGACACTTCCACTTGGTTTCGTTCACCGATGTTCCACATTTCTTGGTTTTTAATTACCTGTTAACAAATAAACAAATATTGGTAAGCAATTTGAAAGTAACTACACCAAATTATACAATAAATTATTTACAATAACCGCTTCAAAGATCGAAGATAGTTGGAAAGCAGGCGGTACCTATTGATTTTGTTTCGCTTTGTGATTCCCTAATGGGTACCGCCTGTCATCAAACTTGTTTCGATCTTTATACAAGTTTTTGATACCCTGCTGCTCGAATTTTGGAACACAAACATTTCAGTCCCATAAATGCGCCATTTTGGTTTTTTATATTAATATACCCAGTGTCACTCTCTCAGTTAATACGAATCTAAAACGACACTTCTCAAGTTAAAATGTATTGAACAGTTTAGGTTACAGTGCGTGCCAAAAACATAACCCTCCTTCTGTCGCAATTGGGTAAATATAATGATATACAATATATATATATATTCAAAACATCAACATATATATATTCAAATATATATATATATATATATATATATATATATATATATATATATATATATATATATATATATATATATATATATATATATATATATATTTTCATGGTACACTTTCATGGTAACTTCCTACTACAAATGATATATGGTGAATATTCTAATAGTATACCTCTTATAGTAATCTATAACAATGTTTGAAGTTCTCACTTTTGAAATTTCGCTTTGCATGATATTGATATAATGGTTAGCAAAACACGGGTATTAACGCGATCAAATGGTAAATACAATAATTTACCTTTTGATTTGTTTGACGTTTCGGCTGGGTTGCACTTGCCGTGGTCGGCTTGTGATCACAGCTAGTGCCTAGTAGTAGGGCTAGTAGGGCTAGTAAACCAATTTACCATTATGATCGCGGAATACCTGGGTTTTTCCAACCCACGTGTAAAGTGGACAGAATACTATTTAACTGGATAAATATGCTTATTATTCCCTCATTTTTATGTCAACCATAGTGATCCCTACTAATTAGAGGCTTTGGAATGGGCGGCGAAAGATTACTATAATCACGACCAGCGATGACGGGTAGCAGGCAGGGCTATTATATACTTCCATAGCTGCCTTTTGTGACCCATATTTTTATCCTTTTTTGTTCGTGTGTTTGTAACTGAACTCTTCCTAAACGGCTTCCTAAATTTTGTTATCTTCATCCTAACATTAATCCCAGTAAAGTCAGTCTGGAGTCCGCTTATACCACTCTTATGTTCGATTCGATATTTTCCGTGAAGCAACTGCCATATGACCTTCACAACCCATTTGTTTACAGAATTTAATAACTGCAGTTAGACCAGTTTTTGGACTTTTTAGGGTTTCAACTCTGTGCCTCCTGTGATAAGTGATACAAGTTTAAAATCAACATTTTACAGGAAGTGAAAAAGAAGGTTTAAAAAAATCTAGTTTCGGAACTAAGTAAGCTAGCATAAAATGTAGTACCTTATTTTGTTGGTAAAAACACTTACTTTTATCGTGCATATTTTTTTCTAAGGTAAATATTATATTTTTTAAAGAATTCATTAAAAACCTGCGAATTGTACCTTTTTTATTTTTAAAATGTTCAAAAATTACGTAATAAGAAATACAACTACAGTTAAATTATGTTGCACCTGTAAGTTCGTCTTGGTGAAAACTGATATACATCAAGTAAAACAATCGAATAACTAATCAGAATATGTCCCTAGCCCAATGTTGCTTAAACATATCTTATTGATATTAACCTAAAGATTATATTTTTTTACTTTTCGTTCCCCTAAGTTCAAAATAAAACTGAATTGTATTAGTTTTCTAAAATATAGCTTTTTAAAAATATGTGATAAACGATACTTATCAAGTTATACCCCTCACTAAATACATATTATTTGTGAAAATAAATACAATATTCACAGCTCATGCGTCACCTAGAGGATCACTCCCTAATTAATGACCGACAATATGGTTTCAGGCCGAAACGGTCAACGGGTGATCTTCTGGCGTATGTGATAGGCTGATTGATTGATTGATTGATATGATAATTATACAATACGTACTCGTACAATATAATAAAATATTATTATATAAATTTTCTCATTCTCAAAATTTTGCTTTGGGGTGAGGCTATGGACAAGCATGGTGAGTCGCTGGCTATTAGCCTAGACATCGCCAAAGCGTTCGATAGAGTCTGGCACAAATCGCTTCTTTCCAAACTACCAGCCTTCGGTCTGCCTCTTAGACTGTGCAATTGAGTTGCTAGCTTCCTGCAGGAGCGCCGTATTCGCATTCTCTGTGATGGACGAGCATCGGAGTTCCTGCAGGTAAATGCTGGTGTGCGGCAGGGGTCCTTCTTATCACCCACTCTCTTTCTTCTGCATATCAATGACATGCTGTCCACCGGCAGCATCCACTGCTATGCAGACGATTGCACTGTATACGGGAGTTACCACGGACATTCTGCGGCCAAGCAGTCCGATATAGCGGAAAAGAGGCGACTTCTTGTCACTGGGCTTGACCGGATCCTCAATCACGTTTCCCAATGGGGATCTGAAAATCTGGTCGAGTTCAATGCCAAGAAGACGCAGGCATGCGCGTTTTCAGCAAAGACATCTCCTTTCCTTCCTCCTCCCACTCTTCAGAGCACACCACTGCCATTAAAGAATAACCTCAATATACTCGGTATAGACGTGCGCTGCAAACTGAACAACAAGAACTATATCGAGAGCATCATCAAAACAGCTTCGCGTAAACTCGGAGTCCTGAACAGAGTGAGACGTTTTTTCGCGCCGGAGCAGCGGTGTCTTCTTTATAAGACACAAATTCGCTCCTGCGTGGAATACTGCTCGCATCTCTGGGATGGCTCCGCAAAGTACTTATTAGATGCTCTCGACAGGTTGCAGCGAAGTGCGGTCCGCATTATTGGGAGTCCTGAGGTCACAAATTCCCTCGAGCCTTTGCAGATGCGTAGAGATGTTGCGTCCCTGGCAGTATTTTACCGTCTCTACCATGGTGAATGTTCTGATGAGCTCTTCCAATTAATCCCACCCTCCCTTTTCCTACACAGGACAACACGTGCAAGGCTTAGATGTCATTCGCATACGGTACAGAATATTCCATCAAGAACCAAGCGTTTCGGTGAGTCTTTTCTCTGCCGCACCATTAAGTCCTGGAATTCCTTGCCGGCGCACGTGTTTCCTCCTTCCTACAGTCCCGGGTCCTTTAAGCGGGGCGTGAAAAAGCATCTGATGAGTTTGCCGGATGCACCAGTTTATATTTATATTTATTTAGTTAAAACTTAAAAGAAAACGGAGATAAAATTTCGATGCTGTGACCAACCGTTATATCATTTTCATTTAATTGTGCTATTGTGCGATTTATTTCATCGTCAATTTTTTCATAATTTTTGAACTTTTTGGTTTTCTTTTTAAAGATATCAATGACTTTTGTTTCTTTGCACAATAATACATCAAGTAAATGAGCTATAGTCGACTTCTTTCGCCCAATGTACCGATTTAGTCTACTATGCCATCCTTCGACATTGTTAGTAGTACGGATTTTTCCTTTGAGCAACAGCAATCCTTTTCGAAATTTGTCTTCTTCAACCATTGGTTTTCGAAATAACTGTTTTTTATATCATCACAAGGCGGACTCTTTTGCATTACATACTGTAACCCGCTTTGAAAATATTGTTATTTAAAATATTGTTGTTATTGGTAAGCGAGCTAGTCCTGCGCATCTCGCTACGTGTCTCCTTTTTACGGTTGTATTAATATATAAAGTTTTTGCTTTCCTGTATAAGCATCTATTTAGGTGATAAAAACATCCTTTCACGCTTATTTCTGAATAGACTTTTTGAACGGCTTTCATTGCTGCCGATTCGAAATCCATGGTAATTTTTTTTGGCCGCCATGTAGGAAATTTTACTTTTAATAATCTGTATTATTATTATTAAAAGTAAAATAAGTTGTTTTTTCTCTTTTCAACCCAGAAACCCCGCTTCATCCTTAAAAATAATATTTTAAATTTGAATGAATTTTCAAAAAAAACGGCAATTACAACCGTAATTATATTGTACACCAAAAAATCATGAATAATTAGCCCTAAAACCGTCTGTGAGGATATTACGATTTTCTTTGCCGTTTCAGAGAAAATTGAATTTTTCATACTTTCTCCATACAAAGTTTTCGTAAAAAAAATTCTAATTAATTGGTTTATGGACTGATTTGACCCAGAAGTCATTTTTGTATATAGTAATAACTAATGAAACCAATATCCGCCCAAAAAACGACACTTAAAAATTTTAATCCCTAAATCTATGAGAGCCGATTTTCGGTCCACCGTACGCCACTGTCCTCATGTTCGCACTTGTATCAATTATTACATTTTGTGCTTCATATTTTTTTAAAGATTTGGTTCGATGTTTTGATATAAGTCAAATTGTATTCATTTACACATACAAATTGATTTGTGTAGATTAATTTAAGTCGATATGTATCAGTTACCACAAATAAGCCATATATTTAGAATCGGATTCTTTGGTACTTGTCGAATTGTACCCAATGAATATTGAGAAAAAATTGTTCACAATGATACTACTCTAAACATATCAATATTCACGTGATCAATCCAAAAAAATAATAATGTGAATATTAATATAATCGCACTTACACTACAAAGCACGAAAATAAATATGTGAAGTGATTACATAAAGGGGTTACAACTTTAAATATATCTATATTCACAATTTATTTGTCAAAGTTCAAGTAGTTATATTCATTTGCACAAAATTATCTCCGAAACTAAAGCAGATACAAGAACGTGAGTTAGACCCAAAAAACCGTATTTTTTTTCTGATAAATAGTATGTAAAAATCACAAAAAGGGTACAACTAAATTTAAATCACTTATCACAGGAGGCACAGAACTGTACCTGCAATTACTAATAGATGTTATATCACAACCAGGACCGCCAGTTTAACGTGTTCTGCGAGGCAGAACCAGACCAATGCAAATATCGATATTCATGCATTGGCAGGGGATCGAACACACGCCCCCCGTGTAGCGGTAGCATGCACTCCCGCCACGCCACAGAGGCTGTAAAAATCAATACAACAAGCAATATAATTTTGCATTTTTAGAAAGTTATCATTCTCTGAACCTATTCCCAATTCCGTTAGGGTTGGCTTTCTAGTCTAACTAGGATGCGGCTGAACTTCGATATATTCCGTGAAGCGACTGCCGATATCGAAGTTCTGTAGTTAGACTTTTCGAACTTTCGAATATTCGAATGGCAACCTCGTCGTGTTCTTCGAGGCACGACCAGACAAGTGTGAATAGTCTTAATCATGCATACCAATATCCGAGCTTCCGTGGCATGGCGGTAGTGCACGCGACTGCTACGCACAGGGCGCGGGTTCGATTCGATTCGAAAAAGTTGTATGCATGAATATGGCTGTTTGCACTGGTTTGGTCGTGCCACGGAGAGCACGTTAAGCCGTCGGTCCCGGTTGCCATACAAACATCTATGGCAGTCGTTACGGGTAGTTGGAGCCCTCAAAAGTCCAACCAGTCTAACTTGGAACTTCGATATCGCCATTGGTCACTAGACCATTGGTTTGGAGGTCAGATGGCAGTCACTTCACGGAAAATATCGAAGTTCAGCCGCATCACAGTTAGACTGGAAAGCCGACCCCAACTGAGTTGGGAAAAGGTTCAAGGACAAATATTTGCACAGAGCCGTGAATCGGGAGTAAGAAGTGAAAAATTGATTCCTAGTCGAGCCAAACGTTTGATAAGAATATGAGAATGAGCATTAAAAATTCTGCAAAACAACCATCCACCAGTAATCATACGAACTATCTAAGCATTATTTTTTATAAGTACATTGTTTTTTGAAGACTCCGGCATGGAATTTGTAAATTCGAGTTTTATTTATGACAAACGACACTTAACTGGCGCGACATCAAAGAACGCTTTGCCACTAATAACAGTCGTTTGCGATGCGGCCTTATAATTTGGAAGTAAAAGCCTACTTGACATTCATTGCGGGGTGAGTTCTGATGATATTTTAATAGGGCTAAGAGGAAGGGCTATCTATATGACGTTAGTGGTTTGACATCATTACAAAGTTAGTGAAATATATTTTCGAGAAACGATCTCCGTGCTTCGGTTATCCCAAGTGACTAGAACATGGGGTGGGGATTCTAACATGATTGGCGGCGGCGATGTCCATAGGCCATAATAACTACTTTCCATCAGGTGGGTCTTGTGGTTTTCTGCCTCATAAAAGAAAAAAAGTTCGCTGAGTTTCTTGCCGGAGTCGTCTAAGACCGGGGCCGCGTTGCGAACCGGTGGTCCATTTGTTCACTAATTTATAGAATATTGACGTTTTGTAAGTGTCCTTCAATGGTCTATACAGAATAAATCTGTGCCTCCTGTGATAAGTGATTTAAATTTAGTTGTACCCTTTTTGTGATTTTTACATACTATTTATCAGAAAAAAAATACGGTTTTCTGGGTCTAACTCACGTTCTTGTATCTGCTTTAGTTTCGGAGATAATTTTGTGCAAATGAATATAACTACTTGAACTTTGACAAATAAATTGTGAATATAGATATATTTAAAGTTGTAACCCCTTTATGTAATCACTTCACATATTTATTTTCGTGCTTTGTAGTGTAAGTGCGATTATATTAATATTCACAATAATATTTTTTTTGATTGATCACGTGAATATTGATATGTTTAGAGTAGTATCATTTTGAACAATTTTTTCTCAATATTCATTGGGTACAATTCGACAAGTACCAAATAATCCGATTCTAAATATATGGCTTATTTGTGATAACTGATACATATCGACTTAAATTAATCTACACAAATCAATTTGTATGTGTAAATAATTGATTACAATTTGACTTGTATCAAAACATCGAACCAAATCTTTAAAAAAAATATGAAGCACAAAATGTGATATTTGATACAAGTGCGAACATGAGGAGAGGCGCACGGTGGACCGAAAATCGACTCTCATAACCGACACTTAAAAATTTTAATCCCTAAGGATTAAAATTTTTAAGTGTCGGTTTTTGGGCGGATATTGGTTTCATTAGTTATTACTGTATACAAAAATGACTTCTGGGTCAAATCAGTCCATAAATCAATTAATTAGAATTTTTTTACGAAAACTTTGTATGGAGAAAGTATGAAAAATTCAATTTTCTCTGAAACGGTTTTAGGGGTCATGATTTTTTGGTGTACAATATATTAAGGTTGTAATTGCCGTCTTTTTTTGAACATTCATTCAAATTTAAAATATTATTTTTAAGCATGAAACGGGGTTTTTGGGTTGAAAGGAGAAAAAACAACTTATTTTACTTTTAATAACAATAATACAGATTATTAAAAGTAAAATTTCCTACATGGCGGCCAAAAAAAATTACTATGGATTTCGAATCGGCAGCAATGAAAGCCGTTCAAAAAGTCTATCCAGAAATAAGCGTGAAAGGATGTTTTTATCACCTAAATAGATGCTTATACAGGAAAGCAAATACTTTAAATATTAGTACAACCGTAAAAAGGAGACACGTAGCGAGATGCGCAGGACTATACTTTGTAAAATATAGCTTGGGTCCTATGACAGATGTCAAAATGAGGTTCCTAGGGATGTCCGAAATTCGATGAAAATATCGATACTACCAGCTATTATTGATGCATTTTACATATAATTAGGTTTAATTTAATTGTATGTATGTATTTAATTGTAATGAGAAATTGTAATGAGAGCATACAAGACGTCGGCACTCGTACTGATGAGAATGAGTGGAGTGGATCAGTGGAAGTTCATATATCAAACAAGATGTTGGCGCGTGTATCTTATGCCTATATCATGGCCCAAGAGCCAAACGCGGCGTGTCTTTTTACAAAATCCAAAAACAGGTTCAGGGCGTTGATGGATTGAATGTAGGATTTTATTTACTTAATATTATTTAGGATCAAGTATATTGAAATATAAATATTATTATGAAATTAAAATACCTAAGTAATAAGATTAAATTCTAATTATTTTTTTCTTATATTAATTTCAATTTTAAATTAAGCTTTATTCAAAATATGGATAGTTCATAGTATGTGGTCACGATGATTCATCGCCCATCACTAACTAGCTCAGTATGCCCATAAAGTATGACATTGACAGCTACTACATTCATTATTAGAAAATTCAAGACTTCATGTGCGGGTTTTCACTGACAGCTGTCATAGGACCCAAGCTATATTTTACAAAGTATAGCTCGCTTACCAAAACAAAATTTACAAAGCGGGTTACAGTACGTACCTAATGCAAAAGAATCCGCCTGGTGATGATATAAAAAAATTCAACAGTTATTTCGAAAACCAATGGTTGAAGAAGACAAATTACGAAAAGGTTTGCTGTTGCTTAAAGGAAAAAATTCGTACTACTAACAATGTCGAAGGATGGCATAGTAGACTAAATCGGTACATTGGGCGAAAGAAGCCGACTATAGCTCATTTACTTGATGTATTATTGTGCAAAGATATTCATTGATATCTTTAAAAAGAAAACCAAAAAGTCCAAAAATTATGAAGAAATCGACGATGAATAGTTGTGCCATAACTTAAGTTAATTACTGTTTATAAAAAGTTTAATAAAAGTTGATTGTTTTTGTGAATATTGTATTTATTTTCACAAATAATATGTATTTAGTGAGGGGTATAACTTGATAAGTATCGTTTATCACATATTTTTAAAAAGCTATATTTTAGAAAACTAATACAATTCAATTTTATTTTAAACTTAGGGGAACGAAAAGTAAAAAAATTTAATCTTTAGGTTAATATCAATAAGATTTGTTTAAGCAACATTGGGCTAGGGACATATTCTGATTAGTTATTCGATTGTTTTACTTGATGTATATCAGTTTTCACCAAGACGAACTTACAGGTGCAACATAATTTAACTGTAGTTGTATTTCTTATTACGTAATTTTTGAACATTTTAAAAATAAAAAAGGTACAATTCGCAGGTTTTTAATGAATTCTTAAAAAAATATAATATTTACCTTAGAAAAAAATATGCACGATAAAAGTAAGTGTTTTTACCAACAAAATAAGGTACTACATTTTATGCTAGCTTACTTAGTTCCGAAACTAGATTTTTTTAAACCTTCTTTTTCACTTCCTGTAAAATGTTGATTTTAAACTTGTATCACTTATCACAGGAGGCACAGAAATAATTTTTGAATTTTGAATTTACAGTCGAAATCGATACAATCATTTTTAAGATTACCGATAGCTAATAGACAGAAAACAGACTAAGATAAAAAACGGTAAAGAAATACCTACATATATCTACTATTTGTAACTTCAGTTGTAATTTTTATATAAAATATAAAATGAAATAGAAAAGAAAAAATAAAATCCGTTTCAACAAAGACTAATATAGCTACTAAGTGAAAATATAAACAAAAAATATACAATAATATGAACAAAAATTCAATTCGGGTGGTGAGAGCGCGCTTGAAATAGCCTTATAAAAAGTTACGCCCCTCTGTGCACGTACCGGGCCTAGCAAAATACTTATTATATATTATAATATATTGCACTAATATAGCAGCTCGACTCCACTCCCGATTTAAGGTGTATTTCCACCAGAGTTGTGCGAGGATGCGTAGCGAAGGATGCGTTTGTAAAGAACCAATATTATCGCTTCAATTACCTAGCCTCGGTCAGCACAGCTCTGATGGAAACGGCTCAGCGGAGCTAGATTTTTGCGCATACGAAACAAGGGAGGGATGTGTGCCAGGGATGTGTACGAGGGATGTGTTGAGAAGAATGTATGATGGGTTCGCGTTACTCCGCTTCCACTACACCGCACCCCCGTCGACACATATCACAGCTTCGCAACACATCCTCGCACCACACATTACTATTCTCTCTACTAACTAATCAACATGGTTATTTTTTACAACCATCCAGAAATAAAAGTACCGCAAAGCTATCTTTATTAGTACGTCGATTGCCATTAACAAATATAGACCAAGATCGCCCCCGGCATTCCATACGATGTATTGTAGAGACTACCTAAATTGTACACGTACAGCTGGTAACATAAACATCTCATGCTTACATAGAAACTTACACATTTGCACTGAGCAGGAATCAAACGAAACAAATATCTTAAAAGGTCATCATAAAAGGTCACTTTCGAAATAATCGAGCGATATTTTCAAATTTATTTTCCGTATATCATGGCGTATGAAGTTTTTAATATAATTAGGTACAGTCCATTAAAGTTTTATCATCTACCCATTCACGGTCGCACCCAAATTGAATTTTAGTGGAATAATCCCACAAGTGCGGGACATTGGGGTGGTCAGACCCGGAAGTTATTGTTCTATAGTGACAAGTTATTGTTGCACACTATAGTGTAATTGACAAAGCGTTTTCATCGCGTGTTGTATTATTACCCGACTGCCGAAGAAAGGAGAGTAATGTTTTTCGAGACTATGTATGCGTGAATGTCCAGTTCTTTGGCTTGCCCTAAGGCCTGAACGGATTGACCTATTTTGAGATGCAAGTTGTCATTTCATTCGTTGTGATTGTGTGAGTGACACCATCTGTATTAAAATCATAGAGCAAATAGTAAATATCATATACCTAACTCCTTACCGGATTCCTTCTTCCTACAGTCCCAGGTCGAAAAGAATCTGATGAGGCCGTCAAGCTGAGCTGATTGTAGCACTGTACGTGTTTACAATGATGACCCTCTTTTATGGGACTTTGCATGCAGCTTAACATCAGGCGAGGTGAAGTCAAATTGACGTGTATACATAAAAAAATACATAAAAAAAATACTAAATGCAAAACCGGTTATGAGACATTTTTTGTCACACAGACTAGTATAAAAGTGAAAATAATACCCACTGCTATTCAGAAATGATAATACTATTACCGAACGGAATCTCAATCAGAATGGATGTTTGGAATTGTGCCGGCATTCTTGGCGTTACGTGACTATACGGTAAATAACTACCGGTATGTCTGTGCCGAAGCCCGATAAGTATGTGTGTTCGGCTACTTGAAATTGAAAAGATTATCTCACCCTCGGGGTAACTGATAGTCCGAGACAGTAGAGCGATTTTGGTTGGTTCTTGTCCGACATAAGCTTCCTCGTTAATTTGGGGGGAACCACACGGAAAAAAAGGTTTGTAAAAAAAGTTATTAGTGGAAATCTGTGAAGAATTACGCTCACGTTATTGCAATATAGGTAAGCTGTACTAATACACACTAAACATGGTTTTCGATCTCATGATACGGGCCTATTTCGTCAAGCGGGCATTAAAATACTTAATATGTGTTACAGGCGATCAATTTCCTTCATATATACACCACATAGCAAGGAATTGGGACAAATTTCAATTTTTTTCTCAAAGGAGATCATTCATTTTGGTCCAATTCTGAAAGTGCCGGCCAGAAAAAAAAATTGTAATATTCGGATAGAACACACAATTTCTATAAAAAAAATCTATTACATAAACCCTGTGGGCCCAATGGTTTTGTTGTTATATACTTTTGAAATATAAGAAAAATTTTATTTTGATGATGCATTTTAAAACATTTGATCACTTAAATAGTGATTTGTTTTAACTTTGTAGGCATGTTCTTTTGGTGTACAATAAAGCGCCGCACGCTCCGAGCAGATGCAGAAGGTTTCAAGTCATAACAAGTCTAAACATGTTTAGATCATTCATTTTGGACCACAAACATGTAAAAAATTGTAATATTCGGATAGAACACACAATTTCTATAAAGAAAATCTATTACATGAACCCTGTGCGCCCTATGGTTTTGTTGTTACATGCTCTTAAAATACGAGAAAAATGTTATTTTGATGGTGTAGGTACCTATTTCTAATAGATTTTTTTGACTATGTATGTCCTTAAGCATACATAAATACATATAATCGTACCTGTTTGCCCGAAGGGGTAGGCAGAGGCATAGGTATTATACGCGCATATTTTTACGCCCCGTTTCCATGTAATGGTCGGAACATTTTTTTATTTTTTCATGGCAGATGTTTAATAATGATTTATTTTCTTTTAATAAACAATTCAATAGGTACGCTTTTTATACACGCCGACCATTACATGGAAACGGGACGTAAAAATATGCGCGTATAATACCTATGCCTCTGCCTACCCTTTCGGGCAAACAGGTACGATTATATGTATTTATGTATGCTTATGGATATACATAGTCAAAAAAATCTATTAGAAAGACACCATCAAAATAACATTTTTCTCGAATTTTAAGTGCATGTATCTAACAAAACCATAGGGCGCACAGGGTTGCCCTATATGGGTGTCCAATATGGGCGGAGACCCTGAAGGCTAGACACGTGCAGAAGCTGCACGCTCCGCAGCGCACGATGGCCATCAGGGTCATAAGGGGGTACCGCACAATTTCCTTTGACGCAGCGAGTCTCCTCGCCGGATCGATACCATGAATCCTGGATGCGAGATCCCTTTCGGTGCTATATCAGTACCGAAAGGAGGCGCGGGAGAGGGGACATGAACCCGAGCCAGGTGAGCTCCGGGCCGTGAAGTCCCAGCTCCACATGCTAGCTGAGTGGGAGCGACGACTTAGGCGACCAAGCGCAGGGCACGCCGTAGTAGCGGCGGTAAGACCCGTCATGGGGGACTGGCTAGAGAGGCCACACGGTAGCCTCTCGTACCGGCTGACGCAGGTGATCACCGGGCATGGATGCTTCGGGGATTACCTGCATCGGATCCGGAAAGAGCCAACGTCCGAGTGCCATCACTGTGATGCGAGCGAGGACTCGGGGCTGCACACGCTGACCGGGTGCCCGGCGTGGGAGACGCCAAGGCGGGTCCTAGTGGCGGCCCTAGGAGTGCGAGTTCTCTCGCTCGCCGCATTGCTCACGGCGATGGTACGGTGCGCGAACGCTTGGGCTGCCGGCGCCTCCTTCTGCGAGCAAGTAATGCTCGAGAAGGAGATGGCGGAACGAGTTTGGAGAAGACTCCGGACCCGCATAGCCCGCGACGAGCGGAGGCGACTCGGACGTCGGAGGTCGCAGAATGACCTCCGTCCTCCATGAGCGCGGGCCTGGGGGTGACGGGTGGAGCCGCCTGTCACTCTAGCAGAAGCAGGCCGCGGCGGCAGCGCAAAACGGGAGGCCCCATACCCGGGGGCTAGTTGGGGACACCGTGGTCCCTACACCCGACGGGGGTCATCTCGAAGAGAAGGCCCCGGGTCTGCCGGGGTGCGAGGGATATGTTGGCTACAACTTCACCTTCGGCAACTGAAGACCCAAAGACGGCGTGCGTTTTAGTCGGTTCGAGTCCGACATAACCTTCCCAACCGGCTCCGGTTCCTGGCTCCGGATTTTTCGCACGACAAAAAAAAAAGGGCGCACAGGGTTCATGTAATAGATTTTTTTTATACAAATTGTGTGTTCTATGGGAATATTACAATTTTTTACATGTTTGTGGTCCAAAATGAATGATCTAAACATGTTTAGACTTGTTATGACTTGAAACCTTCTGCATCTGCTCGGAGCGTGCGGCGCTTTATTGTACAGTCAGAGCTCAGAAGTGCAGTAGCACATCAAGGCTCAAAATGGTTTACCGTGCGACCGTCGCGCGTAGTTTTTACTTGTGTGCGAAATGCATATTATAGCGAAGAAGAGTACAACAATATATATAAAATGCCTACTAGACAAAGATAGAAGATAGACTAATCATAATAATACCTAATATGTCCGTTTTCATAACTGTGTTATTCTTTACACCTGCTGTGAGTCATTAGATACTAATACAGTAATTTAACAGTCATAGTGAGTCAACGGATAGCTAAGTGGCTAATGCATGACACTATCGGAACGGAATGATTAGAGATGTTAGTGGTTCGATTCCAACTGATAATAATTTTTTATATTTATGTCAAATATTTAATTTTGAATAATTATAAATTATTTTTGCATGAAGTTGGCATTAATTGTTATTTATGTGATTAAAATTATCGGGTTATGAAAATAAATGATACAAAATGTTTGATAAGTAACTAAATATATTTCATCTTTACTATCTACCTGCCTACTCAATGTAAATTTTATTGAGGTTTATAGCTTAAGTATTCGTTTTCGCAAGGAAAAGAGGATTGAAACTTAACCTCAATCTTACAATCTTAAACTGACTTGTCCTATAGCCAGCCAGCACGTCCCCTTTTCACCAAATTCACAAAAACTACTTCTTCTTACTTAACTGGGTTATTGAATTTATTTTTTGTAATACATAGAAAGATCATTAAGTAGGTATAGTTTACTTACTTGTAAGTTATGTAACCAAAGTATTATTTTTTACAGTTTTGATATTTAGAACAACAAGACTAGAAGTACTTTTTTACAAACATCCAATTAAGTATAATTAGTATTGTAGAATTTCGATATCGCCAATTTGGTTGTGGAGGTCCGATGGCAGTCGCTTCACAGAAAATATTGAAGCTCAGCCGCATCTTAGTTAGACTAGAATGCCGACCCCAACTGAGTTGGGAATAGACTTAGAGAGAATGATAGTAGGCGGGCAAAATATGAATAATTACTTAATAATAGTTTTTGTGCTAATAATTATTAATATTTTGTATGACCTCCATTGTTCTCAATACCGCAGAGTAGACGTCGGCGCATGGACCCCACAACATTCTGATAAATATCTGTACTACGTAAATTGTCACATATTTGCATGCAATGTTGCTTTAATAATTTAGGACTTTATAAATATTTTAACCATTACCGCATATATTTTCTAACGGGTTTGAATCACGGGATCGTGCTGGCCAAGAAATAACGTTGACCTCTGCATGTTCTCTAAGCCATTCGCGATCTATGACGAAAAGCACTACGCACTGTAACATTATATTATCTAAAAAGTCCACATAACTTCTGCTGTTCCGTGTTCCGTTAAAAACTGTTTTATTGCTGGCGTCCGGTGATGCAGGCCTTCGGCATGGAGTACGCGGCGAGCAGTCCTCAATGATGTTTCAAACTCATTGGCAAATCGTCGTGTTGGTATGAAACCATTGGTTTCATACTCTGCTACCATATAGCACCGCTGGTCGTGGTTAATCAGCGGTGGCCTTCTACTTCTTCAAACCTTCCGGCCTTCTCGTCCTCAAACCTCTTATCCCAGCGGCTCACAGTACTTCTCTAAAAAGAACGTTTTTACATTAATGTAAGCAAATAGATAGAATAGATTTTAATGAAACTTTACAGTAATATAGCTTATATACCACAGAATAACACATAGGCTATGTTTGGTCGCGATAATCGATATCCACGCGAGCGTTGTCGCGGACGACAGCTAGTATAATTTAAAAATAAAATGGTATATTATTATACTTACGGATATGCCAGTTTCATTTGCTATTTCACTTATATTTAATCCATTCATATATAAAGCCACAATATTAGCATTGACTTCCATTCTTATATAACTTGTAGGCATGTTAAAATTAATATTGAATCGATTCACGACAATAACAAGCACAAAACAAGCAACTAAAAACCAACAACGTCATTTTATTTTCTCTAAGTCAGTAATTATTCCATTTTATTTCAAATCTACCTTCATACTTTTTACATTTTATGTTGATCTTTGCTAAAGTTTAACTAATAATAAATTCTACTTTAGAATCATATTTTATTCATCAACCTGTTGTTTAATTTATAAATAAAACACAAAAAGTGTTTTGATTGATCGTAGGATTTGAACCAACAACCTTACATTTTAGTAATCCTTATGCCAGAACCATTCGGCCACGGCCTACTTAGATGTTTGTAGCGAAATAATGTATAATATTCCTACAGAAGAACAATTTACATGTGTGCGTGAATTGTCTTAAAAGAAAAAGGTAACAAGTAGCGTTAGAATGTTGACGCTATAGTTGCGTAGGATTGCTACTGCACTTTTGAGTTCTACTGTACACCAAAAGAACATGCCTACAAAGTTAAAACAAATCACTATTTAAGTGATCAAATGTTTTAAAATGCATCATCAAAATAACATTTTTCTTATATTTCAAAAGTATATAACAACAAAACCATTGGGCCCACAGGGTTCATGTAATAGATTTTTTTTATAGAAATTGTGTGTTCTATCCGAATATTACAATTTTTTTTTCTGGCCGGCACTTTCAGAATTGGACCAAGAATGTATGAAACGTGAATGATCTCCTTTATTTAGCAGAAACTTTTTCGTATGTGAATTTATTTTCGGCATACCCATTTACAAAGTGCCAGATTGGCGGCAATAGGCTCGTCCCCTATTACGCGGGACCGAAAATTATAGTTGGCGTGATATGAGTATTTAATACACCTTCGAGGATTCCTGGCTGTGTTCCTGGCGTGAGCATTAATCATGTATGTACTCGTACGTATGTCGAAAGACCTTTTTAAGCTACGGGCGTTATGTTATTACTGAGTCCGTTCTATGTCACTTTTATCCTCTTCTGTAATAGGAGATGATAAATAAAATGAATATAAAATCTCTCAATGTTTAGCAGGTGACAGACGGTCGCTACTGGCGAGAGGCGAGCACGTTAAAATATTCTAGGCGGCTATCGATCGTGTATTGTGCCGCTGTTACACACGTACGATTTAGTGATACAACATTTCCAAAAATGTTTTTTGATCATCCATGCATTTTTAATTTATGCATGAATATTTGGAATTGAGTTTCTTCATTTGGATAGAGGTCGGTATCTTTGAATATCACAGCTCCTTGCCAGCCTGCGAGATGTAGTCCATTAATAGCCTGCGTTTAAATAATAAGGGTTCGGGTTCGAACTCACTGGATAGGTTTTGTGTTGTCATTGGGAAGACCGAGAAACCCTTCTTTGTCTTCTGCACTAATAGCATAGAGACTCCCTTAACTTTCTCCCCTCTGCATTTCCCCTTCCCTCCTCTTCTCTATATGGTTGGCATCATAAATGTAACGCCCCTGGTGTTGCAAACGTCTATAGGCCACAGTAACCACTTTCCATCAGGTGTTTCCTTCTTCCTACAGTCCCGGGTCCTTTAAGCGGCGCGTGAAAAAGCATCTGATGAGGCCGTCAAGCTGAGCGCCACCATTGTAGCACTATACGTGTTTGCAATGGTGACCCTCTAAAAAAAAAGGTGTACACCTACGTGAATATAAAAAAAGTCTCTACCAGTTTCTACCAGTCCGACCTATGAACGTTTGCAACACCAGAGGCGTCACACTTGTGCTGCCGACTATTGTAGAATCTTCCTAATGCCCCTCTTGAAGAATCCAATATTCTGGTCACTTGTATAAACTACGGCACCGCATAATCAACAGCTGTTAATCCTGGTGGATTCACCGCTTTAAATGTTTACAAGGAAATAATATTACTATCGGCTTCACCAATATCCGTTATTACTTAGTCACATAACTCAGCGTTCATCAGCATAACTAATAACTACGTTCAAACTTTCAATACCCATATTAATAGCCCTCATGCTCCATAAAAGCGACCCTTATAACTGTCGGACATTAAACTGATCATTAATTAGTAACTGTGTACACTACACTCGTTACCGATAACGACTCTATTTATCTGGTAATAGAACATTAATTATGATAACTTTTTTATGCATATTTACACTAATATTATAGAGAAAAATTTGTATTTTTGTATGTTTGTAATGGAACTCAAAAACTGCTGTACCGATTTCGAAAAATATTTTAACATAATCATATTGTTCTAAAAATATTATCATATTAGGTAGGTCTAGCTTGTCTAAACTGAAAACTTTTTCTCTCCATCTTAAGGTTTCCAATAAGAGATTGCCACCGAGCGATAAGGTCGCCAATTGTATTTAACATGTGCTGAAATTTCTCTGTGTTGTATTATTTCATCCTTGGTGTACAATAAAGAAAAAAAATATGCGTCCCAGTACATAATTAAATGATTTAGATGTGTGAATATCATCTCTGCAAAAATTTCAATTGTTTCGTGAATAGTTTCGCGTGAGAAATTCGACTTGCGTATGAGCTCGCTCGCACGTACTGTCAAGTTATGACTAGGTACTAGAACTTGATCAACAAATTCGAAAACAATCATCATCAATTTGCATTACTTTTTGTTTTTCTTTTTATTAAGGGCACCTTTGACTTCACCTCGCCTGATGGAAAACTGAAGACAAAGTCTTAGGAAAGAGGGTCACCATTGCAAACACGATTGTTGTACAATGATGGAGGTCACGGCTTTATCAGATACTTTTTCAAGTCCCGCTTAAAGGACCCGGGTCTGTAGGCAGAAAGAAACACGTGCAGATAACTTGTGCGGTTCATCATTCGGGCTTACACAAGTCTAACGTTCTAGAAGCGGGCAGTTCTACCCGTCTGTGTGTACAATTCGTAAGCAACACAAGGCAATAAAGCAATTGTGGGATCGTTACGCAATCTCTGGAGCCTAATGGGGAAAGTGAGCCGACCACTGGCCGCAATATGTGACACTACCGCATTTGTTTGGGTTATAGGTCGATATTAGATCCACATATCTTAGAATAGTTCTTTGCTACTGATTGAGTTTTTCAAGAATCTTCGGTACTATTAAAACTTGTGCTATAGTTCAAACTAAACAAGGAACGTGCCATGTTGGAAGGACGGAAAGATGGAAGGAAGGAAGGACAACAGGCGTGGCGGTAGTGAACGAGATTGCTACGTAGGAGGCTTGGGTTCGATTCCCTTGGGTGTGTATGAATATGAATATTTGCATTGGTCTGAGTGTTTCTATGTAAAATATGTGTTTACAAAAAAAAGGATCTAAGTATGTTTATCCGCATTCTAGAACCCATAACACAAGCTAATTAAACTATGCTTACCATGGGTCTAGGTGGCGTTGTATAGATTGTCTTAGGATGTTAATATTTATTATTATTATATTATGTCTCGCTTTTTTATCTAGGACACGTCAATTTGACTTAACTTCACCTCACCTGATGGTAAGCTGTGGGTAAAGTCTCAGGTAAATCTCACGCCCCGCTTAAAGGACTCGGGACTGTAGGAAGAAGAAAACACGTGAGCTGGTAAGGAATTCCATGAGTTAATGGTGCAAAGGAAAGACTCACCTAACCACTTGGTCCTTGATGTAATATTTTGCTAATGAATACCCTATGTCAGGACCTATTTCTCTCGCACTTTGATATATAACACTAACTATATCTATATACGAATACCTATTACATAATGTATGACCAAAAAGTAAGATTGTATTTTCTTATTACATATATGATTGTGCGATTCGTTGGCAACTAGCCACTTGCCAATAGAAATGGAGCTTTTGTAGAGACTAACCTAATTTTGGTGGAAAGATTTGGAACATGTTTTATAAGGTTTATTTCTATATTTTGATGATATAACATTTGTACGTCGACTGTACATGATATAACTTTTGCAATCAATAAATTACAATTTCAATTGAAAAAAGTGAATGTTTTAACGGGTTTGGAATCCGCGACGAGTCTTTTGCAGGAAGAATACTTTGAATCAATCGCTACTAGATCACTTCTGAAGCATTTGGACGTTCTGACTGTTAAGACCTGACCTCATATGAATTTATGGTATGGTTAATGGACTGCTGAGACGATGTCTCGGGTTCGATCTCAGGTTATCATTGCACACACCAATGACTTATCGGTGCTTTTCGAAGTTATGAGTGTATTTATTGCAGGCTTATAAGTGCCCAGTTAATGGCAATAGGCTCGCTATCTATTACATTGGGACCTAAACATAAACTGGCGAAATGTAGGTTCTAGCACCTCTGCCTACCCCTTCGGGAATAAAGGCGTGAGTTTATATGTTTATGAATTTATGAAGAAGATTTTAGGGCAGATTTACTATGTCGATTATTATTTAGTAGGTAATAGTGAATTCGACACGAGAGAAGTTTGTTTCTGACAGCCTCTATGGCATGGCGGTAGTGAACGCGGCTGCTACGCAAGAGGCGCGATTTCGATCCCCGCTCCGTGCAAATTTTTTGATGCATAAATATGGTTATATTAGTCTGGTCGTGCCTCAGAGAGTGCGTTCGTGATACGAACATCTATGGCAGTCGTTACGAGTAGTTGGAACCCTAAACAGTCCAACAACTAGTCTATCTGCAGTACTTTGATATCGCTTATACCTATAAGTTGTGGAAGCCAAATGGCAGTCTTTTTACAGAAAATATCGAAGATCAGTTACAACGCAGCTGTCTGGAAATAAACAAACCCAGGACTTCGAGGTGACCGCTTCAGATTCGACCGGGACTAACATAAGGATGATGATGAACTATTAATTCTTCTACCTACAGAATTTACAAATAACATAACATAGTTCAAAATTTTAACTTTATCGATTTATTTACTGGTGTATTCAATAAAACCATGCCATAACTGCGTGTTTTCCAATTGGCGTATTCTGCGAAAACGCCGCGAGCCGTATTATGGAGTAACCCTTGTTCATTTACATTCTGTAGACGTCACCCCACGTCAAAGCAAGAGATTAAATCCAATTATTTAATCGATAAGCTATTATCGACCTCAATTTCACTGTAATAATCCAGTGGCGTAATCAAATAGGGTTAAAATGTGCGTTTCAGAAGCAAACCTTCCTTTCTAAGTCTTAATTAGATGTTGAAATATCCAACAGTAAACATACAGTACATATTACCCGCTTAAAGGCTATATATACCTACTATCGTCGTGGTCAAAACTCATACTTGAGTAGGAGTTGATATAATTCTGCTTACCCCTTTAGGGGAGTTACAAGTGTGAATGTTCGTGAGTTAATCAAAACAATGTTTAAAAATGATTGTAAAACCGGCGGGGTCTGGTCGCGGGTTCAACTCTAAAATTTAAAATTCAAAAATCATTTATTCTGTATAGACCATAATAGTACTTACAAAATAATAATCGTATTATAAGTTAATGAGCAAATGGACTACCGATTCTAAACGCGGCCCCGACCTGAGAAGACTCCAGCAAGAAACTCAGCGGGCTTTTCTTTTTTTGTCTAGTCTTAGTCTAGATACAGTAATAATCTCGTCTGGACATTCACTTTTTCCAATCTTAAATCGATTAACAAACGTTTTGTGTAACGAATCAGCTGTGACACTAGGGTGTGCTTGTAGAATCAGAACACGCACAGCGCGTTGCCGCAGCCAGTAGCCTTAGCACGAAATACTATCCACTTCGTAATGTAAAGGTATGTATCGACAGAACGGAGCATTGCGATTGGCGGGCTACACACGCACACAGGTTCACAAGAGGCAGACTGCCAATCACAATGCTCCGTTCTCTCGAAACCGTTACATTACGAATTCGATAGGAGTTCATGAGTACTAGCCAAAATGCATTCGTTCCGAATCTACATTCATCATCGCTGTCGGAATCGGATCACATGACATTCGACAACAAATGTCACTCCCATACATTTTCAGAGCAATGACGAATGTAGATTCGGAACTAATGCATTTTGGCTAGGCCCCCATGCTAGTGCTACTGTACGCGACTCACTGGTCGAAGTGTTCACACGTAGAGCCATGGAATACTAAATCGTATGAACTATTGAATATGAATGAATGTTTTTGAATAGTCTACTTATTTTTAACTGTCTTGGGAGATTATGTGTGATGTTAGATAAGTTAATGATCAAAGTATATTTTTTTCATAACATAACATAAACTCACGCCTATATCCAAGGTGCTGGCGACCCACATGTCACCAGTTTATGTAGGTCCCAATGTAATAGGTGGCGAGTATATTGCCATTAACCGGGCACTTGTAAACCTGCGATAAATACACACATAACTTCGAAAATCATCGAGAAGTCATTGGAGTATGCCATAGTGAAACCTGCCGGAAGACCTCGCCTCGGGCAGTCCATTACCCATACCACTAGGCTACCGCGGTATCTGTCGTATTACTAATGATTATTACTACCTATATGGGGGACCACAACATTAATTCTGAAGGACATGGTAAAACCTGGGATCGAACCCGAAACCTCGTTTCACCAGTCCATTAGGCCAGTCCACCTATGGGCATTACGGCACCTTTTTAAACTGTACTTTATAACTTTTACATCTATGAAAATCCGAAAATCAGACTCTGCTTTACGAACTAAAAATTATGACATCTGTTCACAATGGTTCAGCAATGATTCGATATAATAAAGTTACCTAGACAGTAGCAATTATTGTAAGACTGTGTCCATTCTGAATTAAGGTACAACGCGGTTGACATTATCCTTACTGGATCAAAATCCCAAAACAAATGAAAATATTATAAAAAATCTATGAAACATTCGATATGCAATACTGTAAAAACTTCTCGTGCTGTAAAACCGTGGTTGGCCGAGTAAAATGAAGACCCATCTTTTCTCATACAGTGTTGTATAAAGCGACTATTATAGGATAGGGCTGTTTAACATCAGACAGATATTACAGCCCACACTCAGCCTCAGATGCATGGCTCGAGACAACAATAGTATCCAGACTGTGGCAATTAACTCACTGCCTATGACGTGGGACCAAACACAATGGTTGGTGACATGTGTGTGATCATTCACCTCTGACAGCTTTATCCGTGACCATTGTTTATAAAACTTCTAAATCAATGGTATGATACTTACAACTGATTATGTAGCATATTAAATCAAATGCAAGGGTTTCAAAAACCTTTTCAATGAGCTTTCTCATTTTCGGCGTACCAGCCAAGTACGAATAAGTGTTTAGCGCGGGCTTAGACTGTTTTTTCTCCTGTAAAACTTTAAGTAGGTATTCTATATCAAAATAAAAAGCAAAATGGCGTTTCCAGACTCCAAAACGAAAGATTTGGATACAACTGGAATTATTACTGTTAACTGTCACCTCGAGCTTAAAACGCTGAAGCTACAAAAAATTATAATTCAGAGAGAATCCACATGGATGATATTAAAATTCTCTCTGAATAGATGTCTATTGTGGCTCTGGCATTAAAATAATTAATCAGGCTTTATTTTTGTACAAATTCGACCCTTTTAAAACAAGCTTTCCGTGTTAAATAAAGAACCGTAAATAGGGCAATTAGACAGATAAAAACCATTAAACGAAGTGATGGAGACCCGGTTTTGTTTCAGAGAATAATTCGACTAATGTATTTTTGTTGCCATGGAACTATAGGAATATACGGACGGAGTCTCGTGTAGAATCTGAGTGAAGCAACTGAAGTATACCATTCACAAAACACACACATACATTTTCATCAAAGAATAAAAAACGGTTCACTGGAATCATTATGAAAACATAATATAAATTTATTTATATATACTCTATTGTGTACGCCAATTACAGGTGTTCCATAGTAAAACATAAAAAAGAACACTACAATAGACGACTACACTACAATATCACTTCACGAAATTTCTGCTAGGCAACTTTTTTGTGGAAATGCATGGTGATTGAAAATAATAATAAGTATATCCTAATGAGGTTCCCACGATTTTTGACTGATCAGAGTAACTACGTCTGCGCGACAAAATATGTTCCGTGCGTTTGTGACGTTTTCATCCCTGCTCCACACGTGTTGGTCGTAGCATGATGTTATTTACATGAAAACCTTCCTCTTGAATCACTCTAAATATCTATTAAAAACTATATCAAAATCTGTTGTATAATATAAAGATTTGAGCATACATACGAACAGACAGCAGGGAGCTACTTTCTTTCATTGGTACTTGTACGTACCTTGGTGAGGTCCCTGACATTCTAAAGGAACTGCGAATACATCAAGATGCATGTCTGAGTTCACAATAACATCATGAGATAACCTGACACCTAAAAACCTCTAAGTACCTCATAAAATACATTTTTCTAAAAAAAAATTGCCGCAGAAACACAATTGAAAAACAAACACGAATATCCTTTGTGAAGTCAACCACTAACAAAAACAGGATATAGGTGGACAGGTGGCCGACAGGGACAGGAAATGACGTCACTTAAATCTGGTAATACCCCCATTAGCCCACGAAAATGTGATCAAAGCTTTTGTCCGGAAAATGTTTATGAAAAGAAAAATATTCTGCGTTCCCAGCTGAAAGGAAAGGTTCGTGTAGATTTGTTTGTGATCATAATTGTCAAATAGGCACATTTTATATGCATGGTATTGTGTATGTATCTCTATTACCACGGATTTTATGGTATTATGTATGTATGTATCTCGTGCGGATGAATTGGGACAGTTTTCAAGTCAATTTCCAGTTTAACACAGAATTATTTATAGTAAACTCTTGGAGGAAATACCGCAGTGGATTTGGTTAAACTATACAGAGATAGAAAATTGTATAATGGTAAAAGGCAATTTGGAGTTAAGCTTTGCGTCAGTGTACTTTGACCCTACATATATGCGACGAGATCTCTCGTCAATGAGCATTATGTGCATAGCAAATGTTACTTTGATGTGGGCCTTCAGGAGACTACACAACAAGACGGCAAATGCACCAAAGCAACATTTCTACCTACATTTACGCAGTAAACTAGAGAAGGAAAATTCGAAGTTAAGCCTTATACCATGCCATCTGACCAGCGTGAAAACAGTAGGCCAATACCTCCCAGGGATAGGCCTTCGTCCTTCGTCCAGTGTACTGCGTATAAGCTAACTGATTGATCGATTGACGCAGTACATGCTTGACATTGACATTAACAATTTTCTGGGCAATTTACTACGTGCGTTGTGCGCAGAAAATACTGACAAATTGGTATGTGACTTCCCTTAGCAGTACATAAAGAAAAACAAACAAAAAAGCCTGTTCAAAAAACTATAAGATTGTTGTTTCAGGTCATCAATTTTTCCTTAATTCCAAGTAAAAAGTAAGTTACTATTTCGTGTCAGGCTTGTACGGCAGACCTGCGGTCTCGCTGTGACCGCAATTAATAATACATTAGACGGTTTCTTGCGACTATCGACTTATAAGGGTGACTAAGTTCTAACGCTTAGTTGAGAAATAACACACATTGATTATATTGCCGCCGTAATGTCATTAGCAGGATTACATTTCGTATTAATGACAAGCAAATCTTACTTCAAATTTCTTTCTTATTTCCTGCTAACTAATGTCCGCTGTTTCATGGATGTCTGTTTTCCTGTTATTTGACCATATCCCTAATTCTACTTAATCAATCGCGAACTGCGGTAAGGTAGCATCGCCACGTAATATGGCAGCCAGCCTTCTTTTTTATACCACTTAGATGGATGGAAAATGGTGGTAGAAGCTTATGGACGTTTGCAACACCAGAGGCATCACACTCGTGTAGCCGCTCCTGTAGAAACCTGCTAATACCCTTCTTGAAGGGGTATTGAGTTAGGGGTTTATGTGTTGCTAACGCAGGAGATAAATACGTCTTCCCACTTACGGCACAAAAACTCTCCAGAGAGCTCTGATTACCCTTCTCATCATCGTAAACACAACACAAGCTTATTATTAGTCGCGGTATTCGGTAAAGCGCAAGTTCGACTACGTAATTGGGTCGAGAGATACCGCTGCGTCCTACCTCCATAAGTGGGCAGACACGAGAAGCGTCCTTTCATTTCTCACAATCAATTTCTTATTTCCTTTTGCTAACTGTACACTTTCAAACCGGTGCACGTAATAAATCTAATATTGTTTCCTAAGACGTATAATTAAAATACTAATATGAAATTCTAGCTCAGCTCTTAAAAATGCAATAAATTTTCTATATCGCGTGGAGAGAAAATGGGGTTGTCGGCAAATGCAGTGGTTTATGAGGGTAAAATGTGTGCCGCTGCTTTTAACCCTAATAACTTGTATATCTCGAGGCATATATCTTGAACTTAAAATATGCATAAAATATGCTCAGTAGCCTTAGCACGAAATATCATCGAATTCGTAATGTAAAGGTATCGACAGAACGGAGCATTGCGATTGGCGGGCTACACACGCACACAGGTTCACAAGAGGCAGACTGCCAATCACAATGCTCCGTTCTATCGAAACCTTTACATTACGAATTCGATAGGAGTTCATGCTAGTGCTACTGTTATTCGCAAAGTACGAAAAAATCAAAACAATCCGTGAGTATCAGTGTCTCGTTTTTCTCGCGACTTAGGTTCGAGATATGTGCCCCGAGGTATACTAAGTTGATTTAAATTTCATTTTAGACATGGCAGGTTGAAGACCAAGCAGTACCCGGAATACCTAAATATCCAATGCAACGATGCGCACTGCACGGTATGAAAGGAACTTCATCCCGAGAAGGGCAATAGAAGGTTTCCACAGGGTAGACAGCAATGTAATATAATGCCTCTGATGTTGCGAAGGTCCATAGGTCACGATCACCATATTCTATCAACTGGGTCGCGTGCTTGTCTGCCACCTAAGTGGCATAAAAACTAGGGCTTAACCTGTGACAATGATGATATAACTTCTGCAATAGGTAGCGATATCTTTGTATCATCAATCAACAGTTACACAATCCTGGTATGATTGTCATGCGTAAGACAATTATGCCTTGAATGAACAACAACGTCACGCGATGTTCGGGGCGCTAATGTGGCAGTTTCCTTATTCAATGGAGATGGCTTCCGCCGATCGTGTGAGTTAATGCTGTAATTGTTGCCCTATTATTTACAATGTATGTGATGACCCTTTGTTCAGATTCTGTTTGAATTGTGACTTCAGTTATAATTAAAGATATTGATAATGTTAGCGTAAATATACACACAGACTTCTTCCTACAGTCCCGGGTCCTTTAAGCGGGGCGTGAAAAAGCATCTGATGAGGCCGTCAAGCTAAGCGCCACCATTGTAGCACTGAACGTGTGTGCAATGGTGACCCTCTTTTATGAGACTTTGCCTTCAAGCTTAACATAAGGCGAGGTGAAGTCAAATTCGAATTACGACAAGGCTCGTAATTCTTTTATTTTCCAAGGATTTTATAATCGCGTTTCAGTTCTTTTTGATGAAATAACTACTTAAAAATAATACATTTCTATTATATATTTCATCATAGAATTTGTAAGACTTAGTAAGGTAGTTGGCGTAAATCTGACAACGGCAGCAGTGCTCGCTATCTCTGGGTTTTAATTAAACTTTAATTGAAAGCAGCAATATACAAGTTATTAGCGCTCCGGTAAGACTTTTTAGTGTTAATATATAAATGAAATGAATCGTCGCGGTAGCCGAGTGGTATGGGTAATGGACTGCTGAGACGAGCTCTCGGGTTCGATACCAGGTTTTACAATGGCACACACCAATAACTCCAATGCTTTTTGAAGTTATATGTGTATTTATCGCAGGCTTATAAGTTCCCGTTTAATGGCAATAGACTCGCCACCTATTACATTGGGACCTAAACATAAACTCGCGAAATGTGGGTGCTAGCACCTCTGTCTACCACTTCGGGGATACAAGTGTGAGTTTATATTATATTATTATATAAATGAAATAACCTACTATGAACAAGCCCGTGGCTCTACTGGGCTGGGCTCATATGACCCATTGCGATCATATTTATAATATCTTAAATCTGACCAAGACCTTTCAAACATCTAAAGAAGGAGAACGGAAAACCGGCGAACCATAAATACTAATTATTAGATATCTCTAATGTACAGACACGACCTCTTTATAAACAGCATTATGGTTGATTAGATAATATTTTCACTGATTGGATTCGAACCTGTTACCTCTGATTTAATAATCGCTGCTACGCCACAGAGGTTGTCATTAGGGTTTTTCTAACAATAATTATAATAGCGTATGTTAAGTCACTCATTGACACGATACGGAAACAAATGACATGGGTATCAAACAAAGAGACAAACAAAGAATTGTGAATTAATGTCATATTTGTTACTTCGGCGTAACAGGAGCTTAGTGTATATTTTGTAAGGTTGAGTCACAGTGTTAGCGATTGAAATCGCCATTTCTTGTCATTCTTGTCTACAAATTCGCATTCTTTGTCTTTACTCGGTACTAATGAATTTTTTATTGATTTTCGGTATCGTTATTTTAAAATATATAAAAATATTAACAGCAATATATTTAAGAACTAAACATAGACTAAAGGTTAACGTTCCGATAGCCACGATCATAGATATAGTAAATTTCAAGACTATATTAATTATGTTTAAAATGTAAAAACAATAATAAATTTACAAGCTTAATAAATAAATTTAGCTATTTAGGTTAGTGTTAAGCAAACTACACCTTTATTTGAATACCTATTTAATTATTTTATTTTACTGCAATGCCCGACTGGTGTTTTTCTCCTAACTAATTACTTAGCTTTGTGCATTTTTCTACTTCTTTCCTTTTTATTTCTTGCACTGAGCAATCATTCATTATAGCAATTAGTTATTTCTGTTACTTTTCATTTTTGTTGTTTTGTACAACAACTTCAGTGACTTGCCACTACTAAAATGGACATAAAAATGTACTAAAAGTGATAGCATTCTTGTAAAGTACATAAAGAATTACACAGATATTAATTAGCGACTAGGGTCTTTATGACGAGAATGGATAGAATAAGGAATGAGTATATTAGAGAAAGTTTGAAAGTAGCACAAGTAAATGAAAAATTGAGAAGTGAAAGTCTGGCGTGGTATGGACATACTATGAGAAGAGATAATAGCAATATCATGAAAAAGGTCCAAAGTATGAATGTAGAGGGCTTTATTAGCAGAAATCAATCCAAAAAAGATATCTTCTTACACACAATCCTTTCGAATTGTGTGTAATAAGATATGGCAAAGAAGGGAGTAACTGAAGAAATAACATCCGATAGGAATGTATGGAAGAGAAGGACATATTGCGCCGACTCCAAAGAATTGGGACAAGGGCAGGAAGATAATAGGGTCTCTGTGAAATTTACATGAAGGTTACTTTCTTTCAATATTAGTAACGAATATTACAAATATTCACCCTAACTTTAATACTAATTACCTACCACTCTTCTACCGCTAAGCTGTCAGTAGCTTAGCGGCTTCAATGTAAATTAATTGTAGCCGAGTAATCCGCTCCGCCGTCGCTATGGCCCTACTTATCCTGTATTAGTTGTGGTCTATGCGTCATTATACTGATGAGTGCAAATTACGGGAACTCCATCAGTCATCCACTATGTAACATACCTAGCCATTTTGTTGGGTATTGAGGTTTTCTGTGGGAAAGTTGTGTCAGAATGTGTTTTTGAGGTTAAATATCTGTAACCTAACCTAACGTCATGTACCTATCGAATGCCGCACTACCATAAAAAGATATAGTCAATATGTATTTGACAAATAAAATTGTGACAGTTCACATGTGACAACTCTTTGAAGTAAAAACTTTTTAGGTTTTTAGGGTGTTTTAGGTAGGCGGTAGCCTAGTGGTATGGGTAATAGACTGCTGAGACGAGGTCTCGGGTTCGATCCCAGGTTTACCATGGCACACACCAATGACTTTTCAATGTTTTTCGAAGTTATGTGTTTATTTATCGCAGGTTTATAAGAGCCCGGTTAGTTAATGGCAATAGGCTCGGGACCTATTACATTGGGACCTAAACATAAACTGGGGAAATATGGGTGCCAGCACCTCTTCCTACCATTTCGGGATATAGGCGTGAGTTTATGTTATGTTATGTTTTTTAGGTCGCGGTTTCGATTCCTGAAAATAATATTACAGATGTATATCCACTCCTAATACATTCTATTTAGCTTATATGAAGGAGGTAAACGGCAACTTTAGGTATTACTTTCGATCACGAATTAAAAAAATAACTATAAGTCTTACTTGGAATTCCCACGCGGAACAGTCTCATCATTGACGTCAACATGCCGAACATGAATTGAAACATCCTGTATTTTCCTGTTACTATCTGCTGTTCACTACTGACACTATTCACTAAACCACAGCACCTATACTTTTCACTTATCAGTATAACTTTTCACTTATTGTACAACTGGGTATTTTCCTGTAGTTAAAAAAAAAATAGTAACCCTTTAACCTGTACCCATTAAATTAAGAATAATACAAACTGGCGTCTGTTATTATTTTGAATCATTAACGCAACGTATAAGTAAATAATTTGACAATTAAAACTTATGACGTTCCAACCACAATTACTTATTCATTATTATTTCATACAAGTTTCTTTAACTCACCGTGTTAACATTTGTTAAAAAGTAATTAATTTGACTAGATAATCAAATAACCAATTAAAATCACAACACTTGTCTTGGTATCGAAACACCTATATTTATAGTAAATGACTTTACCAATTGATGTAAAAATAATTAAGATTTATTATGTTAAAGTCTCTTGATTCTACGTTAGTTTAATAATTTAATGTCACAACATGTTCGGAGGTGTCCGAATCCAGGAAAGGTTAAACGTGAACTAACTAGACGTCAGTAGGTACGTCACTAGTCACGCTCTTCTAATAAGAACGATTATACTTAATGAAAATTAAATATAATTAGGTATAAAAAATGTAATTGAAAGTTATAATATAAATCTTAGCTACGATGAATCAGGAGCCCTGGTGAGTAATTTTATAGGTAAGTTTTTTGTATATTATTGATAGAAACACCAAGAACAATGCAAATATTCATACACAAAAATAATTACTGAGCGGGAATGGAACTCGCATCTCCTGCGTAGCAATCGCGTCCACTTCTGCCACCTCACATTGTGTGCATATTGCCACCTAATTGGTATAAAGAAAAGATCAATCGAATTACTCTAGTTGACTCAACGATAATTATAATTATAAAACCAATATTGTGCCGAACCGATATAAATTGCATTAAAATAATGAACCTGCAGCAAAGAGACGATCAAAGGGTTATTTACGTCATCGAGCGGTTTTGTGTGTGACCCGTTTGTGGGTCAAGATTGTTTACTGAGTTAGGGCTGTCGCGCACTGCAAACCAAACTGCTTGAAATAACTTCATTGATTTTGTATCTATATCAGGAGCGTGCATTCCATAGAGTCTAAAAGACGTTGAAACCATTGAGTTTTAATGGGGGCGCACATCTATGCTCGAGTGATCTATACTTATGTAATAATGAACTATTCATGTCTGCACATTGGTGATATAATTACAGATTAAAAAAAAACAAAAAAAACACGCTAACTGTGAAAGAGAGTTTAAAGAGTGAGCTGCACGCATGCATAGTTCGCGCACTTGCTCTATATCTACCTTACTCTCTTGCAACGGATCCGGAAGGAAATTGATGAATTTTTTTGTTTTTTGGGAACAGGAAAGGAATAGGTTGTCGTCATCTATTGTATATTATTTCAATATTAGCGTGGTGTACTTTTATTCATTTTCTCTCTTCATATAAGTTCTGACATAATCGCACAACCAGAGAATTTTTATGGTACACTATAATTTTTAAAAAGTCAACTCCGCGCTATGGAACAAGCCCTGTATCGGGGGAACTTTACAAAAATACAACTAACGGACACAAAGTACACCTAGACTCAGAACAACTATTTGTGGACCACACAAATTTTTTTTATGCGTGGGGATTGAACCCATAACCTCGTGCACAGCCGGTGCATACTAAGCCCACAGAGCCATAGAGGCAGACAATCCACCCTTTAAAAAAATGAACTTGACGCGCCTTAATAACGTTCAGCTATTTGCTAGTACAATATAACGAACAAAATGATGCTTCATCGAAGTCAAACTAGATACCCTCGTGAATTAATCCCAATTTACATCATAGCGTAGCCCTAGCAATAATCTTGAGATGCAAAGGGACGTAGATTGTCAACATGAATAACGTCAGTCACAAGTAGGTGCGCGTGCGCACCGAAGTGAGTAATATATCCCTGGAGTTTTATTGGCATTAGTAAAACTTCCTTCATGTGTACCTAACCCAAAACCCAATTTTTCTGTTTGTATTGTCTTTAACTTTCAAGATTCTATTAGATTTGTAGGGGATGGACGCTGGCCTTACTCTGGGGGTTGAGGAGGTCTGACGGCAGTCGCTCTAGCATATTCCAAGGTAAGTCAAATCACAAGATAAATTAAGAGAGAAGAACCTAAAAATTGAAAATTACTTGAATGGATAAATTAAGTCGAATGACCGATGACCATTGGAGAAGACGAGTCCTAGAATGGAGACCGTGACAAGGCAAACGAAAGGCTGGACCCCCCCCTCCCTGAGACTGAAAATGGACTGAGTACCTTTTGGACCTGAAAAAATTATGTGGCCTGATGGTCAGAGTGGACGAACCCCACATTATTTGTAGTCATTGTGTGTATCTGGACTTCATTAAGACTTACTTAGTCATTGTAATATTCTAGAATCATCAATTTCCCTTCATAATCATCACTCTTTTGCGTTAATCCCGGTCGCTTCGGAAGATTTCACCATAAAGGCGGTAGTCCGTATTTTCCACTTTAACCGCATAACGGCTATACGTCTGTATTTTCTATGAAGCGACTGCCTTACCTCCACAATCCATTGACAATATTGTAGTACTGCAGTTAAACCAGTTGTTGAACCAATTAGGGCTTCAACTACCCGTAACGACTGCCATGACTGACGACCGAAACTGCCGAATTAACGTGCTCACGGAGGCACGGAAATCTACAAATAACTCTTCTCTTTTACATTGTGTAATGTCCTTACGCTTAACGAGTAAGTAAACTTAATCGTGATAAGAACTCTACACCCCACGGACATCGCTAGCCACGGTCAGCAAACATTGTGTAGGTTCCACATCTGCTGAGAGTTACAGTTTTAATCAACAGATAATGGTAGAATAATTTTTTTGTACTTTTTTAAGGTTATTACCTAATACAATAATAGTAGACCATAATGTTTCATCAAAAAATATCAAAACGATCATAATTCAAATGAGGTACATTAAAATGATAAGACCACGTTAATTAAATTAAAAATTAAAATAGTCAAAGTCACAAATTAAAAAAATTAAATCACAAATTAAAATTATTTATATCGAGTATTGTCTGTAGAATTTGAAATCGATTATGGTTCTGTCACTCATGCAGTCTTTCGGGTGGAAAAGTCATTAATTACGGTAATTTACCGCACTATTAAGTCCTGTCTTCCCTTCTTTCTACAGTCCCGGGTCCTCTAAGCGGGCCGTGAAAAGCATCTAATGGAAGCACTGACATTTTAATTTCGGTAATGTAGCAATGAAGGTGTATGTGAGTCTATTTTCACTAGTAATATTAAGTTCATAGTTAACGAACAATTTTAGTTATCTAACCTTTTAATTTCTATTAGCATTTTATTTACCAATAGAAATGGTATACTACACAAAGGTTATTTCTATTTTACAGATTTTTACGCGAGTGTATCAATTTCCATTTGAAATGTACAATCTTTGATATGAACTTGACAAAGTGACAAAAATTAACATAGGTACGTCATAAAAAAGGATATTGAAAGATACTTAAATATTAGGTCTGCATTAAGCAGTTGCTGCATTTTTTATACCGCTTAGGTGGCAGATAAATACAGGGTCCACTTAATGGAAAGTAGTCACCATGGCCCATGAACGTTTGCAACGCTAGAGGCGTCACACTCGCACTACCAATCTTGTGGAAACCTTCTAATTTCTTGAAGAACCCCATATTGAAAAACCACAGCAGTGTGTTCATTTCACAGATTGAGTGTGCCTACATAGAATACTGTAAGAAAGAAAACTATAAAATAATTGTATTCCTCAGGATTTGGCTGACATGCCACTTAATAAGTTTAAAATAGAAGTGGAAAGATATTTAGTGAAAAAAGTTATTATAAAGTAGACGAATATATTGATGATAAAAATGCATAGAGTTTCTTGCTGGTCACTTCTCAGTAGATGTAACTATCGAACCAGCGAAAGAATCATTTTCAAATGATTTATTTACTATCTTATTTATTATAAATTATAATAATTTAGACATTCATAAGTGCTCTTTATGTGCTTAAACTGAATAAACGAAATTGATTCTTTGATTCTTCTTCGATTTTTTGGTTCATAGTAATATTTTCTATTAGCACTACGTATCAACATACCGTGTGATGAACGCACGAAATATATTCAATCGTTTGGAATGCCGACCTTTTGTATTCCCGCACGTCACACTAACGAGACAAATCTTGTCAATCGCTCCTACATAGCTGAGCTGTTGACCCGGACACGTGCTATGTAGGAATTTTCGTTCCTACACTTTTATTAGCTTTTCCTAATCATCATCATCGTCGTCATAGTCCTGTTGCGATTGCATTTGAGGCATCTTTGCTATTGAAACGTTAAAATGTAACATAACATAACATAAACTCACACCTTTATCCCCGAAGGGATAGGCAGAGGTGCTAGCACCCACATTTCGCCAGTTTATATTTAGGTCCCTATGTAACAGGTGGCGAGCCTATTGCCATTAACCGGGCACTTATAAACCTGCGATAAATACACACATAACTTCGAAAAGCATCGAAAAGTCATTGGAGTGTGCCATGGTAAACCGGGGATCGAACTCGAGACCTCGTCTCAGCAGTCCATTAACCATACCACTAGGCTACCGCGGTTTCTATTAAGTTACACAAATATCGACGGTGGACAACGGTACGAGTTCTATTCACACTAAAATACAGGGTATAAGGGAAACACTCCCGAAGCCTAAGGCCTTGGTAGTAGGTACTCCTGGTACACAACATATTGGCATAAAAAAAAATATGGTTTTGTATTTTTTTAATATTCTATATTTTTTATACCGTTTAACTTGCGTTATTCACTCTCCACCAACAAAATTTTCATGAAAGAACAATAATAAACTCGCTTTATGGCCGCATTTGTATTTTTTTGTAATTATGTTTTTTTATGAAATTATCGTTTCATTTAGCTTTCCTATCAGGAAGTCATGTCTGATGTAGACTAAATAATGCGAAAATAATTTATAAAAAAATGGGAAAGAAGAAAAAATGAAATAAATTTCTAAGTCGTGTTTCCCTTACACCGTGTAAAAGATTGAAATATGTAGTATTACTTTTCAGAGTTGGTAGTAAGGCTAGGCTTCCATTTCAACTATAATTTGCGCAATAACTACTAACTCATAACAGCTAAATTTAATTTAATTCTACGTCGTGAGATACAGTGTAATCATTTCGCTGCATCCGTGAGCATATTCTAGAGAACGTTTGTAAGCGAACATGTTGAAGTTTTATTGAAATTACTTTTTGTACGACGGCAAGAAATAGTTGAAGACATTTAATATCATTTAGGGTTAACAATAAAATATGGCCAGAGATACCCTATACAATGCGAAGAGGAGTACAGATTCGGAAGACAGATTCTGAACTACTAGATGAGGCTTCGAATGTACCTATTCGTGTGTATTATCTAATCACAACCTCTTAAAAGTAATATTATATTATTTTAATCTCACTTTACTTTTATAGTGTGATTCGGGTCGTCAGCGTTATATGATCATACTTGGTATAAGTATCTCTTAAAGTAGTGGGTACATTTATTTGTATTTTTCTGAACTGCGTGATTCTCGTGAGAGTAGAATTTGGGCCACACCATCTCTTCCTATGTAGTGTCATACAAAGCGACTAATTTAACAATAAATAGATGTATACAGGCCATACGTAGTGCCCGGAATACGGCAATAGGCTCACTCCCTATTACGTTTGACCGAATAAATGTGGGTGTTAATTCACCCCGAATAGGATAAAGGTGTGATTACCTATAATGTAATCTACACTAATATTATAAAGAGGAAAGATTTGTTTTTTTTTCTTTGTTTGTTTGTAACGAATAGGCGCCGAAAATATTGGACCGATTTCAATAATTCTTTCACCTATAAAAAACTACAGTATTTAGGAGTAACATAGGCAGGCTATATAATCATAAATACCCGGTAGATTTCTAGACAGCAAGGAGAAGTAATATGGAGAGGCAAGTAGAGAATCGAGAAGAGTCGTACAATGCGATAATCGATATCCACGCGGGCGGAGCCGGGAGCAACAGCTATTTGTAATATTTTACACTGGTTTCACAAGATACAGTACACATTATACCGACAGACGACAGCGGTTCGAGTTCAAATCACACTATGAAGGTGAGGTAAGATTAAAATTATATTACTTTAACCTTTAAACTCAGGAGGTGGTGCGGCGCCTGGACTCAATGCAGTGATAATGATGATGACTCTAAGAATGAAATATTATGTTTATTACGAAGTTTCTAACCATAATAAATAAATAAATAAATAATAATAAATAAATATTTTAGGTCAATTTACACAACGCCACCTATACCCATGGTAAGCATAGTTTAACTAGCTTGTGTTATGGGTTCTACAATGCGGATAAACATACCTAGATCCTTTTTTTTTGTAAATACATACATATTATAGATAGAAACACCCAGACCAATGCAAATATTCATATTCATGCACACAAATATTTGCACTGAGCGGGAATCGAACCCACGCCTCCTACGTAGCAGCCGCGTTCACTACCGCCACGCCACGGAGGTTGGATTCTTTTAAGAAGGCACTTGAACATTTGTGAATTTAGTGATCGGCTTAGACTGCTGTTACATTTTTAGAAAACAACATCTTTAGGTATTCGAAGCAAGTTCATAGCTTTAGTCAGATATACCATAAGTACTTACTCAAAATGTATATAGCTCAATCTTGTTGATTGAATATAACTTACCTGAAAAAAGACAGAAAAAAATCATTATTAGTTGAATTCATAAGTCGACAGCGCTGCCTCGACGGTAAGGTTCAGGGCGGGGACTGTGTTAAACCCCTAACCCTAGAACCCCAATACTTACTCTACTGAGAGTCTAAAAAGGATCTATGGAAATTTAGGCTGAACACTAATAAGTACACACTACTAATACTACATTACTAACAGTAGTAAAAATGGTCTCCAGCTCGAAGAAGGAGTAATTGAATTGGTTGTAATTCTTCTCCTACTCCTTCTTCTAGATTTACCGACACTGTGGAGCTGGGACAAAGAAGCTAAAAGCCTCGAGCAGGCTGTTCCTTGTGCAGAGCTGACCATTGTAACCCAGCTTGGAAACGCGGCAAATGTGTTGAGCACCTTTTGCACCGAGGCGTGGGTTATTCGATTGGATTTATTACTTTACTGACATTTATTACTATTTATTTAGTGTTAAAGTGACTTGTTTAAATTGTAATTTGAATGTATGTAAAAGAACAATCTATTATTATTTAAGTATTCCATAAGTAATACTAGTTTGCCTGTCGTTTCGGATATAATACAGAATAAATAAGAATTAGGTTAAATATATAACAATATTCTCTTGCTTAACTCTCGAATTTTATGGTTAATTATTGAAATGTAACTTAATTCTCAGCTTCAAAAAGTGAGTCGAAATAGCAAGCTCTGCTGAAATGGCTATAAGACTTCGAAACTCCATCAAATAGCGCTTGAAAACTCATTACTTTACCGATATTCGATTTCGTGGATGCCGGCTATGTAGACGGCCGGCGTACCTACTCTCAAGTTTAGAGCATTTTCAAAGTTCCGGCTCAACCCTCAATACTTATGTACAGACATTTAATCCTGTTTCACGAATCCAAACCTTTATATACAGTACTCAGTTAGTATTTTTATTTACCCATATACATATTATGCTCATTCCTATTTCCCTTCGGGGTGGGTACAAGTGAATTAACAACACTTTTAACAACCATTGTATTCGGTCCCACGCAAAAAATATAATTATAAATAATAACAACACAAACATTACATTATTTGCCGGTGACCCCACACTAGGGAAGCCTATCCTCATCATCATTCTCTATGCCTTTTCCCAACTCAGTTGGGGCCGGCTTTCCAGTCTAACTGTGATGCGGCTGAACTTCGATATTTTCCGTGAAGCGACTGCCATGTGACCTCCACAACCAATGGTCCAATGGCCAGTGGCGATATTGAAGTTCCAAGTTAGACTGGTTGGATTTCTGAGGTCTCCAACTACCCGTAACGACTGCCATAGATGTTTGTATGGCAACTGGGACCGACGGCTTAACTTGCTCTCCGAGGCACAACCAGACCAGTGCAAACAGCCATATTAATGCATACAACTTTTTGCAATGAGCGGGGTTCGAACCCACGGGCTACGCTCCGTGCGTAGAAGTCGCGTGTACTACCGCTACGCCACGGAGGCTGTCCGTGGTCACCATTACAAACACGTTTATGTATATGTTAACAGTTTGGAGTCGATATTGTAATAAGAGCCTCAATTTTCTTAAGGGTTGATCTGGTAGCTGCGAAAATAATGAGGAGTACAATTACGAAGATAATTGACACCATGGGGTCGTGTTAGAAGTTCGCAGCGCTTCGTCGGCACCTCAGGAAATACAAATGATTTATGAATAAACAATAATACGTGTAAAGTAAAGTAAAAAGTTTTCAGAACTCTTTCCATCCTCCAATATTTTCCCAAGACGTTACCTGGTAGTGCTTGTGCGGCCAAGCACGTAATTTATTTCCTTGCGACTTAAACCGCATAGCAATTAATCGGGTCCAATTTTTTTTGGCAAATTTATTTAGCTGCAACATTTTCGGTTAGGAATATATTTTCAGCATTCTAATTTTTTGACAAAGTGCCCGATTGGCGGCAATAGACGCACACCCTATTACGTGCGACTGAAAATCATAGTTGGCGAAATGTGGGTGTTTAATATACCTTTGCCTTCGGGGATTACGGTTACGGTTACGGTTACGGTGAGCATGTGTAGTTATGTATGTACAGTCAGAGCTCATAAGTGCATTAGCACATCAAGGCTCAAAATGGTTTAGCGTGCGGCTGGTGCGCTTATATGTGTGTGTAATGTTACTATGCAATACGAGGCGACGCTGGCTTGTCTTAAAAGAAAAAGGTCACAAGTAGCGTTAGAATGTTGACGCTATAGTTGCGTAGGATTGCTACTGCACTTTTGAGTTCTACTGTACATTTTCAGGAGGAATTCCCCAAATGCTCAAGTAGTGAGGCAGACAAGGAGCACAAAGTATCATTTTATAGAGTTGCCTACTCAGCAACAGTCAAAATGGGCCAAAACGTCTGGAGCCTTTGTATCGGGACATGAGCTGAATAATGATCAGGCACGTTATATACAAATGGCCAGCGACAGGCGACGGCTGTTTTCTTATTAATTTTTACATTACTGAGATTGGACTAACCTAAATAATATAACTTACATAATACGGCCTCTGTGGCGAAGCGGTAGAGCGTCTGACTACTACCCGGCACGAGTTCGATTTCCCTTTGGTGCAAATACTATTTATATGCATGAATACAACTTTTGCATTGGGTGGGTATATACATACATACATACATACAGACATAGGCTCATGCCCATAAGCCCGTAAAGGGGTCGGCAGAGGTGTAGTAAACACCCACATTTCGCCTATGTTTGGTTTGGTTTGCGTATATACGGATCTATTTACAAAACATATGATTATTTAAGTATTTTTCTGTTGCATTTTCGAACCCATAACACACAGTTAAGTTATACTTAATTTTTTTTCATTTGTGGCACGTCAATTTGACATCACCTAACTTGATGGTAAGCTGAAGATAAAGTCTCAAGAAAAAGGGTCACCATTCATCTAGATATCTGTTTGTAAAAATTGAAATATTTATTTATTTATATTTACATATATATTTACGCGGTAGCCTAGTGGTATGGGTGGTGGACTGCTGAGACGAGGTCTCGGGTTCGATCCCAGGTTTACCATGGCACACACCAATGACTACGATGCTTTTCGAAGTTATGCGTGTATTTATCGAAGGTTTATAAGTGCCCGGTTGATGGCAATAGGTTCGCCCCCTATTACATTGGGACCTAAATATACACTGGCGAAATGTGGGTGCTAGCACCTCTGCCTACCCCTTCGGGGATATAGGCGTGATACTATAAAAAAAAAAATATATTTACATATACCGTCATAAATCTCGAATTGAAACTAGTTCTAAGTACAGACTGTACTCGATCAAGTGCACTGTCTCGCCGCTCCACTCTTTGCGTGTATTGGAACCGCTACCCATGTTTCAACTAACTAATCTAACATACACAAATACCAACAGAATTTAACTAATACAAGTAAGTGTTACATCGTAAGTAGTTCCCGCCAGGCAGCTGCAAATCGAAAAGGGAAATCAGATTATGCCCTCCCCCCCTCCCCCTCATCAAGTCCAATTACTTTTATTGTTACGTATTCATCTGCCGTACATTTTGTTTTGGTGGAAACATACCGGAGCCATTCATTATGCAAATTGGAAGCATCGATTTACTTGCAAATTTCCATCGGCAATCATGAACTGATTAATTATTTAATTTTACTCTTTTTAATTAAACGCCGTGCACATGTGCAGGGTGGAAATTACCGACCGTTCAATAATTGTTTTTATGTATAATATAAAAAAGTAGTAAAAAAGCATCTAAGTATGTTTATCTGCATTCTAGAACCCATAATTCAAGTTAGTTAACTATGCTTACCGTGGATCTAGGTGGCGTTGTGTAGATTGTCCTAGAATATTTATTATAAAAATTTGTTATTATTAACAGAAAGTACTGTTATAATTTTTTATCGCGCGAAATATCCCCACGGATTCCTACCCCCCGCCAGATCCGGTTGAGAACGGAACGAGCGCTGTCTTTCGGTCTTTAGTTGCCGTAGGTGAGATAGTATCTAACACATCACTCGCACTCCAGCAGAAACCCCCCCCCCCCCCCCTAGATGACCTCCTTCGGCTGTAGGTTCCACCCAACCTAAATTGATTGTAGGTATTAGTAGGAGGTTCATGTTGGTAGTGAAATGATCAGCATTCAAAACCGAGACGATTCGATCGTAATTCTCTAACTGCTAGTTTGCATACTTAACTCTGCAATTTACATATATATTTGTCTATTTACTTGCTGTGTTTCTGGAAAGCACTCATCCCCAGGTATACGCTGGAGAAACGATAAGAGACCTAGATACGGTATCCATTTAGATGCATGGTTTGCTAGGTAATCTAGCATTAGTTCCGAATCTACATTCGTCATAGCTCTGAAAATGTATGGAAGTGACATTTGCAGTCGGAATGTCACGTGATCCGATTTTGACAACAAATGTCACTCCCATACATTTTCAGAGCGATGACAAATGTAGATTCGGAACGAATGCATTTCTGATCTTCAAAGAGCACTTTAAATGTCAGCCTCGACTGTCAATAGTCGCTTAATCAAGACAGATACTTATTAAGGTGACCAGAATATCTCAATTAGTAGTTGACCGCTAACCACAACTTAGGCTAGGAAGTCAGACGTAGATGCTGCTCCCAATATAGCAAGAAAACCAAGCTACATATCTAAGCGGGCCTCATATTTTGAGGTTTTAGGTCGCAGTTGTGACTGAGTTGCGCCTCCTCCAAAGTCGTTGGAAGTCGGACTTGAACCGACTAGAATGCACGCCGTCTATAGGTCTTTGATAGCCGGAGGTGAGATAACACAAGAAATATATCTCGCACCCGGGGACCTCTCTTTGAAAACACTCCCTTCCTATTTGAGGTACCTAAGCTCCGAGAGAAAATATTATTCGTAGATAGTCTCCTCAAAGGCAGCCCAAAAACGCATTTTGAGCACATTTTGTGTATACCACTCGTGTCTAAACCTTAAGTGTTTGACTTTCGTAATAAATAGCAACACAGTTGACAGTATTCTTAATTACCTACATTCAAAACAGTACTACACACTCGTAAATAATACTGTGCTGTAACCAAACCGGATTCGAACCTGCTAGCCTTCGCCAAAGGTCCTGTTAAGACTGCATATATTTTTTATCCATATTCATTGACAGCCAAAGATATAATGATAGGTATAATGTAACATGATTAAACTTTTTATAGGACTTATGTGGCAAACACGCTCAAAAAAAATAGGGATGATTTTCTATTTTTTTTTGGCACGTTAATTTGACTTCACCACGCCTGATGGTAAGCTGAAGGCAAAGTCTTATGAAAAAGAGTCACCATTAAAAACAAGTACAGTGTTACAATGGTGGCGCTAGCTTGACGACCTCATCAGATGCTTTTTCACGCCCCGGACATTACAGCCTATAGTTATACGCGATATCGAAGTACGAGTATGTACTGCATTTAAACCGTTTTTAGGGCTCCAACTACCCGTAACGACTGCACTAGATGTTTATATGTCAACCGAGACCTATGATTTAACAGGCTCTCCGAAGCACGACCAGATAGCCATATTCATGCATACAAATATTTACACTGAGTAGGGATCGAAACCGCACCTAGTCCGTAGCAGTCGCGTTAACTATCACCACGCCACAGAGGCTATCGCTGACAAAATAATATATTTCATTTTAAATTCCAAATGACAAATGTGACTGTATCTGCAATATGTGAAATGAATTGGCTATAGGTGTTACATAATGCGCTAAGATAAACTCAGGCGCTTAGATAAAGATAAAAACGCGCGGATGTCGCGGTGGATTTATGCGGAGACAGAGTGGATGAGATAAGGAGTCTGAGGATATTGAATGTGGCGCCAGTGAAGGAGAAGATGATAAGCATTCGGTTTACTTAATGTTGGTGCATACACTACTAATCTCCGAGGCTCTTTCGTGACCCAAAAATTTTTGGGACTTTTTTGCGGTAAAGCAGACATGATTTAAAATAAATGATGGCATTCTGGTGAATGAATAGAATAATGACAAGCACTTTTTGTGCCTCTAAGTGTACGATGCGCGAACTTACCCCATCTCCTACAAAACCTTGCCAATTTAGATGCAGTGCACTGTTAGTACATAGGGATATAGAGACAGAGAAAGCGACTTTGTTTTATACTTTGTAGTGATTTTGGTCCTATATGTTTCCAGTCTATAATATTATAACTCTATGCCAAATGACATCCAGGGTCATCTCCGACCTCTTAAAAGTAATATTATTTAAATGTTATGACGCGACCGCAATTAGCACAGGGATGATGGTAATGAATAGTAATGGAATAGAAAGATTACCTAATCATCTCTATAGCGGATCCCAGGCCACAAGGGTGATTATATAGAGGATGATACTACGTTCGGTTCGATTACATAACACGTAGGAAGTACCGTAGGCAACATCTATAGCGATACAGTACTAAAAACCAGTCGTATTGGTGATATACGGGGTTTAAGGGGAACTCCCGAAGTTGAAGGCCCCTGGTAGTACTCCTGGTATATAACATATCAGCATTAAAAAATTAGTTCAACGCAATTAAAAAAAATATGTCCTTCAACTTGCGTTATTCACTATCCATCGTGATAGTGAAGCTGAATGTAACAAAAATTTCAATGAAAAACTTGAAATCCACTTGGGTTTTTTAGCAGTGATATTTTTTTTTATGAAATTTTCATTTTCATTTAGCTTTACTGATACGATGGAAAGTAAATAAAGTATTTTTTTTTAATTATGCAAAAATACCTTGCCGTAATTTTTTTAATGCCAATATGTTGTGTACGGGTGCGCCAAAGTTCACCTAAATTTTCAACTCCGAAAATTGGAACTCCGAAAATGTTCTTCCTAACATTTTTCATCCTAACAATTACAATTCCTAACTACTCCGTCTCTAATGTTTTAATTCCGAATCATTCAACTTCATAATGTCGGTAGCAATAAACATCTATTATACTATTATTTCTTTTCCTATATTTTGTCAAGATAACCATCTTTTACACTATTGTTGAAAGTCATACCCTTTTTGTTTAGATTTATTTTTATTAATAATAATCAGTATTATTTACATTAATTGTGCGTAACTTTTACAGTTTTAGTTATTTACACGTACAATCTCACTGCGGTCATTCAGCCAAGTTCCTGAAACGAATCGGTCATATTTATAGTTCTTGGTTTAGGTTAGGTTAGAATTGTGACCACACAACGCACGAGCCGAGCGAGCGAAGCGAGCGTGCTGCGGTAGCGGCCGGCGAAGTGCCAGAAACGAATCGCAAACGAAAAAGGTCATAAACATAACCGTAAATCAGTCGTATTTTATGATTTTTATTCATTTAAGCCAAAAAATCAGTGAAACAACCTTCAATCATTCTAAACAGTTTTCTAATTAATAGTAATAAGTATGTAACAACAAATAACAAAAAAAAATTAAAACTACAAAATAATATATAATTCTACCGACATATATTTTTATTACATTTGGTAGATAAATGTTTCTTTCTAAGTATGAGTGACAATATTATGGTAATTATGTTTAGGGATAAAAACGTTAGGATAAAAAACAGTAGTAGCTTTGATATTGTATGTTAACGATTTTATTGATAACAATTTTCGGAAACATGAGTGTTATGAACATCGACGTTAGCACTGAAAATAGTATGAATAAAAACTTTAGAATGAAAAATTTTAGGAGGAGTGATCATTCGGATTACAAATCGTTAGGAAGAACAATTTCGGATGAAGAACTTTAGGTGAGTCAATATGGACCCGTTGTGTACCATAAGTACTGCCAGGGGTCTTCGACTTCGGGAGTGTTCTCCTTACACCCTGAGCTTATAAAAAAATACTTAGATTATGTTACATTACGTTATCGATTCTATTGTACTTAGGTGCTATCATAGGCAGGTATTACGTATACGGAAAACTATTATAATATAAAGGTAGATAGCTAAATCTAGTATCACAATATGTATGCAAATTATCTAGGTATTAGGTACTAAAAAGGAACAGTTAAGAATTTACATGCACAGTCATCGAACGCTCAACGAGTCACGGCACCCACGGCCTCGAAACAACTTACCACCTCAGTGATAAAATGCTGACGAAAATCAATTGATTATCATGGAATGTGTTTGTTAAATCACCATGCTATTACGTACTACAATATGGGGTTCTTCAAGGAAGGTTACAGGGTTGGCAGGACGATTGTGACACCTCTACACCAGAGGCGTCACAATCGTCCTTGCAAACGGCCATAGGCCATGGTAAACACTTTCCATCAGAAATACTATGTGCTGGTCTCCCAGCCCGCGATGAGTGGAGGGGACTCGGGCGTCGGAGGTCTCAGAATGACCTCCGTCCCCCATGAGCGTGGACCTGGGGGTGATGGGTGAAGTCGCCTGTCATCCTCACAGAAGCAAGCCGCGGCGGCGGCGGTACGGTGTGTGCCTCCCAACATCCGAGAACTAGATTGGGACATCATAGTGGTCCTCACAACCGAAGAGGGCCATCTCGTAGTGACCCTAGGTCGACCGGGATGCGAGGGGCATGTAACCTACAAATTCCAACGACGGCGTGCGTTTTAGTCGGTTCGTGTCCCACATAAGCACTCTCACCGGCTCCGGTGGAGGTAGTATTTGAGGGTATTTTGCGCACGGATAATTTGCTTGTCTCCCATATAAAAAAATATCCCATAATACGTGTAAACTATTTTCAAGATCTTAAAAAAACAAAGTCATTTCCCACACCGATTACAAACATATTAGGTACATAGGTAATTACCTCACTGTACTATTAAATAAGCATGGTCGTGTCAGTTTGTTCACACAATGGTATAGTTACGATGATTTACCATAGTTTATGTACATATCCCGAGTGTGTTGTTGAGAGATATTAGTTTGTTGTGTTTGTAATTACGAGAGTGTCAATATTTGAGCGTGGTCTGTCCACTCAAATGTTGTGTGGTTACACTTACACAGAAATGTACAGAATTAGTAAAGTGTGTTGTAAACTACAGCAGTTTATTCCTGTTGGAATAATACAGTTTTTTACAGTGGCCTATGGACTTTTGCAACACCAGGGGCATCACAGTCGTGGTGCCCTGTAGAAACCTTCTAATGTCCTTCTTGAAGAACCCCGTGAAGAAGTTCTTGAAGAAATTCACATAGGTATACTAAGAATTATGTAATAAAAAATCAATTAGATATTTTTGTATGAAATTTCAAGTCATCAATATGCTAACTTTACACACCAGTTAAGTGCAGACAAGCACATGGTTCACCGCTAGGAAAGTGGTTACCGTGGCCTATGGAAGTTTGCAATATAAAGGGCGTCACTGCCGACCTGAGAGAAGGTTAAGAGAGTTCCTGTACTGCCTCAACCATTAAACTAAAGCTGTATGATCTGTCAAAACAAAACCTTATTACGTTTTCGTGGCGTTTTTAGTTTAAATACATTTTCAATTAGATTTCATGTGTTTTTATAAGTTTTTTTTTAATTTTAGGCACGTCAATTTGATTTCACTTCGCTTGGTAAGCTGAAGGGAAAGTCTCAGGAAAGAGGGACAACATTACAAACACTTACAGTGGTACAATGGTGGAACTCAGCTTGACGGTCTCATCAAATGCTTTTTCACGCCCCGCTTTAAGGACCCGGGACTATAGGAAGAAGGAAAGTTAATGAAAAAAAAGACTTAATGGTGCGACAAAGGAAAGAATCACTGAACCGCTTAGTTCTTGATTTTCTCACCTGAGGTTTCTTAAGTTTTGAAATCGAACGTTTTTAAAACGTAATTTTACTGAATCTGGCTCTAAGAACTCACCACAATGCCACAGAAGCCAGCTAAATGGTGTTCAATAGAAGCTTTAATAAGATTTCACGGTGATTAAGTAAACTGCAATAGCGCGGAATAAGGCCATAATGGAACTTAAGAGGTTTTAAGAGCATTATGAATCAGGAACTGGCGTAATTTGAATTGTAATGGTGGCAGATAGTCCATGCCTCGGAGAACACGTTAAGCCGTCGGGCCCGGTTGTCATAAACTCTATAGCGCTCGTTACGGGTAGTTGCAGCCCTAAAAAGTCCAACAACTGATGTAACTGTAATAATTCGATATCGCCAATGAGTAATAATCTCTGAGGAATCGAATATGAACGAAATAATTCGGCAGATATATCGGCATAGCAGGCTCAACGAATTAGCAAGCTGAAGTGGCAGTGGGCTGGCCATATCTGCCGTCGTACCGATAACCGTTGGGATAAACAAGTCCTTGAGTGGAGACTGAGAACCGGCAAACGTCGTGTGGGGCGCCCTGCAGCTACATGGAGCGATGATATACGCAGAGTGGCTGGTGGGGAGTGGAGGACGACAGCCGAAGACCGGGCTAAGTTGAGTGCCACAGGGCCGATGTCGAGCAGTGTACTGCCGCGGGCTGAAGATGAAAACCCCTCCAAGCCCCTTCCACATCCGAACGACCAGAAGTACAGCAACACGCCATTGCTACATGGTGGACATTCCATTCATTCGTACCAAGCGATTCTGGTTCATCATGCGTACATCTAATAAGTGGAACGCCCTGCCCAAATATGCTGTGTTTACGGATAGCTATAACTTGGAAGTCTTCAAGACTAGAGTGAATAGTTTACTTCTAGGCAAGCGTGCTCCACAGTCGACCATATCATCACTTACCACCAGGTGAGGTAGTGGTCAAACGCGCGCAGAAAAAATCAAACCATGTAGACTTAATGATTTAAAAGTCATTTTCTAATAATTCAGTTGAATCAATTTGCAAGTAGCGCGGCGCAGGCGACGTCGAGGTAAGAACAAATGGTTCATCGTTCGAAATACATTATCTCTTAAGTATCCATTGTATATTCACTGAATACAGTCGATTAGGTAACATTGATGTTTTTTAGATTGGATTTTAATATATTACAATATTTACTGCCGCTAGGGACTCACAACCTATTTACGGCATTTACTTGAAAGTCAACTTTATTTATTTTGCTACAAGCTTTTGCCGGTGACTCCGCCTACTTGGAGTTTAGATCTTGGTACCACAATTTTTATTATAATTACGACGATGGTGTGCTGACTAGCGTATGTGTCCGTATATGCGCTACTAAGATAGCATATGTCAGTGAAATGAGAGCACACAAACCAACGAACCAAAGCTAGTTACTTCGGCCGAACTCGGTCAGGAAATTATTATTGTTACAAGCTGTTGTCCGTGAATCCATGAGAATAACTTCATCAAGTCATTTTTCGTTATTGATTAACTAATAAATATACGGTACATTTCTGGCTATAAAAATGATTATAGGTTGGTCGCTTAGTGGATCGACAGGTACTGAGTTCGAATCCTGGTCATTACACTACCGACGTGCACTATTAACACAAGCCGTTGAGCTTAGCTGGAGGGGTTGGAGGGAATATTAGTATTCGGTTGCTAATATTCTTTTTTTTTTTAAGTAAGCAATAATGCATAATAACAAAATTGTATTGGAACGCAACCTCTCAAGACCGACAAAGTCCTACTAATTGGTCGTTTCCACTTTCTCGATCGTATGTCAGAGAATGGACAGAACGCAAGGCAGAAAGAAGAGCCGCCAGCCGGCCTTTGATGTCGAATACAGTTTTTATTGTGCGGAACTTCAGTACATACGTATCGTATGAAACTTTATTCATCACTTAAGGGTATAAATCTTTAAGGATACGAACCCACTCGTCATGGGTACAATTCGTAACAAGAGCCCACTCGTCTCCTCAAAAATTTTCATTTCCTGAACTCGTACTCTAGTCTGTTATTTGTTTTGATATCATTATTTGTGAGCACGGTAAAGACGAGCCAAGACGAGACAGCAAATTACGCTCCTACTGATGCTGGCCATTTTCCGGAATATATCTGAAATGTTACTATTCTAAAAGTCAACGGGATATTAAGCATATTTATTGGTTTTAGAGTACTATGTTAATGATTGAGAAAGAGGATAGACCGATACGGTTGGCCTAATAAGAACTAGCTCGGTAGTCGTCAATAAACCGTGTTCATGGCGCTTGAAACAGCGTCGAAATATCGGTTAAACTCCGAAACCAATAAACATGGTCAATATCCCATTGTATTTTGTAATAGTAATATAAATGACAATGCCTGAAATGGTGACCTTCTTTCGTGAGACTAAACCTTCAGCTTTCCAATAGGCGAGATGAAGTCATATTAACATATATATAAAAAAAATATTTGCCTACCCCGACGAAATAATTTGTTAAACCATCTTACATCATTCAAATTTTTAATCTTCTCTTCGACCCAATGTAATGAAAATTAATTCACAAAATATAATAAATCCTCTTTAATTTTGTGTTGATTAAGAAAAATAACTTACAAGCGCTGTTTTCCTACCATAAGCGATCCTTTTATCTCTAATATTGGAGTCTGTAGGAGTCTGTACCTATCATTAATTACATTACACGTAGCCCCGTTTTATTACTTTTTACTTATTGTAGCAATAAAATTAACTTTTGGACGCGTGAATGAATAACAGCGTGGGTTTCATATTGAAAAGTTATCCAATGTTTGTGTTCCTAAGTATTTTATTTATTTATGAAAACTTATCATCACTACATAGTATGAAATAAAGTCGCGTTCTCTGTCCCTATGTCCCTTTGTATGCTTAAACATTTAAAACTATGCAACGGATTTTGATGCGGTTTGTTTTATTAGATAGAATGGTTAAAGAGAAAGGTTTATATGTACATAACATCATGCTTACGAATACTTGGAATGATTGGTGAAATGTGGGTGATAATTCATCTCTGCCTACCCGACGGGAAATAGGTGTGAACGTATATATGTAATTGTAATAAATATTTTATACCACTTGGGTGGGAAACAAATAAAGAATCAATCAATATGGTCCACCTGACGTGAAGTGGTTACCATGACCTATGGGCGGCTGCAACATCAGAGGCGTCACACTCGTGCTGTTGATCATCTAGAGAGGAGTGGGGAGGAGGGGAGAGGTGAAGGTTAATAGAGTTTTTGTGCAGAAGACAAAGCAGGGTTGAATTCATATAAATTTAGGAGACGTTCATCTCAAAGAGATGTGCCCGGGTCTGCCGGGGTGCAAGATATGTCTCGTATTATCTCACCTCCGGCAATCATAGACCCATAGACAGCGGTTCTTTTATTTTGGTTCGAGTCTAACATAATCACCTCTACCGACTTTGGTGGAGGTGGTAACCGAGGGGATTTTGCGCGAGATAAAAAACATTCATACAAATTTAACAAATACATTAATTATCCACTACAGTAAGATACGTCTTTGACCCATTTTAATCCTGAATATCCTGACGGACGCTGAAGATCCGAATCTCACCATAAAAGTGAAGTAAGATTGAAATAATACAGATTACTTTTAAGAAGTGCTAGTATCAGGGCCCTAGGGGCTCTACCATGATCTATAAAAACTAAATATTATTTCATTGTTATTTTCAAGGTGTGATTCGGACTCTGACAGATGTTGTTCATCGATATTTGTGTCCAGTATCTTATAAGGTATGTGTAAATTTTTCAACCTGACTGGTAATTTAGGATCACGTGTGACATCTGCCATTTCACACCACTTGGCCCACACAGCTGTAGTGCGTGCATATTAGCCAATGTCACTAGTCACATGAAGTATAAATTCCAAGTACTTAGCATGATCAGTGTACCTACTGGATTAATACCATGGTTCCCACATTTGGGAAAGAGGGTCATCTCAAAAGAGATGTCCCCAGGTATGTCTTGTATGATCTCACCTCTGGCAATAAAACACTCTTAAACGACGTGCGTTTCAATCGCTTCGAATCCGACATAATCCCACAGGTTTTAATGGAGGTTTTTTTTATGACACGTCAATTTGATTTCACCCCGCCTGATGGTAAGCTCAAGGCGAAGTCTCAGGAACGAGGGTCACCATTACTCCATGGGTACCCATGGGGATTTGGCACAAAGGGTGCAGTATCTAGTGTCGAGTTTAGTGCCATGTACCAATTCGGTCCTCGCCACATAAATTAAAAAATATAATAAAATCCAAAGTTACACGGTTACGTCATAATAAAACGCAGCAGTTTACTACTACCGAATACAGTCATAAATAAGGAATCGACCGAAGCAAGTAAAGAAACCTCTGGGGACGATCCGTCCGTATTCCATAAATTTACGATCGGATATTATTTGTGGCCCATCCCTACATGACGTAAAAGGTATGATTCTGTAGCCGACCGCAGTCCGCTGCTACGGTAACTTTTTTTATCCTGCGCAGAATCCCCACGGATACCACCTCTGCCAAAATCGGTGAAGGTGATTATGTCGGACCCGAACTTACTAGAACGCACGCCGTCTTTTAGGTCCTTGATTGCCGGTGGTGACATTATAAAAGACATATCTCTCGCACCCCGGCAGACCTGGGGGTATCGCTTTTGAGATGGCCCCTTTCCCCTAATGTGGGGAACATGGTGTCCCAGATACTGCGTACCGTGATGTAAATATGAATGTGATAATATTGTTTATTGTTTTAATTCATTACTGCTTCTTGGTGACGACTATTATCGGTACCAAAGTTTAACAAGTAATGCTCAACACGTCATCGACCGCACATAAAATCTATCGAAATATAAGAAAGTCAGTCTCACAATCCACTGATTTGTCTTTTATCTACACATTTTCATATAGGTACATTACTTGTTAAACCTCCATATGGGTGAATGGTCATATTGACAAGCAGCAAGGCAAGCAAAAAAATAACAATCTAATTTAACTTAAAGCCACGGTACGCCGAATCTGCTGCATGCGTTTGTAGTTGTTGTGTGCGGTCGGCTACGGATTCATTCCTTAATATAGGTCGCGTATTTACAGCCCACTAACTTTCGCCACCGGTTCCGTCCGGATGTGTCTGATTGAGTTCCTGTGGAGCCTTCGTTGGGTTCCTAAAAATGTTCACATTGAATGCATTCTAGAAAGTTTTCACAAAAAATGTTCAGGTTGTGTTTACCTTTTAGAAAGTTTTAACATGGCGGTAGTTCATTTGACTGCTACATCGGATATAGCGGGTTCGATTCCCGCTCAGTGCAAATATTTGTACGCATGAATTGGTCTATTTGCATTGGTTTGGTGGTTCCTATGTATAATATGCAAAAGAACTCTCAGACACGCAGAGACCCCTATGCAACAGAAGGAGTCTAGTGACGGGTCTAATAGTCTTCAAGAGTTTTCTCGACAATTACATATAAAATTATCTCAAGTAGGTTCTTCAACCATTATTGTTATAATAACAGGAAATAATATTAAGGAGAAATCATTATTTAATATCTTTCAACCACCTTACTGTAACTAAATATTTAGATATAGGTAAATATTGTTATTATTTCATTTAATATTAAATGCACAACCTTTATATATTTGCGTTTACATTGTTAATAAAGTAATATCTATTTATATTCTAGGTTATTAAATAACCTACATACCTATCTGAAATAATATAAAAACCCACCGTACAATAAGTTCAACTTATTAACGTTTTTAAAATCTCAAAATACGCGCAATCCACTCAAAGATTACCAGAAACAGAAACGGCTACCTTAACGATAAGACTTGGACTCGTGGATACGTTTTTCTCAGTCTAACAGACTACTATCTGACCTCCAAAACCAAACGGGGGTATTGACGTTCTGTGGTCAGACCTGTAAGTTTTACAAACCAACTTTAGAACAGCAACTAACAATAACGACTGACATAGAAGTGTATTTGGCAACCAGGAACGATGGCGCGCTGCCCCGAGGCACGGGCAGGTCTCAATATCAATGGTCACCCATCTTAAGAACGACTTAGCTAGCATTGCTTAACCTTGGAATATGTTACTTATAGAGTTACCACTTAGCCACGAGCCTCTATAATCTTATCTTAAAAGTTCTCCTCTCAAACAGTAGACTACTACTAAACTAAGTACTAATTATGGTTCATTTGCGCTACTTACAATTATGACACTGGTTGATAATTTCGTCAAATAGAAAAAAAGAAACAGGAAAATGTATGAAAAGGGCTTGTTCAGAATGCTTTTTTTTCACTTACACGTCTATTTGACTTCACCCCGCCTGATGAAAATAAGGTTAAAATATATATGCCGTTATCTATAGTAACGTCATACTTTTTCAGTCATAAATGGGATGCATTACACAGTTGCCCACTCGTAAGTAACTAGTCTAGAGAATGAATATGCATATTTAACCAACAGTCCTCCATCCTACGTCCATCGTTATTCACCATTGAGCAAGATACTACAAAACGCAAGCCTATGAGTGATAAAATAGAGTATAAATTACATTGATCTATGTTTTACGGGCTTCGTAGAAGATGTAGTACCATAATACACGTTTATTTCTCTCACCCATAGATAGTTACGGAAATGTAAGTTATTGGAAGATTCTTCTCAGTAACATTTTATTTTATCTAGGTACTATCGACTATTTTATTTATACAGGTTCATTACCCCTAATTTAGTACCCTAGGAGTGCCTACTAAAAATACTTGTATTTCAGTTTCTTTTAAATACCAATATTTTATGCTCAGGTGATATGTAAGACTTTTTTTGATTGATTCTTTTTCTTCGCACTAGAACTTGTTCTATTATTTTTGGTCGGCCTTTCATGGCCTCATTCTCCATTTAGCACGATCTTGTGCTTCGTTTAATGTTGAGCTGATCATTTTTCACGTCCTTTAGCACCGTCGTCTGTCATGTGGAGGGTGGTTTCCACGTCTGCTTTTCGTCGCAGGCAATTCCAGGACAAGCTTCATCATATTATGATCGTCTAGGCGTCTTTGTACATGACCATACCCATTTCTGGTCAGGTTAATGCCTAGCCAAATAGTTATCAGGAAGGTATAGTGTAAGTTCACTAGGACCGAAAGTAATGATGTTATATCGTGGGTGTGGTTTTATAAAACGGGAAGACACGTGCACTAGCGGCAAACCTTACCAATAAGTTGCATGTTGCAGAAGAAATTAAATTGACGTAAGTATTCTTTTTATTAGGTAATTCCTTTTAAAAATGTTTACCCTACGGTACCGACGACGTCTACGATAGGTAGATCTTGTGTTTCAGGCTTAACATCGAATTCACCAGAAAAATTTTACTAATTTCCTACTTTTGGTGGCTTTTGAAGTTGTTCTTAAAAACATGTAAGAAATGACGAGGTTATCAATAATAATAGGCAAATCCTACCAATGCATAGCAATGAAAATAATTCCTTCATTTATTTGTAAAAAGCAATACCCTTAAATCAAAAGAATCAAAGGCATTTCTGAGGTTTCACAAATCATAGGAGAAACAGGCTTTGTTTAGAAAACCTTTCCGAAGTTTCCTTTTTAGATGTTTGCGAAACAATCGTATTTTAAACTAGGACATCGCACAGCCTTTGATATGGCAACATTAACGTCCATTTTAACGATAAATGGACTATAAAAGAGGAATATTTATGAAAATGGGATGAGTCGGTATACGGCGCTGTTTGTATTTTATTACTCTTTTTTTCAAGGTTGTGTTGAAATGCATTTAAATATTTGAAATAAAGATTTATAAATTTCACAAATTTATTCGTTTATTTCTTTATTTATACATTACTAGCTGACCCTCGCAATTTCGTCTGCGTCACCCCGTTTTTGCAACATTTTTCACTTCTGCTCCGCACCAGTTGGTTGTAGCATGATGTTATATATACCTACATATAAACCTTCCTCTTTAATCACTCTATCCATTACAGAAACCGCATCAAAATCCGTTGCGTAGTTTTAAAGATTTAAGCATACATAGGGACATAGGGACAGAGAAAGCGACTTTGTTTTATACTTTGTCTACCATAGACAAATCGTCTGGAAAAAGATACAGCTTTTATGGGAGCGATTGTCTTCTGATTTATCAACCCTTATAGAGCCAACCTCAGAACCTCATCCAACAATATGATAGGACCAAAAATGTTTGATTTTGATTTGAATTATAAAGTTGCTTGCTATTATTATCTAAAAAATATAAAGATATTTCAACTTTGAAAATACTTTTCGTACTTTTATACGTTGTACGAAAAGTCGACCTTAAGTCTTTGTATAAACCAGTAAAGTAGACAAGCACACGAACCACTCCATGGAAAACATCTACAGTGGCCTTTGTCCTTGTGGTACACTAGCGGCGTCAAACTTTGACTGAAAACCCTGTACTAAAATCGTCTAATATTAGTAAGTAAAAACGTAAAACTTTTCTGTATACAAACATATATCAAAATAAATACAGAGCAACATTGTAAAACTATAAATTCTCACTTTAAAACATATTACTTAATTAAAATCAAAGCACTCTTTGTTTCTTCGGCGAAAATGCAATTCATACCGTCCCCTCCTCCCTCCCCCTCTCACAGACAAAAGCTTTAAGCCGTCGCTTATTCGATCCTTGTTACATAAGAACCCCAACTGACTTTAGTTAGGGTTTTTGGGTCAATGTTCCGATATAGGAGGCGGTGACGCAGATATCTAGATATTGCTAAGAAAACTGTCACGTATTAAGTAGATGTGGAGTCCCTAAAGGGCCCGCAGTACAGTAGGATAGTATTTCAAGCTTCCTTTCAGTGTATTGATATATTAACTAAGTATATTAACAACTGCGGTAGCCTAGTGGTATGGGAATGGACTGCTGAGACGAGGTCTCGGGTTCGATCCCAGGTTTTACCATGGCACACACCAATGACTTTTCGATGCTTTTCAAAGTTATGTGTGTAAATATCGCAGGTTTATAAGCTAATGGCGATAGGCTCGCCACCTATTACTTTGGGACATAAACATAAACTTGCGAAATGTGGGAGCTAGCACCTCTGCCTACCCCTACGAGTATATAGGCGTGAGTTAATGTTATGTTATTAACAATATACTAATATTATTATTATCAATATGTCAGATATGTGAAAGTTATCCAAGCATACGAGCCGCTCTATAGCGGTCCTGAAGATGCCTGGTGTAGAAGTGAAACAAGTGTCGAGGTTTGTGACTCGTACTTGCGGAATATTGTACATACGAAATCATATCTCCGCGGGTGAGAAGTGTTTCATACACACCCACGTTTCGTCAACTATGATTTTCGGTCCCACGTAATAGGGAGCGAGCGAATTGCCGCCAATCGGGCACTTCGCACAAAAAGTGGGTATGCCGAAAATAAATTCCTAACTGAAAATGTAGCAGCTCAATAAATTAGTACAATAATTCACCCGATTCCTTGCTATTCGGTGTAAATCGCAAGGAAATTAATTTCGTGCTTAGCCGCACTAGCATAACCAATTAACGTCTTGGAGAGTATTGATAACAGTGTTATGTTATAACTTTACATACCTATGTGTACCTACTGCTAATCACTTAATTAAAATGTAATGTTCATGTATTCAAACAGAACTGTAAATTGAGTTATTAGAGTAATCAAATGCTGTAAACCGACTAAATTAGGTCGGCCATTAGTAAATCTTAATTGGGGTAATTATCAAAGAGCTCATGCAGATTGTAATCTACGTTAGCTATGTGGCTGATACGGGGGACGTAATCAAATTATGTCACTTTAAACGTGGTTAACCCACAACCCCGGACTACGAGGTGAAACTTTCGGGCCCGAAATGCCCGCGATGAGCAGAGGCGACTCGGACGTCGGAGGTCGCAGAACATCTGATGAGACCGTTAATGGGCGCCATCATTGTGACACTGTACGTGTTTACGTGTTTGTCTCTTTCCTGAGACTTTGCCTTCAGCTTACCATCAGACAAGGTGAAGTCAAATTGACGTTTTTTTATTGGAATTCATTCATTTTTTGAGTGGCCGTTGGGGTGTGCTCATTGGTTTCACTACAGCGCCGCTGCTCACGGAGATGGTCTGAGCATAGGATTTGCTCTTCGAAAAGACTTACTACGTCTTCTTCCAAAAACATGATAATGAGAGTAAAACTGACCATGAGCACTTCCCAAATCACCCCATCATTATAATGACATTATTGGCCTACATTATTTATGGAAATACTCTAAATAATCTACGCTAAGTGCTCCATCGTTTTCCTATGGAAAACTTCGGTGAGACACAATATATTTAAAGTGTTTACATTCTGACCCACTTGAGATTAGATTACCTTTCATTATGGTGCGATAGCTTCAATGATTGACAGTCTTGGAACTCAATTTGTATATTAAAATTGACTCTTGTACAAAACCCACGGCATAAAGTCACCACATCTCTTCTCATGAGTGTCGGAGAAGGCGGCTAAGGGATAAAGCTGTTCTCTAACCGACAGCATACATCAAACTTTTAACAAAATACCTGGAGGCAGGACGAGACGGTATCTCCCATCCCGATTGAGCACTCTGACTATCGTGGATAATAATAACCTTGTGTTGTGTTTTCGGCGATGAGTAAGACAATCAGAGCTCACTGTAGACTATTTCCTATTGCTGTCAGTATGAACACCAATATATATATCTGTTAATGTGCTGTCTCTTTAATCTTTGCTCTTCCACCACTCTTCGAGAACGGCATAAAAAGGTCTTAACATGGTAGCATGAGTGTGACGCTCCTGGTATTTCAAACGTCTATAGGCCACAGTAACTATTTTCCATGATCATGAGGTTATCCGTGAGCTCATGCCTGGTGGTGACGGGTGGCCGCCTGTCACCCTAGAAGAAGCAGGCACCTCCCCACATTCGGGGGGCTGGACTGGGACGCCGTGGTCCCTACAACGTGGCCCGGGGTATGCCGGCGTGCGAGGGATATGTTGGTTACTATCTCACGGCAACTAAGGTCGGAAAGACGGCGTGCATTTCAGTCGGTTCGAGTCCGACATAACTTCCCCAACCGGTTCTGGCGGGGGGTATCCGTGGGGATTTTTCGCACTATATAAAAATGTTATCCGTGCGCTAGTATACCACTTAAGTTGTATAAAAAAATAATAAGCTATTACGTGGGCAAACCCCTCTAAGTGTTTATAGATGAGAATACATAATAAATGAATATATATGATAGTTGTCAAAAAGTAATTATTGAATAACGTAACAAGGTTTAACAAAAGCCGGTCTAAAATCGTTTTCAAGCCGATGCGATGCGCAAATGAAACAATAAACCATCGGATTACCTGTCCCTCACCTCTCTAACAATCTATATTATGGCGGAATGTGACATAATTCCTCATTTTAGTGGAAGCCCAAACGTGGCCATTTGCATTTATATAGTTACGTATTAATTACTTCTTCTTTGAGTACAATTTAAATTGTTACAATTTGTCATCTGTTGTTTTGAGCTGGATGTATTCAGTGTACCTTGAAACAAGACAGCTATGATAATGATACTATATTAGAATTAAGTTTTATAACACTCTCTGGATTTTTTATTTTATTTTTAAGTTTTACTTTCATCACTTACTCTAACCGGGCACTTATAAACCTGCGATAAATACACACATAACTTCGAAAAGCATCGAAAAGTCATTGGTGTGTATGGTACAACCTGGGATCGAACCCAAGACCTCGTATCAGCAGTCCATTATCCATACCACTAGGCTACCTCTAAAGTTATACTATTGTATAAATTTCCAATATAAAATACGGTCACGCTATGTCCTGATGTTCTACGAAAGTAAGTAACTGACACAATAGACGATAATCATAATTATGAACAAGATGTTACCGTAACGTTAAAATGTACCGGCCTTCGACATAAACTGACATTAGTTATTCATGAAAATATAACCGCGTTTGAAGGGATATAAAAAGAAAAATTAACAGAGCAAAATATAATGACAAAAGTTATTGAATTATTGTTTCATTTAGTTTCACTTATACGATGGAGACTAAAAATGCTAATTATATGGTATAAAAAATGAATGTGAAATCGTGATCTACTATTATATAAAAATAAGTAGGGTTTTCCTTCCTGACGCTATAACTCCAGAACGCACGAACCGATTTCCACGGTCTTGCATTCGTTGGAAAGGTCTCGGGCTCCGTGAGGTTTATAGCAAAGAAAATTGGTATCAAAAGAAAATTACGGCACGGTCAAGAATTTTTTTTTTTCACATAGGCGCCATCTTACGACTTCATATTTTTTCATTCAATTTTTGTTTCATTCAGCTTTACTAACACGATGGAGAGTGAATAACGCAAGTTAAACTGTATAAAAAAAGAGAGAAAATCTAAATAAAATAATTGCTTTGCCGTAATTTTTTTAATGCCAATATGTTTTGTACCAAGAGTACTACCAGGGGCCTTCGGCTTCGGGCGTGTTTCCCTTACACCTTATATAATGTCTTCGGTTCGGGAGCGTTTTCCTAACACTGTACATTATAATGAATTAGGCCTGTTGGGGCTAGGTGCTCTCAAATGAAACATAAAGTTTTTAGCACCTGTAGATATCATCAAACTGTTTTATCTGCTGCCAGCGACTATAAAAGTAAGTCGGCGTTTAAAAGAATAGCCTCTAGACGACGACTGGTATAAACCAGCCTCTTTAGTTTATAATTAATTTCGCTAGATCGCGAAATATTTTTAGCAGCTCATATGCTCATACGTTCCGTCTAATTACAGTAAATTATAGCTCCAAGTCAAGTCGCAGGTATTTTGGCTCGCGACTTATTATGTCCGCTCTACATGTTGGCGAATACAGCGACGAACGTGATGGCCAACCCTTGTTGGCGAACATGTAAAACGTGAGTTGTTGATGTATAATATAGGCTAATTTGGTAATAAAGGTATCATAATGTATTTCATCCAATCAAACAACTTGCTTACTATTAATATTATAAACAGTTGTATGTGTGAATGTGAGAGAAAGTGAGAAACCCCGTGGTTTCTCATTTTCTCTTACATTCATAGTGTGGGTAATGGACTGCTGAGACAAGGTCTCGGGTTCGATCCTAGGTTTACCCTGGCACACACCAATGACTTTTCGAAGTTATGTGTCTATTATAAGTGCCCAGTTAATGGCAATAGGCTCGCCACCTATTACATTAGGACTTAAACATAAACTGGAGAAGTGTGAGTGCTAGCACCTCTGCCTATCCCCTCGGGCATACAGGCGTGACTTTATGTTATGTTATGTGTGAGTTTGGCGACATCGGTTCCTCTACGAATCTGCCGTAACACATTCGTACTAGCTCTTTTTTGTTTTATGGAATACCACATAACATTCACAATATGAAACACATATTACTATAACTTCATGAATCAAACAAAATGCAATCCATATATTTGTCTACCTGCATTGATATCAGTCGTGACTAGAAGCTGCTATCTTCCTTCGATTATCTGTTTGATAGCAGATCTCCACCTAGATAAGCAAATATGTGCTCGTGTCTGTTTGATATTACGTCTCAGTGAATGTGTATCTTGCAATCAATAGATGTAGTCAGCTACTATTGATATACAGGGTGTAAGGGAAACACTGCCGAAGCCGAAGATTATTGGTAGTAGGTACTTCTGGTACATTATATATTGGCAAAAAATAATTACAATTTGGCAATATTTTCTTAGTTTTTTCAAATTTTGTGTTTATTTTTTTTTGTATTTGTTTTCAAATTCATAAAAAACGACACTGCAATAAAAATCAAAATGGCGCCATAATGCGAGTTCATGTTTTTTTATGAAATATAAATTTTCAGTTAGCTTTACTAACACGATGGAGAGTGAATATCGCAAGTTAAACGGTATATAGAAAAATAATAAAATTGAAAAAAAAAAACAAATCTTAATTTTTATGCCAATATGTACCAGGAGTAACTACAAGGGGCCTACTACACCATGATGGCAACTCGACAGAAGAAGACTTCTCAATATAATAATGAACGGTCACATAAATTCGAGCATGTTAATTTAATCTGCGCACTTCCAGCCTTTATATACCTATAACTAGAAATATCTTTGTTTGATAAATGCCGCGTCGGTATAAGGAAAACGTTCCGGCTGCTATTTCCTCGTTACGCGTTACGTAACACATGAAATTAGGTGAACTTCAGCCTCTTGCTCTGTTTCATTGTGTCATTTAGGTGTTCTAGTGAGAAGATGTATTAGGTCGTTACATATGAAATTGCCGTTTATTTGGAATTGGAGGAAACCCAATTTTCAATACTAGCATTGTATTTAGGAATGACAAATCCAATTTTTTTTTGTCTATGAAGGAGACAACATTGAGCAAACATCAACTTTTATTACATTTTTGAAAAGTGACAGTTGTAAAAGAGTAATACAAAATTTATCATCAAAATGCATAGCATTTAGGAAGTACTGCTTTGAAGATGGAATTTAATTTATCAAGCGGCCAATAAAAACAAAATTTAATACAGAGTTGTGAAATCTTGATATCAACTTTCAAACGAAATATAAATTATGGAAATAGGTATTAAATTACAGAAATAACGAACTCATGGTTGTAAGAAAATTTCGCCAATTTCATATGATTTTTTTTATTAATTAGGTTGCTAAGTATAACCTTGATTGAGAGAGGGACCACGAATGAGGGCTCAACCGTAACCTATTAATTCACTTATTATTAGCAATATAAGCTAACAGTCTACACCAAAGCGCTTATATTATTATATAGCGTATAATATACATTATTGAACCATGTTAGGGAGGGAGGATTTCCTAATCATCTGTGAACTGATTTGAGCAACCCCGGAGAAAACACGGAGGTCGGACAATACATCGTATCCCCTGTCTTAATTGTGCAGTCCGACTGGGAAATCACCACCACCCTACAGAATACAGCGACTAATAATAACCTTGTGTTGTGATTCTGGTGGTCCTCACTGGAAAAGTAAAAACCCTAAGCCTGTGTTCTGCACAGGAACTCTTTTAACCTTCACCCATCTCTATACATGGTGAAGAGCTCGGGTTTGACGCTCCAGGTGTTGCAAAAGTCCATAGGTCCCCTTTCCATAGGTAAACTGTATGCTAGTCTGTCGCCTAAGTTGTAAAAAAAACAACCTATCATCATTAATCCTACAATACTGGATATAATAACTAATACAACAATATCAAGCGAGAACTTAATAATATTAATACTATTACAGAGTTAGAAGACGATAAATTAGCAACAAAGGGACAAACTGTCAAGTAAATGATGAATCACAGTAGTTCAGTAGTTCAGAGAACCGGAAAAACAGTGAAATATCTGCGTAAGTTTGGACGACACGAGATAAACTGCACAGAAGAAAAGTGTGACGATAGTCGAAAAGGTTATGTTAGTAAATAATGCCATGGCCGCATGAAATATAACTTTTAAAGCATGTTAGCTGCAGGCAAAGGTCTGTACTGCTTTATAGCTACTGTTTTTTTTTTCATGGCGCTTGCAACAGCGCCGGAACATCGGTTATTCAACGAAATAAACAAACATGGTAAATATCCAGATAAATTTAACAGTGAATGCTTCATTTCAGTAATAATAACAAAGTTTCTAGTATGTACACACGATTGATTTACTATTTTATAATAGTAGGTAGGTTAAATACATTCTGGTATAATATTTTTACAATGTGAAAGCTCATATGAAATAAATAACATAGATGAAACGCGTAGAACTAGTGAGTGAAGACGCCTAAATTAATAGTAAACAGGTAGTCTAACTCATATTTCTAATCTACATGTACACTTATATTATAAAGAGAATAAATTATATATTTGTATGTGCTAGTAATGAATATACTCAAGAACTGCAGTGCCGATGTCAAAAATTATTTCATATATTCTTTTGGAAAGCTACATTCACCCTGAATACGTAGGCTATATTGCTCTGCGTGATAACCGACATATTCTAATATAAAGAAAATAAATTAAATAGTATTGTAATGTACTATAATATAATTTAAATGAATGAATGAAAACAATAAAAACACAAACAAGTAATTAGATAAACTAAGTAAAACAAACTCTTCCTCTCTCCTAACATTCTGCTGTGCCCGACACGTTCATAATTGTTACCAAACTTTTTAACTGCTGAACAGCTGTACCTAACTATAGGTATCACATAATGGAATATAATAAACATATTGAGTATTAAAGTAGTACCATTTCGTCGCACTCGTGCGAAGGCAAAGAGTGAGTGAAGGCTCAGTATTACTATTGGCGGTTTCAAGCGCTAGCTCTATACGTTACGTCTATAATAATATTTAGTCTGAGTACGAAAGAATCTTTTGTTTTCACATGTAACCATTCGGCAACCTTCAAAAAAATGGTACTTTATCTTTCATATAGACAAACGTTAGATAAACCGAGATAGTATTTACTGATATTGAAAACATACGATTTTAATCTGTGATCTAAAAATCAGTTACATGCATGGAAAATAAAAAATACAAGTGGAAGTGTGATGTGGTTGGCGTGTGAAAACTTGATCTCTTCACTATCACAATAACTACATAGTATCAAATAAAGTCGCGTTCTCTGTCCCTATTTTTCTTGTCCCTTTGTATGCTTAAATCTTCAAAACTATGTAACGGATTTTGATGCGATTTGTTTTAATAGATAGAATGGTTAAAGAGGAAGGTTTATATGTATATAACATCATGCTACAACAAACAGGTGCGGAGCAGGAATGAAAAATGTCGCAAAAACGGAGTGACGCAGACGAAGTTGCGCGGGTCAGCTAGTTCAATCTAAAATGCTTGAGCTCAAAAGTGATTTACATTTTATTTTAGAAATAACCTTTCCATGACTATCGGTTAAAAGGAAAAAGTCTGTCATTGAGAGGGTTGTAATAGATCAAACGTTTTATTGTGGAATGTAAGGTTGATATTCTTTTGGGCTGTATTCCCTTTCCACTTACATTACAAGCGTGGATACAGTAGACCAAAGCCTCCCAATATTGGGAGAGGCCCATATTTAGCAGTGGACTGCGATAGGATTAATTTCATTACATTACAGATGTGAAACTTTGTGAATATGTATGGACGTCTATCGCTCACTACTTACAAAGCGTTGAATGTGAATCTAGATGAAAATTGTTAGGTAAAGCTAACTTTTCATGGTTTATTTTTCTCTTCACCCATGGGGTCCACTCGTTTACCTCGCCTATTATAAGTTTGTTTTAGTTTTTATGGAAGCTAATGCATCTGACCTGTGTTCTATTATACATGGGTATGTCTATTGAGTACTTCAGCCTGTGTACCTGTACCTATACAGCCAAAAAATGATAGCAGTTCAAAAAACACTAGTTATGTCAAATCTTGTTTACATTCAGAAACCTTTTCCAGGAATAAAATAGGGCCTGTATTATATCAGACAATCAAAACTAACCCTATACCAAATTTTACCCAGATCCGTTCAACCGTTTTGAGCTAGTCAATCACGCTTACAAACAAACATAAAAGCACCAACACACACTTTCATATTTATAATATTAATAGGAAATTATATTCCATTAATTACATTACATTCTCGTGAACATATCTCTCCTAGCCAATATAAAACACAATGCCTGTGGTTTACTCCTACTGGTGATAATGAATTGAGCTATTAGTGATACCAATACGAATTAATTGCGACAAATCGATTGAGTTAAGCAGGGTCGATCGTTTGAGTCAAGTGATTATGTACAGGTTTAAGCGATAAATAAGTCCTCTTAGCCGCTTATTTACAATTGACCTTTAAAAGAGAGTATTAGGTACACATAGCATAGATATTCAATCTAAAGACTACTGGCGGGAGAGAAGTCGTTATAGGTAGTTGGAGCCCTGAAAAATTCCAGCAACGGGTCTAACTGCAGTATTTCTATATCGGCTATACCTACCTGGAGGCCAGATGGCAGTAGCTTCACGGAAAAGAATAGAAGTTCAGCCTCAACGCAGCCAGATTGAAAAAATAGGGGACCCCGGACTCCAATGAGACAGCCCCGGATGTAATTATCCGGAAAGGTTCAATGTAAAGTGAAAAAATAATTATTCTGTGTATATAGACCATTACAATGACACTTTAAAAACGTCAAAAATAAAAAATAATTAAGAAGACTGGTTGAGTAAAGGGACCACCACAGCAGAAGACTCCAGCAAGAAATTGGGCGGTTTTTTTTGTCTATTTACACACATATATATACTTCTACTCAGCCTAAGTACAATAATTTTTGTCATTATTAAAGCAAACCGCTCATTTCCAAGCCCTTGCTATTACATTATAGTAACTACATGTAAACTATTTTCAAGTAATGCCAATTAACGGAAAATCAATTTCCACAAATGGATAAGGGTAAAGTTGTGCTATCGCATTAGCAGTCCTACTTAACTCATCTGACCGTTGACTTTCAAACACAGCCTACCGCTCGGTCGTGTCGTGTCGTGAGCACCTAATCATATCTAGCGATCAAGGGGTGCCATGCGCATAGGTAATTAAAAACCTAGTTATTGGCAGTGACTTCTATTTCATATTACATGATTGGCCGTGCTGAACCAAAACGAATATTTGTGTCGATATAAGATTAAAGAATCTCTCAAAAATCCGACTAGCTTAACTACAGAAGTTGGATTTCGCCAATTAGGTTGGATTGCGGAGGTCCGTTGCAATCGTTTCATGGAAAATATCGAAGTTCAGCCACATCTTAGTTAGACGAAAGCCGATCCCAACAGAGTTGAAAAAAAAGTTAATTTTTAACATCACACTATAACCAACTGGTGCGGAGCAAAAGTAAAAATGTGGCGAAAACGGGGTGACACAGACGAAGTTGGGCGGTTGAGCTAGTTAACCATAAAACACTAGTATCCTGTGTATCCTGACGGGCGTCAACGGACCGAATCATACTATAAAAGTAAAGTAAGCTTGATATAATATACATTTTCAGAGATGGTGTTTGTTGTTGACCCCACATTTAGCTAACGAATCAAAAGCACAAAGTTAGCTCCGATTAGGTGAAGCCAGAGAACTATGGCACGCCAAATAAAAGGATCCAAAAGATTGGCGCTTGGTGAAGAACAGGGTACGATAACACAGATTCAGTCAGTAAAACAAACTGGTAAAGTCTCCCTGGAGACAAAGGTTACACCTTTAATGTGACTGTTATTAACCCTAGGATGATAATGATGAATCAGTAAAAAAATACTGTGCCATTATGAATATCCAAAAAATCTGCGTGCGCATTAGCCTATTTTGTCAGACGATCAGACAAAAACATGCAAAAATATTAATTTACATAACTGGCCTAAAGTGGGTCATGTCACTTGTTGTACCCTGATTCCAAAGTATAATACGGAAATTAACGACACCAGTATGTGTTAAGCAAATTCTTGTTTCTGCCGTGTCATGTTTGTCTTATGTTATCTTATTATATTATCAATCACAACACATCATGACAGCAGCTTATTGAAAAAAATAGTAATAACTAGTTTTTGACAACTTTTCGAAGTCTATTTGTTGGTTACTCCATTACACTCGAACGCTTAATGAATTGAATTAAATTATTGAAAAAAGATAGAACCATTCAAATATATAAGTATTCGTACCCGGAAGTCAAAATTCAAGATTCCAAAATGATTTAGTTAGCAAATGGACCACCGGTTTGAAACTTGGCCCCAGCTTTAGAAGACTCTGGGAAGAAACTCATCGGGCTTTTCTTTTTTTGATCTATTTACCTATTTACAATGAACCAACGACATTCAAACTAGCCTAATCCACAAGTAAGAAGTCGTGAAATTAACAATATTATTAAATAGTCTTAATCATATTTCTAGTGATTTAATTTGGAACAATAAAAAGAAAAAGTCATCTTTATCATAAATTTATTTAGAAACAGACAAAACATGAGCTTCGGATAATTGAAAATAAATAAAGACGTGCAGACAGGGGCAGACAGAAACTATTGGTGAAATGTCTGGACCATTCCGACATCTCCCAAGCCGGTGTTTAACAAGATATATTAAGGTGTCCCAAGAGAACGGCTACTCGAACAATTAAAGGTAGACAAAGTGTTAAGCTGATATCTTTTAGATGTTTCAATATTGATTATGTCAAAAGCGTCATTTTATCTATATATTGTGTTACTATCTAAATGATCTGAATTTTGTAGAGAGACTTTAACATTGTTAAATTATGCTTACGTCTATTTTCGCAATCGCAATCGTAAAATACCATGGTAGCCTAGTTGTATGGGTAATGGACTGCCGAGACGAGGTCTCGGGTTCGATCACAGGTTTTACCATGGCACACACCAATGACTTTTCGATGCTTTTCGAAGTTATGTGTGTATTTATCGCAGGTTTATAAGTTCCCGGTCAAAGGCAATAGGCTTGCCACCTTTTACATTGGGACTTAAACATAAACTGGCGAAAAGTGGGTGCCAGCACCTCTGCCTACCCCTTCAGGGATATAGGCGTGAGTTTATGTTATGTCTATTTTCCTCCACATCAGGCAGATAAACAAGCTTCCTTTATTTTTACTAAGTTTTTCATGCAGGATCATTGGTTTAGGCTGCTTCTGACTTGTTATTTTTTCAATTCATTATATTAATTTGATCAGTACATACATTGCAAGGTCGAACCCAACTAACCTGCACATTCTTCTGTGCCTTTCATACCTAGTGTGCTATTAATTCTAAGTGCCGAAACCACCTTAACATACCCTTTTAAATTTTTGTTACATTCTCTTTCAGATCCGACCTTTCTCGAATGTCTGTGTTCCTCTATCTATTAGCAAGCCTTACCCCACATATACTGCAAATGGCTTTTAAAAATTCGTTGAAAATATGAATGGATATCTATTGTCATCATCGTCTTAGCAGTTTCCTGTTGCATTTAAAGTTTTCAAACGATTTTTAACGAACCTCCCAATATGGAAAGGTGCATCGACTAGCTGGTGAGGTTGGCTTGTGCCCTAAAGGTTGGTAAAATACTAATGTACCTTCAATGTGCAGCTAAATTATTGTTCCAAGAAGAGTATATATCAGTAGGTACCTTATGCAAGTTCTACACAAAGATGGCGAGATTAGATAAAACATTTTCAAACTTAACCAAAAGTACAACTTCTCATATTTTCAAACTGATAGCAATTTCAAATCTTGATGACTTATATCTTTATCTTCTTTATCTCAACCACTTATGTTTCCATCGATCACTGAGGAAACAGAATGTTTAGTCATCAGTCATCTTTTTGTTTTGTTATTTTATTTGGAGACGTCCAATACTCCCCAAGATGCTAATTGGTAGTGCTTGTGCGGCTAAACGATTTACACCGCATAGCAAGGAATTGAATCATTTTTTTTCCAAATGCAACATAACACACATAACTTCGATGCTTCTCGAAGTTATGTGTGAATTTATCGCAGGTTATAAGTTCCCGGTTAATGGCAACAGGCTCGCCACCTATTACATTAGGACCTAAACATAAACTGGCGAAATGTGGGTGAGAGCACCTCTGCCTATATCCCCGAAACGGTTTTCGGGGATATAGGCGTGAGTTTATATCAATGTTTCTTTTTTCAAATTTATTTAGCTGCTACATTTTCGGTAAGGCTCGCCCCCTTTAAGGAAATGAATTACATGCTTAGCCGCACAAGCACTACACGTCTTGGAGAGAAGTAGACCATAAAATTAGCATTCATAAAATATGAATATTTTACTTGAAATAAAACCTCAAATGAGGGATATTTAGGTGTCCTTAATAGGTCCTTTACTTTATCCAATTCCGATCCCTTTGTTTGTCTTCCTTTGTTTCATGTGTCACATCAATTTTTAGATAGATAACGAATAAAGGATTTAAATCAATCAATCAATCAAGTTGGTGTGAATTATGCTACGATAAGATATCTCGAAAATCTCATTGTAAAATTTTAATAAAGTTAAATAAAATGTAATGACCTGGCCTGGTATGAGATTACTCCTTCCATTGAAATTATTTCATTAATTAGATATTGATTTTATTTGTTTACATGTATATTATATGATACAATTAATTGGCTATTGTTTTCTCATTACATTAAAACACTGTAGATAATATTGTTACCAAGACAAACACAAGGTACAATACAAGGGTAATTTATTAAATAAATATTGCTTTAAAAGGCTCCTTACAAATTATCACTTTATCAATTTGGTTTGTTCCATTTGTAAATAACCACAGAGAATCAAATCGATTTATTAAATAGCCGCTAGTACTATTATAGTATTGTATGTATTGTATATTATTATCATAAATTGACACCATTATTCAAATAACCAATCGTAAATAAAACACAAATCAATATTTCTGCTGATATCTTGCGACTGTCCAATGATACAGAGACTCTTGACTGTGACTGTGATTGTCCTGGTGAGTTAAAACCATACCTTTGCTAATCTAAAGGATCAACTTACAAGCAATGTCAATAAGCAGTACCAATCATATAATGACATCTACGATCTATCTACTTACTTCCAATGAAAATATACTGTTTAAGAAGAAGACAGTAATCACCGTCCTGACCTTAAGTTCACCAGCGACTTCACCAGATAGGGAACAGTACACTACCCACAAAATAAATTTACACAATCAATTTAATTTAGCAATCTTTATTTTAAACACGCGGTTAATATGTGTGGGAGATTGGACGGGCGCATAGCGCTCTGTGCCGCGTCCCGCGCCAGACTAAAGGCTGTGAGGTGAGCTGGGCCAGTAGAACCCCGCTCCTCTTGCACCCCGCCCGCCCAGGCACGCGTCTATGTGACAGCGCATAGACTAGATAATGTAGATGCGATAAGTTCTGAAAGGCCTTGGTGGTCAGCTTAAACCATAATACAATATTTATGACACTAATCTGATTACTTGAGTTTATACGAGAACACAGTGGAAATGCCTAATAATGACGCAATGCTAATAAAGATAGCACGCGAATTGATAAGGCTGTGCTACGAGTTTTCCCTATTTTCTTTGAACTTTTATTTTCAATTAATTGAATTCAATTGCCTGCGCATTGAAAAGGTTTTACTATGGCACACACCAATGACTTTTCGATGCTTTTCGAAGTTATGTGTGTATTTAACGCAGGTTTATAAGTGTCCGGTTAATGGCAATAGGCTCGCCACCTAGGTATAACATTGGGACCTAAATATAAACTGGTGAATGTGGGTGCTAGCACCTCTGCGTACCCCTTCGGGGATAGAGGCGTAAGTTTATGTTTGTATGTATGTATGAAAATAATTTTGGGGAAAGTTCCTATATACTTGATTTGTTTTTTCTTTATTAGAATTTATGCACATGTACAATAGGCGGACTTAATGCCACAGGCATTCACAACCAGTCAACCAAAGGTGGTGCAGAGAAAGACTCAGCAGGTGAATTTTTAAAAGCAATAAAAATGAAATATGCAGTTTTACTAATATTCTTTACTTAGTGGGTAACATTTTCTTGCTTTCCTTATGCTTTTTCGTTTACAATCACGATTATAAATCATTTACTGTAGGTATGGACGTATAATAAACATTTTAATCGACTCTAACAAAACGTCAGAAAATCTACTTTAAAATAGACCAACGACTTAAAACGCGGCTCAAGCTTAAGCAAACTTCGGCAAGAAACTCGGCTGGCTTTTTGTATTTTAGCGATGTAAGTGAAGATTAATCAAAACTGTGACTTGATTACAATGTGTATAAACTACGTTGGTTACCGGTGGAGTAAGATAGAGCTACACCATCTCTTCTCGTGGATATCGTAGAAGACGATTAAGGGATAGGGCTAATTGCATCCTTCATTTTTTTATGGCACGTTAATTTGACTTCACCTCGATCTGAAGTTAAGCTGAAGGCAAAGTCTAATGAAAGAGGGTCACCATTGCAAACACGTTCAGAGCTACAATGGTGGCGCTCAGCTTGACGGCCTCATCAGATGCTTTTTCACGCCCCGCTTAAAGGACCCGGGACTGTAGGAAGAACAATAATTCGACAGTAAAGAAGAAGTGCTACTAGATGAAAGTTGACACTGTTGTATGGAAATCATAGTTAGTGCCTACCCATTCCGGCAATAAAAGGTGTGAATATATGTATATATTTATGCCTAAGACAGTACAATATATCTTAGTCTTTGCCGTCTACTCCCACTATTGCTCATATTCTGAAGAATGTTTCATTCATGAAACAATTAGCTTTATGAATACAGTTTCAAGAAACAACCCTAATCGTATCCCTAAATAATTATTTCATTAATCCATATATCTGTATTGTAGGTAATGTAGGAATTTAAACTATCATGGCGATTAATATTATTATTAGTTCCTAATTAAAAGAGGTAGGTATCTAATAGAAAATATAAGTTAATTCATCAATATTCTAGATGCCATAACACAAGCCAGTTCAGGTACCTATGCCACAGATAACATATTTATTATAATTTAATTTCGTTCGTAGAACATTTATCTATTAATTTGTGTTACAAACTCCCTAACTGCCTAATTAGGATAGCAGTAACTGAAAAATCCTTTAGATGTTCACTAGTCGGTATATAATCAAGAAGTTTTCACGAGATTTAGTACAACGGTGTAGAGAGACTAACAAAAAATCCAGCAAATTTCAATTAAAATTGAATTATTCAACGGTTGTCAGATGTTGTGATTTAAAAAATGCAACACGACAGCACGCGATGGGACACGCGACACGAAATGTCGCGATACAACACGCGATAAGTGTCGGCCATCATCTGTGGTTTGTCAAGACACAATAAATACTGGAAAAATTGTTAACAATCTTGACGTGTTTCCTTCTTCCTACAGTCCCGGGTCCTTTAAGTGGAGCGTGAAAAAGCATCTGATGAGGCCGTCAAGCTGAGCGCCACCATTGTAGCACTAAACGTGTTTGCAAGTGTGACCCTCTTTCATGAGACTTTGCCTTCAGCTTAACATCAGGCGAGGCGAAGTCAAATCGACGTACCATAAATAACAATAAAAAAACTTTTCCTCGCCTAATGGTGAGTTAAAGGTGAACTCTTAAGTAAGAGCACCTATATTAAACACACCAACAATGATACAACACTGTAGTATTAAATTTGACCCCGGGCCTGTAGGAAAAACCTGGGGCTGTAGGAAGAAGGAAACATGTGACAGGATTCGAGTTCCGAAGAAGGATTCATTCTTTCCAATCTAAATCAACTGCCAGAATACCATCATCATTCTCTGAGCCTATGTCTATGTCTACGTCGGCCTAATCCCAACTCAGTTGGGAACGGCTTCCTAGTCTAGCTAAGATACGGCTGAACTTCATTATTTTTCATGAAGCGACTGCCATTGGACCTCCACAACCAAATTAGTGATATTGAAGATTTTGTAGTTAGGGTAATAGCACTTTTGAAGGCTCCAATCACCCGTTATGACTGCCAGAAGATGTTCGTAGAGCAACCGGGACCGACGGCTTAACGTGCTTTCCGAGTGTACTAAACATCCACATTTCGCCAACTACTGCCGCCAATCGGGCACTTTGTAAAAAATGCGTATGCCGAAAATAAATGCCTAAAACAAATAAATTTGGACACATTTTTTGACCCGCTTCCTTGTTATGCAGTGGAAATTGCAACTAAATTGATTACGTCCTTAGTCGCACAAGCACTACCAATTAATGTCTTGGGGAGTTTCTAAGTAAATTCGGAGTTCTTTTTGCTGGCTCTTCCTCTATGATTTCATTTGACGAACACAAAGGAGTAAAAATAATATATGAAGTAGGTACCTAACGCAGAGACAGTTGCGATAACTTTTTCAAAGTAGTTATGGTACCACTTTCAGCGGGAGTCCCCGGAGAGTCCTATCGTGAGTTGATGTGTCAATTGAGATATTGTGAGTTAAGTAAACTATTGTATTAGATTGGGTGTGGTTAGAGGCTGGTTATCTCTGGAGAATAGATGATTTAGGAGCTGGGTATTACGTATTTCCAGCGGTGAGTAGGGTAGGGTAAGTTTTGTGTTGCACTTATAGCACAAAGACTCTTTCAACCTTCTCCCCTCCCCCTTCCCTCTACCCCCTTCCCTCTATATGAGCGGCAGCAAGAATGTGACGCCCCTGGTGGTACAAACGTCCATAGGCCGAGAATCTATCTATCCATCTATAAAATTGACCTAACTGAATCATGCTCGTAAAACTACATCCACCGGAACACTCGAGAGATGGCGTTGCCGTTGTCACGGTACTTTACCTTTATGTTTACACGCCATCCCCTCGATCGGCCTTCACTTGGATGAAACGGCCATAGAACTTGAATATTAGTTTACTTACTTTAACTCTGAAAAGTCTAGAGATTTCTGAAGAGTCTATTTGACAATTCATCATATCATCTTTGCTAAGAAGTTATACTTATTAACATTTCTAAATACAAATCATATTTTTTTATATATAGAATATTTGCAAACGAAATTACTAATATTCCCTCTAAGCTAAGCTCAATGGTTCGAATAGGAGTGGTTCATATCGGTAGTGTAATGGCCATGATTAGAATCCGGTATCTAGGTATGAATCGTAAAGCTGATTGCTTAGCCACTAAGCACTAAGCATGTACTACGGCAGAGATGTTATATTAATTCACCAATCATAGATAATATCTATATAAATCGTTTCTTTGGCAACTTGGGGTTAAAATTATATTTCAGTCTCTCGCAAAAGTCAAATCCCGAAAAAGATTAGGCGAAGTGCAAAGACTGATAGCGTTGATAATACTTTCGACCCAGAGTAGGCAGATACATTTTGTATCTAGTATGTCTAATAGAATCTCTCGTGCAAGTCCGCAAGTTTTATGATTTTTAGAGTTCCTTAACTAAAAGGTAAAAATTGAAAGCGCATCGACCAAAGCCTTACGGCCGTCTTGGACCATAAGTTGCCGAGCGTAAGGTAGCTTTTGGCATATCACTCATGTCCTGACTGACCCAGGGCCAGCGTAGACCCTCTAGGGAATGCTAAGACTTTAAAGTCGGTCTGTACTTATGTCTGTCATCATCCCATCATAAACCGCGATAATTAGATTAAACCGTAGAAATGATATTTCTATTGTTGCTATAATAAGAAATCTTACTCAGAACATTAAAATGGTATTGTAATTATAAAGTTAATGTAGGATTTCGTACTTATAGCGGTTTTTTTGTCTGGAGAGGCAAAGGCGCGAGTGTATACATGTATTCAGTTTTACGAGTGGATTTTATACCGGGTTCCGATTGGTTCGGAACTTTTACGACGCTCTTGAACACAAGATAATATATTATTCTTCCGCGACTAGGAACCTAATTATATAAATGTATTATATTCTTTCGTGCCAGATACATCCATTTATTAAAATACTAGCTAGGCCCGCCTAAGACTTCGTCCCCATGGACTCTGTGCTCGAATCCTAATTCTTTTATAAGATTATTTTTCTAAATAAAAGACTTAACTACCTACTTTCCTATAATAAACTTTTTTATATACATATTTTTATGCTTAGCGAAAGGCAAATCTCAGGAAAGAGCATCACAATTACAAACACCTGCCAAATTACAATGGTGGTCCTCAATTTGGCGGCCACCTCAACCTCAGATGCTATTACACGCCACGCTGAAAAGAACCGAGACTGCAATTGTAACCTGGGACCTCCCGATCGTAAGGCCGATTCTATAACTACTAAGCTACTGTCGCTTCTAAACTACTGACATAACAACATAAACTCACGCCTTTATCCCCGAAGGGGTAGGCAGGGGTGCTAGCACCCTCATTTCGCCAGTTTATGTTCAGGTCCCAATGTAATAGGTGGCGAGCCTATTGCCATTAACCAGGCACTTATAAACCTGCGATAAATACACACATAACCTTTAAAAGCATCGAAAAGTCATTGGTGTGTGCCATGGTAAACACTGGGATCGAACTCGAGACCTTGTCTCAGCAGTCCATTGCCCATACCACTAGGCTACCGCCAAAGTACTGACGATTTACTACTATTTACAACTGAAAAAACAATTAGTACGTTGACTATTCGTCGTATGATTGCCGGTAGATGGCTCCCACCATCGCGGCATCACCTCAAAGATGGTTGTGTAGGAGAATTTCGAATGTTTCAGAGCGTTCCCCCTGTAAGGAAATCATCGCAAGTTCCAATCGCGCCGATGGATGCATTATTTTTTTCCTATCTAAATTTGGTTTCTAAAGTAAATTGAGATACCAATAGTATACAGAATGATGATGACAAAAAAATGCTTCTCAAACGATTGTAATATCAATTTTTAGACCTCGTACGTATTCAGAACGCCGACGGATAAAACGGAAGCCGTCCGAAGTTTCGGATCGATGATCTGCAATTTAAATAATGACCTGTCAAGTTTTTGTTGGAAAGTTTCCATTGCTGCGATTATTACCGACGTTACTGAAATGGGGTGTAATAGCATCTTGCAATACTCTTAAAGGTTTAACAGATTTGCTAACAGCTCGTTTCACTTTGCTTCAGCTGTGAATAATCTATGGTTTTTCTGAACGACCACAATATGGGGTTCTTCAAGAAGGATATCAGAAGGTTCTTATAGTCAGCAGAGCGGCATCATAAGCATAATTTTCGTTTCGAATAGTTCAGTAACTTTTGGTGCCCACGGTACATAATAGGTATATAGATGAAGATGTTATTGATAGGATGAAATAAACTGTAAACTTATATTTTTCGATCATATCATTAAATTGCGCGGTAGCCTAGTGGTATAGGTAATGGACTGCTGAGACGAGGTCTCGGGTTCGATCCCAGGTTTAACCCTGGTAAAGTCCAATGACTTTTCGATGCTTTTCGAAGTTCTGTGTGTATTTATCGCTGGTTTATAAGTGCCCGGTTAGTCGTAATAGGCTCACCACCTACGGACCTGACTGACTGACTGACTCCGCTACTGAATGTCGAAGTTTAAAATGTCGACGTATGTTAGTTCTAAAGTACAGGATCTCGATGTACGCCAGTTCGAAAGTTCACTGCAGCGAAGTATGCAAGGCCGACGTATCGTCAGTTCGAAAGCATACGAGTTCGATGTACGCCAGTTCTAAAGTTTACTGCAGCGAAGTATGAAATGCCTCCCTACTGTTAGTAGTACTCCTACAACATTATAATTAGCAAGTTTGTGTAAAAATAAATGTACTTCATTTCTCATAAAGGGACAAACACGGATATTAGTAATTGTTTGTACCTATTATTATGATAAATATATCTCATCTTCATTTAAAGATATATATATATTTAATTTATGAACGTGTTTTATTTATTACCTATTACAATCGTTCCAATAGCGATAGTGTCGATATCGAACTTGGTGCGAATACTCCTATTGGACTCGTATGCTTTCAAACTAACAGTAGGGAGGCATTTCATACTTCGCTGCAGTGAACTTTAGAACTGGCGTACATCGAACTCGTATGCATTCGAACTAACGATACGTCGGCCTTGCATACTTCGATGCAGTGAACTTTCGAACTGGCGTACATCGAGATCCTGTACTTTAGAACTAACATACGTCGACATTTTAAACTTCGACATTCAGTAGCGGAGTCTGACTGACAGACCACATTAGGACCTAAAAAAAACTGGTAAAATGTGGATATAGGCGTGACTTTTTGTTATGTCATGTTAATTTTATTGAAATGAAATCAAAAAGATAATTAAAATCTATTTTTGTAAACATTATCTATTTCTAATGTGTAAATTATGTGAATTTTAAGACCGATAAATTGTTCAAGGACTATAAATGAAAATTGCCCGTGACTTTAGAAAAATCAACATACACGTTCTGCTTTTTTGTTTCTGACTATTTGAATAATTAATTTAGTTTATTTTATTTATTTATTTCTCAATCAAATGTACGAGTATTTACTTACAATTTTTGGTATAACAGAATGCTATATTATGTTTTAAGCAATGCCTTAAAACCACAATGATTTGTAGTGGATGCTGTAACTGAATAATAAATGTAGATCGATAAAGTTTGATAATAATCTGGATAGAAGGACCTCAACCTCATACCAAAGAATAACAATATTCTTTCGTCTGAAACCTCAACTTGTTTTAGTAATAATATCTCGCACTGTTTGTGGCAGATCGTTTATACAAAGTGTTAGGAAAAGATTCCCGAAGCCAACGGCCCCTGGTATTACTCCTGGTACACTAAATATTGCCATAAAAAATTACGAACAGCCTCTTTAGTTGCTTTTTCACACTCCGCTTAATGGACTCGGAACTATAGGAAGAAGGAAACACGTGAACTGGTAAGGAGTTTCAAGACTTAATGGTGCGGCAGAGGTAAGACTCACTGAACCGCTTGGTTCTTGATAGAATATTCTGCAACGTATGTGGGTGACATATAAACCCTGCACGTGACGTTCTGTGTAGGAAAGGAGAGGGTGGGACTAATTGGAAGGGTTTTCCTTCTCTTGTGGAAAACGTAGACGATACGTTTTCCGTAAGTCGCCTCTTAAGACACACTTCTGTAGAGACGGGGTTAACAGCATTTTTTCTCAAAGAAATAAGATTTTAAATGTCTCCAATGTAGGCACAACCACTATCTATATATATAAAAATAAATAGCAAAATATGTTGGTAAGCGCATAACTCGAAGACAGCTGGACCAATTCGAGTAATTCTTTTTTTAATTTGTTTCTTGAACTCTACGGAAGGAAGCAACGGGAACGGGATCAGAAGTCCAAGCAGCGGGAACGGGATCAGAAGTCTACGCGGGCGAAGCCGCTGACAACAGCTAGTACAATTATATAATAGTATGTTTATAACTAAAATACACATTTCAATTCGCACACCAAACATTACACATAAGTAGTTAGCATCACATATGTTTAAGTTCGGTGTTTAGTACCCGAAATGGAATATTTACGTTGTTTCCAGTTTCAATTTGCACACCAAATATTATACTAGTTAGCGGTTTAAATGTGTTTATATTGTGAAGAAACTTCAATCCCGGTTAGGCTTCATAGTAATAGAATATAACTACGTACTTCATCAAGCAAAATCATCAAAAAAAATTTTATTTAAGTTACATAATATACTTCGATCTAATTGAAGACTATGAATTTGTGCCGTTTGGAGTCGAAACGTTGCTTGGGGTGATGGGGTCCGAAAATTACGATAATTCCTGTGCCGCCTGAGCAGGACTTTGATACTACTTGTTGTTAACCATTGTCAAACCACTGTGATACGAAAATTCAATGCCAGTTTCTATAATCTCAGAGGCGCGGACGTGACAATTGTCAAAAATGATTCAGATCCGGGAGACCAACCACCTCTCAAGTTCTTGGCCAAGGAAGAAAATATTTTGTAGGCCAAAGAATAAACAATACTTAACAAATTAATTCAGAGGCTCTCCTTACTTTGCATACCTAATTGCGAATGTTTATACTATAACATGGGGAAACTTGAAGAATGTGTGAATGAAAAAGTAATTCTAAAAGACTTAGGTACCGCATCAATATTGTTTATTGTTACCATACTAAATATTTGACCAACTATTTACTAAATAACTAAAGGTTCGAAAAAAGGAAAATTAATTATTATTTTTTAAATTTATAGTTTTTATTTCAGTAGTAGCATTTATCAATTTGTGATTTTTAGGACAAACTAAATTAACTCTCATGCTGTTCTTTTCGGCAGGCAGGCTTATGTCAGTTTTAGACGGCATCGGCGGCACTGTGTTTTTGAGTTTTACTATTTTAATCACTGGATTGGAGCGGCGTGAGTCCAGTTTTTTGTAAAACTTTAGAAAATACGGGAGATATCGTCGCTTCTCGGGAGGTTGGGACGGTCAACACTCACCGGAGTCTCTCGGGCAATCCGGGAGGGTTAGCAACCCTAGCTACAGTTGTGCAGCCTACCCTGTAGAAACCTTATAATGCCCTTCTTGAAGAACTCCATATTTTTAGTCGTGTGGAAAAACCACAGCAGGAAGTTCATTCTACAGCTCGAGTGTGCCCGAGATGAAGAATTAAAAATCTTTACATTTTAGGTAAAAAAAAAATTAAAAATTAATATTCGAAATTACTAATACTTATTCCCTATTCCTACAACAACCTACTGAGCTCAATGGCTTGTGTTAGAAGCGAGTTATACGAACAGTACCAAATCTCAAACCGTATGTAGGCGTATCAAGTTCGTTTGATTCTGGCCCATAGGAGTTCATCCCCTATCATTTACAATCGACAATATTGTAAACAACTAAATCAATATCTAGAACCCACGCGCTCTGTAGGCGGCTTCCTCTTATAGCAAAATATCTGACAAAGTTTTGAAGTAAGTACCTCTTGTTTTACCATTAACTTCTAACATCCCCTTTTAGACAATCATGGGTCAACCACCCGTATCGTGATTACACCTACGAATCATTAATTTATACAGAACTCAATTCTTTGTAGCGGTTAATAAATGGGACGCCAAAATTATGTGTCGAAAATCAAAAATCATGTATTCTGTATAGACCAGTAAACGGCACTTACAAAACGTCAATATTAACAACATTTTATAGATCAATGAGCAAAGGACCACCGGTTCGAAACGCGGCCCCGACCTGAGAAGACTCCGCCAAGAAACTCAGCGTGCTTTTCTTTTTTCTGGGGTATTTTTTCTAACATAAGAGTAGACTTAGGGTATATAATACATTTAGCAAGTTATAGCGTTCCTTTCTAAGTATGAACTGTAAGCACAAGTATAAACAGTACCTACCGAAGATTCTGGACAAACTGAATCAGTAGCAAAATAATACCTACGAGTAGCAATAGGTGGCAGATAAACACGCGGCCCATCTGATGCAAAGTGGTTACCGTGACCTATGGACGTTTGCAACACGAGGGGTTACATTCGTGCTGCTACCCGACCATACCTATAGAGAAAAGGAAAAGTTAAGAGTCTCTGATTGATATTGATAACACACTTGTACTAACTTGTCCACTGTATTTATTTTTATATCTAAACGGTTTCCCCTTGCGGTTAGGTACAAAAATGAATACAGTGGACAAGTACAAGTGTTCCATCAATATCAATCATATATAACAATAAGTTCCACCAAGTGTCATCAATCAACAGTATAAAATAATCTTAAGAGTCTCTGTGCTGTCAGAACGAAGGGTTTCTCGGTCTTCCCACTGACAACACAAAACCTCTCCACTAAGCTCTGGGTACCCTACTCACCACCGGAAACACAACACAACGCTAAGCCACGAAGCTTCGTCTGAACCATTCAAAATTCTCATACCTTTGCTGCTGGTTTTCCTATACGAATTATATAGCCTTCGCATGTTCTAAACCTGTTACCTTTCGGTTCTTATTTCTATATTCCGAAAATTTAGCTTGCTGGTAGAAACTACCCATCGAACATAAGGCTCTTCCATGACTGTGTAAAAGTAGGTACTTAGTAATAATTCGTATGGGAAAACCAGCCAAGTCAGCCCTTAGACTACATATTTGGATTTTGCATAGAACTTGGCACTCAATCTCTGATCTCCATTCTTTTAGCGGCGAAGCCCACAGCAGAGAATAAATTTTGTATTGAACTTGGCTCTCCTTTTTTTACATTTATGTTTTGGTGGGATATCATTACTTTTTGTAGGTAAGTACATATCCTCGTAACGCCGTGAGTCCTTTTAAAAGGACAATTCAAAACTAAAAGTTGACTTGATAAGTATAAAACAATTGCATTGCCAAGCCCACAGCAAAGAATAATTTTTGTATTGAACTTGGCTCTCCTTTTTTACATTTATGTTTTTGGTGGGATAATAGATTACAATATCTAATGCCGCCGTTCCAACCCGCCGGGCAAACCTGGCGAGCAGGCGGGTATGGTATGTAGAGGCCTTAATGATGCATTAATATTTTTTGTAATAAATCAATAAAATTAAAAGTAGACTTTATAAATATAAAACAATTGAATGAGTTACTGTATTTTCTTACGTTTACGGGGTATAATTTCCTTCTCAGTGTTATTTCCTATATTTTCTTGTACCTTTGAAATATTTGAGTGAATTGCCCATCTTCCTTCGGGAGGCATTGGAATAATTTGGTGTAAGGTGAGAGTGTCACCCACCCGTAATTCTATTGTACGACTCATTGTACAATACCTATACCTACCTACGTAATAAAAAGATAAAATTATTTGCTACTATCAACAAGTTCTCAAACTCTTAAGTTAAGTAGTTATATACACCTACTTACTTTTAACTATACTTAACTTACCTATTTACTTAAAAATACAATTGCTTAAAAAAATTAAAATAAACTATTGCCTATACTATAATACTATACGTACGTACCTACTTAATAAAGAAATTGTAATAATAATATTACTACAATTATATATTTACTTTATTACTACAAACTTCACTAAAGGAAACTTAAGGAAAAATTTCGCAGCCTAAATCGCAACCTTATAGGTCAGATATTGAGAGACAACCGGACAGCAAGACGGCGCTCGCGCTTATGAGCGCGGCTGCCGCTCGTTCGGCGACCACGTTTCGATTCGGGTGTCACAGCGCATGCGCGAACCCCGGTTTGCGCATGCGCTGTGACGCTCCGGCGTCACTTGACGAGCGCGCGTCGTGTAATATACCGAAAATCTAAATAAATGCATATTATTTTATCATTTTTTATGAGTAGGTAATGATTTTACACTATTGATGTGATTTTACACTATTGATGTGCGCTAAATATAAAAATAATAATATTAATCCCAGTTAATAACGTAGGTACCTACCCTATAAGTAATATTAGGTATTTATATTTAGCGTTCATAATCACTACATAGTATAAAATAAAGTCGCGTTTTCTGTCCCTATTTTTCTTGTTCCTTTGTATGCTTAAAACTTTAGAACTACGCAACGGATTTTGATGCGGTTTGTTTCAATAGATAGAATGGTTAAAGAGGAAGGTTTATATGTATATAACATCATGCTACGAATAACAGGTGCGGATAACCCGAAAACGGGGTGACGCAGACGAAGTCGCGCGGGTCAGCTAGTAGGATCTAATTATCTAAAATTGCCAGTTTTTTTGTTTATTTCCTTGTATTCATGTAATTACCTATCTGCATACCAAATTTTAACTCTCTAGGTCATCTGGAAGTGGGTTACAGTTTTGGTCTCCTTTAAGTAATATTAGGTATTTATGTTAAGCGTTCATAATGGAATCTAATTATTTAAAAATTGCCAGTTTTTTATTTATTCTTTTGTATTCATCTAATTACCTAGCTGCATACCTAATTTTAACTCTCCAGGTCATCTGGAACTGGGTTAGAGTTTTGGTCTCCTTAAGTAATATTAGGTATTTATGTTAAGCGTTCATAATAGAATCTAATTATTTAAAAATTGCCAGTTTTTTATTTTTTCCTTTGTATTCATCTAATTACCTATCTGTATACCAAATTTTAACTCTCTAGGTCATCTGGAACTGGGTTAGAGTTTTGGTCTCCTTTAAGTAATATTAGGGAAATTTATGTTAAGCGTTCATAATAGCAACTAATTATTTAAAAATTGCCAGTTTTTGATTTTTTCCTTTCTATTCATCTAATTACCTATCTGCATGCCAAATTTTAACTCTCTAGGTCATCTGGAACTGGGATATAGTTTTGGTCTATAGGTCAGTCAGTGATAAAAATGAGGAATTTTGGACATTAATATTTAAATAACCGTTTGAGATAAGTTTATGAAAATTAGAACACATGTGTATCTCGCAAGTCTCAATATATGAGCCAAATTTGATACGTTTATGTTAAATAGTTTTTGATTTATGAGGGGGTCAAAAGTGGCTCCAAATGGTTCGTGTAATATTACACACGGTGCGGCTCGCCAGTTCTGTTTCTAGAACTTGGCTTGACACGCTCCCGCGTGTCTAGATTTCTACAACAAAATTTAACTTGTCAGTTTTTAAGTATTTCGTCGAAATCAACTTCACGAAAACAGAATAATATTTGCTTAAAACAAAATTATAAGTCTAACGACTACTCAATCTATATTTCAAAAGTTATTGAATACCAACTAACTCCCTGACGAAGCGAGAACATTGTTAAGAACTTTCTTTGCTTTAATGTTAATAAGTTGTGGTTTTTTTGCTTCCGATAAGTTGAAGTTTTTAATTAAAACTTGGTAGATATGTAAATTTCCCGGTTCGATCCCAGGTTTTACCATGGCACACTCCAATGACTTTTCGATGCTTTTCGAAGTTATGTGTGTAGTTATCGCAGGTTCATAAGTGTCCGGTTAACGGACCTATTACATTGGGACCTAAACATAAACTGCCGATATGTGGGTGCTAGCACCTCTGCCTGCCCCTTCGGGGATATAGGCGTGAGTTTATGTTATGTTATGAGATAATATAAATTTGTGACGGCCATTTTAAATCCATAGCTTAAGTATATTTTCTTTACCAATATTGTTAAATCCGCTGTGCCAGCAATAATAGAAAAGGTGACCATTTTTGTTGTACGAAATCTCAGTTTTTTCAGCGTCTGTGACGTAGCAGTTAGCGGTAGAACGTTCGAATGCTACGCAATGCGGCGCGTTTGATTCCCACTCTATGCAAATATTTGTATACATCATGAATATTATGTGTATTCCCATTAGCCTGAATGTTTAATAATGTAGGTAATTACCTATGTACTGACAATTTTTTTCACGCCCCGCTTGAAGGACCCGAGACTAAGATTCCAGGACTTAATGGCGCGACATACTTAGGGCTCTCCCGATGTGCACTATTCTTTCCGATCCTAAGTCCTCCGTATGCAGTTAGTTGGCCGCAGCCACCGACATCAGTGTCCCAATTCTACTAAGTGTCCACCATTGTCAAAGCATTGAGATTACAAAAATGCCTTGGAATGTTTTGTGTTTATGAATTTCTAGAATATTTCAACGATTCTATTTATTTTTTATTTATATTTCCTTTAAATTTAGATGAGAAAAGCATACGTTCAAGATGTAATATAAACCTAACCTGTAATATAAATTCAAACTTAATTCAAGCTTGCATATTATACAATTGACGAAAAGTTCATTATGCTATGCTTTGGGAATCTCTCAGATACCCTAACAGTCCGCGGCGACGCAAATCTAAAGAGCAGGGATATGGCCACTTACCCAATGCAGCTTCGTCTTCTGATCTGGAGCAATATATTGACACTAACAATTGGTGTAATGCACCCTTCTTCCACGACGAGGATCCGGGGTTCCTAGTTGGTCACAGCATCCGTATTCCTCTTGTAGGTAAGAAGAATTATTCCAGTAGAGAGCACACACGAAAATAATAAGGGGGTCTAGCGCATCGAAAATTGCGCTCCCGCGCGTAACCACTTCGTACCATAGCCTTTTCCCGAATGCACCAAGACTGCGACGCGTTCAAATACCCGCAACTTAGAAATTATTACTGAACCTATTTCGTATATCAAATTTATGTATACCTATGTGAGGATTTCGTAAGTATTAGTAGTGTGTATTATAAGTATGTATTATATTATTGCGTCCTAATTACAGTAATATCACTGTACCCAACATGTAGTTCATTCTTCAACCTGCACCTACCTTACGTATCTTTGCATCACCCTAAGGTTGATTGACAGATTATGCATTTGGCTGTGTTTATTGTTTAAAAATAAAAAAATAATGAATACAAAATTTCGTAAAAAAATGTCGCGCAAATGCAAATGCGCAAATGTCGCAAAAAAAATTTAAGTCTATAACAAACATTTTACCTTTTAGCACAATAAAAAGATTTTAAAATGTAATACGAGCTATCTACCTCATCATTTCAGCCATAGGACGTCCACTACTGAACATAGGCCTAGCTCATCGACCCCTATACGAACGGTTAGAGGCGGTCTGCATCCAATGGGTTACCGCGACTTTGTCTATGTCGTACAATATCGTATCGTACTATATTTTACCTATGCATTAGATATAATTATTTACTGATTTTATTAGTCTGGATAGTAAAACCGTAGTTCATTGGTCTTTTGAATTTAAAAAAGCAAAAGCTATCGGAACAAAGCCTGGATTTTAAGAATGAAATCGCAAGGAATCGTTTTACTGTCTCTAGGAGACACATAAAATTTTTAGTGTGTTGTAAATCTCTTAACATCAAATAACTTTTAGTGATATGTGTATAGTAGGTACCAGTAAGCAATTTATTTTATGTTATCTTCTAAGAATGTTATTAATAAATAAATAAATATTAGGTACTTAATCATCACTATATAACAAGAAAACAAAGTCTCTCTCTTTTTTTTAAATATATTTTATATATTTACTGTCATAAATTTTATATAGCGCCATCTAGGAAATTGAACTCAAACTTCTTCGATACTTTTATTTTTATGGCACGTCAATTTGACTTCACCTCGCCTGATGTTAAGCTGAAGGCAAAGTCTCATGAAAGAGGGTCACCATTGCAAACACGTTCAGTGCTACAATGGCTATTGCGTACACTGACTATGATCAGTCAAAAGAAAACCTAATTACGTTTTCGTGGCGTTTGTAGTTTAAATACATTTTCAATTTGATTTCATGTCATTTTCATTTTGCAAGTTTTTTTATTAAAGGCACGTCAATTTGATTTCACCTCGCTTGATGGTAAGCTGAAGGGAAAGTCTCAGGAAATATGGTCAACATTACAAACACGTAGGGTCGGGTGTCTCACAATGAACCAGGCAGCTACATTTAACCACGTACTTATTTCGGAAATATGACGTTGCCGATCTGGGCTAATAGGGGTAAAAGAGAGGTATTTACCTTCCCCTTCTGCCCACTAGTTTGACTGGCGATAGTGTGCGAAGAGTTTGTGTGAGAAACATTTTTACGAAAATTGCTCAAAAAGTATTTTTTTTCTGCAAGTTTGTTTCTTTTTTCACGTTTTTGCTGTAAATGATATTGGTTTTTTTATATAAACCCTGTTTTACATAATAACCCAACACATAAATGCATCATAATTCGTTACACTGCGAGATTGTTTTCCCGGCAAAATTTTGAGGTCAGTTAATAAAACGGGGCCTGTCCTACAATGAGCCACTTTTGGGTGGTACACATTGAACCATGGTTCACTGTTACCCCAGTTCACTCTAGATGTTAAATTGGACTAAGATTGCAATTATTTTATTCAAATTTAGATACGAAAAAAATTAACGCTTCACCGGGATTCGAACCCGCGATCTTTCCCTTACAATCTTGCCCCTTCCCCCTGTAAGGGAAAGATCGCGGGTTCGAATCCCGTCGAATCATTAATTTTTTCCTATCTAAATTTGATTTGAACCGTCAGCATACTAATTGATTTCAAAATTTTCTGCACATAATTATTTTGATTCGTTATAGGATTCAATACAAATTAGTCTAAATATATAATATAGCTAATAAGGTGGTTCAATGTGGAAAATACCCTGGTTAAATGAGTACATCCCGATGGATACATTGAACCAAATCTCGTTTTCCATAAATTGTTTCTTTACTCTGAAACCAAATGGAATTTAAACAATAAGTGATTGTATAATTGTAGCTAGATAAATTTACTAACAATACACAAAAAATTCAAAGCATTCATCGAAAAATGAGCACGCTACAAGACTTTGAAATTTACCCGGTTCAATGTGAGACACCCTACCCTATAGTATTACAGTGGTGGAACTCAGCTTGACAGCCTCATCAGATGCTTTTTCACGCCCCGCTTATAGGACCCGGGACTGTAGGAAGAAGGAAACACCTGCGCCGGTAAGGAATACCAGGATTAATGGTGCAGTAGAGAAAAGACTCACCGAACCGCTTGGTTCTTGATGGAATAATCTGTACCGTATGCGAGTGATATCTAGGCCCTGCACGTGTTGTCCTGTGTAGGAAGGTACTACATGTCATACTGAAGTCCTGCATCGCGCAATTAACCTTCATACACAACAAGACTGGGGATGAGTTAGAGGAATTTTTCTTCATAACATGCACAAGCATAATAATCCCGCCTTTAACTTTGGGCTTCTTCAACTATAGACTGTCATTAAAACTTGCATACAAGTGGTGCTTTTGCGTTATTCATAAATCCAAGGCCTTCAGCTCGAAGCTCGGTGTTTATGTGTGACAGACTAACGTCTGTCTGACCTCCAGTAGGTACCTATCCATTGGCGATATCAAAGTGTTGCAGTTATACCACTTGATGGACTCTTTAACTTCAGCAGTAGGTACAGCACTTTCATAGCTTCAACTACCCGTAAACCTGCTGAGTACCATTAACCTACTCTTCGAGCACGGACATACCTCCTAGACCAATGAAAATAGACATTATTCATAGTTATTTAAAGGCGTTGTAAGTAAGCAACGTTTAGATATAATTTATGTTCCAGTGGTGACAGTGGTGGTGACGTCACGGGCAAATCCATGACGTAGGTAAGCGGTAAGACTTTGACTCATTCATCAAAGCGAACGGAAGTTCGCACATGTACCTATGTATGTAATGGAAGTTAGTACCTACATGTTTTATATCACTTCGACTTGTATTTCGAGCTGAAGGGATTATCGTTTGATGTATGTATAATAATGATCGCCCTGAACCCCGATTATATTGTCAACCATTGTCAAGCCAAGCCAAGCAAGCATTGTAATTGTGGATTTGGGTAGATAATTAATTAAATGTACCTACTTACATCTTGTAAAGTTATTGAAACCATGTAATGAACTCTTCTTCTTTTAATTTAGGATTTTAATAGCATATAAATCATCGTTTATCATTATTTCAGCCGCAAGACGTCCACTGTTGAACATAGGCCTCCCCCATCGACCTCCAATCCGACCGGTTGGAGGCGGTCTGCATCCAATGGGTACCGCGACTTTGACTATGTCGTCCGTCCATCTCGCAGGAGGCCGTCGCACGCTTCGTCTACCGGTACGCGGTCTCCATTCGAGAACCTTTCGGCTCCAACGGCCAGCTGTTCTTCTTGCTACGAATATCAATTACGAATAGCATATCAATAACGTCAAAAATTTTGTGACATTTTTTGTAATATCAGTAGTTTGATTATGTTTAACAATTACCTGATTAACCGGGGTTGGCCAATGTTCTCTTCCAGCAAATCCCGGGAGTGCACTCCGGAATTCCAATGTAAGGAGAGGCGAAGTCTTGTATACCTACTTACTTGAAACTGGAATTTTTTAATGTAACTACGAAGGAATAGGTACACTAAAATATACCTACGCAATAGATACACATATTCATACAAACATACATAATACACACATACCTACTAAATAAATACTAATAACATAGGTATGCTTCTTGTTTAAAATTCCAAGTCACTTAGCCATCTCAGTAAAACAAGAATAAATCATTTAGGTATCCAAAATTTATTCGAGATATCTCACGAACGGACGACAAGGAAAATGAAATCTGGAATGTAATAAATGACGTCATCGCAGAGCGCTGGGATGACATCTCTTTCAGGAATACGTTTTGCTAAAATTATGTTAATATGTGTCTGAATATGAGATTCGCGTTGTAGGTAGATACGTAATGCTTTGTTGAGATAGCTAGGTAGATAATTCATATCCTTGGATGGAATTGAATGTTTTATTTTTTACCTAGGTGAGAAACAAGCACACGGCTCAGCTTATGGAAAGCAGCTACAGTGGCCTATAGACGTTTGTAACACCAGGGGCGTTACACTCGTAGTACCCTATAGAAACGTTCTAATGTCCTTCGTGAAAAGGGTTTCAGTGTCGCCAGCGCAGAAGAGATATTGGTATTCCCACTGACACCACAAAAACTCTCCGTTAAACTCTGGCTACTGTACTTTCCGCCGGGAACACAACACAAGGTTATTATCATTCTCGGTCGTCATGTCGTAAACATCTATGGCAGCTGTTACAGGTAGTTAGGAACCTTAAAAAACCCTAAACTGGTCTAACTGACAAGCTAATGGTCAGTGACAGTCGCTTCACGGAAAATATTGAAGTTCATTTGCGCTGCAGTTAGACTGGAATATCTACTTTTTTTTTTTTAAATTTTACACTGATGTTAAGGCCTCAGATGCGACCGGGATTAGTTGCACAGATGATAATGAGTCATGAGTCAGTCCCAAGCGACTAAAATATCAAGTTCTTCAAGGAACAACGCGAGTGTGACGTCTTTTCTGTTGCATACGTCCATAGGCCACTGTAGGTAATCGCTTTCCCATCAGGTTAAACAGTTTAAAAAACAGAACTTACAATACGTGAAAACAACAAATATTAAAGATTAGTTTAGCAAATGGACCACAGTTTTAAAATGTGACCCCGGAAAAGACTCCGGCAAGAAACTTAGCGCGATTTTCCGCAGGCCGTGTGCTTGTCTTTCCCCAGAAGCATAAAAAAATACTAATACGTGTGTCTACTTCATGTGTCGCGTTCGCTCGAGCCTACCAGTAATAACTCCATGTAATTAGATGCCGTAAACCTTTAACTTTACGAGGGCGTAGCGGATCACACAGTCACGAGTCGTCGTAAAGACACAATTGTTCCACTTTATGACTTCTGTAATTACTGAAGCTTTTCCGTTCGTTTTCGCTCCCTCATACGACGGTGTTTTGAATCAGTGAGAAGATCTTGAGTCGTATTAAGTCACAGATCATTCTGTGTATTAAGTGTAAGTATAAGAACATTTTTCGCCTAAAGTATACCTACTTATCTTGGAAACAAGGAAAATTCCCAATGCACTTTTATAATACACATTTTTGGGTGTCTTTTGAGAGGATAGCATGGGTGACGGCGTTATCAAATAGCCTATCGAAGTTCACTGCTGGACATAGGCCTCTCCCAATGTGCATCATTACTCCCGATCGTCTGTCTTTCACATACTGTCATATTAATTTTTGCACTGAGCGGGAATCGAACCCACGCCTGCTTAGCAGTCACGTTCACTACCGCCACGCCACGGAGGTCGTCGCTACACTGTATTACTTTTGGCGATAGCTAGTTCTATACGTTTCGTCTATCTTATTATTTTAGTCTGAGGGTTCGATATACAATTTAATACCCTTTAAAGTTTAACTAGCGTTATTCGCTCTCCATCGTGTTAGTAAAGCTAAATGAAAATAATTTTATCAAAATACAGCAACTCGCATTATGGCGCCATTAGTGTTTCTGTAGCGATGTTTTTTTATGAAATTATCGTTTCATTTGGGTTTACCGATGCGATGGCGAGTAAATAATGCTAATTAACGGTACCTACCTATAAAAAACTACCTAATCGTAATTTTTTTAATGCCAGTACCTAGATTACTAGCATTGTACTCCTGAAACAGTTTGGAATAGAGATAATACTCGTACCATAGGAGCTGAATGTTTTGGCAACTTAACAAAATAAAATAGCTACCATTAGTCTAGTAGGTATATAATTATAATACCTATAAACATTGACGTCACTGCAATTTCTGCTCCTGTCAAAGTTGATAACGGTTTATAAAAAAAACGTTTCACGGTTCGTATATTGTCTATGAATACCTAGGTATTTCATATTACGATTTTGTAAAAAGATACTGTTGCCACAGGCACACATCCTTAAGTTGGGACTAGAGTTGAATTTGAATGCTCATCAGAAGTCAACCAATTTATTTTATAATAATTTTATTAAAAAAGAAAAACATTGACATACATAATTACAATTATTTAATAATAGTTACATTAAATTTTACAATATATTCTATATCTTAAGGTAAACATTAGTTCGAAGGGTTTTAAAAATTTTGTAGATATTTTTATGTTTGTAACATTACCCTAATATAATTTTGAATCTGTGCATTTTATACATACTTACACCTAGCTGCATGTATGTGATAACAATTGATATTTATATTCTATCTAAAGATAAATTCTTTCGCTACTCCTTCATTCAACTACAGGACTAATCTATTTAAATAAAAATGAATTGCGAAATATATTGCTAAGTGCCAATTTCGAAGACGGCTGGACCAATTGGAACACAGAACAATGAAGAACGTATATTTATTACATGAATTCGAGTAATTCTGTTATTATTTATTCCTTGAACTCTAAGGAAGATTTTTATGGAACAGCGGGCACGGGACCAGAGCTCACTGGAGAGGTTTTGTATTATCAGTGGGAAGATCGAAGATCTTTAACTTTCTCACCTCCCCCTTCCCCTTTTCCCTCTTTTCTAAGTGGTCGGCTCGAATGTATCGCCACTGGTGTTGCAAACGTCCATAGATCACGGTAACCACTTTCCATTAGGTGGGCCGCGTGCTTGTCTGCCAAGTGCCACCTCAGTTAAAAATAAAAGCAATAAATCAATGTGTTGAATTTGATGTGATAAGGATATTTTATAGAATATCGCAAAATGTAACTTTAGTTATGTTTAACTTAGCAAACAATTTAGTTATGTTTTTGTTGTAAAAAAAATATATAACCAAAATATGTCGCCGATTCTACTATACAACTTAGTTTGTTCTTGCGTCAATATTGTTAAATAGATCTGTGTAATTAGATAATTCGTTTTCAAATACGCTATATCTCGCGAAATAATTAAATTTAAAGTCCTGCAGTTGAACTTCACTCTCGCCAAACCATTTGCCACCATTATTAAAAAAATAAAAATGCCTTTCACTAAACATACCTATCTATACATTGTGATAATGTCTAACCATACAGTCTATAATTTACAGTTCATATATTTATAATATGTAATATGATTAAGAAACGATACAATCATAGTTTTAATTATAATTAAAACTAAACTTTGAAATCACATGTTTCATCTGCTCCATGGAAAATTACAATGTCGTGAAAAATGCTAGTACTATGGTCTCAAACGTAGTTTTTCAATTGATTATTGACTCCAGCAGCCAATCAGTTGGTACAGGGTTTTATTTCGAGTTTTCATTCTCTCGCATAATAATAAAAAAAATAAAGTATGAACGAAGTTATTATGTACCGGTATAGCGGGGTGAATAGGGATCCACGGGTGAATAGAAATAAAATGGTCTGTTAAATTTCTTCAGTTATTTTCTTTCAAGTGAAACTTTGAACTAGTTCATTGTAATAACAGAATCATCAAATAGTATGGTAATGGGCTTAATTAAAATTTTGTAAAAGATATTAATATTAGTTTTAAAGCCTATGCTCGCTGCTCCGCCCGCGTGGCTGTCGGTTATCGCGACCTAAGCGCCATCTGTGCAACTTAAATTCTATATTACTAATCATAACTCTGTTTCTACTTAACCGATTGCAATCAAACAAACGTAAGATTATAGTTGAACCACACCCCTTCAAACAAAAAGAAACCGCATCGAAATCTGTTCAGTAGTTTTTGCGTTCATCGCGGACAAACTTTTCACAATTATATAATAGTATAGATATTCCATTGACCATTCTATCCCTATCCACCCTTGGATCCCTATTCACTCCGTTTTACGGTACTAGATAAATAAATAATGATTTATAAACAAAGTATCCTACTTACATAATAATTAAATAAATGCTGAACTATACATTAGGTAGGTACTAATCACTATAAAAATAAAAACTATTTAATATTTTAATCTGATTTTATATGCTATATAAAAATATATAATAAACCGAAAATATTAATATTATAATGCAGCAAAATTATATTTGAAAAGACGACCGGACTTTTTGATTACATTTATGATTGCTTCTCCTTTCCTCTGAGTAGTAGCGTGCTGTTATATAGCCTATAGCCTCAGTCAGTAAATGGGCTATCTAACACTGAAATATTTTTTCTAATCGGACCAGTAGTTCCTGAGATTAGCGCGTTCAAACAAACAAACACGCTCTTAGCTTTACAATATAAGTATATACGAAAAACTACATCGATTGATCTCAAATTTCGATACTATTATACAAGTTGTAGCTTCAGAGATGAGAGGTGATTTTTAGAAATGCTAAGAACCATCTCTTGGGTCGGTAGATGGCGTTGCAATCAAAACATACGAGTACAAACTCAGGCGAAACTAACCCAGGTCGATAATTTATAAATTTGCTGCAATAATTTATAAAATCTCAAATTGAATCTTTTATTTATCATTTATGTTCTGTCAAATCGAAACAATTTTTACAAAATCACAGTTAACATTTTACACGTGGCTTGCTTAACTTAGATGTGTAAGTATTCAATTACAATCAATTCAAAAATAAACTAATAATTTCTCCATTACAGACATAGAAAAAAATATTTTTAACTCGTGACTTTTTCACCGATTATTATTTATAGTTTTGTTTCAGCAGACTATGCGTCACCATTCGGACATAATTGAAACAAAGATGTTTTTTTTCTTATTTAGGGCACGTCAAATGACTTCACCCCGTTTGATGGTAAGCTGAATACGGCAATAGGCTGCAATAATGTTTAATATCAAGAGATGAGATAACGATATCAGTTAAACATATCAATACTTTAGGTATCTTCGTGTACTGAAACCGTTATTCGACAAAATTTTAGATAAATTCACACACCTGATAGATAGGTATAGGAATCAGTTTAAGGTTGCTTTTGCGCAAGATGTTGACGACTTTGATGCCGATTATATCTCTATACTCTGTATATTTATTTCATTCACGGAACAAACGGTATTAAAACGGGGGTGAAATCGCGGGGTGAACATATATTAGTGTAGCTACACAAATATTATAAAGCGAAATATTGTTGTTTTTTTTTGTTTGTAACGAATTGACTCCGAAACTACTGGACCGATTTCAATAATTAATTAACATATAAAAAGCTACAATATCTAGGAGTAACATAGGCTATATATCATCACAATCCAAGGGACCACATCCAAGACCAAGCCATAATCATAATTCTCAATAGATTCAGTGCATTTCTATACATTGGCGTTAATATCGCTATTTCCATTGTCATGACAACAAGGAGAAGTACCTAATACAGAGAGGCAACTAGAGAATCGAGTAGAGTCGTACAAAGCGATAAATGACATCCACGCGGGCAGAGCTGCGGGCAACAGCTAGTAATTAATAAGTTAGTGGGTTCACCATTCTAGTGAAAATATCGAAGTTCAGCCGCATCACAATTAGACTGCAAAGCCGACCCCAACTGAGTTGGGAAAAGGTTCAGGGAATGATAATGAAGTGAATAAGTTATTTGAATACTATAATATAATAATTTTAGTTGTCATTGTGTTACCTAGCTGTGACTCACATGATTACCGATAAAATGATACAAAGATAAAATTGTAGTACTTTTATCTTGATACTGGAACTATATATCCGTCTGATACTCTCCAACACGCTAATTGGTAGTGCTTGTGCGGCTAAGCAAGTAATTAATTTCATTGTGATTAACACAGCATAGCAAGGAATAGGGTCAAATAATTTTTCCAAATTTAATTAGCTGCTACTTTTTCGGTTACGAATATATTTTTGGCATACCCATTTTGTTACAAAGTGCCCGATGGGCGGCAATAGTTGGCGAAATGTGGGTGGTTAATATACCTGTGCCTGCCCCTTTGGGGATAACGGGCGTGAACATATATATGTAGTATACCTACACACATTTTCGGTGAATAAAATAACACAAAAGGGAGATTTATATAAATAAATTAAGATTGAAAAAAGTGAGTGGTTTGACGGGGTCTTTACCTTACAGTGTCAATACACTGACCGATAGTTTGTATGATAGTCGGTAGATGGCTTCCGCCATCGCCCCAAAGATGATTGTAAGTATAGAAGAAGTTGAAAGCTCAGACGTGGGTTCGTGACTTAGCGGTCAGGGCGTTTCCCCTGTGAAGGAAAGATCGAGGGTTTAAATCCCGTCGAAGCGTTCGCTTTTCCGATATAAATTGAATTTGAACAGATAGCATTCTAATTGCTTTAGAAATTTTTTATTACACAGATTTATATCATAATTAGTAATTATTGAATTCGAATCAAACAAAGACCCATGTCGAGTTAAGTCGTTTTTTGTATAACAGTGTTTTCTGTGATTTAGAAAATGGACACAAGTGTTAAAGCGACTTTATACAACGTAATCATTTATCTATACATTTAGAAATCATTCTATATTCACCCTTTTAACGCATACACGACGTAGGTATGTATTTTCATACGATTTTTGTAAAAATGTTTTATACAGAATTTGCTCCATATTTTTTGCAAATCACCCGTTGTTTACGTACAACGCAGCGAGCGGCCCCAAAAATCACTTATTAAATTAAGTCATATAAGAAAGCGAATATCATTTCCACGGAGCAAGATGTGTCATTTAAACCACGGAAGCGCGTACTAGCGAACCATTAAGTTCTATTGTTTCTATAACGTGAGATGGCAATGCACACGTTTGGAAGAAACAAGTCCAAATATATTTCTTTCTCTGTCATTACCACGAAATATAACATCTAGATGATCGAATAATGACGTTTTACGCAATTTGTGACGTAAAAAATTGCTGTTTGGAAAAAAATTGATTTGGTATCGAGAAAGACCAAGTGAAAAAAACTTATTGCAGCTGTCATTCAGATAACACTACGAATAAGTACCTTATAATATTTATAGGTCTATAGTATTCATAGGCAATACCGTCTTTACCATAGAGGTACTCGGGGCCTACCACTTCAAGGGGCCCACCAAAGGAGCGAAAATTTCTTGCACACCAACTTAAGAACACTTTTTTCACAGAAAAACTGTCTGGAGAGTTGTTTTTGCCCTATTCTACGCCCTCGGAGTTACAAACGACCATAGGCCACGGTAATTAATCCATCAGGTGGGCCGTGAGCTTGTCTGACACCTAAATGGTATAAAAAACAAATGTATGTGTGCCCAGGGACCCAGGCGTAGGTAAAGACAGCCCTGCCCATAGGACACTTTCTATTGACATTATATTCCGTGGTTAGTTCACAGTAAGACTTATCATTTATCATGCTTATTATATGCTACATTATATACACTATGTTTATAAGCCAGCGAATCTTAACAACACATATTAACAACGTACACATTCCAAGCATTTTGGAAGAACAATTTGGCAAAAGGAGTCCCGTCATGTTAAAGAAGTATAAATAAAAATCAGTCAAGTACACATTTGAGTCCCTTATAATATAATATAATATGTACTTATTGACGATCAATAAAAATAGTTATTAAAAATAATGTTGAAATCTAGACATCATTAAAAACTGGCTATGTGGAGAGATGGACTCTACACGAAGTTTTCTGTAGTAGCTATAAAACATTACATGTTTTGTTCAAAAGAGAATGCACTAAATATAAACACAGTAATTACACAACTGCACAGCAATATTTCAAGTGATGGTGATACGATTGAAATATAGAACAGTGATTGTGATACGATAACATCTGAGTACATATCACTGTCATCACTTTATTACCTGTCAAATTCAACATTATTTTTGATTAGACTTTCAAAGTCAGTTAATTCAGCTAGGTATAAAACTTACATTCACATAGAAAACCACGCAGTGGTGCACTATACATATATTACACGTATAATTCAATGGAAATTTTTAGAAGAAAGACAGTCTATATTGAAACATTTCAATCGAAAGTTTTGATTATTATAACTAGGAATTTGGCTCTTGGTATACACACGTTAACCCCATTAGTTTTATTTTTGAGATGTTTAAAAAAACTATAAACTGGAAACTCAGTGAATTTATAAAACTAGTACTTTGTTAATCTGTGGTAATTTATGTATAATTATTATATTCTCATATTATTTAAACTTTCACATTATATTATAATCATCATTATTATTTCCTCTTATATTATTGTATTACATTTCAAATTATAGTACTTCAAAATTGTATTTACCGAAACGATCTAACATTTATGAAAAGTTATATGAGACATTTGTTTTGATGAAATAAAAATCAACCTTATTCATAAACACCGAGATACCAAATTCCTACAATAACCAAAACTTCCTATGTTACATGAAGAACTCCCTATTCTCGTGTGGTGGTCATGTGTGTCTCATTTGCGTGGTCGAATTGCCAGTGGGACTCTGGCAGTTGGGCACGTCGATCACTGTGATTTCTATAACCCGTAGCCCCCGTAGGATGGGGTCCGTTATGTGTATACCTCTGGGGTTATACACCCGTTCATTCTGCGTTGCTATGAATTTTGATACTTTCCTCAGGTGCTGTGGAGAAAAATAGGAGGTTGATAGGTTGATATTATAAATGTGAAAGTGCTCCATAGTCCCACACCAGACAGGTCCTAGGGCTACCGGGGCGTGAGGAATATGCCAGACTACCTCACTTTCGACAACTGTTGGCCCGAGTCAGCAGTTCCCCCCGGAGGGGTAAAGAACCCACTGCAGTTTATGACGGGCAGCGTATGGTCTTTTACAATTCAATCCTTGCGTTAATCCCGATCGTATGCGAATTATCAACTCGGATTCCAGCGTCCGTCTTTCTAGTTTAACTACGTCATAGCTGAATTTTTCAGTAAAGCGACTACCATCTGGCTTCCATAACCTACTGGCGATGAGGCTCAACTACCCGTAACGACTGCTATATATGTTCGTATGAATAGGACAGACAGCTTAACGTGCTCTCTAAGACACGATCAGACCAGAGCAAATAGTCATATGCATACAAATATTAGCACCAATCAGGAATAAAACCTGCGCCATCCCAACAATTCAACTGCATAAGTATAGTAAATGCTCGCATAATAATTCATATTGCAAGGCCATATAACTTCATTAATGTATTGATAATGAGTGTTTCTTGTTACAATTTCCTTGAGTTTTATGTGCGTCATTGCTAGCCGTTTGCTATGCAAATGAATGAATCAATAAGTTTACAGGTCAAATATGGATCTGAAGAGATACTTAAGAATATTTAGTAGGTATTTTGGGACATATTAAACTAAAGTCGGTAGCACGACTGTAATATCTCTATTTGCACAAGACTATAAGCCACGGTAATCACTTTCCTTCAGTCCATCAGGTGGGTCGTGAGCTAGGCTGCCACCTAAATGTTTAACAGCATTTGCAATTAATTACTATAATTTTGACATTATGCTTGTATTGACATTAAAATATGCAATTGATTAATATAGTTTTGACATTATGCTTGTATTGACATTAAAATATGCAATTGCTTAATAATATAGTTTTGACATTATGTTTGTATTAACATTAAGATTTGCACGCTCTACGGAGCAGAATATGATGTACTCGCTAGTTTTTAAGACCCATAATGTAACCATATTCGAAGCAAATAAATAAATGAATTGAATTGAATTGAACAGTTTTGAAAAACTCCAAAAAGCGTGACAAATTACCCTTTGAGATCATCCTCAATAATGGGCAAACCTGGCCGAAGATTAATTGATTTTTTTTCATGAAATTACCTTTTCATAATGTGTCTCCGTACATATATAAATGAAGTAGGCAGTGAGGCAGGCAAGACAGCCTTCGCAATAGGTGCTGCAGTCAGCTGTCTCTGCCATCTCGAAGTGTTCATTCAGCCGGTCCATCGTGAATTCAAACAGTTGTCTGTCTATCTGCAATGTAAATATTTATATTTGAGTTATGTTATATTATTACTAGCCTATGACTGCAAGAGAAGGAAGACACCAGAAGGCACCAGAACTCTAGGCCCCTCTAGGGAGATCTACAATGAGGTGGATCGACCAGAACAAATCCAGTATATCGATAACCTTAACTCGAAGCAGCCCTGCAGAGGAATAGTAGAGTTTAGTGAAGCAGGTCTTTCAATAAACATGCACAATGACCACAACAAATGGGACGTAGTAAGCCATCCCGAAGCGCGAAACCTATGCATGGTAGCTGCCTCCTATCTGTGAGTATTGGCGCTGCCGTGAAACAAATTACTAAACTACAATAGGTACTCAAAAGGAAAAAAGCACCACAACCACTCTTGCTTGACAAGAGTGCACTGAGAAAGAAGAAGAATAACTGCAATATTAATAATAAACATAACATGACATAAACTCAGCCTACCCTTTTGGGGATACAGAGCCCCAAAAGGGTAGGCAGAGGTGCTAGCACCCACATTTCGCCAGTTTATGTTTAGGTCCCAATGTAATAGCTGGCGAGCCTATTGCTATTAACCAGGCACTTATACACCTATGATGCATACACACACAACTTCGAAAAGCCATTGGTGTGTGCCATGGTAAGACCTGGGATCGTCTCAGCAGTCCACTACCCATACCACTAGGCTACCGCAGTAGTCTCAGCAATTCATTACCCATACCACTAGGCTACTGCGGTGAATCTATTTCCAGGATAAAAGTGGACTGTCTCATTTAATTTCAGCCAAATCTGTTGTGTGATGTTTATTATCACTACTATTTTTATTACATACTTTACTTGTGCAAATAGGGTAACATTAAACAGAAAAATAGACCTATAAAAATAGCTAAGAGTGTGTAGTAATCTAACAAACTAGCCTAGCGTTGTGAACATTGCATCTAATGTAAATTAACTGGTTACTTTCATCCACTTATCATTAATTTAATTTTATTTTTAACATTAGGTATAAGATTTAGAAATTTAGTAAGACTAAATGTAACTTTTAGTTACATCACAATTTTTACATCATTAACAAGTTCAATGTCCCTGACAGCCTCTGTGGTACACTCGACTGCTAGCTACGCATGAACATGGCCATTTGCTTTGTTACAACATGGTAAATATATAATAAATATACACTGGCGAAATGTGGGTGCTAGCACCTCTGCCTACCCCTTCGGGGATATAGGCGTGATAGAATAAAAAAAAAAAAAAAAAAAAAATATATAATAAGCTTTTGCAATGGTAAAACTCGGTTCCCAGTTATCGCCACTGGATTTGTCGCTACTGCTGATAAATGGTAAAAATATTCTCAACAGTTACCAGTGATGACCATTAACACACATACTTTCCTAGTTGTAGCTACTAGCTTGGTCGTCAGTGGTGACAAATGGTAAAAAAACATCCCCATTGTCACCAGTGGGGACAAACGACACAGGGTTAAAAGCAAACCTAATATGAAAATAACATAAAATACAACAATATCAAATCTCATAATCAACACACAATAATGTGAACTATGTGAGTCTGATGATTGGTGAACTCCAAAATAACTGTCAAGAAAGAGGTTTCACTTTGACTATTTTACACACCATGCCATCATTCTCTGACCCCATTGCCAACTCAGTTGGGGTCCGCTTTCTAGTGTTACTGCCATTGGACCTTCACAACCAAATTAACGATAACGAAGTTCTGTAGGCTAGTCGGACTTTTGAGGGCTCCCACTACCCATAAAGACTGATATAGATGTTCAGATGGTAACTGGGACCAACGGCCTAACATGCTCTATGAGACACAACCAGGCCAGTTCAATTTGCCATATTTATGCATAGAAATATTTCCACTGGGCGAGGATCGAACTGGCTCTTCCAGCATAGCAGTCGCTTTCACTACCGCTGCACCACAACACAGATTATTATAGATAGAGACCTTAGCTTGAACTAGCTTTCAGCAGGCATGTCCACGGGAGGGAAAGAACAATTTTGGTTTACCTAATCTAAAGGATTACCTCATAGAGTTGCAGGACAATGATGAACTTGTTGGTGTAGCCAGATCAATTTTAAATTATAAATAATGAGTGTGGTCAGTACAGATCGCGAAACACCCCGGATTGTATATTAAGTTTATGTTTTTAATTGTAAAACATTACTTTCAGTAGGTAAGTATATAAGTATAAGTACCAATGTCAGTAGAAACAGCACAATTGCCTAGCCTTTTCATTAATAATTGAGGTTCCATAGACATCTTTCAAAGCTCAAAAAGGGTCAGTAACGCGCCCACAATCTCAAGGTACAGAACACAACATAAACATAGGACTTTCTCTTACCCGATCTTCCAATTCTGGCGGGAAACGGTTCTGGAACTTCACTGCAGTACCTTCAGCATAGTCCCTTTGTATAAATATCTTTATGCCTTGCTGTGGAGGGGTCTGCTGACTCCCAGGCGTATTAGGCCCAGAAGGGATACGATTATTAGACATCATTACAAACTCACAAAACAAAGTCCATTAACACAGAAATAACTATATAGGAATCCCTTACGTTATAAATGTATCATAGTCTTAACATGTTTGCCATTTGAATAGAATTAGGATAATTATTCCCTTTTATCTCAAAATTTACTTCGACAATCGACAAAAAGCAGACTCAGTGACGTGCGTCAGTGATTGACTTGACAGACAGATTCTGTCAGCCAGGCTAGCAGACATTTTTACCATAGACACGAGACTTTCGTTTAGAAATTATTCAAAATACTTAACACAACTTAACACATCATTATGTATAAAATAAATAAATAAAGGTGGAAGTAACTTAAAGTACTCAAGATAATTTATGCTATCGTTCTTTGTTCAGTTGACTTTAGTTTTATATTCAAGTTTAGGTATGCAATAAAATTCTTTATCATTAATGAAAACTCTGTTCACATAACCTCAATAGATGGCGCTTTTGTGTATCACATAGGGACACTTTCAAGATAAAAATTACATCTGACGAATAATACAAATTATAAAAGATCCAACATTTCTGATTATAGAAATCATAGAAAGATTATGACGTGAATCTATATTATTATCTATAGCTGAAGAGATTGTGTGTTTGTTTGAATGAGCTTATCTTAGAAACTACCTTATGTATCTACCTGAAGACAAGCACACGGCCCACCTGATGGAAAGTGATTACCGTGGCTTACGGACGTTTGTAACACCAAGCCTGCAGGGGCGTCACACTCGTGCTGCCGATCATGTAGAGGGGAGGGAAAAGGGGGGTTCTGTCAGCGCAGATGACAAAGGAAAGTTTTTTGATCTTAAGAAATAAAGAAGACTATTATTATTTTCCACCAGACAGTCTGTAATCATAACACAAAGTAATTTAATTAAAATCCACATTGATTAACTTAGACGTCGCCGAAGCCATTAGGACGATTTCGCTTGCTTCGTCCGCTGCATATTAACGAAGCGATAGTTTGAGACTTGCATCAATTAAACCACACACACGAGTAGGTGTCTATTGTAATTCATTTTCTACTTGGTGGTTAAGGAGTTGGGTTTACAATCCAGTTCAGAGGTAGGTACAGGATCGAATCTCGTGCTTCCTCTTCGGGGGTGGGAAAGTGACATATAGTCGTCACGTACGTTGTCGTTTGTTCAATATACCTATGGGATCGACAAGTATGATGACCTTTATCGATCAATCCCTTGATCAATTTATTCTATTCCATTCGACAAACAAAAAAATTTATTATAAGGTGCCACTTCACAACTGCTAGTCTTAAAAGGATATAATATTATCTCCTTTTAATGTGATTAATTTTAGCCTACGAATTGCATCAGCTTACTTATTCTCATATTAAGAAACAAGACATCGATAGTTTATTTTATTAACGCTTATCTATGTTACTTTGGTTAAATTACATTTAGGCTGTCAAAGGATTATAGATCTTAAGCTGCCCAGGAGCATCTGGAGTCCACTGCACTTATAATTTTATCTAATTTGGGTAGGGTAGGTATACACTGACTGTAGTGTCTATCGTGTCTATGAAATGCAAACCCAAGACTGTTGGATAAACATGTAGAAATGTGTGCGTCTACCCTGTCTAAAAACTCGTACTACGCCACTCATAGCTGGTGTAACTTATTACTAAGAAACTAGACAAAAATAAACTTTACACCTAATTCTATAAGCCTGCCTATAAATCAGTATAATGTTCAATATGTATGCAGTCGAAAGAATGTCTGCGCAACCAAATGAATGGTCAATGAAAGTGCTGGTCGCTCCCGTATCTAGGGCTCTGGGTTACTGGTTTCACGGCCTTGTAGGTTGGTCTTAATTAAGAAAATATAAGGTTTAATTATGGTGATGAGAGAAAATATTAGTCACTAGTTTACCCTCCTAATTAACCTAATATTTGTATAGATGATTTATTCAAGTAAGTGTTACAAAGCCTAGGCAGAGTCATTCGAAATTTTATATATAACCATCTTTGGGGCGATGTACCATGTTGAGGCTTCGTGGGTTAGCGGTCAGAGCTTTCCCTCTGTAAGGGAAAGATCGCAGGTTCGAATCCCATTGAAGCATTCACTTTTCCCTATCTAAATTTGATTTGAACAGTCAGCATACTAATTGTTTATCAAAATTTTCTGCACGAGAGAGATATTATGTTGTCGTATCTGCAAATCCCGTAAGTGCGAAAATCGACAACACGAGGCATCACCGGACCTTCAAAGCTTGTCTAGTTACCGGCATTTAACCTAATCACGATCACGTCACAAATGTACCGCTCTATAAGTATATACTTTTTAGAGCTTTTGAGCTTACAAAGTAAACCAAATGCGAATATTTGCATATAGGTACCTATTAAAATAGGGAGGGGCCCACGGAGCGAGCTATGCTTGTAGTCTATTCGAAGAATACAATTTTTAACGAGGTCATCCGACAAAGAACGAAAGTTACCGACATAGCTCGCAGAATAAACAAGTTGAAGCGGCAGTGGGCTAGTCATATCTGTCGAAAGACCGATGGTCGCTGGAGCAGACTAGTCCTCAAATGCAGATTGCAAGAACGTAGATGGACGCCCCTTAGTCAGATAGACTGACAACCTGAAAGTCTCGGCATCTGATAAGACCGTCAAACTGAGCGTCACCATTTTAACACTGTAAGTACGTGTTTGTAATGGTGACTCTCTTTCCCGAGAATTTGCTTTCAGCTTACCATCAGGTGGGGTTTACAGTTCATTAATTGAGGTTCTAGGTTTCCCTTCAAATATCAGCGTCTGACGCTGTTTCTTCATATAACAAAGTTCGCTTCTTCACCAGTGGTTTCCAAATGATACATCCAAATCGTCATAGTTAAGAAAATCGACCAGTATCAGCTGTTCGTACATCCATGTCCACACCCAACCCTGGCCGTCACACTTACGGGCCGTTCCATCCCATTGGTGGTCCGCTCACGTCCTCAAGCATCCGTTTTGCACCAACATCTTTCACTTGGCCGTATGCTTGGAATGAAGATAGTTTGGAACGTGCTTTTATTACGTAAGGAATGCGAACAGTAACATTTTGGCTTCACTTTCTTTTATAGCCATTGATGACAGTTATGTTTGTACTCGAACTATTATGATTAAGAGAATTAAGCAGTGCTCGTCAAAAGTACGCACACAATTCGGTAAATAATCAGGAACTTATACTTAGACGTGGTTTTCATTTGGATGTGTGATCGCTTAGTAGTATTTCATCTAAGTTCTGCTTCTGATGGCACATCCGAAGTCCGTTCTGAGCCTGTACTATTTGCCAAAAAACGCCATTCTAATGCACTCTTAAGGGCTGGAATTAAATGCCATCGTGTAGAGCAAAGGAAACAATGTAATGAACTATTTTGCTTTTAATTTTGAACTTTAAGACTATTCAGATGAAGCCGAAAGTTCAATAGCAGTTTTTGGTAATCCAGTGGTCTGACATTGGTTAACAATTAGTAGAAAATTCGTTCTCAATTGTCATAAAGTAAAGATGCAGGCCTAATGGGTGAACTGAAAAACTCTATCTGTGTTTATCTTTAAAGGAACTTTACAAAAGGATGATAAGGGAACTTCCGACGATCTCTGGTTTAGTAAATCAGCCACTATACCAGAAGATGATGTTGACTTCAACATACCAGTTCCTACATTGACAGCCTCGATAAATGGTTGGTTGAAGCACTCCTTTGAAGTTGCTCATAAAAGTTATGAAGGCAGCAACACGTGGTGGTAAAAATGTTCTAATGATGCTGAAGAAGCCAGTTTCAGATAATACCTCCTGAGATAATACTACTACTGCTTGACTAGGTAAGGTGCTGTACCTTCAGTTACATAAATGCTTTCCATCGATGTTATCGGAATTCTAATTTAAATCCCCATGTTCCAAACGCCTGCGTATTACATGAACATGATCAAAACATTACACAACACAACATTACGTTATTCACCATGCAATACACTATTTTTGTATTTGAAAATTCCAAAAAAAAAAAATAAGATATCTCTGCTATTTAGGTCCTTGAAAAAGCATTTGATGAGGCCACAGGGTGGAGAATTTCTAATTCACACTCCACTTTAAACAAAATTGGGCTGAAAAGTGTTGATAAGTGTGTTTATGTAAACATCGGTGTGACCTAGACATTGATTGCGGCCACAACTCTCCATAATAAGCCATTTATATGCGGCTAAGCCATTTACACCTGCTTGACAACCTGTCGTGATAAATCTTCTCTTCTTTCCTATTATATAATTGTAAAATGGGCGTGTCTGTATATTGCAGATCATCATCATCATGTTCCTGCAGATATTTGGAAAAAAAAACTTAAGTACCTACTGTTCGATTTAAGACACTGTAACGGAAAACTACTTTACACACACGTTCTAAACATATTTTTGGCATTCTTGTCTGTTTGTCTGACTGCCAGATGAAGCAATAATCAGAAAAATGTGTCTGGGGTAGATTGGATGCGGATTTTTTTACGTCACGTGAATTTGCCTTCACCTCGCCTGATGTTAAGCTGAAGGCAAATTAAAGAGGGTCACCATTGCAAACACGTACAGTGGTTGACAGACAGAGGATGAACGCAGTATTAAAGGTTTTGATTCGGTTAGCTTTCATTAGAAAGACCTTGGTCACACTTAAAATAATGATATTATGTTTGTTATAACGAAAACATGCGATAAGCGACAAATATCCACACGGGTAAAGCCGCGGGCATAGGCCATTTGCAATACTTAGTGTTCTAGCGAGGTCTGTTCGCTAAAACACTAAGTTTTTAATAATACGCTTTTAATTATGTATAATATAAATTTGAAATAATGTGGAGCATAATAAAGTAATATAATTATTTAAATACGTGTAAAATTTGCAGAATCGAATAGTGAATTTTACACGAATTTCAATGATTCTATCAATTTATTATGCTAAATTTATTAATGATAAATTTATATTAACAAAAAAAACAAAATGACACTGAAACATATAATTAATCTATATTATTTTTAAGCAGTCCTTTTACGACCACACCTGCTTAATACAATGACATAAGCTAGTAATTTTCTAATATCGATTTCCCTTCGTGAATTCGAAGTCCAAGGGAAGACACTTAAGCAACAAAGTGATAGTTTTCAATACAGAGTCTACACACACACACACACCCACACACACACCCACACACACACACACATGAATAAAATGTACCACATGTAAAAAGTAAGCAAGTAACACCGAAGATAGTACCTGCGCGCATTCTGGTACCACGTCACGTATTAATGCTCGTATATAAACCAAGCCCAGGAGTATCCTGGTATACATTGTGTTCAGTAACTTGACGGCAGTAAGTCGTCTGCCGTCAAATAATTAAAAAAAAAAATAAGTGAAAAAGTGCAACATGGCTAAACTATTAGTGCTCCTATCACTCGCGGCTGTCGCCAGTGCAAACTCATACACAGCATCAAAATTAGTAAAAAACATTTATAATGAATGTCTAAGTCAATATTCTGTGGAATGTGTAAAACCTAGGACCCTGCAGTGGATTTCCCAAGTATCCAATGACGATGAAATCAAAATCACGGATGACCTCTCCATTGTCAAGACTGGAATATTGGACGATAATATGGAAGTCGATCCTCGGATGGCCACGGATCCTGCTTACCAGATAGTTGACAAAGTAGACCGCTTCCTTCAAACACATACGCTCAAAGTGAAAGTTCCCGAGGAAATTACGAATAGTGCTGCTTCTGAATATGTGCCAAGGTCTTTGCTGACTGATCTTCCTTCAGAATTGGAGATGCCCTTAGATGGTGAAGAAGATAGTCACGTCTTCGAAGGGAGGAAGAAGAAGATCAAGCTTCCCAAGCCTTTGAGGATCAAGAGCAGTTCGTAAAATTACCATCTCTATTTTCTGAATATTGATACAGTCAATTATAATAATCTCGTTAATATTTTCAGAGCACGGTCTCATCAAGAAGGTTCTGCTGCCCTTCCTCCTCGGGTTGAAGTTCAAAGCTTCTGTTTTAGTACCGTTGGCTCTTGCCCTCATCGCCCTCAAGACCTGGAAGGCCCTGACCCTGGGTCTTATCTCTCTTGTCCTATCTGGTACGGTCCCTACTACATTTATTTTCGTTTTATATTCCTCTAAAGAAAAAAAAGTGTGTTACAAAAAGTTTAACTAAATCTTTACATTCGTATCTGTACTCACGGTTTCTTACCTCTGAGGTAAAAATGGAGACAACAGCCCACCATCAACTGGTTATCAACTTATCATCATACTTCATGAACTTCCTCTGCTTTCATGAAGCATTTTGAGTAAGCCCACCGGTTTCGGCTGCTTTTGACTTTTTTTAAATTTATTAAAATCAAAATTTCAAAAATCAAAGTAGTAAGATTCTTTTCAAGATAACTCTTATCAAGTAATGATACTAACTTTGTTCACATCTACAGGTGCCATGGTTATCTTCAAATTCACAAAACCTAAAGTTGTGAACTACGAAGTCATCCACTATCCTCAGCACCACGTTGAGCACCATGTGGACCACCATACTCCAGGATGGGATGCCCACGGACCTTACCAAAGAAGCTTCGATGACGCCCAGGAAATGGCTTACTCAGCACAAATATAAGGAAATGAATCCATTAGCTTTAAAACTACGGACCTCTGACTAACTTATTTATTTATTTATTTTGTACATAAGATTCTATATAAAGTAAGTTTCAAATTCAACGGAAGTTTGTTTATTTACCCTGAATTTTCATAAAACGACCACGTCTGGAGTCTGTATATTGTTTATAGGTGGCTCTTGTACTTTATTTGACATTTGACTACGTTGTTCGTCCATACCATGATCTTCATATTTTGTCAACCACTGTCTTACGAGGCCTGGATCATGTTTAATAGAAGTAGGTAATAACCATTGGTGGGAAGGTATCAGTTTTGTATTTTCAAAATAATTAGGCAGTACATTTTCTAAACCACTAGTATCAATTTCGTCTAAAAAGTTTTTGTTACTAGATTCCTCCATACTTCTGTGGCCTGTTCCTAAGTTACGAGTACCTTGTAAGATAATGTCGATATTAAAATTTTCCGGATCTACATTTTCGACATCAAAATCTGGTTTCTCCATTGAATGCCGTATATGTTTTTTATACGAGTATAAAGGGTGTAAGGCCTTTTCTATATCGGTTAATTGGTCTAACGTTGCTTTTTGGCTGTTACCATTTTCACTTGAAGAAAGTTTAGCCTTAAATGGTAAGCTTCTTTTTTCGTTGTGATTGAGTACATTGCTGGCAAATTTCGTATATACTTTGGAACCTTTTAGCGGGTTTATTTTGTACAATCCAAGTAGGAGATCGAATACATCGATGCCGCCTTTTTGTTTGTTAGTTGTGTTACTGCAATAAGATCTGTCAATAACCTGAAATGAACAAAAATAATTTTATATTTATGAGGTTCCAGGTTCTATTTTACCATCCATGTCCAGCAGTGGACTGCTACAGGCTAATTGATTAACTGATTTTTTTTTATTTTCGACTCCATTTTGATAGCTATTCTCGTTTTAATTGAATTTAATCATTATTTACTTCATCGCTTATTTTATTTAGCTCAAAGTTCCCTAACAATATGGCCGTAGCAAGTACTTATAATAAAATTTGGACTGGCATTTCTAAATATTTAAATATGTATCCAGGTATATTTATTAATATGCAGGACGGTGCAACTACTGAATATATAATAAGAGAAAAACTTGTGCGTTAGCTGCTTAGGATTCTATGCTCGTTGTCGACAATTGAGTGAAAAGTATCGTCGAGTGCCAAGTATTCGCACGTTGAGTGTCATTTAAATACATTCGATTATTTATACATTCCAGGCCGTAGAAGAAAGTAAAAACAGTGAAGGTCTACACTGGAGACTTGAGTTCGTTTCCAAGGCACACTTCTAATACATAAATCATAAAATCATGCTTGGTTCTTCAATTTGGAAATACACTTCCAAATGGAAGAACCAAAATGATAATTATAAATGATATGTAACTATTCGTTTCTATGATGAAAGGAAAGAAAGGGGTAGGCCAGAAACAACGTTTATGGAACAGAGAAAGGAACAAAAATACAAGTTACGTCGAATGGAATGGCAAAAGGGACGAATGGAAGTAGACAATGTTCCCAAAGATAATATAAATTGGAAATACTAAACGTTGTTAATTACAGAGCCTAAATAGGACAGTAATGTATAATCTGAGAAGGAGATTGAATGATGACACTGATGGGTGGCGTCAGTAGCTGGTTAGGAGTCAGATAAAAGATCGCAGGTTTGAATCCTGGCTACTACACTACCGACGCACACTCCCTAACACAATGAATTTATTTTAGCTAGAGTGGCGTGGTGGTAGTGAATGCGACAGCCACGCAGTGGCTGCGAATCCGATTCCCACTCAGTGCAAATATTTATTTTCATAAATTGTATTATTTGCATTAGTCTGGTCGTATATCGGAGAGCACGTTAAGCCATCGGTCCCGATTGTCATACGAACATTAAAGGCAGTCGTTACACCCGTAACTTTTTAGGGTTCCAACTGGGTAGTTCAGCAACTGGTCTAACCGTAGTCCGTCAATATTATTAATGAGTTGTGTAGGGTAAACGGCAGCCGCTGCACGAAAAAAATCGAAGTTAAACGCGCAGTTAGAGTAGAAAAAGTGGACTCCTGACTTCAAGTTGAATTCGGATGCGACTGGAATTAACCATGAGGTGAATAAGAAGATATAAAACTTACCAAAGTGATGAATAAACTTGCCGCGATCGCATATCGACTCCTACGAATAAAATGAAACATTCTGAACTGTAAACTCACGTAACTGGCAACCACAATACGTAATTAGAACACACTGTTTACAAACTTTACTAGTGTTGACAAAGATAATAGTATAGCCTTAAATGTACATGAAATGGGGTAAACGACTGTTCGATTATGTTACCTAGTCGTGACTGATTCCGAAGAACTGTAGGCAAACTCTAGGAGACAATAACTCCAATTGTTGTAGAAAACAATAATATAAAAAAGATTAATCATGAATAGATTTGGATGTATGTTGTTAGAAAACAAGTGTATTACAAATGGCTAGTATAGGTAAACTAGCGGTCGAAGCACCGGCTTCGCCCGGGAATAATTTGTTACAGAATCCTTCTCGAATTTTCCATACAACTTTTGAAAAACGCAGATACACTTGTAACTTTATTTCTTATCAGAATTATGTATACGTTTCAGTGCTTTAATATATAATTAAAGCACTGAAAATGATGAAATTTCGATATCTCTACTATGACATGCATCGAGTCATTCAATCATTAAGTCGGTCAATCAATCATTAAGTCTGTCAGTGAATCAATAAGTAGTCAATTTTATAGGTACCTATCACTAGATATAGATTTTGAGAATGAATTCTGAATTATATTGTTCAAAATAAGCAAAAATATCGCATATTTAACAGATGTCTGTTGAAATATTAGACACTCTTGAATGCTGTTGAATGCTTGAATGCTGAACATACATTTTATGTGTTGGTATATTTTTGTATACCTACCTACCTGTAATCTTACAAGCGCAATATAGTTCATCTGTCGAATCGACGACGCCATTTTTGAGTTGCCATTATGGTGTAGTCATTTCTTTCACGGCAGCGACGCTACTCACGGAGAGGGCTCGAGCATAGGTTTCGCTCTTCGGGAGGGCTTACTACGTCCCCTCCAAATTTTGTATGAGGATAATATGTATGTTTTTATGATAGCTATACTTAGGACTAAGGATTAAAGTGTCGGTTTAATATTATAAATAAAATAAAAACATAAAATAATCCTTAACATATATTTAACTAAAATAAATAGTACAATTATCTACAGTTACATTAATATATTAGATTAATTTCAAATTAGAGTCATATTGAGCAATCCTATTGGTTAATATATGAATGGTTTTATTAGTTAATTAAATAAATACTAATGTCCTAGTGACTCGGTGTGCTACTACTACAAATAAATTAAATTAACAATTAAATTTGACTGACTTCAAGTGATTCACTCAGAGAAAAATATTATAATATACTCATGTGAAGTGTGAAAATTTTCGTTTTTATTTCAATTGTAATTGATAATTTATAATGAAAGATAGACTTGTTTAAAAACTCGCATGGAAAAACTAATAATCGAAATGGCAGTATTTTGTAGAACTATTATAACTTGATTTTTCTTTATTAGGAAAACAAACAGTCTTAACATTTCTTCTTACTGAAAACCATTTATCAGGTTTCTCAATTTAAAACTAGGGATCTTAGATAGATGTGTTGCTCTCTCTTAAAAAAATTTGATCACAAGCAACGACAAAGTATTCCGATCGTGATTAAATGTATAAATATGCTAATAATAATATTTTGGAAGTAGGAAGGCAAACTAATATTTTTATCAATGAAATCAGGTTAGGTTATACTCGTATTATCTTCAACTAAATTCAATGTCGGATAAAAAATGGTTGTTTGACCCTAAGAAACGTTTCAGTTCCAATTGCAATACACTTTTACAAAACTTGGGTCAATGCCTTAAGCTTACACATTTTTAATAACCTTCAGGCGGCAGACCAGCACACGGCGCACCTGATGTAAAGCGGTTACCGTGCTCTATGGTCGTGCTGCAGAACATGTAGAAAGGAGAGGGGAGAGGTAAAAGTTAAGAGAGTTTCTGTGCTGTCAGTACCGAAGTCAATGCAGAGTTTCTTGGTCTTCCCACTGACAACACAAAACCTCTCCAGAGAGCTCTGGCTACCCTACTCACCACGGGAAACACAATACACGGGTTATTATTAGCTAGGCGTTTTGTAGGGCGGAGGTACTTCCCCAGTCGAACTGCTCAATTAGAACGGGGAATACTGACATATTCGACCTCCATGAAAATGTAATTTCCATACACTTATAAAAATAATGTAATTTTTCACGTGAATCCAATCGAAATCAGTCTCTGTGAATAAATACTTAAAAGAAATATAGATTCGCTAGTATTAACTAAGTATATTTTGGACGTAGCTGTCAACTAACTTCATAGTAAATGCAAGTGTAGGATAACACTACTAAAGTACAATAGAAAATCATGGCTCATTCATAATAACATAAATACAATTTTAAAATAATTTTTTTTTAGCTACAATTTACAATTTGCAACGATTAAATTTCCTATTAAGTTGTAAATAATTTAAATTGATAAAAAATACATCGTTAAACTTCTAGTACTTAATACATTGATTAGAAGACCCTGATTCTACTAATTGTTAACCACTGTCAAACCACCGAGATTACAAAAACTGTTATTGAATTTTCAGCTTTATCAAATACGCTTGAAGTTCAAAATTAAATGAAAAAGAGTATATTATTTCATTTCATTAACTCTACACAATGCCATGTATTTATAGTAACAATAAAATCTAATCTCTAGGATTTTTTATAAAGTCAGTGTTTTGATAATTGTTGATAATTAGTAGAATCAGGGCCTGGAACCTTTAAATAATCAATTTATTTAAAATTTAAAAATTAACTATACACAAGATATATGCTGTTTAGTCATATATAAAATTAAATACTTATATTCAAACTTTCGTCACTTCACCAGAACAATAATCCGAACTACCATCTAGACCGTAGAACCGTAAATAAATGAATTTTCTACCGCCGAAGATGACGTAGCGCGATTTCTTTGATAAATTTTTCTACCGGCGGTAGAATCGTTTTCAAATCGATTGATTCTTAATAAAACCATTATAGACAATAAATTATGCACATAGGCTAAATCAGAAATGTGACAAGTTTGCACACTGCACTGGTTTAGGGACACGTAGGACGACCCACTTATCATTTATCTAGTTTACTCTAAATCTATGTTCAAATTCATAGTAGCAGAGTTTTTAGTTCACCTCAATTCCACAATGATGGTTCTGATCCCGCTAATTGTCAAACCACTGAGATTATAAAAAATGCCATTGAGTTTTAAACTTAATTGATAAGGGCTTTTAGTTCAAAATTAAATGATTTTAATTTAAACTTCAACTGCATAGTACCAATGTTTAAAATTCAACGGCATTTTTCGTAATCTCAGAGGTTTGACAATATAGACAATTAGCATAATCAGAGCTCTGTTAATATTTCGCATCGCTTTCTTTTCTAAACCTGGAAATTCTTCCTGAAAATAGACTCGTTAAATCACAATTATCATTCAATTAAATTTCCTGCAATTTGAAGTCTTTATTTACTATCTCAAATATTTAACTCAAGTAAATTACGAGAAAGTAACAACAAAGAAACGCCTGAAAGTTTCTCGCCAACGGCACCAATCCCACTCACACTGCTGTAACTCCTGTAATAGGATTAACAGCAGTGACCAACGAAAATACTGTACTGACATATAGTTCGGTCCTCCGTGGTACTGACATACAAGAAACCTTACAGGAATTCAAACTGTAAGCGAATTGAACGAGTTGGAACTATGACCATCGTTTGGCATAATGGCTAATATTATAAACAGCCAGGTATATCTCACCCTCGGCAACTGATGGCCAGAGACGGCCGTGTGGTTATAGTTGGTTCGAGTTCGATATAACCTAATATATATGTGACATCTGCTTTTATTTATATTTCTAAAAGGTCAGACCAGAGATCGAATGGATGATCCATCCGCGATACATGCGAGCCAGTATAACCATTACTCCATCTCTCCCCGCCTTGGGGAGAACACTTTGAGTATTGAAAGATAAGTTTTAATAATCACCCTATTCATATTAGCACTACATACCTACATCAATAGAATAGGTACATGAATAAAATACCTACATTATACAGTGTGAGATTTTTCACACATTCGATTAAGGGTCAATTCAGAGCAAGCAGAGAAATGCTCGAGCATTTTTTATGTGTTACGTAAATACCAACGTTATTCCATCTAAACCATATAGAAAATAGTTGCACAATATGTAATCCGATAAGATAGTATTGTTCCTTATGTACTATTTTAAGCTTTGTCTTAATAAAATAAAGTTCATATTTTAGAATTACCACTTATAAAAACTGCTCGAGTATTTTATCACCTGAAATAAAATTACCCTAAAGCGATAGTAAAATTATACATTTTAATAAATTCACTCGGCACTGTTACTTTTTTCGTAACGATTCCTCCACTATGTGAGCACAGCGCTTTTAATCTCAGTTCACTTTCTTTTATTGAAGTCTATATCGCAGTTTGGATACAGAGTGGCACAATCTTTCTGCTCCTGCCCGTCGCGCGCAGCTTGAACATATCTGTAGTAGAATAATGCCATTTTGCTGTCTCCGGCAGGTACGAGTTCACTGGAATCTCTGAAAAGGGAGAAGAAATGCTTGTTATTGTAGAATTTGAACTGTTCTAGGGTAAGAAAAGGCAGGGCGATATGCGCCTAAGTCCTTCTGATCAAATCCTTCGAAGGCCCTGGGTCAGCTGGGGCGTGAGGGATAAGCCAAAGGCTATCTCACTCTCAGCAGCTGATGGCCCGAGACGGCCATTTAGTTTTGTTCGGTTTGAGTCTGACATAGCCATTTCCATTTTGTCTCCAGAATACGCACTTGAAAAAATGTCTACAAAAACTTTATCATTAAAAAAAAATAGGAAATAGTATGCAACACTAAAATTGTATCTAATAAATAGTAGCACGTACGAGGTGTGCCATTGAACGAGAATGTATGAGCCATCGAGGCCAAGAACAAACTCGAACATGCATAGGAATTTTTCCGCCACATGTAAACTGTCCCTTATTCAATCATAGTAATTACGGGTAATGATTCAAAGTTTTATGATGAGTTACTTTCAAAATCATTCTAGACTGAATGGCCGTTAGTATAATTAGTCAGACGAAGCGTATGTCATTATAAACGCATTACTCGGTAGATAATGATATGACTAGAACGAAATTGATTGAAGAGGATTTTGTTAGTGCGCTATTATATTGAATTATTGCAGTTGCTTTAGCATCAGTGTAGTGCAAAATGCCACCCCATACCCAGCCTTTGTTGCCACAAATGGTTTCCACATTTAAGGAAAAGGGACTCCGGGTCTGCCGGGATGCGAGAGATATATGTCTTGTATAATCTCACCTCCGGTAATCAAGGACACATGGACGGCGTGCGTTTTGGTCGGTTCGAGTCCGACATAATCACCTCCACCGTTTTGGTAGAGGTGGTATTCGTGGGGATTTTGCGCACGATGAAAAAGTCAAGTGAAAAGTTAAAAAAAGTGTAGTGCTTAGTGTTACAGATGCACAGGCGTGCACTTTATATTTTTTTCCCGAAAAGATGCTGTACTCATTGTTCCGGGAAAAAATATTTTGGAAGCAGCCATAGCACAATCGTCTGGATAATAAACTTACTTGCTAAGGTGGCCTGACACCAGATTGCTGTACGGCGTATGCTTGAATGGATCCCCGTACATAGCGCAGACGGCTCTCTCCCGGCACCCGTGATCGTTGGCTCCTATCTGCCCCAGAAGTTGGTCCACCGATTCTACCAACTGTCCATAGAATTTCTCTGCTGCTATGGTTTCCTATAAATTAATACATGCTAATATTAATTGACGTTCTCCTTCTTTAGTTGAATTGAAAAGAATGCACCTAATACCGACATATTTGAAATTTTAAAAAAGTTGTGCTGTCACTCAAAAAATAGCTATGGGGCAATTCTTTCATTGAATGCAACGCTTGCAGTATGAAATGACCCATGACCCGGGGGGCGGACACACGGAAACAAATTTCCTGGCGTGGCTAACGTGGCTCTGGAAGATTCTCTTGAAAAACTTGACATTGGCGTCTCGCCATTAATAATTTTGTATTACATTTCATTTCATCACTTAATATTGGCGACGAATCTGCTAGCAAAAGAAGCCATATTAAGAAGAAGAAGATCCATGACCCGACATAACGACAGTTGCGGAACACTATGATGGCCGTTTTAACACGACTGATTTTGCTCGTCTTATCTTTATTGGTGTGTGAAGTTTAATTTCTTCTGTACCATTCTCGCTATATTTTTCTTCAGATATTCGTCTAACAGTTCGTTGGCCATATTAAACGCGAACCAGTGAAACAGTGTCAAAACGGCTATCATAGTGTGCCGCAACTTGAAGTGCTAGGCTATAGGACTAATTTCTACCAATATCATCACAGCACTAGACTCAAATGACCCACAATTTCAACAAGTAATGACACCCGAGAATTCCCAGGGTAAATTAAACTGTATAGGAACCGGTATTGAAATTAATCAGAAGTTAACTACTGTTGAGTGATGTGCTTGTAGGTCAGGCTTCGCCTTGTGTGGATTTCAACGAATAGCTCATCAAAGTATATACATAAATGTTAGCTTTTTCTGATTACGTTATAACTTCTGTAAAATAATTAACTAATCATACTAATATTAGAAATTTTAAAAATTGGGAAGATGTTCGAGTGTTTGTAACCGATTTAACTTCAAACGGATGAACGAATCTGGCTGAAGTTTGGCTCAGGAATAATTTACAGTCTAGAGTAATACATACTCGTATTATCTACTACTTTATCTCTGGATTTACTTCCCATGAATTACGAGAACGGGATCGAAATAGTAGCGGGGCAGTCTACTAGTATCCTTCACAAATCTTACCGGATCCTGAGCCGCTAATATTTGCTGCTGCTGTTTCACTAGTTTTGTTTCAGTTTTGATCCTATTCGTCTCTTGGAGCTTAACCGCTGATACCCTCAAAATTTCGTCTCTGACTGCCGAGGGCGGAGCGCGAGCTGCTAAAGCCGCTGCACGTATCTGAAAAACCAAATGTTGTAGGTGAAATATCTTAAAATAATAGGTTCTTTTATATGGTCTAATCAATGTATCCTCACTTCGCCTGAAGGCTAGTTGAAGTATTTTATTTCCTCCATTGCCAGTCCTTGCTTCTCATCTTGAAACTCATGGAAATTATTATATTTAGACTGAGTAGACGCCTTCTCATGTCGGAGCCGCGTTTCGAATTGGTGATCTATTTGCTGAACTAATCTATAAAATGTTTTTAATTTTGACGATTTGTAAGTTGCGTTTAATAGTCTATACACAACAAATTATTTTAGTTCTTTTTCAAATTGTTTGCTTTCATTTGCTTTAGCTGACTTCGTATTTAAGCCTGCATTAGTATGTATGGTTAAGCAGCAAGTCTATCGACTTGTGGGTAAGAAGTTTGATCCCGTCAGTTTGGGGGGATTTCATACTCCCTGATACGAGTATTGCTACTACTATTTTCTTATTGTCTATATAAGGGGTGTTCCGATTGTTTATTATGACATTCATATATCTATCACTCATCCAATTATATAAACTACGAAATCTTATTATGCGTATACTTCTAACAAAGTCTACAATCAAAAAATTAAGAAGCACACATCGCATTTCACCATAAAGTAATAATTAATATAGCATAGACAAACATGTTAATATTTCATGCTCATTATACGAGAAACACATTCCAACCTATAATTTTTGATTACAGCTGATGTAGTTCCGTATATACAACTGGATTCGAACGCGGTCACCCTACGGCTTGAGGTAAGCAAACCTGTTGTATTGAGACCACTAGAATAAAGAATTTATAGGGCTTCATGGAAAGTGAATTGTTGAAACTACTTATGTGCATATTAAAGTTATATTAACCTATATATAATTGAATATATAATTCTCGCTTAGCATTGATATGACTTTAACATTATTTATTTAGTAGTATTGAATCTAACTAGGGAATAGTAACATTAAAATAATAATTCACCAAAAGTCACACAAAGTCCAGAAATCGAATTTTGAAATCGTCTGTAAGCATATTTTAAATGAACTTTAAGTAGGTACATTAAATAAATTTAGAATTGCTCCATAATTGCATTCCTCGTTTTCTACATGGCTTTATCATTCCCCTGAATTATTTTTCACTCATTATATTTTTTAAAGTTTCTTAGCCAAAATATAGATTCATTTTGGAAATTAATGCCCAGGGAACTAACGTATATTTTTTCAACCAATTATGTATAATTATGTTCAGTACTTACCAATGCTTCTTTTTCCGCTTGATATGGGTCTTTTGGTGTAGTCTTTTTGTTTCGGTAGTATGGATTGACCGGTGGTCCAACAGGTCTGTAAACATGTTTTAGTTTTACGTTAAGTATATACTCGGTTACTGAAATAATTGAGAAGACAACGTAGAATTTTTCTTCCCCTTTTTGTAAATAGCTATGTCACTCCCAAGACTTTTTTTGATTATGAATCTTTATTTGACAAACTTTAGAATATGTCGAATGTGAACTAGCAAATAGCAACCAGTCCTATATACAGGGTATAAGGGGAACACTCCCGAAGCCGAAGGCTCCTTGTAATACTCATGGCACACAACATGATATTAAAAAAAATACAATTCCGCAACTTTTTTTTCTTTCGTATTATTTACTCTCCATCGTATCAGTGAAGTTAAATGAAACGATAATTTCATAAAAAAAAAACGTCACTGTAAAAAAAAACAAATGATGCCCAAATGCAAGTTCATGTATTTCCATGAATTTTTGTTTCATTCAACTTTACTATCTCGATGGAGAGTGAATAATAACGATATTTAAAAAAATAAACTCGTTTTATTTTGGAAAATTTTGGATTAAAATACTTTATCATTGTAATCCTACCTTCCATTATTAGATTGTACTGGTACTGGTATCCGCTGAGCAGTGTTGGCAGCCACGGCCAGTGGCACAGTGTTACTCGCGGCGTATTCACTGGACTGATGATCTTCTGGATGTTCTTCTGAGCCTGTCAAAATATTAACATGTAATTATATTCATATATTTTCATCTACATTTCCCTCCCATGATTTTTGATCCCGAGTAATAGAAGGCGGTTCCATTGTGTCAAGTGAGCGCTTTAATGTGGATTGTCTGCTGAAAAAGAAGAGATAGAGTGGCCTGGTTAGTAGAATATACCCAACACAGTAATATATTTTTTATGAGACTACTTATTCCTGGAAGTACAGTCAGAGCTCATAAGTGCATTAGCACATCAAGGCTCAAAATGGTTTAGCGTGCGGCCGGCGCGCTTATATGTGTGTGTAATGTTACTATGCAATACGAGGCGACGCTGGCTTGTCTTAAAAGAAAAAGGTCACAAGTAGCGTTAGAATGTTGACGCTATAGTTGCGTAGGATTGCTACTGCACTTTTGAGTTCTACTGTACATCAGGATTATCAGCACTGACCCACAAAACACCTAGTATTGATACTTGGAAAGTCACAGGTAATATAGACAGTCTTTTTATACCACTGAAGTGGCAGACAAGCACGTGGCCCACCTGATGGGAAGAATGAAATGAAGTAATGCAACGAAGGATGAAATTAAGTTTCAGACAAATGCAATTCACATTATGTAAATTGATCAAAAGTTCTATTTAGATATTATGATATTGAAGTCTATATATCGCTCCAAAATATATTTATTATTACCTGGTGGCAGTCCTAAGCCCCAAGCGTTAATGTCCTGCATATCATTGATGTTTGGCTTGAAGTTGGCAATAGCGTTCCGGTGAATGTCGCTGATGGTGTAACTAGGAATAAAATGTAACATATTAAACATATTATTAATTATTTATTTTCCTTATCTAACTACCCTAACAGGTTAAATTCAACTTTTTAGTATTCAACATTTTGCAAATTCAACTTTTTGCAGATTCAACATTTTAGGAATTCAACTTTCTGTACCTGGAGAGGTTGGTAACTACTGTAGACCGGATAGAAAAAAAATCGCAAGCAAATTAATTACCTACGTGCTTAGCCGCACGAGCACTGCCAATTGACGTTTTGGAAAGTATCACACGGTTCAATAATTTGACCCTCTATAAAGGCATGCTGTACTTACTCTGTGCCCAATCCAGCGCCTGATAGAGCAAAGTTATCCTGTCCATCATAGTGGTTGGAACTTAGTGATGGTGGTCCCAAGTGGTGTGGTCGGACCACTACCGTGGATCCGTGTCCGGAAGGTGGCCCGTATGGCTGGTGGTGCGGTGTCTAAAATGAATGTTATTTAATTCAAATATTATACATTTATATAGAGATTTTTTAAACCATAAGAACAGGACATGGTTCATCTGATGGTAAGTGGTTACTTATGCTAATACGTAGTGCGACTGGTACGCAGGAGGCGTGGGATCAATTCCGGGTCAGTGCTAATATTTATGTGCATGAATATGAATATTTGCATTGGTCTTGGTGTTTCTATGTATATTTTTTTTTTTTTATACTATCACGCCTATATCCTCGAAGGGGTAGGCAGAGGTGCTAGCACCCACATTTCGCCAGTGTATATTTAGGTCCCAATGTAATAGGGGGCGAGCCTATTGCCATCAACCGGGCACTTATAAACCTGCGATAAATACACACATAACTTCGACAAGCATCGTAGTCATTGGTGTGTGCCATGGTAAACCTGGGATCGAACCCAAGACCTCGTCTCAGCAGTCCACCACCCATACCACTAGGCTACCGCGGCTATTCTATGTATAATATGTATGTATTTGCAACAAAAATCTAAGTATGTTTATCCGCATAGAACCCATAATACAAGCTAGTTAAACTATGCTTACCATGGGTCTAGGTGGCGTTGTGTACATTATCCTAGAATATGTATTTATTATTTATTTAATAGTAACTAAAATCAGATTTGAGACTCTTCAGTCTCTTCGACCAATAAAGTACTAGAAAAACCTATAAGTATCGACTGAATTAACTTTGGTACAGCCGTTTAGTCATTTACATCATCTTGTCCCAAAAAGAAAAAGGGTGTGAGGTTATATGTAGGAAAGAATCCTGAACTATAGAAATATAATCACAAACTTACATCCACAGGACGATATTATACGACATTGTGATCATTACATTGAAAGTGAAAAGACTTCGCGTGCTGCATGCAACTAATTAATCACAAACACCGCACGAATTTCATGAAAAACTACGGCAGAAAGTGTAGCAAGCAAGTCGACAATATCGGAATTATGTTAAGTAAGTAAGTAGCATTCTTCCGTACTTAGTTCCTGGTATTAGTACTAGTCGAAGTACCATGTACTCACTGATATTGTGGAGTTCATCAAGCACCTTGTAACTAAGTACTACATAATATACATTTTTATATGAAAAAGTTATTTTAAACTTAATGTAGGTAGGATATGACGGATGGTCGCAGAATGACCTCCGTCTTCCATGAGCGCAGGCCTGGAGGTGGCGGGTGGGGCTGCCTGTCACCCTAGCAGAAGCAGGCCGCCACTGCGGCGCTAAGTGCGTCTCCCCATATCCGGGGGCTAGATGAGGACACCATGGTTCACATCATTGAGGGAAGGGGGTCATCTCAAAAAAAATAGCCTCGAGTCTGCCGGGGTGCAAGAGATATGTCTTATTATAATCTTGCCTCCGGCAATCAAAGACCCATAGACGGCGTGTATTTTGGTCGGTTCGAGTCCGACATAATCACCAACATTGGTGTCGACGGAAGGTGGTATTCGTGGGGAATGTGAAGGGAAAAAAGATGACAAGACGAATGACGGTATCTCTCGTCCTAATTGAGCAGTCCGACTGGGGAAGTACCTCCGCCCTTCAAAATACCGCGGTTAATAATAACCTTGTGTTATGTTTCCAGCAGTGAGTAGAGTATCCAGAGCTCACTTGTGAGGTTTTGTGTTGTCAGTGGAAAGACCGAGAAACCCTTCTTTGTCTTCTGCATGAATATCACAGAGACTCTAAAAAAATCTTATTTCCATCGAAGTGTGTGCAAGTGTATCAGTCGTAAACATAACAATGTAAACGTTCACAGATTTTGAATACTATATACCATCAGATGGAACATAATAATGATCAAATCACACAAGCAAATCCCTGTGTGTGCTATTTCTATTTTATTTCATTAAAAAAAGCAATTACCTTATGATGATGCGTAATCAAATGATGATGGTGATGGAATTTCGTCGTGTGATAGTTCTGGTGGTACCACGAACATAATTTGAAGATATGGCTGAGTGCCGGGAAGAAAAATAGGAGGAATTTGAGGAACATCTTCTTGGCGGTAGTGACTCCAAGAATGAGAGGTAGCACGAAGACTATCTTCAATGCTATCAGCTTGACGACTAAAATTATTGCTATGGCCGCTGTTATCAGTTTTCTCTTGAGGTATTTTTCTGGAAAGAAAGTTAAAATTAAACCTACGATAAACTGCAACCTTATCTCCTTGCTGTGGTTTTTCTAAGTGATTCTACAGGGTATTTACGGGTGTAGGAAGATTCTTACAGGATCGGCAGCATGAGTGTGTCTAGTGTTGTACACGTCTATAAATCACGGTAACCATTTTCTACTAGATTACTTGTCTGCCACCGAAAATAGTACCTATGCAAAGAAAAACATAACAAAACATAACGTAAACTCACGCCTATATTCCCGAAGGGGTAGGCAAAGGTTAGCACCCACATTTCGCCAGTTCATGTTTTAGGCCCCTAATGTAATAGCCTATAGTCATTAACCGGGTATTTATAAACCTGTGATAAATACACATATAACTTCGAAAAGCGTCGAAATGACATTAGTGAGTGCCATGGTAGAACCTGGGATCGAACCCGAAACCTCGTCTCAGCAGTCCATTACCCATACCACTAGGCTACTAAAAAACTGGTCTAAATACAAAAATTTGGAGGTCAGCTTTACCGAAAATATTGAAGTTTAATTTGCTTCGTATAAAATTGAAAAAACAACCCCAAACGAGTTAGAAAAAGACTAAGGAGATATCACCTATGATGTCTCATACCTCTGGGGTGATTACTTCTATACCATGTAGGTGGCAGAAAAGCACACGGCCCACCTAATGGGAAGCGGTGCCGTGGCCTATATCTATCATTGGTGTGCGATACCAGGGCTGTCAAACTCGTGCTGCCAACTCTGTAGGAACCTACTGTTACCTTTATTGAAGAACCCAACATTGTAATCACTTGAAAACACCAATATAGGGAGATTAAACCACAGTTTGAGCGTGTGCGGAATGAAGTTCCTTACATGTCTTACTGTGCTCATAATTCATTTCCCTCAAGCGGGTTTTATACCTTCCTAAATTTAGGATCCGATATTTAGGATACGATTTAGGAAAATAAATTCAGTCATTTAATTCAGTAGTTAAGATTCTACTCATCCTAAATGTGATTAAACTTCTCTGAATTCTGGACATTCTAAATATCGACTCCTAAATTTAGGAAGGTATAATATAGGTATAATACCCCTTTATGTTGTTGTAAAAACTAAATCACTTACTAATTTTATGGAAAAACAGCCTCCCATTTTCATGCCTCTCCTGTGGTTCCAGCTCAATATGAACTAGTGCTCCAGTCTTCGTTAGGGCTCTTGGAGAAACCTTGAGTGTGGCACCTTGGAAGAATGTCTCCGGCAGGGTCACCTTCATGTCGTGTGTCACGAGAAACTTTACGCTCTTCTCGTATAGGGCATTCGTGACTTCCTCGAGGTGTGATTCTGAAACAAAGACCAAAGATCATGACAATGTGGAAGTGGTATGAATTGACTCTGATTCCAAAGTTGTTTTAGAAGATTCACAAAAAATTGCCAATTTAATATCAATTTATTATCCTTTTCTTGAAGCACTTAACACAGCACAGGTATTTTATATCTTAAGGCTTCGCTCTACACATTATATAAGAAGAAGCTAATCAGGTAGCCTCTTTGATTTTATATCACTAGATAGTATAAAACAAAGTTGCATTTTCTGTCCTTTAAGTGTTGTGTAAATTCTTTAAGTGTCATACTATAACACCAAAAAAGGTTTTAGACTAAGGTTTTTATTTGGTTGTCCGCGAGAAGACAAAGACGTTTCTCAGCCAGTTGGACTGGCCACCCGAAAAATACTGAATGTCAAATGCAGAGGACCGAGAGCAACCGTACCTACACATTAGGAAAGTCGCATCCGCCATTGTTTGAATGACGAATTGATTGTCAAAAGCAGGGTAGTTAAAAGAAGAGTAGAATATATAGGTTGTATAACTTGTTAAGTGCATTCCCAACTAAAATAATGAATGTAGAAAAGTAAAAAATAAAAATTTTAATAAATTATCGTGTTATATAATATAATTACATTTGTTAAGATTAAAATTAACAAAAATAACATGTAATGCGTTGGCTACTTGCGGAAGTTAAAACAAAAAAGACTCACTGCTGCCCGTGGCTACGCCCGCATAAAATTAAGTATATTCCCGTTTACGCAACCCAAGGTAACCTAATCCAGGAACAGAAGTACTACCGATAAAACTGTTCTTAGTCTTCTGCACTGTCAGCACAGAAATTCTCTTAACCTTCACGCCTCTCCCCTCCTCTCTTTCATCTACATAGTCGGTAGCACGAGTATGAAGCACCTGGTGTTGCAAACGTCCATAGGGGCCAATTTCTATCAGCCGGCTGTGTGCTTGCCTGCCACCTAAATGGTATAAAAAGCCTGATTCGTCCGATTTTAAAATTTAGGAATATCTTTATTACTGACGTAATTATCGTCATCGACACACTTAACGTTGCCATCCTGTATATAATGGTATAAATATACCATTGTATATTTAGAAAATGGTACAGTTCACACATTATAAACACTAGCAGAAACTAGCAAAAAAGTATTACGAGAGTTGCACACGTAATTACAATACAGGGAAAGTCTCGGGTGAGGAAACAATATGGATGACTTTCCAATGTTGATTACTCGTCGTTTCCTGGTAATCGATAATTAATGCTTCAAAGATGCTTTTCGAAGTTGTGTGTATTTATCGCAGGTTTATAAGTGCCCGATTAATGGCAATAGGCTCGCCACCAACTACCATTGGGACCTAAACATAAACTGGTGAAATATGGGTGCTAGCATCTCTGCCTATCCCTTCGGGGATACAGGCATGAGTTAATGTATGTGTTATGTTACGATATTTTGATATACGTAACGTAGGTATATTTCCTTGTCGTCTTCAGATTTGTTATATCGAAGTAACACTGTAGTACCAAATAAATCGCAAAAATATTTATTAAAAAGTGTGACATTTATTTCACAGGTTGAAAAAAATAGTTGAAAACGAGACTTGCAAAAGAGATATAATATTATTGGGATTTTCTTTATGTTTGATAGGCTTGCGTTTGACCACCATAATGATAATGTGATCGACGTTGGACCACGCTTGCCTTAGAAGTGACCTATTCACTCTAGTCTAGAAGCCTCCCAAATTATAGCTATCAGGGAACACAGATTCGGGCAAGGCGTTTCACTCTTTGGCGTATGCCTAATGTACGAATTTCTAGTGTTCCTTCCCTTTTAGAAAAGGAGATAACATAAAAAAAGGAAGGCTTCGACATATCTCTGCTATTGATATTTCAAATATAATTCTGAAAATAAGAGTCCATGCAGAGAGCTATGCCGTGCAGTCACGCTGTGTGAACAAACAGACTAAGTTAAAAGCAATTTCTCTGTTTTAAATTGCTGACAAATTAGTGTTCGTTACATTAAAAATATGTACCTACCTAAAACAATTGTTATATAATTAGTTACATAATTTGTTGTAAAATAAAAATACAAAATTTAAAATAATAAGCACATGTTTAGATATTAAGTAGCTGAAAGTAAAAGTGATGTAAAAGATTTTAAGATAGTCTAAACAGTGTTAACTATTTGTTTGTACCTACGTATAAATGTTCAATGGGTATCACCATTGCCATTGCCGATTTTGATTTCAAGTACTTATTTAATCGATTTTTTTATTTATGGCTCGTATCGATTATGGATGTTAAGCTAAAGTCAAAGTCTCATGAAAGAGGGTCACCATTGCAAACACGCACAGTGCTACAATCAAATGGTGGCGTGGCGCTCAGCTTAACGGCCTCATCAGATGCTTTTTCACGCCCCGCTTAAAGGACCCGGGACTGTAGGAAGGAGGAAATACGTGAGCTGACAAGGAATTCCAAGATGAGGTTTTTAGATTTAGTTTATGATGGTGTTTTGAACAATCCTGTCAATTTTGAAGTGGGTGTGTATTATACGACCCTCCAAACCCATATTATTCAACATTAACAATTCAAAATTATCTAGGTATATTTTAATCCCCTCGAAGATAACTAAAATTTTGCATTGGTAATGACTTTCTTGTGCAATATGTATGTTAATTCATATTCCATCAGGACATGTAATAAAAATAATATTCTTCTGCATTAAGCTTCCTTTCAAATACGCACTTATAATTGAATCACACACTTATTGCAAAATTATCGGTTATGCTTATGAATCGGACCTCAAAATAAGACATAAAGAACAGCGGCCAAAATGGACCTGAGCATGTACAGATATACCATATTTATAATAAAATGTAAGTGTAAATGTAGCACTGAACGTGTTTGCAATGGTGACCCTCTTTCATGGGACTTTGCCTTCAGCTTAACATCAGGCGAGGTAAAGTCAAATTGACGTGCCATAGATAAAAAAAAAAAGAAAAAAAAAAAATATGTCGTTTTTCCGGGTTATTACAACAGCAATTAATATCTCATTAAAAAGTCAGAAAAAAATATAATCGCTTATAATTGGTGTTACTTTTATTAGATTTATTTGCAAATTATCAAGTTGATAAATATATTTTCAGAACGCACCTAGTGACGTTTCAAGTCAATTATAGAAAATAAACTAATCTAACTATAGTTTGTTTTTGTACACGGAAAATGAAAGTCAAGTCCAGCGCCTATAGAAATTTGACCGGTGTTCTTTAGGCCGATACCTGAATGAGTAGCTTTGACATTTTATTCCAGGGTCATTTGTCACTTTACCTACCGCCATATAAATTATAATTACACCTCCACGTGTATGTAAACGAAACGACATCATATCAAGCAGATACTTATAATTTTACTGTGGGAAAATACCTTTACTAAAGAATAATAGAGACTGCGCACGCGACGCTTTTTCTAATTTAAACGTTTACTAGTGAACTTTATAAATATAGCTGACCCGCGCAACTTTGTCTGCGTCACCCCGTTTTTGCAACATTTTTCGTTCCTGCTCTGCACCTGTTGGTCTTAGCATGATGTTATATACATATAAACCTTCCTCTTTACCCATTCTATCTATTTAAAAAACCGCTTTAAAATCTGTTTCGTAGTTTTAAAGATTTGAGCATACAAACGGACATAGGTACAGAGAACGCGACTTTATTTTATACTATGTTGTAGTAATAGTGTGTAGTCCAAGTAATAATAAATTATTTTGATTGAGAAGACAAAGACAAAGATGGACTGATGTCCTCAAAACGGTGGCTGAGATAGACTGGATCTGGAAGGCGGACGATCGAGAACTATAGCCACACATTGAAAGAGGTCTGTCTAGTGGAGTACTGCTATAGGCATAGGCTGATATCCTTCTACTAATGTGACCTTTCTCTAAAAAATTGCTCAGCAACTAATAAAAAAGAAAATGAACCGACTTCTTTGTCACTGTCAAGAATGCCTGAGAAAATAATAAACTATTAAACTGCCTGCCTATAATCTTCATGTTAATCATTGAGGCCAATGCATGTTAATATTTTCACCACCATTGTGTCTCTAACGAGCTGAAAAAGGTTTTAACAATATTTGAAAAGCATTAATGGCTATTTTTACTGTGAAGTTGCTTGTCGGCAACACAAGGTTTGTCGACAACAAAAAAAAATATACCTATTTTGAAGAAAACGACGACGTTAACTCATTTGAATGAAATTTTGATGCAATTTCTTTGCTAACTATTTTCAATACATTCAATTTGTCTGCCGAATTTTAAGGACGTATTCACATAACTACTCCTCTATTGGTAAGTCCACCTATCGATATTCTCGGTAACAAATTCAAATAATTTATTTCGGATTACACTTTTCAAATATGGATAAAAGTTCATTTTTCAATATCAAGTGCGTCAAAAAACATCGAGCAAAATTGTCTAAATAGCTATCAGACGCAACTTTAGAGTTAGTGAAGTCATTTTGTGAGATGTTCTAATAAGCTCTTCCAATTAATGCCACCCTCTCCTTTCCTACACAGGACAACACGTGCAGGGCTTAGATGTCACCCGCATACGTTGCAGAATATTCCATCAAGAACCAAGCGGTTCGGTGAGTCTTTCCTTCTTCCTACAGTCCCGGGTCCTTTAAGCGGGGCGTGATGAAGCATCTGATGAGGCCGTCAAGCTGAGCGCCACCATTGCGACACTCTACGTGTTTGTAATAGTCTCCCTCTTTCCAAAGACTCTGGCAATCACAGATCCAAAGACGGCGTGCGGTTTAGTTCGTTCAAGTTCAACATAACCTCACTAAATGACTTCGGTGGTAGGGTAATTTTCATGTGGGGATTTTTCACAAGATAAAAAAGGATTCGAACACGGTATGTCTCGATCGTTAGACCATAAACCTTCCACGACCAACGCTTAAAAGTAAGTTTTAAAAATATTTTTAATGCACTTGATAACTTCCAATCAAGGTTAGTCTAAGTATCTCTTAAAAATATACACATAAAATAATCCGATGCTATACGGTTTTTCGACTTTCTAAACCTTTCCATTAATGATTCAACGTAAATCATTAAAATGACTTCAATTGCTAGAGTGGTTATACGACTCTAAAATAACACGTTTGAAACACATTTGTAATACAAAGGATGGCTTTTCGATTTCTTTGTATGCGGACATGACTTTTACTTTAGAAGTTTCTATATTTCTAAACACAGGATCAACTTACTTTAGTATTAAGATGACTAATGGTTTTGCTAATTTCTTCTGTACTTTTTAAACTTGTGAAGCAAAAAAGTTGGTAATGTGCGAGTCTGATTCACGCAAGGTTCCGTACTGAATTTAATTTCTATTGGATTAGTATCCATGTTATAACCGAGAAAGAATGTCACCAACCCTGAGATGGGTTTGGACATTCTCTGAAGGTGACAAAAGGAAAAATACGCAGATGATATAACAGCTAAGATAAACTCAAAATAAAACCCTGTACTAACCGGGCAGGCTAGCGTTAGAAACAGTTAGCCAAAGTCTCCCAATATTATTAGAGGCCTATGTCCAGCACTTAATTGCCTGAGTAGATATTGACGATTCACATAACATAACTTAAACTCACGCCTATATTCGCCGAAGGGGTAGGCAGATGTGCTACCTACATTTCGCCAGTTTATGTTTAGGTCCCAATGTAATAGGTGGCGAGCCTGTTGCCATTTAGGGCACTTATAAACCTGCGATAAGTGCACACATAAGTTCGAAAAGCATCGAAAAGTAATTGGTGTGTGCCATGGTAAACCTGGGATCGAACCCGAGACCTCGTCTCAGCAGTCCATTACCCATTCCACTATAAATAGGCTACCGCGGCTAATTGACGATTCAATTTCATTTAATATAAAATTCATTATTCTTTTTGCAATACTTTAGATAGAACGTATTAGAATACAACTAGGGAATAACACACGCGGTCACTAATTCTCTAAACTAACTAGACATGTTATCTTCCTAGCTACAATGATATAAGAGTGTAAAGTGTTAAAACCAACACTTTCTACTCGAAGGCGAGAAACGTTTTCCATCTACACTGACACAACTTTTTTTAGATGTCTATCTCTATTGATTCCTAATAACTTAGTCCCCAATGTGAAAGTTACGAGTTGTGTGTTGGGTTACTCCATAGCCTTCAAATAACAGATCTGATCGCAATCATCGTTATAGGACATAATGTTAACGACAGACGGAATAGTTCATGGCCGTATCAGTAAAAAACTAAAATTGTGCTGACACCACGTACGAATCAGTCGATGGTTTCATTTAAGTTCATTAAATGTAATGTTTGTAAATACACCCACAGACTACTTCATTACCGCATTACCGAATGTCAATGCAATTCTGTCAAAGTTATCTATATAAATAACAATGAATCGCAAAATATGTTGCTAACACCAAAACGCGAAGACAACAAGAACAAGACGAATTCGATTTTTTTTAATTTATTCCTTGTACTTTAAAGAAGGTTTTTATAAAGCAGCGGGCAAGGAAACTAAAGTTACGCGTGCGGCACCGCGAACAACTGCTAATGGTGTATGAATAAAGATTTCACGGTTCATATATTTCCTCATTTTCTCACATCTACGTTTTGTGTAAAGTAAAAATACATATGTCACTCGCACACTATATTCATCTAAGGATAACTTTTGTGAAAACAATGTTGTTCATAAAAATATTTCTGTAACAATAACCTTTTTTGCAAACCGTCTGACGTCGCGTCATTCGAATATCACAGATTATATTATTCAATTCAACGTAATCTCTATAATAATATGCGTAAGACTCAATAGAACTGCACATAGATTGTCAGTCAGTGGTCATGATAAACACTAACCATGAAGTATATCATTCGATTTTCAACCTTATTCCTTGTTAGCAGTAAGAATGACTTTGCCATGGGGATTTTATAGTTTATTTTGCTTTCACTGAAGAATGCGAAATGCTTTCGAAATCGCGTTCTCAATGAATTAATTCACAAAAGTTTGTTGTTTAAGAGAAAATTGAAAGTGCTAATAAGTCGAGTGTGATAATAATTGTGAATGAAACCAAGGAAAATTATTTTGTAATATTTATGATTCTGTGTCTAATACCATTGAAAATGTGATTCATGTAAATTCTTTTTGAGTATCAGTTAGGATATTCGCGATTGTGGAAATAGAATCAATTAATAATAAATTTTAAGATGAGCAGTGCTTCAACAATCTCAAATTCAAATTTCAGGATACTATACTATAGTACAGCGTTACAAAACCCTACCCTTTTTTCAATAACTTTTCAATTAAACCTATCTATGCATCGCGATATAAAGTATGTAAAGATAGCAGCAAGGGCAGGCAGTTTCTTCCTACCTCAGAGGGAATTAGGCGTAAGTGTATTAGAAATTTTTGAAAATCAATTTGTATGCTGACTATTCAAATAGTTCAAATGTGAATGAGTTAATGCTTCGATTGATATGTGATTTGAACAGTCAGCACATTAATTGCTTTTCAATATTTTCTGCACATTTGATTGAGCGGATTTATCGAAAATACAATATTAAAAATGACTGTAACGTCATTCATTGTGCTGATAGTTCGTATGATTGTTGGCAGATAGCTCCCACCATCGTCCCAAAGATGGTTACGTAGGAGAATTTCGAATGCTTCAGACGAGACTTCGTGGCTTAGCGGTCAGAGCGTGCCCCTTGTAAGGGAAACATCACGGATTCTATCTAAATTTGGTAAGTGTATCAATCAATCACTCAGCCTATCGGAGCCCACTGCTGGACATACGTCTCTCCTGTATGTAAGAATATCATTTCTGAAATAAAACTTCTAAGGCGCTATCTAGCCGATGTAATTTGATCGCGTCATGCAATTCTTTGTGCAATGTCATTGACACCGGTCTCGGAATTAGAAACAGAAAGTCACATTATTCACCGTCGTCGTGGACTGTCTAATAGTCAAAAATACATACAACAACATACAAATGGTCACGTCAGGGGTAGGTAGAAGTTTATTAAACATCCACATTTCGCCAACTATGATTTTCGGTCCCACGTAATAGAGGACGAGCCTATTGAAAATATTGCAGCTAAATAAATTTGGAAAAAAATAATTGACCCGATGATTGAAATTCCTAGCTATGCATGCATGTTATGCAATCGCAAGGAAATTAATTACGTGCTTAGCCGCACAAGCACTAACAATTAACGTCTTGGAGAGTATCAGACGAAAAAACAATTTACTTGATATTTAGTGATTTGTGTACAGTTAGTACGCAAAGCACAAGATGCTTTGATTACTTTGAGTTGAGACTTATAGGATTCTCTGTCTAAAGGAAAATATAAGTGGAAGTGTGAAGTAGACGGGGTACGCGTGTTATTGTTGTGAGTTTTTACCCAATGAACCACCAATGCCACAATGTAAACCTTATTAAAAGAAGTTAAAGTTGAAAATAACTTTCTTAGAAATTCAGTGACATAAGTCTAAACTTTTTCGTAAATATGAACGCTTGTTCGATTCAAAGTATGAAACGCCGTAAAATAACAAATCAGTTTCGGTCTTGACTATCGAGACAATCCAGATTTATTTCAATAATATGCTTTTAGGAACCTAGCCCATTGATAGTAATGTATTGTATTTGACATTGTAAATGCCAATAGAAATGTTTGCTGGTGAGATTTAGATGTCACATACTTGCTATGGTCATGCATGCATGAAAAAATATAATTACTAGATTAGATCTTCCTTTATTAGAAATACCCAGATGACAGAAGTCCAAAGAAAAATTACCGGTCAAATGAGAAAAAAAAGAAGAAGATTAGATCAGCTATTGCAGATATAAATTGGAAGCGGAGGCGACTCGGACGTGCGGAGGCGACTCGGACGTGCGGAGGCGACTCGGACGTCGGAGGTCGCAAAATGACCTCCGTCCCCCATGAGCGCGGGCCTGGGGGTGACGGGTGGAGCCGCCGGTCACCCTAGCAGAAGCAGGCCACGGCGATGGCGCAAATGCCACCCCATACCCAGGGGCTAGATGGGGACACCATGGTCCCCACATTAGGGGAAGAGGGTCATCTCAACAGAGATGTCCCCGGGTCTGCCGGGGTGCGAGAGATATGTCTTGTATAATCTCACCTCCGGCAATCAAGGACCCATGGACGGCGTGCGTTTTGGTCGGTTCGAGTCCGACATAACCACCTCCATCGGTTTCGGTGGAGGTGGTATCCGTGGGGATTTTGCGCACGATAAAAAAAAAAAAAAAAAAAAAAAAGATATAAATTGGAAAATTGTAATTGGTAGGGTGTATCATTTTTTATTACCGCAGAACTATTAACTATAATAGCCTTTACTATTAATAACTTTTGCTACAAACTAGTACCTACTATATCCAACTAGTATGTTATTAACCAGTATACGGATTTAGGCGTTTCTCTTCAAGCAACCGCTCTAGATATGTTGGTCGTTTTGTACAACGTCAATTGCTTACTGTTTGGTGTTTATCTATGCAAATGTGCATTTCACTTCGTGAACGGATTTCCTAAAGAAATGATGTGTGTGTTGTATTGTGATATTATTTCAGTTCAGTTGGAGAAATCTTTCTTCGTTCGTTCTTGATTTGATGGGGAATTTGCATTTATTTATTGGCAATACTATAACACATTGACTGTTGTGACAGGATGTAATTTGGTAAAAGCTTTTGCAATTTATCGAAGTATTTACATAATGATATAATTTTGTTATAATTGCATCATGTCTTCCATTTCTTGTTTATTTATGTTATGGATAGATATAAATTCGATTAAACATTATCTACATTATGTTTATAACATGTTTTTTGTCATGGCAATTTTAAAATACAGATGTCATTGATATAAATCTTCTGCCGGCAAAGAAGAAACAAAATAACGTCTCTGATTCACAACAATGCTAATATGATGATGATATATAATTGGTTCCTTCAACCTTGTCCATAATTATGACCAATTTCAAACGTCTCGCAGTTTTGGAGAAAATAGATAGTAAGAAAAGATAAACAGACCAAATAGAAGCGCACGCGTTATTAAAAGTAATGAAATACAGGTTTTTATCTTCACGTGTTTATAATAATCTAAGTTATTACGTATAACTTATCTTAACTGTTGAAAGTGATAGTAATTTCAAGTACACCATGTGAATAAAAATTCATCCGTCATTCTTTTACGTTCGATCACTAATTTGAATGATTGCTGAGCTTTTACTGCCAACGAAAGTTGATATCTAATTTTGAATTTATATCATAACTATTTTCATGATATGTTTTTAAATTGACCGGAAGTATATCAATTAGTTCTGTATATAACCTGTCTTATATAGGTACCTGCTGTTAGAAACCATTGACCTGGTTAAGTCACATTCAGAACTTACCGAACATCATCTTCTTCCAAAAGCTTTCTTATAAAATGATTTCCTTTGAACATGCTCCTAATATTTTTAATGGTTAATGGCAATGGGCTTGCTCTCTATGACGTCTGGTCAAAATATTTGAGCGATTGAAAAGTTGTTTACGAATGTACGCACGTATCGAGATAGAAATTTACTAGTATCAATATCATAAATTATCTTGTAAAATAATTGCGGTTAGAATGCCTTCAAAATTTTTTTCTCCCTGATCAGTGATAAAACCTAAGAAGGTTTGATGGCTTTGACGTTTGACATGATAATGGACTTGAGATATAAAGCTTAAATCTCAGTTTCATTATGAACTGACTTTTCTATAGTTCCTCATATCTATAGGTACTCACTACATTCTATGTAGAGTACCTACATGTGGAACAACCGCAAATGCTATACAGTGACCTATTTTTTTCAACCAGTTTCCATTCAGTTTGCAAAGTTAAGGATATTGGAAGATTATGGAATTGCCAATGAAAAAAATCCCTGAAAATATTTTTCAAAATAACTTCTACACGATTTTTGCGTTAACTCTAATAATAGTATGGAATTTAAAAAACTTACCAGGTTCATCATCTTCGATTTCGTTATCTTCGTCGATATACCTCTCTTCTCTGGATTCATCGTCCTTGCTCCCAGAGAGGTAGATCGTATTAGCTTCTTTACTATACTTGTGAATATCCACATTATTTTTCTTGAAACACACACTACTGGTCACTTCTACATCACCACTCATACCCAACTTATCATCCAAGAACGAATACACATTCTTTTGTAAACAACTCACTGACGGAGACACTGTGCACTTATTTAAAATATTGTCCCAAAGTAAGTTGCCAGTTCTAAATGTACCATTTTGGTAAACGTTATTGAATAGTCTTCCTGATACACTTTCCAGGATATTCACTCGTTTTGCAATTGTGTCATTACCACTACACTTTATCTGGTTAACACTGCCCAGTACTAGAACTAAATAAATTCCTAGATTTTTCACTGTCATCTTGCTCCTGTAGCTTCTATCTTCATGTCTTTTAGCCATTCTCATATCATTACTTCTTTATCTTGAATGTTATTTTCTATAAGCTAACGTGTGATCGCTTACTTTGATTAGATGCGTCTACGCAAAATAATAATTCCATTCTCTGCATGTCACATGGATTATGACTTTGGAAAGTTTTCTTTTTGTTTTTAGTTGACAAGTCTATAGGTTGTGTTGTTCCGAATTTGCATCTGTCATCTGTGAACAAAACATTTTCTTTAGTTGCTGAGGCATGACTGACATTTTAAGATCTTAATCACTAATCATATTGGGTGCTGTTACTTTTTCTTACTTACTAATATTATTTTTTTTGGTATCTTTTCGATCTTAAACTTAGACAAACGTATTATATTCTAGTATCAGATGAGAAAGTGTTGAATGTTTGATAAATTATAAATAATATAAAAATCTACATATCCGTAAACAAATGATACGGCAGCTGCCTCAGACCTCGAATGGTTGAATGACCCTCGAAAGAAAGATCGTGATTATAAATTCACTTAAAGCATTAACATACTCGAATTGCAAGAAGTGCCTAACAAGTGCGTATTTAAGATTGATTTAAAATTTAAATATATTGTCAATGTTTTTCTGACTAGACCACTTCAATGAAATCGATCAATAAAATAAACATAAAAGTTAAAACTCATGCAGAATGATTACTAAAAATGGTAGGTCATTTCTTGTTGCACTTTCCATCTATTTTTTGAGTTTTACTCATGATAGAGAGACGATGGTGTAAGAAATATTACATATACACCATTAATGTACCATTCTGGATAGTGGTTACAGAGAAAGTGATGATAAATTATAGGAAATACTTTTTGTGAAGACTAAATTGGTCACGGTTTGTTAGTCTAACAGATGTACTCGGATGTCACTTGTGTTGTGATTTCTATTAAATTACTGTCTTTGATAAATATAAACGCATTGTTTTATAGGTCTCACTAAATTAAGTTCATTTATTACATACTTACTTACACATACATATGCTCCCGCCCGTATTCACCGAAAAGGGTGTATTAAACACCCACATTTCGTAATAGGGGGCGAGCCTATTGCCGCCAATCGGGTACTTTGTAAAAAAATATGGGTATGCCAAAAATAAATTCCTTATATTTTGTTAAAACTTACACTGCTGTCGTAAATAAAGATTTTATTTATGATTTTAGTCCTAAAATGTCGTAGGCATTCTTTTTTATGTACTTATTTTGTCAAAGTACAAGAATTATTATTATTAAATTGAATATAATAATAATCGTACTATTTAGACGATAAACAAGCTTGGAAATGAGCTCTTTGCTTAACTATGTCACTCAAACAAATCATTGTATTTAACTAAGTTTACTTATGTTTGTAAATAGATAAAAAGCCGTAGTCTTCCTTGGGCGGGGCCACAACATATCGAATCAATGGAAAAGTGTTAATTATTTTTTTACATTTTTGTAACTGTAGTTTTAATGGTCTACGCGGAAAAGATTATTCCTTTTTACGACCATTTATATCATGATGATAAAATAATTTTTTTGAACACTAATACCAGGGCTAAATAGGTAATAAAAAACTGAATGAAGAAATTTCTCATATTTTGCATTTACCAGGAAATTATGATATTTATTCATGTGAGATAAGATAAGATTAGATAAAATTGAGTAACTCAAAATAATTATTTAATTTCATGAATAAAATGTGTGTGTTTTCTAATTTCTTGTTTGTGTAGGATTATTAACCCCGAAATACTCCAACAAACTATGTGGCGTGATTGTAGTGAACGCGAATGTTATGCAGGTGGCGCGGGTTCGATTCCCGCTCAGTTGTATGGACGAATATGGCAATTTGCACGCTATTTACGCTATTAGCAGTCTTTACGGGTAGTAGGAGCCCTCATAAGTCCGACTAGTCTAACTACAGAACTTCAATATCGCCAATTTGGTTCTAGAGGTCCGATGGCAGTCGCTTCACGGAAAATGTCGAAGTTCAGCCGCATCGTAGTTAGACTAGAAAGTCGACTCCAACTGAGTCGGGAATTTGCTCAAAGAATGATGATGAATGGTAGTCTAAACAATATACCATGATAATAGTTTCTTTAGTGTTAATTGACACTAACACACTAAATATTAATTAACACTAATTTTAGTGTGTATTGTTGTTTGTTTTATTATTAAATTTATGTACCTTTCTGTCTCATCTCAACATTGTTCGTAAGAAATAATGTCAGGCAATAACTCAGCGTGTGTGCAAATAATGTACCTATGTAGTTTTAAAAAATAAACAAACAACAATAGGTATGAGAACTAGAGAATTATAACAGCTTGGGTATATACAGAAATCCTATCTAAAACCAAATATATTAAAATAGCTTTGGAATGCAGCTCCGTGCATTTAATGTTGTCTTTTTCACATATCTCTAAGTTTTACTTCACTACCTACATCGTATAAAACAAAGTCGCGTTCTCTGTCCCTATGTCCCTTTGTACGCTTATATCTTTTAAACTACGCAACGGATTTTGATGCGGTTTTTTTAATAGATAGAATGGGGAAAGAGGAAGGTTTATATGTATATAACATCATGCTATGACCAACAGGTGCGGAGCAGGAATGAAAAATGTTGCAAAAACGGAGTGACGCAAACGAAGTTGCGCGGGTCAGCTAGTAAGGAATAATAACCAAACATACTCAAATATCAGCCATCCAACATCAGTTTAATGCAACCTACATCATTCTATATAAGCCTACATCATCTTACATTATCCTAATCTATTAAAAATTTCGATCATCATCATCATTCCTTGAACCTTTTCAGTTGGGGTCGGCTTTCCAGTCTAACTGTGATGCGGCTGAACTTCGATATTTTCCGTGAAGTGACTGCCATCTGACCTCCACAACCAATGGTCTAATGACCAATGGCGATATCGAAGTTCCAAGTTAGGCTGGTTGGACTTTTGAGGGCTCCAACTACCCGTAACGCCTGCCATAGATGTTTGTATGGCAACCGGGACCGACGGCTTAACGTGCTCTCTGAGGCACTTATAAACCTGCGATAAATACACACATAACTTCGAAAAGCATCGAAAAGTCATTGGTGTGTGCCATGGTAAACCTGGGATCGAACTCGAGACCTCGTCTCAGCAGTCCATTACCCATACCACTAGGCTACCGCGGCTTTATTAAAAATTTCGATATACATGATAATTTGATACGTTTAACTGAAATGCAACCCAACTACGAACACGGAACTAATTCATAAAACGTGTCGCGTTCGACCTCGTAACTACGGCGCTACTTGCATTTTGATTAGAATTCTACTGGACTAGTGATATGTGGGATTAACCAAACAGATTTAGAAAGTTATAAAACGTGGAAAATTTGAGAACATCTATTTTGGCCTATATGGCAAAGATAAGTTATTTAAAATGCTGAATATGGTGTCAGATAAGATCTGACAACCACGAACAAATGAATTATATCTTTGCTGTGGGAAATCTAACAGAGTTATTTAGGGTATGGGCGGAATAACAGTACAGAGCCCGGAATCCCTCTACGCCTTTCTACAATTTATTATATCTCGATTTTTACAAGAAGCTCCTGCAAATTAATGATCTTCCTTCAGTGGTTTTCCAAGCAATTACTATATGGAATTTGTCATACATAGCACCGTGATATAGTTATGAACACGATTACCTATATTGTTTACTATTTTAATTCAACATAATAGCGGTGGCCTAGTGGTATGGGTAATGGACTGCAGAGACGAGGTCTCGGGTTCGAGCCCAGGTTTACCATGGCACACACCAATGACTTTTCGATGCTTTTCGAAGTTATATGTGTATTTATCGCAGGTTTAAAAGTGCCCGGTTAATGGAAATAGGCTCGCCACCTATTACATTGGGACCTAAACATAAACGGGTGAAATGTGGGTGCTAGCACCTCTGCCTACCCCTTCGGGGATAAAGGCGTGAGTTTATGTTTAATTCATTCTCAATGGTACCGTTTATCCGTTGCTTTGTGGAAGATATCATACACTCTACCTGATCTACCGGGAATTTAACCAAATATGAAGCTCTTAAGCACTTTCATATTGGTAATGTTCTACCCTAGTTACTTAAAAATGTTACGATGTACACAATATGTACGGTTGGTTTATAATTATTGTATGCATAATTATGAATGACACACAGAGTATGTAGGGCATATCTAAGCAGACAGGCAGACTGATCGATCTCACAGAACGTTTCAAATATAAAATTGATAATGATACTCTATGATTTGAGTGCTAATAATTGTTGATAACTTCTTGTACACATACATGGTGTTTGCAACAGCACCGAAGTATCGGAAACTCCAAACCATACAGGTAAATATCCCGATAACTCTAATAATGATAATAAGTTGATGATAAAAAAAACTGATGTGGCCGTCAAGCTGAGCGCCACCATTGTAGCACTGAACGTGTTTGCAATGGTGACCCTCTTTCATGAGACTTTGCCTTCAGCTTAAGATCAGGCGAGGTGAAGTCAAATTGACGTGCCATAATTGAAAAATAAACCTTATTTCACTGATGACTACAGCTACATCCTACCATCGTACCGCTCACTATAGTCAGAGAATTCATCCTCACACATTGCGATCGGGAACAGTATAATATACACTGCGGTATATAAGGAACTTTAACCTGCATATGCTCAAGCTTTGGAATGAACTCCCTGTCATTCTTCACGAAAGGTACTAGAATTTTTTCCAAGGTCGACAAGACTTGTGCAGCACCAGTGGCTTTACTCTCTGCACCTGATGATGCACACGTCCATAAGCCATGGTAACTACTTTCCATCTTTTAGGCCGTGTGTTTGTCTGCCACTTAAGTGGCAAAAAACCTCAAAAATCTAGACCCAAACTCATAATGATACAGAAAGTGAAAAACGTACTCATAATATACTTTTTTAATATCTTTGTGTTTTTTTTAAACACAGACTGAAAATAGTATTATTCAGATGAAATAGGATTTAAAACTTAGTTTCCCACGACCTAGTGAATTAAAAAAAATGTGCCAGTTCTCAATGCATACTTACTACAATATTTTATTAAAAGGTTTTAAATATATTCATAAACTTTCACTTGCAGACTTACTTTCAAAACTTTACTATTTGTTACATTTTTTTGATATTAATGACAGTAACACCTCTCTTGCTAATTTAGTGACTAAGTAGTTTTATGTTGATATATGAAGCGTATAAAAGGGCCTCGATGATCTTGTTGACCTCTACCGCAACTCGCTAAACTCATTGATTAATGGACAGGGTTCTGATACAGAATTTTCTCATAGACGTAGCTGCTTTTTAAACTGCTTAGGCTTATGAAGAAGGGAAGAGGAGGGTCATCAGAGGGTGGAACCCTCTATTACGTGGGATCCAAAACAATGATGGGTGAAATGTGTATATCTAGGAGGGAAATAGGTGTGAGCATAATGTAAGTATATATGCAATATTGACTGAAAACATAGCTATTTAGTTTATTCAAAGCCGGACTTTCCTAGAGAAAGTTTACTATGCCGTCTTTACTTTGAGCGAGTGGACTGTCGCACCTTTTGTAGTTTGTACAACCACTTACCGGGTGTAGTGTCTGTTACCTGCTTTGTTAGTACTTCTGCGTGAATGGTATAAGTACAGCTTGTATATAGCATGACAATAGAAGGTACTAACATTTATTATATTAAGTCTGGGTAATAATATAGTCAAGATTCACAGAAGTTTATAACAAGTAAAAGATCTTTCAAATAGCACTATAGTATGACTTCACATTTCAAAGCTCAAGATGAAAATCTTTAGAATGAAAGTTACTATGATAGAATCAAAAGAATAAACAATAAATCTTTCTCTTGAAGGTCTTGTTAGATGCCATACCTAAGCAACCTGTAAACAAATATAGCAACTTGTATCAAACACAACAAGTACGCCGCCCTAGAAGCTGCAGGGTACGACTTCGTCCCGTTCGCGGTGGAGACAGCGGGCCCATGGGGCATGGAGGCCAGGAGGTTTGTGGCTGACTTGGGGGTCCGACTGCGGAGAGAGGGTCTGGATCCGCGTTCGGGCCAATATTTAATACAAAATATTTCTCTGGCCGTGCAGAGGGGAAATGCTGCCAGCCTAATGGGCACATTCGGTCGAGGGGCGCAAATTGACCAAAATTTGTAGCAAAAAAAAAGAAATTGTATTTAATTTAATTTATATAAAATTGTGTTAATGTAATAGTATTTTGGTTTGAATAAATTATGTCGAAGACTTGTATTCACGAAATAAATAAAGGAAATGTATTGAAATGACACACATCTCGATCCTCTAATCAAAGATTCTAGGGAGTTGAAGTTGAAGGAAGCAATAACGTATGTTGGTAAGGAGTTCTTTTTTTTGCGGCGGTCATTAGATTGACTGCACCACTCCTGATGGTAAGCAGTGACGTAGTCCAGAACGTGGTGACGGCCTGGCGGCCTTGACAGCTGTTTTTTTTTCTAATGTATTTTTAGTTCCGTAATTACAAACAGGTTTTTTTTTTATTTGAGTCACGTCAACGATAATATACAGACAAACAGTCAAGATAGAAACTATGTTCAGATTGCATTGAAGCTTTCAAGTTCCATGATTCCATGGTTACCTTGCAACTATTAGTCAAACTGCTTCGATAAGAATCCGATTGACCCATTTTCCTCAATAATTAAAGAAATTATGTGAAGAACTATTAACAAAAAAGAAATCGTAAAAGTAACTTTTTTACTGAATATTCATGAATCTAAAACAGTAGGTACATAATTAACTGAAGTTACTTGAACTCAAGCTTAATTTTTTATAACTATTTTTTGTTATGTGTTAATAATATTTAGTGTTAGAGAAAACAGATCGCACTACTTATAGTTAATCTATTGGTGTGGTTAATGTTTTGTCTTACAATACAAAAACCTATTGGTTTGTTTATTTTTTCATATTTTTTTTTATTTATGGCAACTCAATTTGACTTCAAGTACTTCAAGGTAAGCCGAAGCCAAAGTCTCAAGAAAGAGGGTCACCATTACAAATACATTAATTTCATCACAGTAATTGCATTATGCTGATGTGGATGATATTTATGGTAGAAGCAAAAATCTGACAACTCTTTTGATTCCCATTGTAAGTGAATTTTGGACAGATGGATTTTTCCTCAGTATCTCAAAAACTTTTGACAAGGGCTTACACAATAGTTACATTCATCCAAACGTCTGCTTGAAGAAGACAACCTTACAAAACTGGAAAATACTACTGGAATAGGCGAAGCATGGAATGGAAGATGTGACATAGTAACATGACTTACTTGCCTAAAATGTTCCGTGGAAACTCCACAACGCGCTTAAAATCAGGTTTCACTTTAAAAATTGTTTTAGAGGTTAAACATTGCGTTCGGGCAATATAATTTGTTGGCATAAACTTTCCAAATGAAATCGGGACGAGACAGCTACCTCCAAATATTAATTTCAGCTGATAAACTTATAATTATGAGATGATTATTGCCAGATGCTTCAAAGTTTACACGTGTATATAAAAACTGAACCTACTTTTAACTATCAATGTGCAAAAACTTTTTGAAAATCTATCAATCTAATGAACGCAAAACGCAAGTGAATGTGAATCAAAAAACTATTCGGGTTCAAACAACATAATCGGGTTAGTAAGTCGTTTTTTGGGGGTCATCGTTTTTGTGGTAGCAATCGAACAGAGAGGTTTAATCTGAACCTTTTAAATGTTGATTTTTTATTACATAAAAAATGTTAATGATATATGAATCTTGATAAGATCTATCATTACCCGTCAGAATTTTTGAAGTCATAGTAAAGAGGCATCATTGATATTTGATGACTTTGCCTCAATGTGTGTGTTTTACCGCCTGTATAATGGTTTGTTTCAGAAGAATCGTTTGACATGATGCCCATGCCTACTTTCTATCTACGCACCGCTCGTAACAGGCAGGGAGTTCATCCTCACAGATTTAGACCAGAAACGGTACGCACTCTGTAGCATGAAAGGTACTTCATCCCACGTACGTTCAAACTCTGCAATGAACTACCTGCTATAGTTTTTCCGAATGACTACAATATGGGGTTCTTCAAAAACATTAAAAAGTTTTTACAGAGTTACCAGCACAAGTGTGACGCCTTTGGTGTTGTAAACTTCCATAGGTCACGGTGAACATTTTCCAACAGGTGGCTCGTGTGAATGTCTACCGTATAAAAAACAAATTCAAATGTTCTACTTTTAAGAAACAATAACACAATAAATAAAGAATATTCTAGGATATTATTATACAGTGCCATTTAGACCGAAACTAAGCATAACCATAATATGGATTCTAGAATACGTAGCCTATTACAATATATGTAATTACATATAGAAAAACATCATCATCATTCCCTGAACCTTTTTCCCAACTCAGTTGGGGTCGGCTTTCCAGTCTAACTGTGATGCGGCTGAACTTCGATATTTTCCGTGAAGCGACTGCCATCTGACCTCCACAACCAATGGTCTAATGACCAATGGCGATATCGAAGTTCCAAGTTAGGCTGGTTGGACTTTTGAGGGCTCCAACTACCCGTAACGACTGCCATAGATGTTTGTATGGCAACCGGGACCGACGGCTTAACGTGCTCTCCGAGGCACTTATAAACCTGCGATAAATACACACAACTTCGAAAAGCATCGAAAAGTCATTGGTGTGTGCCATGGTAAACCTGGGATCGAACTCGAGACCTCGTCTCAGCAGTCCATTACCCATACCACTAGGCTACCGCGGCTTATTTATAATATTATATATATATATAATTATATATATATATAATTAAAAACATAATATTATTATAATTATGCTTAAATAAATCAAATGCTCAGCAATAACAATTTAACTAAAAGATAACGCAAAAAGTTTAAAATTTAAATAAAAGGGAAGAAAACAAAACCTAAATTAATGTTTAAAAAGAACTGGTAGGTACAATTACTATAAATAGTACCAATTTGATCAAGTTTTACACATTATGTGTAATTAGAAATATTTTTATTTTACCCAACGCACCAGTTACAGCCTACATAGATGGTGGGTGTCAAAAATTTTTTTACTTATTACTCAAGTCATTGCGTGAAAAAACCAAATGATTTAGTAGTAGTTAGAAGTATTTTTAATTTTACCACGGCCGGCCTTAATAACCTCACATAACTACATTTATAATTATACTCGACCGATTTATAGTTAGAATTATGATTTAGATACAATCTTAAAAAGCATGTCAGGTCAAGTAGGTATCGTAAATGTTTTATTTATTAAAAAATTAACTTCCAATAGCTGAATATTACTATCTAAAAATACAAAATACCCAGGAGTTTTTACACAGACACAGACAAGAGGGGTCTCGTAACCCTAGGTAAAAAAAAGATTAGGTATTTTGAGATTCCAAATTCCAAGAAATAAATTCTTGGCGCCCTATCTTATCTCTATATATATATTTCTATGTAAAAGTTTGTAAAAATTTAACAATTATTCAAAACCGCGGTAACCTAGTGGTATAGGTAATGGACTGCTGAGACGAGGTCTCGGGTTCGATCACAGGTTTTACCATGGCACACACCAATGACTTTTCGATGCTTTTCGAAGTTATGTGTGTATTTATCGCAGGTTTATAAGTGTCCGGTTAATAGCAATAGGCTCGCCACCTCTGCCATAGATGTTTGTATGGCAACCGGGACCGACGGCTTAACGTGCTCTCCGAGGCACTTATAAACCTGCGATAAATACACACAACTTCGAAAAGCATCGAAAAGTCATTGGTGTGTGCCATCAATCATAATACATCATAATACAATCGGTAATTGGGACCTAAACATAAACTGGCGAAATGTGGGTGCTAGCACCTCTGCCTACCCCTTCGGGGATATGGGTGTGAGTTTATGTCTATGCCATGTCAATCACATTCTATTTAATAACACAAAGGTACTTTTTAAAAAGATTCCCATGTTTGTGGGAATAGGATCAAAACTCAAGTGATTAACAGCTAGTAATCATAAGCTTATAATAAAAAGTAAACTTCAACATTAAGAACAATATAAGTGTATAATAATCACATAGCATCTGCTTCACTCTCTCAAATTACTGAAGAGAATTAAAAAACAAAAAAGGATGGTCGCGAAAGTGGTACAGGAAAGTGACCCCTCCTGCGTAAGGTATCGCATACCTTAAATGGTTGTTAAAGAGTAAAGGTAAGAATAAATTGTTGTAATAACCAGTCAAGTGCGATTTGTATTCGCTGAAGAAGGGTCTCGTTTCGTTGTAAAAGATATAATACTATAAGATATAGATATAGAAGAATTAATCTCACCCTCTCCTTTCCTACACAGGACAACTCACGTGCAGGGGTAAGATGTCACCCGCAAACAGTGCACAACATTCCATCAAGAATCAAGCGGAATGTTATGAATGAACTTAATGGTGTGGCAGAGGAAAGCCTCTGCCACACCATTAAGTCTTGGAATTCCTTACCGGTGCATGTGTTTTCCTTCTTCCTATAGTCCCGGGTCGTTTAACCGGGGCGTGAAAAAGCATCTGATGAGGCCGTCAAGCTGAGCGTCAACATTGTAGCCCTGTACGTGTTTGCAATGGTGTCCCTCTTTTATGAAACTTTGCCTTTAGCTTAACATCAGGCGAGGTGAAGTTAAATTAACATGACATAATTAAAAAATAACAACCGAAACCGACCCTACAGAATACTCTGTCTGATACACTCCAAGACGTTAATTGGTAGTGCTTGTGCGGCTAAGCACGTAATTAATTTCCTTGCGATTTACACCGCATAGCAAGGAATCAGGTCAAAATATTTTCTCCAAATTTATTTAGCTGTATCATTTTCGGTTACGAATTTTTTCGGAATACCCATTTTTTTACAAAGTGCTCGATTGGCGGCAATTGGCTCCCTCATCCAGTTGGAAGCGGTCTGCATCCAATGGGTACCCGTGACTTTGACTATTTAATATATAATAAAATCGCAGTCTAATTTATTTAAACGTGCACATATTCATCTTTGAAATCAAGCTTTAGTTATAGTGTTCTGTTGGTTACTCGCAGAAACCCCGATGTATTTCTTGCCGCATTTCGATCCGGCATGGTCGATCTATTTGCTTTAGATCGACCATGCCGGATCGAACTTTTAATTTATTTTTAATTTTAACGTTTTGTAAGCGCTGTTTAATAGTAAATACCGAATAGATGATTATTGAATTTGAATTTGAATTTGAACCCTTTTATTCCTTTGCATATATTACCCTAAAAACGGAAAACTCTCGAATAATATTATAGAAAGTTGTGAAGACCTTCATACACAAGTGAGAAATTTATTGCCGTGCATTATAAAATAAAAAGTTCCATCATTGGGCGTGTGCTTTTAAAATTTAAACGAGGTATTGAGTCCGCCTGTATTGATATCTTTTACCAGACAACCAGAGACTCAGTAAAGACTCAGCAGGTGACAATAAAGATGTAACCAATAAAATTCAAAAAATGTTTACCTTAAAGGAACAGAGTATGCGAGTGACATACTAATTTTAATATATTACTTTTATTATATTATTATTACGGTAGTGACATACATAAGTATACATATAAAACCTAGGCGTGTGAAAGTGGCAAAATATGAAATATTTTTTATAAACCAGTATCAAATAAAGAATAGATGTTGCAGTGGCGTCAATGTTTTGGAATTCTTTACCAGTACACGCGTTTCCTTGATCCTACAACCTCGGGTCCTTCAAGCGGGTTGTGAAAAAAAAAACTGTCGAGGTCGTCAGGGTCAGGGCCCCCGTTACAGGGACAGCATTTGTAACGGCGGCCACCATGTTTGAACAGCACTTTTTCATACTAAATTAGTATTTGCACTAATCGAGAATTGAACCCACGATCTCTGATGTAGTTTTCAAAGATTCCAATTCTTTTCCAAGATTCAAAGATCCTTTTTGATTAGTTATTAAATATTAAATTAATTTAAATTATGGAATGTGTCTATTCATAACAGAGTGAAAGTTGAATCTACTTTTGAGCTATTTCAACTAAACATCTTGTATGGTAACTCGATCGAGCGATTAAATTAATTAATCCCATAAATCTTGAAGTGAAACTTCTATTTTTCAATTCGGTATAAATCATTTTACCCTTAAATAGAAATAAGCCAAGACAAATCAAATTAAAGAACCAATTTGTAGCCAAAACGAATGCGTGTTGTATGCAAGATCTGGAACGTCCTGCCTAACTCGTGTTTCTGGAAAGCCGTACCCATGGAGTCTTCAAATTCAAAGTGTATTGGTTACTTCTATTTTTTATACCACTTAGGTGGCAGACGAACATGCGGCATACCTGATGGAAAGTGGTTACCGTAGCCTATAGACATTTGCAACGCCAGGGGCGTCACATTAGTTCTGCCAACCATATAGAGAAAGGGAAGGGGAGAGGAGAGAAGGCTAAGAGAGACTCTCTTGCTGTCACTACAGAAATCAAAAAAAGGTTCATCTTCCTACTGAGTACACAGAATCAATTCAGTGAGCTCTGGCTGCTGGGTTCTAGACAAGCGTGCCCCAAATCAAATTTATTTAATTGCATAAATATGGTTAGTACAAAATGGTGTTACCATATATGTTATATTTCTACAAGGTCGGCAGCACAAGTGTGTCTCCTGTAGTGTTAAAAACGTTTATAGACCACATTGATCACTTTCTATCATGACAGTGGCCTTGTCTGCCACCTAAGCAGTATGAAAAACATTTCTTGCCATATATGGCATACAAATTATTTACTTATTCGTTAACCATGGACCTTATCATTTTATTCCATCACGTGAATCAAATACTACAAATGATATCAAATTAATTGCACTGATAAAAACAAAAAACAAGAATCAGACTATATTTTTTTTACAAAATTTACTAACGGTAACGGTTAAGCACTTCATGTCACAGTTCAACACCTTTCTAGCTAGACAATATAAAACATTACAATTTTAGTAACTACAATATAGCTATGTTGCCAAAATGGGATGGTGAATTCATGTTAATATAATACTAATGCATAATGCGTAGCACATATACATGAAGAATAAGAATAAATGAATAAACCACGTTTTTTAACATACTTCTATTATGTACGGATTATACAGAAAACACACAACGTTCCACTATATCTTTTTAATCATTTATTTGTAATTCATACCTCAGAGCTATCTAGAAGTGCGAGAATTATATCTTGTACTATCGCACCTCTAGGAATCAAAGACCCAAGTGTGCGTTTTAGTCAGAAAAAGTCCGACATAACCACTCATAACTACTCTCACTATTTTTGCACGGATTTTGGGCATGAATAAAAAATGGGCCATCTATAAAATAATAACCATTCAGATTTTCAGTTAGTATATTTAGAGTCTGAGCGAGAGCCTAGTATAGATAAGCTTATACAGAGGTAAGGTGGACACATCGTGGTTCCCACAACAGAGCGGGCCTTCTCGAAACCAGAGGTCAGTTGGAGTGCGAAATATATGCTTTATAGGGTCATCTAACATATCGGCATCGAAGACTCGATACATCCAGCTAGATTTTATAATTTTATTGCTTTCGTGACTATTCGATGCTTTTCGAACTTATGTGTGTATTTATCGCAGGTTTATAAGTTTAGTGCCCGGTTAATGGCAATAGGCTCGCCATCTATTACAATGGGACCGAAACATAAACTGCTAAATGTGGTTGCTAGCACAGAGGCCGAGCAGAGGCCTACCCCTTCGGGGATATAGGCCCGAGTTTATGTTATGTTATGTTTATGTTTATCTCTACACTATATCATAGTATACCGCCACTTAATTTATTAAGTGAGAGCCGAAATAATAGCTACTATAACACAGGTGTTTGAAACGATAGCAACATTCCTCCAAAGTAAACTTGTTTATAATCGCTGACGAATGTCAGATGCTGGCCTACGGTACGAAGGTGAAAGTACCTACTCCGATTTGGTCAACTACACAAACGAAAACAAAAGTACTCTGCTTTGAGAGAATTAGAGTGAACTTATTACCGTTGACGTTGTGTTGCGTTTTCATTCTCTTTGATCATGTTAGCGTTATTGCCGGTTCTGCCGTGTTGGTTGCCATACCCAAAATAGTACCATTCCATTTCTTTCCGTGGCTGTCATAGTCTACATTATAGGGGTGTTCTCAATCCAATAGCAGACATACAGTCCGTGATAATGCCAGGTTGATAGTAATACGGTTCCACATGATAGGTGAAGAGTTTAATACCATTAACATTTTTTGTGGGAATTTTTGGCACGAAAAATATGGTTGATGGCTATAGACTCTTTACCTATTATGAGGGACCGGGTTATTGCACACAGATATTAATCAACACACGTTAATTTGTGCAAGCCTAAAGCGCAAGCATATTGTAATGTATGGCTACCATTAGTAGATGAAATTTTGGGTTAGTAGCTTTATGCCTATATCTCGATAAGACTAGGTATCAATATGACTAAATCTCAATATGACTAGTTCGCTTTTGGTCTAGATAGCTATACGACCATGTATCTATATGTCTTGATATCAGATTGACTTAATTTAGGGTCGAAGACTTACATCAAAAGAGGACATGCGAAAATTTTTGTGTCGGGATTAAACAAGGTTGGAATAGAACGTGGCCCGTACATCGTGTAGGTATTTTTTGTGACGAGACTGGGTTCCAGATATATGTATATTGGTAAATATAAGCTTACTGATGAGGTTTAACTAGTCTTCGAAGGTCAGTGCAGCTGGACAGCTTCTGCATTATAAGTTTTTAAATTGGCTTTAAGTTGAGACGTTATCTCGTTAAATCTGTTTCTAACAAGAGTTCTTAGTTAACCAATTTTTGAAAGATCTACAGTTACAAGTTAGTGTGCCAATGCATATTTGCATTGTTAATCAACGACATTATGCCTACTTATATAAACATTTCTAATTTAAGGTGCGTTAGGAGAAACGGATCAAAATGTATTTCAGTGAGGGAAGAACGACGGTAGTCATCGCGAAGAGAAGGCCTCGGGTCTGCCGGGGTACGAAGAATATGAGATGGCTACTACCCTCACCTCTGACAACTAAAGACTGAAAGACGATGTGCGTTTTAGTCGGTTCGAGTTCGAGGTTCGAAACTACCCAACCGGCTCCAGTGGGGGTGAGTGAGGGGCGGTGTAAGAATGTCATACGTCAATGTAAAACCCGTGGTTAATGTTGCGTGTGGTTTAGGTCTCTAAACCACACGCAACATAAACTAACCATATATATTATTATTCTGTTCTCCGTGCAACCATCTATCCATTTTGGAGCATACAGCACCCTGCGGAATATTTATTGGGATAGGTTGGGTTAGAAGGTTATTTTTTATAATCATCCAAATACAAACGTCCCATAAAATCCTTATGAACTTCGTGATGTGAAGTGGCAAACACTTTCATTAAATTAACATTCGGGATATTAAACTTCGATATTTTGTACATCGGGTTTATGAAAATCGGTATTATAAACTCTATTTATAGGTATTATGAATTGTGACACTATAGTAGTCGTCAATCGAGTCGAGAATCGAGCGTATGCAACAAGATCTTTGGGGTTAAGCAAATCTCACCTACAAGCTGGTGCATGTGCTGATTGCTGCTCGTGTCTAGCCAATTTAAGTATACACTATTATATATTATTAGACTATGGCTTTGGTTTCTTCAACTGTATCAAGGTCAGTAGGTTTATTATCACTATATTTGAAGTCTAACTCCCACTTTGGATTCTCTTTTTGTCTCTTACCATTTTAGTAAACAAGAACCGTGTATGTATTTCTAAATTTATTTGGTTATATTGTGTAAAATCCTTGAATCGCTTTGTATATCGGTAAATAGTCATAACTATGATTATATATGACAGAGTTTCACTGTTCCAACAGTTTTGTTTACTGATGATGAGTCAAGGCGTATTCTGCCACTTAAATCTCGATATTCATTACTTTATGTTAATTGAAGACAAAGTTTACTTATGACAAATATAATAAATATCGCATTAAATATAGTGAGATGTTTTCTATTATAGGAGTGAGCCTATCAAAAGTAGTTTAAAAATCTGTGGAGAATTCATTCCGTGTAAGAAGATTATACCACGCTACAGTAAATTCATATCTTGTAACGTGACAATAATAATGTACGAATATCTGTGTTCAGTTTATTCATAAACTGTCTATCCCTTTAGCATTAAGGTGCCTATGGACCGGAGCAGTCGCTTGTAGCAGAACAATAAGCATTTGACATTTTACATTTGTTGAGCTGAGACAAGCAAAGTAACGTTACGCACATTTTCCATGACGAATCGTTTTAACAGACGCTAAAGAACATTGTAAAGAACACTCAATGCTAAACGCTGTCAATGATTTTTCTGTAATGTAACATTCGCAAGAATTCAAGTGAATGTACTGATTTATCAGCATCTTCACACAAGTATGATGAACAACTAAATTTCACAGCAGTAAATAATTTGATATCAAATTTTATTACTTGTTAATAACATAGCAGTTAGAAAGGAGAGTACCAAAACAGTTTTATTTAACCAGCATATTTATAGGCAAAAAAGAAAGTGACCAATTCGAGCATGTTCTAGCAATTCTAGCACAAAATTATTGAGTAGCTATCATTAATCACTCAAATAACTAATGCTTAAGTTCCAAGCCCCCAAATTCTTGCCCTTAGATTAAATTCGTTTCCTGTTAAGGGTTTGATATCTGGCGCACTTTCTCTTGAACCGGCTAGGCTATGACGCAAACTGGTAAGAAACATAAATATGTCTGAAAACGTTAAAGCAATGCTTTCGATTTTTGGGCCCAAACTTGTTTTGAATGTTTAACAGATCTTCCACTTGGAATTCACTCACATACCATTCGACATAAAAAACTAATGAGGTGTGAATCGGATTCACGCATGAAAAGTTTCGTACCATTAAGTACGTTTTTTATATGTTTATAACAATATTTGGATCTGATAGTAAGTTTGGGTGCGGTCCAGAGTACAGTTACCTCTATTATAGATGGATTCCCTGGAACGGCGGTTCAACTATGATAGCCTCGGCATACGTTTTTTCACGGCTGCTTAAGTTATCTAGGATTGTAGGAGGACAGAAATACGTGAGCTGGTAAAACATTCCATGACTTTTGGCGTTTCGTAGTCTTAATCAACCAATTAGTCTATCGCAGTTCACCACATAAGCAACTCGCAAGGAAGCTTTGGCCTACGAATACCGAGTCCTTCTCTCACAGTGCCAAACGACACAGGATACGACAAGTAGATACAATTATTATGCATTATACAAATACATAATGCAAGGAAAATTCATTATGTTCATAAATTAGTGATAAAATATTGAAAGTATGATTTACACACGCACAAAGAACAAAAATGACTCATAATATAGAACTGTAATTAAAATTTAAAAGCAAAATGGCAAATAGAAATAGGCGTGTGTATGTACTAGCTTTACACTCAGGCTATTTACGAGTAGGTTATAAGGTTTTTAGACATTATTTTGTGGTTACGCATTTTTGGACCGCGATCATGCATGACCTAATGTTGTGCTCAAATTGATCTCCACAGACTAGTTGGAAAAACACTTGTCATAAGATATTAAAGTAGGCGGTACATGGCGGAAATCCATGACAAGAAATTAAGTATATTGAAAATTTTCTAAAGCATTGGGCGGAGTAGGGTAAATGGTGAGTTCGCGTCTAATAAAATCAAAAGATAAAACAACCGCGGTTCCAATTTAAGCTACCGCACAGAATTATTTGGTTTTATCATACATAGTTCGGTAATGAATCTGCCATATCATATAAACATTTATACAATTTTTCTATTAATAACCATAACCAAAACAAAACGTGTTTTACCTTTTCCTATAGTTTACGGTCATTTTATCTGTGTAATTACCAGAGTGTAAAGTAACTTGAAGCTGTGTGAACGTGAACATTTATTTACAAACGCTTCCTTGATTGTTTTTCGGTAAAAATACAATAATTTATACATTATTTTTTTGGATTTTGTCCCTACTAAGATTGATTACTTTCTTGCTCATATTACCAATAGATAAATCACATTACTTGAATTTTCCATTAATAACTATTCTAATAATGTAAAAACCATCACCAATTGACCATTTAAATATACAAGCAAGCATCAAAACCCACAAGGCGGGTGTCGCACAGATGGTAGCTTTCGTAACAGTGTCATGCGCATTAACACACTTTTACCAAAGCATACGAGTTTAGCGGCGGCATTTATGTATACGCTTCTGACCTTGACTGGCATATAACATATTCATTTTCTTTTTCAACAATTTAGATAATTATGTAAACATAATAAATGAAAGTAATATATCGTTATACATTGCAACCGTTATAAGAAGTACCTACTTTGATTGATAAATGATTGTCTTGATAATTTTTTTATACCACTTAGGAGGCAGACAAGCACACGGCCCACCTAATGGGAAGCGGTCACTGTGACCTATGGAAGTTTGCAATACCAGGGGCGTCACACACGTGCTGCCTACCCTGTAGAAACCTTTTAATGCCCTTCTTGAAGAACCCCATATTGCAGTCGCTTGGGAAAACCACGGCAGGGACTTCATTCCACAGTTTGAGTGTGCGCGGGATGAAACTCCTTTTATACCGCATTTTACGCACTGTTTCCGTTATCTAGGACACGTCAATTTGTCTTCACCTTGCCTGATGGTAAGCTAAAGGTAAATTCTCAACAAAAAGGGTCCCTATTACAAACATACAGCGTCACAATAGTGGTGCTCAGTTCAACGGTGTCATCAGATGCTTTTTTACGCTCCGCTTAAAGGACCTGGGACTGTAGGAAGAAGGAAACACGTGCGCCGGTAAGGAATTCCAAGCCTTAATGGTGCGGCAGAGGAAAGACTCACGGAACCGCTAGGTTATTTCTTCTTTTTGGGGCTAACAATCTGTATACAAACTTAATACTAAAACAACAGTTATTAAAATATGTAAACATTATATGATTCCCACGGTTGCGTTCACTTTTATGCCGGTTATTGTGACCTATGGACATATCCCCGGTTCTACACAACCGATTGAGATAAAAAAGCAGATAAAAAAGCTAATTAGAATGAATATTTAGTTAGGCAATAAGTTTTCTTCTGTCGAATTGACAGCATTTTTGATTTGCCATCGTGGTGTAGTAATTTGTTTCACGGCGCTGCCGCTACTCACGGAGAGGGTCCGAGCATAGGTTTCGCTCTTTGGGAAGACTTACTACGTCCCATAGAACTGAAGTGAAGTGAAAACCATCTATTTAGATTGAAATTAATACTTTCTCTCTTTTTCTCTGGTAATACTCTACGTGTTTGTAATGGTGACCCGGCGATGTTTAGTTAAATGACATTCCGCACGTATAAAAAAAATGCTCAAACTGGACTTAAACCTGCGATCACTCCTTTTACAGGAGAAATGCTCTAACTATTCTCGCTGACTTTTCTTTCTCTTCCTAATGTACACTTCACACCCATTACCATAGCTACTCCTCTGAAACTGTTGGGAGAAAATTTATATTGAGCTACGCTCACCCTTATACTTGATTCTTGCATTTTTTTATGTATGACCTCTGTACTTTGTGTGTGCAATAAAGATTTAAGAATAAACTTTTAGCACTAGCCACGTTCGCATTGTGACCGACTTACATGACAAACAGTTATTTATTTTTAAACATCTTCAATGTACAGACACTACTTATTCTTATTTTATAACATAACATAAACTCACGCCTATATCCCCGAAGGTATAGGCAGAGTTGCTAGCACCCACATTTCACCAGTTTATGTTTAGGTCACAATGTAATAGGTGGCGAGCCTATTGCCATTAACCGGGCACTTCTAAACCTGCGATAAATACACACATGACTTCGAAAAGCATAGAAAAGTCATTGGTGTGTGCCATGGTAAAACCTGGGATCGAACCCGAGACCTCGTCTCAGCAGTCCATTACCCATACCACTAGGCTACCGCGGTTTTCTTATTTTATAGTAGTCTATAAATGTTTTATATCATCAATATAACTCGAGTGCGTGAAGAAGGTCACCTTAATAAATGGTATTGGTACAGTTGTGCCACCTGACCTGCTGTAAAGCTATGTCAGGTGCATTTGTGGTTGGACGAATAGCTCATTGTTAGAAATGATAGAGGTCTGCAGTAGAGTGGTGCACGTGGGAATAAAGGTGACTATGAGTGATAATAATTTAAAAAATATATATTTTATTGGTTCTATTGCAGATTTTTTTTTATGCTACGTAGATGGCAGACAAGCACACGGCCTACCTGATGGAAAGCGGCCACCGTGGCCTATGAACGTGTGCAACACTAAGGGTGTCACACACGCGCTGCCACCCTGAAGGGAAAGGGGGAGAGCTGGGTAGGGGTGGGGAGGCTAGGAAGGGGAGGGGAAGGAGGGGTATAGTGAGCTCTGGCTACCCTACTTACCGGCGGGAACACAACACGATGGTTATTATGACCGCGGTCTTCTGTAGGGCGGAGGTACTTCCCCAGTTGGACAGCTCATTTCGGACGGGAGATACCGTCGTGTCCTACCTCCGTTTGGTGTACATAGACATTATTTGTGTGTAAGAAGAAGTATTATATTTCTCCACAGTCATTGTGGCGTGGCTTTAGTGAACGCGACGGCTACGCGGGACATGCGGGTTTGATCCCCGCTCAGTGCAGATATTTGTATGCATGAATATGGCTATTTGCACTGGTCAGGTCGTGTCTCAGAGAATGCGTTAAGTCGTTGGTCCTGGTTGTCATACGAACATCTATGGAAGTCGTTACGGGTAGTTGGAGCCAAAAAAATTTGGACTAGCAGTAACTATGTAAGTCTGGGTCAGTATCCTTAGCACGAAATACTATCGAATTCGTAATGTAAAGGTATCGACAGAACGTAGCATTGCGATTGGCGGGCTACACGTGTTCACAAGAGGCAGACTGCCAATCACAATGCTCCGTTCTCTCGAAACCCTTACATTACGAGTTCGATAGGAGTTCATGCTAGTGCTACAGAAATCCAAACATTTTACGTAAGTTTGATCACAATCAGTTCAGCAGAACCTAAGTTATGACCAAAAATCACTATTTACAACATCGACATAATAGAAATTTCTTGAAAATTGGTTCAATGACAGTGGTTTAGTGTGCTATTTCAGTTTTCAAATAATTTATAGTGAGACTTCTACTTACCCACTTCTCTGAGCACCGTTATGGATGTGGGCTTTCTTGACAAAACAATGGGAGAAAATAGATTTATATTACTTTTAGAAAACTAATAAATGTTCTAGTTTATGACCTGTGGTCAATAAAATAGCAAGTGAGCTCAACCGTGTAGCTAAAGCGAACGAATTTTATATAATGAAATACCTAATGTATTACTGTGTCGAAAAATTGCACTAAGTATATATACGACCTACTATTTTGGGCTCATTTTTTCCGTGCGCAAATTCTCATAGATACCCTCTATATTTTTTGTCTATGTGCTGCAGTTTTTCAAAACAATGCTTTTTTTCATATTACAATTCAATGGTACCTAGGCTCGTACTTATATTTTATTGGTAATGAAACCAATTCAAAGGTAAAACATATAGTATTACCGTGACAAAACGCTAGGTTGATATGTTTTGTTTGTTTGCTGTGAAAGTATTTTCACCCCACATTTAATCTAGAACGTTTCTACGACACAAAGTCTCGATCTTCCCAACCGCAGATTGAATATAATAATAAGTGTTCACAAAATTATTGTACAACTATTATTTTTCTTAGCCTGTCAAAGTCCGGAATAAAGATAGTACATTATGACTTCTAGACCTTTAACAAATCCAATGGTAAAAGCATTGATTAAATTGAGACCGTCAAACTGAGCGCTACCATTATTGTAACACTGTACGTGTTTTTAATGGTGACCCTTTTTCCAGAGGGCGAGGTGAATTCATATTGAAGTGCCCTGAAAACAAATTGAACTATGTTGCATAAACGAACTTTAAATCTTTTTTAACAAAAGTTATTGAACACCATAAAGTCTATAATTCTTTGACATCCTAAATCCTATTTAACGAAAAGTTACATAGAGTTAATTAAATAAACTACATAGATGTATTGTTACTTTATAAGAAAATAAGTAAACAAATGTATGCAGTAGCCTAACGTTAATTCCATTAATATCTATTATGTAGTAGCTTCTAAGTAGTAGTTGTGTGATGACATTTTTTTCAATTTTAGTTTCAAATTTTCTATAAACTTTTGAAGCCCACTGTTCCAGAAAGATGCTGCAATTACATTGTTATTAATTTTTAATGCTTTTATTTTGTAAAAGTACAGTCGAATAGAGAAAACAATAGGTTATTAAATTTTACTTGTTCGCTGTGAAAGTGAATGAAGACACCCTGAATTTAATCTAGAACATTTTTGAAACAAGGTCTTCATAATATAGTAAATAATACCTAATTACTATAGGGTAACAAACCCACAGACTCCTTCATTACCACATTACCGAATTTGAAATATCAGTGGAAGTGACTTGTGACTTTAGTGTAGAAGATATTCGACACTTTTTTTCTTCACTATTCGATATTCGAGATCGTCACTGGCATATTATATTTCTGTCAACTTAACATAACATAAACTCACGCTTATACCGCCGAAGGGGTAGGTAGAGGTGTTAGTACCCACATTTCGCCAGTTTATGTTTAGGTCCCAATGTAATAGGTGGCCCATTGCCATTAACCGTGCACTTATAAACCTGCGATAAATACACACATAACTTCGAAAAGCACGAAAAGTCAATGGTGTGTGCCATGGTAAAACCTGGGAACGAACCCGAGACCTCGTCTCAGCAGTCCATTACCCATACCACTAGGCTACCGCGGCTAAACTTGGTTTACAAAAAAACCGTTTAATGGTTCAAGTATTCTGTCACTTCTAGATTTTGTGTAAAGATACGTAGTTATGTCACTCCCACACATTGTTCCCCTAAGGATAACCTTAACTCTGACAATTTCGTTTTTCATGAACGTAAATTATCAAATGATAATTCCCGAAAGTACGAAAAAAAGAGTATCGAAGTATCATGTATAAAGAAATATCAAAATTCAGAATTCGAAAAGTTCTAAATTATTTATGGACATTGAAAGTACAGTCGAGTAGACAATAGAATGAACTATTAAGTTTTGTTTATTTGCTATAATAGTGAAAGAAGCCACTCTAAATTTCTTTTAAGTCATTTCTAAAACAAATGCCACATTTAGACTGAACGATAAGTAAACATTCATAAATGATTGAAAAGTGAATAATGAATAAAATGAAAAGTCACCAAAACTACCCGCTTTACTTTTATTGAGGCTTTTTATATTTTTTAGTTTAGACTTTCTAGAAAAATGTTTAGTAATAATTGAATCACGAGTATGGTTCATAAATTACATTTAATTTATAATTTTATTTCGCACATTTGTGCGTAATTTTGCGGTTTTTGTGGCAGAGAATAATTTAATTACATTTTCAAGTCGAACTTCTGTAAATAGCACCTTGGCACTTTCTGTAAATGAAAAGACAATAATATTTCATACATATTGATAATACATGAGTACTTTTCCACGATATTTATTATTGTACCTAACCGGTTTCGCCTTGCAGCATTCTCAAAGGCATTTATAAATTGACAGTTATAAACCTTCGAATTCCCAAATACTATTTTATCGTAATCACTTTCTCTATTTTTACCTCAACCTTCACTGTGTATCGTAATTTAAATCTCAGAATAATAAATTCATTATTGAACAAGAACAAAATATTTGAAGTTAAAACAATATTAACAATGCAGGAACAGACATAGACAGTGAAAAAAAAATTCATATTCCGTATTCCTTTTTTAAATGTCACATAATTTTTAAACATACATAAATTCATAGGAATGTGATGTAAGCCAGCATGCGAAGGAAAGTTAATTCGATAGAGAAAATATAACACCAAGCGATGATGCTTGGCGTTAAGTTATGTCGCATTATATTGTACCCAAGAATTACACAAACATTCCATTTCTGTTTCATTTACACTTATTTATTGTAAGACATCTTCACGTGGGGTATATTACTTAATCCGTTGAGTCTAATTGCGAAATCGATTTGGAGCAGTCCACTACTAGACTATAGGCCTCTCCTAATGTGCTTCTGACCCATTACTTTCTACACCCTGTCCATCCCAGTCACAATTTTCAAGTGACTCCATCTGTCAGTGTCTGTTTATTCCACCTTCCGTTTGCCTTCTCGCAGTCTACATTCCAGGACATATTGTGTCCAGCTCACTGTAATTTCAGTTTGCATATTTTACCAGATATTTGGTCTTGTTCTTCTATCGAGTCGACGACATTTTTGAGCTGCCATCGTGGTGTAATAATTTGTTTGACAGCAGTGCAGCTACTCAAGGAGAGGGTCCGAGCATAGGTTTCGGGAAAGCTTACTACGTCCCTTCCGTAATATTTTGTTCACTTCAAATCTTTTCACCTCACCATACCCCGGGGACAACGTGGTCCCTACACCCGAAGGGGGTCATCTTGAAAGAGATCTGCCGGGGTGCGAGGGATATGATGTTGGTTATTATCTCACCTTACCTGGCGGCGTGTGTTTTAGTCGGTTCGAAATCAACTTCCTCCCCAACCAGTTCTGCCAGTCATTCTAACATACACGGTTCGAAGTATTAATAAAGATTATCTTACTGGTGTTAACTTAGTGAGGTCATAATTTTCTCTCGACTCACAAAGATTTCTCGTAGTTCCTTTTGGTAGTTTCTCGATGACTAGGTGTCGTGCGTCATCTCTTCCTATTTTATAAACGTCTATTTTTGTATTAAGTTTTATTTATTTTAGTTTTACAATAACATTTTTGTTAACGTTAACTCTTGCTGATGTAACAACAAAATCATTAACTATTCATATTTTTTTCTCCTGGAAAACGGACAACAGCAATGTACTTGAATTTTTCTTTTATATAGAATTTCATTCATTCATACAATATAAAAAGTTCCCGTTAATTTTTCTTTTCATTATAAATGTCTGTTTGTTTAGAATTTCCTTAATATTTTTTACATTAACATCTTTGTTAAAGTTTGCTCTTTCTATTGCGATACTAAATTGTAGTTAATTTCAAATTAAGCCTTCACTTTCCCTCTATGAATGTAAAAAACATCAAAGAACCTGGTTTTTTTATACCACCATGTGACTTACAAACCACTTGATGGAAAGTATATAAATATGTGTAATAAGACATCACACTCATGCTGCCTTGTAAGAACCTTCTAATTCTTGAGTTTCTTGAGGTTTATTATTTTTATTTATAATTATGATACAAGCAGTAACTCCAGTTACATCCCCGGGTATATACGGGAACTAACTATCCTCATCTCCGATATTTACAACATTTTAGCATTTGCGCGCTATTGTGACGTTAAATACTTTATTGTTTATAGCAATAATTGTATTGTACACAACACGATTGATCTACCAACCGTTACAATATTTTCAGTATATTAGTATCCAACCGCTCCAGATGTGGATTCAGCTGAGTCTAATGACGTTCTGACATGAACGTAAAAAACAATAAAAAATACATCATCAATCTGCAATTGGAGCAAATTATCTAAGTCAATGTTAGTTCGCAGTATCATCCATCAATGTTTTTATAAATTTCAATTATATGGATTAGCTATTTAAAATGAATCATCCTTAGAACCAAATGGCCGCTGGGGTAAACGAGTAGTTCAGTATGTAAACGTAATGGACCGATGACGACCTAAAAAGGCGGCTGGGGACGGCCTGTGTCCGGACAGCGGAGGATTGGGAGCAATAATGACGTACATTGGGAGAGCGCAGTGAACTGCAATAGACTAATTAAAGAAAATAATTGATTATCCGTGTGGTGGAGCGCATATTCATTGAATTAGATTATTTTCTAGCATTAGTCCCGGTCGCTTCCGAGGACTTCATTCCACAGTCCGGGGTTCGCTTAAATATGATGCGGTTAGTTGGTTCTTCATTGGGAGCAATTGCCATGTGATCGTCCAGCCTAAGTTGCCAATGACACCACTGTCTGAGATGTTCAGGTATTCCATACCTATATGGGCTCTGGCTTGACCTAAGAACTAATAGCCAATAAGTACCGACTTTTATAGTGAACACATTGTTGGAAGGAGAAGAATATCCTGGCTAAGGAACCTAAGCCAGGGGTACAAAAAGAAGAAGCATTCTCTGTTCTGGTCGTCTTATAGGTCCAAGCTGCCTTAATGATCGCCGACCTTCATTAAGAGGATGGCACCACAATAAGAATGCAGTCTTTGGGTCAATGATTGCCGGGGGTGAGATAGAAAACCACATCCCTCTGACCACGGGGAGGCGCACTTTGCGCCGTCACCACGGCCTGCTTTTGCTAGGTTGATAGGTGGCTCCAAACATCATCTCAGCCCCCTGCTCATGTAGAGGACCTTTAGCGAACCCTGGACTCTAAAAAGTAAACTGGGAAATCATTAAAATGTTTATCCGTCAAAATTAAGAGAGGCAGGTTCTACAATCTAAAATCGTTGGATAAAAAAAAGTAACGCACACTGCACACTGGTGAGAAAGTAAAGGGTCGAGGCGGCATGATTGTGCTTGAGCATAAATAATGATGAATCATTGTGCATAAATGTGACGAACCAACTGACCAACTGTGTTAAAAGTGATAGTTTATGATAGGTACTGATATAATCGTGATGAGTGATCATGAGGCACTTTCTGTATTGTAGTGATGGTAATAACGTCATTATATGAACATTTTTATCCTGAAAAGTAGTTTTACAATACAATATAATACAATAAATAATAATTCCGCCTTATTCTCGGTTATCACAACTAAAATAAAAAATAAAAATTCCTTCAAACCACTTACTCTGAATAACAAAAAATAAACAAAACCAATCAAATTAAAAAGTATACACAAAACGCGGGAAATTTGAAATTAAACAACAACAAAAATAGAAAGTTGAAATAAATTATAATAAATTTTAAAAATAAATATTCACCTGTGTCCCATCTCTAAAATATCCTTATCACAACACTAACACGTTTACGTATAAAGGTCATATGGGTAAAATGTACCATACGCGCGATTCGTCGACTATCACTTGACTTACTAAATTCATCTCGGTTAAACGGTGAGCTGGAGAATGTTTGGCTCTCTTTCGCACTGACGTATAGTGAGGGGCATTGGTTTTATCGATGTGCGAAAATATTCATATAATTTTATATTGTTTCAAGTTATAAATGAATCAAATTATTGTGGACTTATTAGATGTTGGAGTTAAAAATTTGTGAAAATTTTAACTTGCATATTAAAATATTTTTTATTTGGAGAAATTATTTTTTGGAGTTAAAAATTAGTGAAAATTTTAACTTGCAGATTAAAATATTTTTTGATTTCATAATTTTGTGTAAAAGTGAGTGATACCTACTATAAATAACAGTATTATATTAAATATTACTCCTTTGGGATTAAAATTCTCTCTGTGGATTTGAAGTCAATCTTTTTAGAAATATTGATTCTTTTTAAAAGTGCGACTTTTTATTTCACTGCTTCGACTTAATCAAAGTAGTGAAATAAAAAGTCGCACTATTATTATGAGTCTGAAAGTTTGAGGGATTGGTTCGTCCACACAAAGATTGTTAAACATATCTAGATGAATATTATTACAGTTTTATTATGCTTAGGTCGTTAAATTGACTGCACCACGTCAGATGGTAAAAATGATGGTGACATTTTGGTATAGAGATAGACTACATTACTGAATAGCACATATAATTATTATATTGAATGAGGTCGCAGGCAACAGCCAGTAAATGATATCCTTTAACAATTATTTAATATATTTAGACCAGTATTGACACAGTACAGGTAAAGACCCAGTAAAATATCTGACCCAGTAAAGGAATAATTATATGACAGTACCGGATGAAAGTTATTCATTTTACAGTGTAATAATACATAAATTAGTTATTTAATTATTAAATTGGTTTGGTTTGTTTGGTTTAAGTACCAATGACACAGAAAAAGATAGAAAAACGTAGTATTTATCGATATCGATAAACAACATGAGCATCACTACTATTGTCAATTCGAGTCTCAAGAGCAAGGTGAAGATCTGGGTCTTTGACCGTGTGTAGTGGCCGACGGAAAGCGTGAGGTAGCACCACAGCAGAAACCGTAGATTAACTCTTAGATAAAAGTGTTCAAAATAATAATACAGTTTGATAATACACTCTTATTTTATGGCTGTCTTGGACCAGAAAAAATATTATTGGTAGTAATATCTAAGCATTTTGAAATGTCCGAATGTACAGGAAGGGTTATTACAAAAAAGTTGATTTAACAATACTTATTTAAAAATATGATAGCATAAGATACCTAGCATCTAATATTTTTTCCTATTTCTTTTCGTCTTATAAGCGGTCTGCATAGATAATGATTGTTTGATATAGCTCCTTGAAGTTTCTGTGATCATAAAGGTTCACAGCAATACTTATTTTGTGATGTTCCGTGACTACGTCTCGCTAGAACTCATTCCCAGGATAAAAAGTAGCATATGTGTTATTCCAGGCTATTATCTATCTTTGTTTTGTTCAATCAAACCGTTTAATAATTTTTGCGTGAAAGATTAACAAACATCGGGTGGTTGGATTCAAATAAACTTTCACAACAATATTAATGTGATTTTTTAAAATTACCTCAAGTTAGTTTAAAGTCACCAGTAGGTACTTACCGAGAATCATACTTACACATACTTGAATCTTATTTCTATTAATATGCATGAACAATGTATATTAATAGAAATAAGATTCAGTTTAGTTTTATTTAATAATCTTGATTTATTTTAATAAATGGATGAATAGGGTTATTGTTTTAACTAACCTCATAATAAGCACTCCAATGTTTGCTGGAAGAAAACTCAAATTTAAGTGAAGCTCACCTTTTGTACAAAACATTATACACAACACTATTATATTAATGTTATTTAAGTGTGCAATAAAGAATTAAAGAAATAAATAATATAGATTACCATTATAAAAGTTAATTTACCATGTTCGTTAGCTTCTGAGTTTAATTGATAATATTTTGGCGATGTTACAAGGGCCATGACCACCGCCGAGCTAGTTTTTATTGAGTCAACCGTATCAGTCTACCCTCTTTCTTACTCGTTTATTACGCGCGCCGCCACCATGCGCCACTCAACTAACTTTTAACTAGAGTTAAGCTATGTGCAACTTGCCTCGCTGCTTTCGAAAGCGACAGCCGCTGGATGCCGGCCATTTAATCACTGATAGAATACTAATTACGATATATTTACAAACACAATTAGTATAGCTGTGTACATATATGTTTTTAAAGTAACATACATAATGACCTAATTAATAACATGGCCCAGTTTTACGTTAATCTGTCAGTTTAGTTCCGGTATTAGAGCTTACTTTTAACATGCATACATACATTTGTGCTCACGCCTATTTGCCTCCAGGGTAGGCAGAGACAGCAGCTCCATTTGCTTCTATCCTTACATATTTTACAACTTTCCTCTTCTGTCATTTTACCGCATTTTTGCACTTACAAATTTTTCATAATTTATTTTGCATAGACCACTACCATGGCTCTTACAAAACGTCAGTGTTAATAATTTAGTCTCTGCCGCCTCTGTGGAGTGGCGGTAGTGCACGCGATTGCTACACAGGAACAGTAGGAACAGTATGATGACGATAATCGAACCCGCGCCGGGTTCGATTATCGTCATCATACTGTTCTGCCCGGTGGCAATAGAATTTTTTTACCTCCACTCTTCTTGGTTTTAAACGGTGTAACAGTCCTCTGAACTTCATTCTTTTTATTTCTTTTTTTTAAATATTAGCAAACGTAAACGCAAACGATTACTAATATTTCCTCTAACTCCTTAAGTTCAAAGGCTTATGTTAATAGTGAGTTCACGTCGATTATGTAATGGTCAATTTTAATTAATCCGTGCGTATACTGGCTAGCATGTGATCAAGAGGGTCTTGATTGTACACCTTAGCTTGTAATTTACGTTTGCTGTGGTTAATAATGATGTTTTAACAACACACTATGAATTACAGATGGCTGACTGTAATCCTAATAGAAATCAGACCGTAACTATTGTAAGTAAATAATACTGTACAAGAAAGAGTCTGTGGTTCTTGATTGAATTTAATAAAAACTGATTTTATTAATTTAATTTACCAAGATATATAATTAAAAGTGGAGCATTCAGTTCATCACACCAATTATTAATAGTACTAAAATTAAATCACCTACTATACGGTTCGGATTGATGGATTATTCCACTATGATCACCTGGGTGATATGACCTGGGTGATCAAATTCCACAACTTTGTGTCCTTAAATCACCTGCTGACAATTCACCTGGGTGATCAAATTCCACATGATTTTAAATTATGATACGAAACTAACAAAACTACATATTATTTATATAACAGAATATCAGATCTAATCTGTGAGAAAGAAATCTTTAGGTTGATATTACCTGAAACAAAAAACAAAACGAAAAATTCTGTTCTAAAACAATTATTGACTGCATTACTGATGAAAAAAAAATGCAAAAAGAATTTCCGATACCGGGAATCGAACCCGAGCCTCCTGGGTGAGAGCCAGGTATCCTAGCCACTAGACCATATCGGATACATACTGAGTTGTTGAATTAGTCAGTGATAACCTTAAAATATATTCTGCTAGTAATGCTATCTATATCATATAGTTGGAATTAGTTAGGACGAGCGGTTCTTAGTTATTAGCATATAAATCATAGATGGCGTATTTCAGTTTTTCTATTATGTTTCGTTAATACAGTAATTTAATAATACAGCTTTACTATTATAGGTTTACTAGTATTATGGTAGGCGGAAATAAAGTCAAATTACCCATGTAAATTAGCTGTTAAATGTTTCTGAATACGATTTGTTTCAGTCACGCGCACTCATAGCGCCGCTTTTGTGAACCCACCTTGATGAAACTATTAGGAGAAGAAGTGTGGTCTCTTTTGAGTAGATGGCGTTGATCACAGTTTTATTTGATTAAATGAATAGCGGAATTTAAAGTGATTTTGACTAAAATATTTTATTAATAACTCAGGCACAATAAATACTTAAAGTTAAAACTATATCAATTAATTACAGCTATTATAACAAGAACACTAAATTATCTACAAAAATATAAACGCTCTCAAGTCCGGCTCAACTATATTTTCGAGCACATACAATTTCATCAAATAATATAGTCATTCCCATGGATTATCATCCAAAGTTTCATTCACTGCGTCTTTCATTTTCATAATCTTATTTTTATTCATTCTACTTTCCACAGCACCTTCAATAATTTCTCCTTTATTAAAGTCTTCAGCTGTAATAATTGCTGTATCTTCGATAGTATTTTTTATTTTGTTATTCTGAAGTTCTTTGGGAGATTTATAATACTTCTGCTGTCGATACGGGTAAAAAATATATTTGATACCATTTACAATCTTGTACTTCGGAACATTAGAAGTCCTTCTATTATTATTATTATTTGTTCCTAAGAGCTGATTCATCCAATAGAAATAAGAACTTCGAAAAGCGTCGATAATACTTCTCTTCCTTCTAGATTTGATGATTGGCTCATTTTTACTTTTAATGATTGCGTCGTTTTTTCTAGACTTTTTATGTAGCTTATTCGGATTATTATATGTAACTACAGGAGCTATGTAGGATATTACAGGTTTATCGATTATGTCTTCTTTGTTTTCAAGTATTGACCTACTCTGCCACTGACCATTAGCGTCGTATCCCCCTCCTCCGCCGCCGAAATCTTGTCCACCTGCATTTCAAAGGGATATTTTTTCATTCTACGTTTCTATCGTGGTACTAGGTTTATTATATAGGTATTATACCTGCAGGCATCCAGGCTCCGCCACCACCACCGCCGGCTGCCCATCCCTGTAAATGGTGACAACATGTTTAAATACAAAGAAAGGGAACGTTATTTTATCGTGCCCAAAATCCTCACGGAAACCATTTCTACCAAAGCTGGCGAAGGTAATTATGTCGGACTCGAACCGACTAAACGCACACCGTCTATGGGTCTTTGATTGCCTGATGTGATAAAATCCAAGACATATCTCTCGTACCCCAGCAGATCCAATGACATCTCTTTGAGATGACCACCCTTCCCTAATATGGGAACCATGAATGCGAACCTAAGTTATATTTACTATTTTTATAGCTAAGCACTAATTATATTTATTTAGCTTCTTTGCCCTCTTAGTAAGACAAAATGACTATAGGATAAGAAACGAAAATATTTACTTTTAAAATTCACTTTTTAAAATAAATGGTTAGGTATAACGCGAAACCCGGTATTAACGCCATCATTATGGTAATTACAATAATTTATTTACCTTTTGATTTGCTTAACGTTTCGGCCAGATTGCACGAGCCGTGATTGCGTGATGACTGTTTGTAAATTCAAATTCAATCGAGAAAAAACAAAGATTCTTTAAAGAAATTGATGTGTCCTCCCAAAAAAACTTCTCGGGATTCGCTAACCAAGAAGCATAAAAATTATAAGAATACTATGTACAATTCAATACTGCAATGTGCATATTCGAAAAGTGCTGTGCAATATTTTACAGGCGCATCTATTATTTCACTTTGTTCTAAACATATTGGTCTTGCATCTTAAATTTAAAATTAATCAACAGTCACAGTCATTGCGTCATTCAATAATAGTTTAGACATTCTTTTTCCAACCCCATACAATAGAGTTTTCTGTTGTCTAATTAGTACGGGATAATTAGGTAGTAGTTCGGTAGTAGGGAATATTTTATTGCCAATTGTGCTGTTACTAATAAGTCGACGTAATTATATTTTAATTTAAGAAGGAACGAACGTTTCACCAACACACGTGTTTCCATTTTCCTATAGTTTTAAGTCAAGTGTCTGATAAGGCCGTCAAATAGAGGACCACTATTGTAAGATTATTTTTTTGCACCAGTCCTGCGACTTTGCTACCAGTTTAATAACAGGCGTGCTGAAGTCATTGCGTGTCCTAAATAGATGATTTAAAAAAATTAAATTGTATGTTTTTACCCCATCGGCCCCTCCTCCACCACCGCTAAGCCCACCACCTGCTCCTCCTTTCTTCTCCAAAATCTTCATCAGCAACATCATCTGGAAATTTAATATTTGGAATCAATTTTATATAATTAGGGACAATGCAATTAATACTATCAGAGGTTATCTTTCTACCTTTGAAATCATGAACGACATCATGCTAAACATCATTCCTTTGAAAGACATCATTCCCATCATCCCCATCATTGCTGGCAGCATCTGTAATTATTAAAATTCATTATTATTATTATTGGAATTATTACTTATGCTGATTTTATCTCCATAATGATCTTCGTCATCCTTGCGTTAGTTACAATTTTGCGAATTCAGAGCTTTCCTATTTTTGTTTCACTGTTTCAACTATGTGCACATGTAGTTACGTTACAATCCAGTGCAGATCTGTATTTTATTGTAATTGTTTTGAAAAAGATTGTAATGTGTTTTGTGTGTAAATAAATAAATAAATAAATTTTTAATTATTAAATATTTACATTGATTAGTTTTCAGGGCATTGGCTACCATGAGCTAGAACCCAAGTTTTGCTCTCATTATTATTTAGAATCACGTTAAAAGAACTGATCAAAAAAGCAGAACAATCTTCATATAACAATCCCGGATTTTTTTTGCGAGGCATGAAAAAGCATTATGTTAACTATCTGAAATGATGGCCACTACGCTTTGAGATACACCTCAGTTAAAATGGGAATTTAACGAACGATAACCATTTTCCATCAAGTGGGCCGTGAGCCTGTATGAGTGGTACAGAAAAATGAAAAGAGTCTTTAACGAGATGCGTCAATGAATGAAATCATATAATATTATAATGTGCAAATATGTACCTACCATCATCATTTTCATCTTCATGCACATCATGGCCATCATCATCATCTTCTTGTGGCCACCGTGACCCCCATCGCCTCCTCCCATCATCATGTGTCCTCCGCCACCACCTCCCTTCCGCTTTTTTCTACCGACGAATTCGTCGACTGTAACATTGGAATGGTAATGGTTTAAATAATCAAAAAAATAATATTTAACAATATTTGAATGGCTTTATTCACAGGAATACTTGAGATGAAAAAATAAATTAACAATTTTTTTGTGAATGAATTTTGAAATAGTAGTATGATGATAATAGTAGGTATAATTATGACGTAAAATTCATGGGAAATACTTCTTATTGCTTGGTACTGCAAAAATGACACTTATAAGCAGTTGTATTGGCGTTGCGAGCGGTGAAAATATGAGGTGGCAAAATCGAAATTCAAAATTTATAAAATTGACAATTTTCTAAATACCCAGAGACCTTTCCAGGTAAGTCCACACACTGATCAGATTAGATGTTTTTTTTTCATTAATAGTATGGTCGGTAGCACATAGGTAGATTTGGTGGGCTCGGGTTCTAGGTATATGCAAAATACTTACCATTGTTAGGTATTGAGATATCTCTTCCCAAAGCGTTAAACTTGATAATGTGGCTATCAAAAAAGCTATCTATGGCTTTATCAATCAAGTGTGTCAGCTGCTCGGAGTCTTTTTTCATACTTTGGTCTTCTATTTCGTTATTTTCTTCATGTTTACTCGAATTTAGTTTCACTACGAAGAGAAAATCACATACACACATCTTTATTTATAACGAAATTACGTCTTATACGCCTGGCATAACTACCATAGCAATTCTTTAGATAGTACCGATGCCATTAACTTTTCTCAAGATCTCTACATTAATCACGCTCTATTTTTGTGGGTTCATCCATTTATATGATTTAAAATACCATAATAATTAACTTGACCGGAAATTATGATGTAATATTCACTACGGCGGCGCATCCCGGGATTTTTCGACAGGTGGCGGGGCAGCCTTTCATAATGATGTGGCTATCATACTACTTGGACTCCCAACTAACTGCGGTCCGCCAGCGGTGCACCGTGCCTCGGATCCCTCCTTGGCCAGTACCTTCGATGTGTCTATGCCAGAGTGCATCAGATTGGTCACCCTGCAATAGAATAGCTACTTCGACCCATCCTCCCAAGCGGCTGCACCGAGCATCCTACCGGAGCACAGCCAGGAGAAGTCAGACTATTTGACAGAACGTCTTTGCTCAATGGGTGGTCGCAAGCCGGCTGTCAAAACCTACCACCAGAATATCACCTGTTTAGCACCACTTGGGGGCTAAGTGTAGGGTTTCAGAATGGGGTATTCTCCTACGGACGCGGGTGATTCGGCTCCCAACGCGGGTGATTTGTATCAATTAATTTACTTGAGCTAATATTTCACATAATTGTCTCTAGGTTCCTACATCCTACATAAATATGTAAATAACAGATCTAAAACTTACCAAATTTCACGTAGTCTCCAATAACAGATACCTCACTCAAATTATTCAACTGCTTTAAATATTTTAACGTCTTTCTCTGAATACATGGAAACGAAAATTGTGCAAAACATTCAGCGTACACACCACTGAATACGTCATCTATGTTCTTAACATCTTCATCAAACTCTTGTTTTGTTTCACCGTTATTTAGTTTTACAATTTTAGCATCAACTATCAATATAAATATGAGTAACACTATAACACTATTAAGCGCCATTGTTGATGATCAAATGGAAAACTGTGTAAGCAGCCCATAATATTTATTTTCTTTGTTTATAGGACAAAAGGTCAACTACCATCGTGTTCTCGTGAAACCATAATATTATACTGTTGACAACTATTTACTTAAATAACTTTGTGGTCTACAGATAAGTGAAAAGGACTTGTAACTTAAGTTTCAGTGCTGCGAGTTTTATTGCCTTAGCTACAAGAGTTATATTGGAATGAAAATTAGTTTTTGTAAACTCAGGTTTGGTTGAAACGGAACTTGAGACTTGACACAATTAAAAAATTCGTGTAGGTATTTCATGGTAAATAGATTGATGAGTTTTATTAGTATGTAGTAGTAGCTGAAAAGAATTGGCGGCGCTTCGGGCACATATACATACTCACCTCTTTAAATAATAAATTTCGAAATCAGTTTATTCTTTAGGGTATTTCTGAGTTACGTACAATTTTTCTAGATATTAAGTTTAGACATAATCATTACATGAGTGCCTCTAGAGTCTGTTTTGACGGACAATATTCTCATAACAAAAATGTGTTCAAAATTCAATCTCGATCAAATCTCAAAACCGCCGTCTTAGGCAATCTGTTGCCGAGGGTGAGGTAGCCTCTGGCATATCCCTTACGACCTTATATGACACCCACGGGAAGAGATGTAGAGGCGTTATTCTATTCAATCAGTACCGTTTATGTAAATCCTCTACGAAACAATCAATCAATTAGCCTATCGGACTCCACTGCTTACTACTTTTGCTGCTCTGCAATGGAACTTCTACTAATTAGATATTTAATTTTACAATTTACTGCTACACATTTGAAGTTCATAATAAAATGGCATTGTCTAGAGCGAATATAACGATATGTAATATAATTTTATTAGTTAATTTTGTACTTATGTAAATAAATCGTAGTTGTAATCTCAGTGGTGCGACTATTATTAACAAATAGTAGAATCAGTATTTACTATCCTATTTTAATGTGTACCACTCTTCACTTCTTTACGCATAAACTTCAAAATAAAGCTGTATTCATCATATAAAAATTATAAGTAAATCAAATCATAAAGAACAAATATAACGGACTAGGTGCTTGTCCATAAAAACTATAATCATTTTATAACCTGCAATCATCTCTTTATAAAGCTCATCATTTTCAATGAGGAAAGTGCTTCAAATAAATAATGATGTTGGTGTCTATTAGAAAATAAATCTGTACTATAACGAGATGATGCCAGCAGCTCACCTGCGTACCATGAACTCTAAGAACATGTCTATTTGAACAGCTGTCGTACAAATTACATTGTAATTCCATTATAAAGTTACATGTACAGTTGTTGGTATGACAGCTGTTATTTATTAAGCTGTTTTAACAGTTCGTGATACGGGCCCTGATCCTATTTTTCTAGATTCTGTTTCCAATAAAAACCTGGAAGCTGGTGCTCTTAATAGAGCATTCTTCTTCTTAAGATGACTTTCTTTTGCAAGCAGATTCGCCGCAATTTCACCAATATCAAATGGTAAATTTGTATTACAAGATTATTAATGACGAGTCACCAATGTCAAGTTTTTAATCGTTGAAGTTCAGTCTTGGACTGTCAAAATCAACTTAAATTGAATGTCAAAAACGGTATTATCGTTACAATTTTTTTGTACATGCGTAACATCGTCATCCATTATTACATTAGGTCGAGGCAAAATTACTGAATGCATTTTAATTATGAAAATTCGCCATGTTTTATTGAGATTGTGATCGATTTTGACGATTGGGAGAGTGAGAATACTTCCAGACGGAGCTTTGAATATCTTTTTATTTTAATAATGGGGCTTTGATCCCAATTATCTCTTTCACAAGAACTTATTTCCTGGATAAACATTACCCCTGAAGCTAGCAAATGGTCTGCCATTTTGTTTATTTTCATCAATAAGCAAATTGAAAGATAATTAACCCATTTGTTTTGAAAATTTAGGATTGGTTGAGGATCAAAAAAATGAACTAAAGGTAAATAATCGAGTATTTTTATTTTTCACATAAATAACAATAAATATTTGGTTCAGATATAATATACACATACATATTCGTTCAATAAAAATAAACAATAATAATATATACTTATACACAAGTCAGATAACAGTTGGTGTCATATAGAAGTCATAAGTAAATGCAAATAAAGATAGATTAAATAGTAATAAAAATGTCAAGAACATAAGAAACAAGATATAATAATATTTGGTATGAAGAGAACGTAAAACGCATAAATAAAAAAATATCACAGTTACTTATACCGCTTAAATAAATACAATTAATTACATAATTATGAATGAAATAAATATAATTATAGCACGTATTAATTAATTGCAAATTGAGAATTTATAAATAAATAATGTATGATAAATACGGTGGGTAAAAAATATATCAAATATATAAAAATAAATAAATACTTTTATGTATACCTAAATATAATAATTGAATAAATTGACTATTTAAAAAGCAAGACATAAGCATTTGAAATAAAAAAGAGACAAATAAAATAAACAAAAATAATAATGCTATAAATATATACTTTTGAAATATATGTTATATATACAAATAAATGTAAATAAATACTCTTATAGGTACCTAATAAAAATAAATTACCTTAATTACTAAGTCGTTGTTACATTAGAATAAATAAATGCTGTATCATATATTATAACTAAACTTTCATCTAGTGCTTTGATTTCGTGAGTTATTTTGCAATTTCTTTGTCTGAAGTTAATGATGATCGTGTTATAATCGCAGAAGATATCACTTATCACGTGAAACGATCGTAATGATAAATTATTTTAAGTGTAAACATACGTGTACACAATAGGCTACTGCTTTCTTCGCTTGTGAATGTTTGTGTTAATTGATGGGTACTAAAGTATTTTAGACTCTGTTTATCGACTTATTTATCGACTAAATATACTTTTGCAATACCTCTAACTACTTTACAAGACAGAAGATTAGATTTTATTTAACGATTGGAAGTGTATTTGACATGGAACTTGATTGAACACACGGTTTCATCTGTTTCTTTTGCTTTAACTGCTTCTTCCATATTATCTGACTCTTTTATATGAATTGAAATACAGAAAAGTATACATATAATTACGTGAGAACACTAGATGAAGTAATCTTTCGTTTAACTTGTAGTACTAGTGGTATCGTAGGGCATATAACTATTGTAGTCATAAGCCCTTCTGTAACCTCCATGGTGATTGTCGTGCTCGTGGTGTTCTTCGTGACTATGTGAATGGTGATGGGAGACTTCTGGTTTGGTGATGATCTCGTAGGTTGTGGATTTGTGTTCGCCGTGGCCCTTGAGCCCCACGAGGGCAGAGAGGAGAAGAGACATAAGGGCGGTCATGAGAGCTTTGCCGGCAAGAAGTGCGAGTGCTCCAAGGGCTGCAGCGGCTAGTGTGGCTGAAAATATTAGACAATTTTAGTAAGTATTTTAATAGATTTTGATATTTTTTCCTCAGTGTTATCGTGATTTTTTATCATCATAATCTGAAAGGAGATTCACTTTAGTGGTGATAATGATAAAATATGATCTCCTTATACATAAATATGTATAAATTGTGTTGTCATAATTTTGTACAACCAAGTGTAAACTGGCAAAGGCAATAGCTATGATTAGATTGAATGTTACAAATAAAAAGTAGTGTAATAGAAATTTATTGAAATTTATGTCTAACTCCTATCACGAACGCTTTTAATAAAATTGACCAACTATTCATGATTCCTTTTATACACCACTTAAATTTAAGGAGATACTTTAGCAACGATCCACTGATAGGTTGCCAGGGAAAATTGAGTTAGCCTTTGTACACACTATGGTATTTTATTTATTGCAATTTTTGTAACTTCTAAAGATTTTTTATTAAAATACGCTATATTTGGTTCAGATAATTATAAATATTTTAAGTTAATCATCAAGATATCAAAATATCCTTAATTCATTAAATTACCTTTCATCATCATTGCAGCTGCTATAAGGCCACCATTGCCTCCTTTGCCACCACCACCCAGTCCACCGCCGCCCTTCCTCCTAGCTGTAGACTCATCACCCCCCTTTGCTACTTCCATCGCCTCTTTTGTGGTTTGTGGATCCAGCAACTTATATTTCAAGGAATGACCATCCAAATAATTTTGGAGACGATATAAAAGAAAACGGTTCAATTTCTCTTCCGGTTTCCCAGGAAACTGCCGGGATAATTCCGCAGCCATTTCCTCTGGACTAGGCGTGTTTGATGTTTCATTTTCTTTCACAATACTTAATCCAGGCAAAAGATGAAGTTCATCCCGAGAGCTCAAATCTTCCAAAAACGACAACACATGAACTTTTAAGCATTTAGAACTTAGCAAGTTGTTGCACTCCTTATGTAAAGTTCTCCCGATCCTTTCGGTACTATTAGACACATTTTTTACCACGTCATTGATAGTATTTGGATCAGATCCTTCTATAGATCCTTTAGATCCAGTCACACACAACACTAAAACCGCAACGCAAACACTTTTGAGAACCATTTTAGTCACAAAACTTTTCTAGTCACTGATGCATTTCCATGGAGAGTCACAGTAGACTGATATTTGTGATCTCATCGCAATTTATTTTATACTGTTCAATTTGACAAAAAGTATAAGAAAAATTGTTAAAACGAACAAAGTGTTATGGAGCGTATTGTGCGCAACTTTCGTTCAGCTAATAAAAGGTAGTCTAATGGAAAAGTTGAAAGTAGTTCGATTTTCGGTTTCCAATCCGTAATCTTTAATTGGCAGTGTGCAGTGGTGGGTAAACATATTTTTGATTTGTCATGTGGAGGTCTTTGGGAAGGATTAGTTATATAATTTGTGAGATGCATATTATAGATAAAGAATTATTTGTTATTATAATATTTTGAGAAATATTAGTATTGATCGCAATGAAAGTAAAAGTATAAGGAAGAAATCTTGAATGCCAATTACTGTAGATGAATTTTATAACAGTTGCTTGGTACAGCTGGAAAACTGCAGAAGCTCGTGCCAGCTTGCAGTAACAAACCTACAGAACACAGAAGAGCAGATTTTACTTTACGCCATAGAAAGTTGATTCCTAGTTTATTTAGGTACATAATATCAAATATATATATTTACGTATACCTCCGCCCTACGGAATACCGTGGCTAATTATAACCTTGTGTACTGTTTCGGCGGTGAGTAGGTAGCCAGAGCTTACAGTCACGCCCCTGGTGCTGCAACATTTATAGGCCATGGTAACCACCATCTATCAAGTGGGCCGCGTGCTTGTCTGCCACCTAAGTGGTATAAAGAACAATACATATTATTCTTTTTTTTTGCTTATGCTACGGCAACCAAGGAGTTCAAATCCTACAATCATAGGTTAAGTATATAAAACAAATACGTGTACACCAAGGTATCGTTGCTCTAGTGAGTTGGTGTCAAAATATAATATGCCGGCAACTATACTAGAATCCGTGTCAATAATTCATTACATAAACCGAATGATTTGATTAAAATTTCATGCATTATTTTTTGTTGCTTATTCAAAGCAGATTATTTTACTTCGAACAGTACAGCACCATTGCCTTTCACTGTACTTGTTATAAGCAAAAAAAGAACTAGCTGTGGTTAGGAATATCGGTAAACGAAAGTAAATCACTTGTGATTACCTGGTGTAGTGAATGGCATCAAAGTTATACATAATTACAGTGAACCAAAAAGTGAATTGCTATTTACAGCTTGATTTGGGATAGTACTAAAGAGTGTGTGTTTGGGGTGTCAACTAAATCGTAGGTTTCAAGGGCGACTCGGTCGTTGGACGTCGCAGAACGACCTCCGTCCTCCATGAGCGCGGACCTGAGGGTGACGGTTGAGGCTACCTGTCACCCTAGCAGAAGGAGGCCGCGACGGTAGCGCAAAGTGGGTATCCCCATATCCGAGGGCTAGTGGATACACCATGGTTCACATCATTGGGGTAAGGGGGTTATCTCAAAAGAGGTGTTACCGGGTCTGGTGCGAGAGATATGTCTTGTATAATCTCACCTCCGGCAATCAAGGACCCATAGACGGCGTGGTTTTGATCGGTTCGAGTCCGACATAATCACCTCCACCGGTTTCGGCGGGAGGTGGTATCCGTGATATTTTGTGCACGATAAATAAAACAGGGGGTCAAGGGCGCACTATAAAGAGTTTTGGATATCTTAGCCAGCTGCTTTTCCGTGTACTAGTGAAAAGGCGGACTTAATGCCAAAACATTATTTGACAGTCAACCAGTGCAGGTAGAGGAATGAAGTACATACTAAGTGTAGTGATCTTACTCAATGCCCATTCTTGTATGTATAATAAGCCTTCCCGAAGAGCGAAACCTATGCTCAGGCCCTCTCCGTGAGTAGCGGCGCTGACGCGAAACAAATTACTACACAACCATGGCAACTCCAAAATGCCGTCCATTCTACAGATAAATAAGAATAAAAATGATATGAATAAAAATTGGGTGTGCTGAAAATAAATTCCTAACCGAAATTTTGCAGCTAAATAAATAAGGAAAAAAAATTTACCCGATTCCTTGCTATGCGGTATAAATCGCAAGGAAATTAATAACTTGCTTAGCCGTACAAGCACTACCAATTAACGTCTTGGAGAGTATCAGACATAATTGTATTATAATATGGTGCCGCCCAACTCATTTCTCTCTATAGAAATCTCTCTCAGAGACTGGGGATGTCATATCTCTTCAGCTTTCTGTGTTACTGATCATCTCCTCCATTCAACACCTGTGTTGTATCATTAGCATGATGTGAAATTTTGTTTTGTAAACGCAAGCTTTGCTTACTTATTTTTACTTATTTTACCGTTTCATTTTCAGAACCGAATACCGTGGCTAAAAATAACCTTATATTGTGTTCCCGATGGTGACTAGGGCAGCCAGAGCTTACTGGATAGTTTTTTGCTCTCAATGAAAAAAAAAACAATTAGTCTCAAGCGCTGCCAATACATAAGCTCTCTTACCCTTCGTCCTTCTGGTGGTTGACCTCATCAAGAAGGGCGTTAGAAGGTTACTATAGGGTCGGTAGCACGCCCCCGGTGTTGCAAACGTCTATAGAGACAGAACGTGATCGCTTTTCATAAGTTGGATCGTGTGTTTGTCTGCTACTTACGTTATACAGAACAGGTTTTTGAGTGATTTGCTCTGGAAGCTTTCAATGATGTCATTGTTGCTAATATATGCTACGAGTATTTCCCATTGTTGTATCTCACGTGTCCAGATTGGTTTAATGATAGCTTTGTAAGTAATCCTTTAGCTCTCGTTACATAGAAGGTAGTGGCAAGCGGTTCACCAATACAAATACCTAATGGAGTTTATTGTCTAGCTGTGGTCTAGATCCTGATGCTGGTTTTCTTTTGGAAATTGAGAGATTAGACGGAAAGCGCACCCATCTTTAATGATGAGTACAAGGAGTAGGTACCAAATGTTAGTACCAAGAGGCATTGGCACCCGGATACTCGGTAAATACATAAATTACTTAAAAAAAGCTCGTTCAGTTTCTTGATGAAGTCTTCTGTGGCCCTGGTCACATTAAGAACCGGTGCTGGTAGCCCTTTTACAAAATTTTGACGTTTTGTATGTTCCAATTAATGGTCTACAGAATAAATAATTTTTATTTTGAGATGGCTCGCGTATCAGTAATGATTTGAGCTTGGAAGATGGTCCTTGTCTCAGATTTAACAGATTATTTCCATTTAGACAAGAATGACAATAGTGTGCATCATTAAATCTTATCCTTATTATTAATTGAATTCTTGCTTTTTTCTACTGAAGGTAAGTGCAGCAAAAGCCGTAGAGGTTTAAAGTTGGTACATCTAGATACATCTATTATTGGTCTACGAATGATGTACGTAAGAAAGTACCTAACAATATAATATGTAATGTGAGTAATAATGTATGTAATAAATTATTCGTGGGTATTGGATTCTGAATAATTACTTCTTCTATGAATTATATTCTTCATAATGATTTTATGAAATGGCTGCACATGAAGTCGATTGGATGATGAAACAATAAAATAGTAAATTTTAATAATCATTTTTATTTATTTTCGGTGCTGAAGAATGAAAACATAAAATTAAATACAGATTAATACATATAGAAATTATTTTAAGATAACAACAGTCATTTTTGGATATATAATATTCATTATTCATTTATATAATATTTTTTATACAATACATAAAGTTAGGAACATTTAAAAATCACATATTAAAACAGGATTATATTATAATACTAATACATAGTACTAATATGAAATACGTAATAAGAAATTATATGAAAATAATATAAAGAGTTTTACAGATAATAAATTCAAATACAAAATACATAACATAACAATATCAATAATTGAATAGCTACACAAATTAATGATAAAATTAATAATATCAGTTCAATAAATATCATGTAGAGGATTCAAGAATAGAGTTGAAGTGTGGCCTTAATCTAAAAATAAATAGTTCAATAAATAGTGAGCTTTTTAACGTCATACAGACTTTGGTGATGATACTGTTTTCACTTATATACAGTAAGTATTAATTTATCTAAGTTTCTCTCATCCCTTGTCATTTTGTAGAAAATAATAATCACAAAACAAATACAAAAAACAATAAAGAAATAGAAATAAATAAAGTAAATATAACAAAAACAGAAAATTAATACAAGAAAAAATTAAAAGAAATAGAAAATTAAATTAAATAAAAACGAAATTATATAACTCAATATTTAAAAACAAAGAAAAGTCATGAGAAAAATACATGAGATATGATAAAATTCTACAAAATTACAAAATGAAAGAAAGTATTAGAAACCTTAACGCCTTCTAGCCTTCAGATTCCTTCCGTACCCTCCATGACCGTATCCGCCAGCCTCTTCATGAGCTGTCGAATGAGAGTGAGAGTGAGTGTAGATAGGTTTGGAGACGATTTCATACGTCGTGGACTTTTGGCCGCTAGAGAGTGACTTCAGACCGATGATGGCGGAGAGGAGAAGTGACATCAGAGCGGTGACTAGAGCCTTGCCAGCCAGCAGAGCAAGGGCACCGAGAGCCATTGACATCATGGTACCTGTGGAAAAACAGGTTTTAGATATTAGTGGCTAATATATATTTGCTGCAAAAAAAAAAATTGTACACATGTTGTGGCTTAGTAAACTGATAAATCCTTGCTGAAAAAGAAATTAATTTATGTAGTTTTGATATTCAATAACCTACTAGAACAAAGAATTTCTGCCACGTGTTTTGTTTATATCTTGCTGGTTTCTTAATATTATGTTTAAGCTTATGTTTGCGTGCGATTGATTCGATTTTGCAGTTCAATGAGGTTTTTATAATGAAAAATAGTTAAAACTGGAAGAACTACTTTACTTCTTGTTCTTTTGAGCACCAATTCTGGTTACATTTAAAGCTCGGTGTTTGCTTCTACACTTGTCATTTTCATAAATTTGGTTTCCGTAGCTTTATTATAAATTACTATTATTTCCGTTTTCCGCATCACTTGTAAAATATTGAAAACAGAAAGTAAAACAGTTAAAGACGATCCGTAGTGGTCTTGAAGATGCCTCGTGTAGAGGCGAAACACGTGTCCATTGCACGTACAAAATCTTCTCGGGTAAAAAGTCTTTTTATTACTTGTTTGGAGGGGTGCGTTTTGGTATTTTTTCTATGACATTTACTGATATTTAGCTATTGCTATCGTTGAGATTGTTGAGCCTTGGGTGAGTGGTGGTCCCCTGGCGTTGGGCCCCTCCGTCCCCAGTAAATTTTCTAGTAACGAAGTAAGTGGCCGGCGTTCTAAATCCTTAGAAGGTAATTGTCATTACCTGGTGAAGCATAAGTCCCACAAAATTCATGAAGTCTTTAACCCTGAGAGTAGCTTCAGTTGGGTTCCTTTGCACGATAAATATTATCTGATAATTGTTTATACCTTATGGTTAATAAAATATATCTTTCTTGGATACAACTGTTAACGGTATCCAACCTGTTAAGTACCTACCTATAGATTCGTAATATCGGTATTTGTATTGGACATTTGTGCTTATGTTATTGGGTTTGTTTGGGATTTCTAAGATTGTCGGCAAAGGTAAGTTTTAAGAAGTTTTTATTCGAATCGCGGAATATAGCCTTATACAGCAGCCACATTATGAGTGCGGTAGGTAGGATTCGGTTCCCTAATTGTGATTTCATTGAAAATTTTGACTAGTTACAAAATTTTATCATCGAGATACCTAGTTGCGGTTAAGGAAATATTTATCTTAGTTCAACAGTGATTGCGATTAAGGAATAATTTTATAATCTTGAATAACACTAAAATTACTTTTAGACCTAAAATAGATTCCATTAGCTCCGATTACGGGAACAGAACCTCACGCGGGTGGAGCCACCAGTACCAGCCAGTAAATTATATATTTTTTACATTGTAACATGAGTAAAAGTAAAAAGGCTATGTTTTAAATGGCTACTATTTTCCTAGTACGCCATGCTCTGTTTGCCGCGACAGCAATTTTAGCTTGAAGAAAAATATAGTTGGTGACGCTTTCATGTACTTATCAGATTGATTGTAGATACAAGTTTATTTTCTTTCTATCATTAACAATGACTTTGCTAATGAAACAAAACATTTGCTAATGAAACAAAGTAGTGAATGAGTTTTGAAACTCTCTGTTTCAATATAAAAGCTTCTATTAAAGTAGTCGTGTAAATTGGAAAGATATAAAAATACTTGGATTATAGAATATTAACGATACTGAAAACGGATTTTATAGAATTCTTGTCTGAATAGCTACAACAACAGCTAACAGATTTCGATACGGTTTTTTTTTTTAAATATCTTGGTCAGATTTACAATTTTACATTTTATTTGATCGCAATAAGTTGAGTATTTGATAGTGATTTGTTTTGGGTAAAAACAAAGATATATCTAAAAGTACGATACCACGAATCGCATGCATCAGCTAGTAATAAAATGATAACACGATTAATTATGATTATTGCAAATGATATAAATTCTGTACTACAACTGGAGAATAAGTTATCTTAATTTCGGATCTAGTAGAGCTTTTACAAAACGCAAGTAAAAGAGAAATGTATACATAGTTCTACAGTTAAGGTTCAAACAATTAAATGAATAATTTTAGTTTAGATCTCGTGGTAGGATTTATCTTTCTCTGGTAAATAAATAGTGAGATAGGTGGCCTATATTGGTAGCTAAGGCCCGTCAGGGTCTTTGAAAGTCTCCAGTAGGTTTTAGTTGGTTCGAGTCCGACATGACCACCTCATTGTTGATTCTGGTGAAGTAAAGATAGAAGAAATGTAATCTTGACACGTTTACTAAAATTGAATTCAAATTTCTATTTGTTCTATAGCGACATTTCGTAAGTTTAGTGGTTCCATAAAAATGGAAACCACAATAATAATACAATATGCGACCACAGCAAAAACACTAATCTATATCAATACTGGATATCAATGTTAAGTAGGTACCTCAATAAGAAGAAAAACTTCGACAAACTTCAAGAAGAGTTTTCACTTAATCAGCTTTTTTGCTGTGTTGGTTCTTAGTGGAATAGAATAGAGCCTCTTTTTCCATGAATGTCGTAGAAGATGGCTAAAAATTGAGCGTTTCTTGGTCCGACAGTAAATATACAGCCCAAGAAAAGTAACCGCTTAATGGTAATAGGGTCGTCCTCTATTGTTATGCAAATATTCATGCTAAAACACTTCTATATACTCCTCCAGGAATGTACAGGTATGAAGTCGTGTATTTATGTAAATTAATTATTTTCGATTCCGATCTGCAAAGCACACCAAAATTTTGATCTATAAGCTCATCAGCTAATACTCTTCTTTATGTTTTTTTAGGGCACGTCAATTTGAATTCTTCTCGTCTGATGGTAAGCTGGTGGCAAAGTCTTAGTAAAGAGGGTCACCATTACAAACACGTATAGTGTTGTTAATAAATCAACTTAACTGTCAACAGTAACTAGAAAATATCAAATTGTGGAACTTTTAGTATGTGAAATATTACTAGGTCAAATAACAAAGAATAAGTGCCATAATCATAAGCCCCCAGTTCCCAGAGGTGCACATTGGGATAGATTTATGTCCAGCATGGACTGTAATAGACTAATTGAGATAACCTATTCTCATAATAATAGCAAATATCGATCTAAACAATAGTATTCTTGAATTATACGTACTTAAAATAATATAATATAAAAAAAATACTATTTTTATTCATTGTAACGTGTTTCAAACTAGGTTGTAGAAATCTGAAATAATCGTCATATTTTATCTGACTTAGCTTCCATTGTATGGATTTTAACTATTGTACTAGTGCAGTTAATAAGTCAACGTAATTTAACAGAATTAGTTTTAATTTTTGTGTATAAGAAGGTTACTTTAAACTTTTACTATCATCAAGACTTAAATATCCACCACTTTCTGCATTAAATTCTTCCCATTATGACTCCTACTATACAATATCATACCTTTCATCATCAGTCCAGCCGCAATCAAACCTCCCATGCCTCCTTTCTTCCCTCCTCCAAGACCTCCTTTAGCCCTAGCCTCACCAACCAAAGCTCTGGCTTCCTCAGCGGCATTTTCATCAAGTAACTTAATTTTCACTGTATGAGTATCCAAATAGTTTCCAAGTCTGTACAGCAAGTATTTATCCAATCTCTCATCAGGTTTCGAGGGAAACGATCTTGCTAGTTCAGCAGCAAATTCTTCAACTTTACTGCCAGTTTCGTTGCTGGGCTCCTTTACTAAACTCAGGCCTGGTAGAAGATGGAGTTCTTCTTTCGCACTTAACTTCTCAAGCATCGAAATAGCTTCTATCTTCAGGCATGTGGGACTAAATATGCCATTAGAACAGTCTTTACTGAACGCTCTGGCTCCATTTTCGAGGGTTGGGTCCACTTGATTGTTTGGAGTTTCACTAATTTCTGGATGTGGCAATGCAATTACTGCATTCACGATAAATAATATTGGTATAAGATACATTGTCGTACGTCCGTGTCGAACGATCGTGTGGTACAGTTTGATAAGCGATTGTTTGTTTCACCTTATATATGTCTCACATAGTTGTATGATTATTACAAAGTACTTTTATACCCATTATATTTTCATAGAAGACTGACTGCAAAAAGCTGGGATTAGTTCAATGTAAATTAAGCTTTGACATCTTGAATTAAGGTTGTATTTTATTTGTATTGAACGGCTTCGTTTATTATCGCATGCAGTCATTGGAGTGGCGATGGATATAAATGTGTAATGATTTAATTCTTTTTTAATATGTATAACTCAATCACTGTATTACATACGGTTATTATTTAAGAAAAAGTTTATATGGCAATTTATTTACATTACAAGTAATATTCGTAGGCGGCGGAACTTTGATTGTAATGCAAATATTACGTAACAATTTCTATTTTTGATATTTTATATCATTGTATGATGGTATACAAACTGTATTGCACAGATAGAACAGTATTATATGGCATTCATAGAACCTTACTTTTAAACTGCTAATTGGTAAAGTCTTTATAAGGGTAGTCCACCCTAGAACTATCCTCGCATTAGATCAGTATTGATATTAAGTAATCTAATAGTTAGTAAGCCTTCTGTGAACCTTACTCTTCCACAAACTAAATAAGTTCTTCTCGAAATCAAATTTTCTATAAACCACAATAAAGCTCACCGTTAGTTATTGAACTGTGGGTTTATTTTGCTACCTTCATAGTATAAAATATCTATACAGCATCCCTAGTGCTAAGCAGATACACCATGGACCCATGTGATGGGATATAATTTACTCTCAATTTGCTATTTTGGAAAAATAAATTTTATTCTCAAAATAATTTATCTATTCTTTGGTTCAACAAACCAACCTAATCTAAGGTCATGTTTAGTTATTCATATAGTTTTTTTGCACAGCTTTTATTTTTCTGGTATGCATTCGGGTAATTGGTGGAGTTATGTAGTGTGCTCAAAAAAAATATACAAATATCCCCTAAATAAATAAATGAATAAATAAAATTACAAATTGAACCATGGTTCATTTGATTCTGCTGCTTTCGGTTCGTTTTATCGGTTCGGTTCGATTGATTATTTCAGTACTGTTTTGGGATTTGGACTGACAACTGAAAGACTAGCGGTCCAAAGTCGCAATTGATATTGGTAATGCGATTTAATTAATGAACACTCTCCTTTAATATATTTCTTCATTATTTGGAGAATTTCAGATAGCATTTTTTCTATATAAGTATAGTCAGCTTAAAATATATCGCAGCTGAAATTCATGGCCATACCCACATGTCATCGGTTACCGCGAATTTGGTCCTAATATAAAGTTCGTCAGATTGTGATCAAACTTCTATACAACATTAAGTCTCACTTAGATCTTTCTAACAAAAAAAACTCATTAAAATCCGTTTAGTAGTTTTCGCGTCCATCGCGAAATGCTTTCTAAGGTATTCTTGATAGCTTTGGTCGATATGACGAAACACTGTGCGGTTTTAGTCGGTTCGAGCTCTTCTTTATTCCATTGATTGGGAACAGTAAGTCCTAATGAAATAATTCTCAATCTGCAATGACATACTCATCACCTTGGGCCACACTACCCCCTCTTAAAGTAATATTATAATTTTGATTCAATGAATTGATTTTAATTATGATTTTTTGTGTGATTTTAGTTGCAATTTTTATTTTGATTTAACTGAATGTGATTTTAATTGTAAAATCGATTAAATTGTCAGATTTCATTTTAAATTGTAATATGTACGATTATTAGTAAATAGTGACTAACAAGTCGAGTCAGTAATAAATTTAACATATTGCCATTTCCGGGTTTCTCGGCCGTCCTACTGACAATACAAAACCTCTCCAGTGAACTCTGGCTACTCTACTCACCGCTGAAAACACTACACGAGGATATTATTATTATTCTGTAGGGCGGAGGTACTTCCCCTCTTCGTACTTCCTCAATTAAGATGGAGATACCGTCGTGTCCCCCTCTCCGTAAAGTTCCCATTTGTATTTAAAAAACAATCACTTCGAAAATTTTCTTTACTCATGACTTGCATCTCCTAAAAAAAATATAAAAGGTAAATAACTGGACCGTATAGTATTGAAAATAACTTGCCAAATAGCATTATCATGGCCGTGTGGTCTAAATGATGGTCAATTATAAAAATTGTACCGTGCCTACTAATTTCAAGCTACATACATCACAAAACAATAGAAGTTCAGTCCGTATTGCTTTCTTTTGGTGCGGTTCTTGTTGAATAAATAGAGTATTGGTTAATTATGTTTTTACTACGGTATGTAACATGTATTATGGCCTATCTAATTATGTGTTACTGAGATTACTTACTAATACTAACGGCGTCGTAATGTTGCCATACTGAAGTTATTTTAAAAGCTTTTGATGTCCCTAGGGCGACCGAGAAAATTTGATACATTATTATAAATATCCTGATCAGTGTGATGTGCCTACATAATATAGAAAAGGTCCTTCAACTAAGTGTATTACGATGTGTTTTACATATATATATTAGAGATGCTCACGCCCGTAATCCTCGAAGGGATAGGCAGAGGTGTATTAAACACTCACATTGCGCCAATTATGATTTTCAGTCCCACGGAAAACTAAGCCTAGTTAACTATTAAGCTGCCAACGTTTCACAACATAGTACAGAATAGGAATATTATTTTATCTTTGATCGAATGAGCGCAGTAAGCGAGTCTCCGTTTCGATAACTTAGCCGATTTCGCTTTCGGCATATCTGACCGTGAGTTCTGGTGTAGAGGGCGTATTTCAGAACCGATTTTCACCATAGCTGGCACACGCGTTCTTTGTTTTAAAATATTAATTTTATCGGAGGCTTCATCAGGCGTACTGTGTGCTTTTCTGCCACTTAAGTAGTACAAAAATAATCTTGATGATTTTTGAACAATTCTTCTTCTTCTTTTCCTTAGCCTTCTTCCCATTATCTGGGGTCGGCTCTCCTTGTCTGCCTTCTCCATCTCTCCCTATCCTTCGCTGCTTCGGCGTGCATGTCGGATTCTTTCAGGTCCCCCTGCACTGTCGTCAACCAAGTGGCGGGAGGCCTTTTTTGAACAATTATTCGCACAAATATTCATCTAAAGACTAGATGACATTATGGTTACGAGTTGAACTGCTATTGGTCGAAAGATTCAACCAAAAGCGTTACGTTTAAACTCATTTGAACTCTTAACTTGCATACTTTTTGATAATTATTTTTTTAATTGTAACGTGATAATATTAAGAAAATATTAATGTGCCACGCCTTCAAACACATCCTGATAAAACGATTTTTCAAACAGGAATTATACATACAACAGCACATGAACTTCACAAGTATATACTAAATTATAAGTATGATAAGTCGTTTCGTAAACAAGGTGGGAATTTTCGACCAACCATGAACGGAAAGTTCTTACTAGAGTAAGCTAATATCACTCAAAGGAAATATTCCCCTATATTTAAAAATAACAAAAACTGCATTTGATCTTGATTTGACGACCTCCGTGGCGTAGCGGTAGTGAACGCGACTGCTACGCAGGAGGCGCGGGTTCGATTCCCGCTCAGTGCAAATATTTGTGTGCTTGAATATGAATATCTGCATTGGTCTGGGTGTTTCTATGTATAATATGTATGTATTTACAAAAAAAAAATGTATCTATGTATGTTTATCCGCATTCTAGAGCCCGTAAAACAAGCTATGCTTACCATGGGTCTAGGTGACGTTGTGTAGATTGTCCTAGAATATTTATTTATTTATTTATTTATTCGATCAACAGGTGCGGAGGAGAAATGAAGAACCCAAGACCCAGACGAAGTTGTGCGGGTCAGCTAGTTTATAATAATCAAATCGTTCCAATAAATTTAGTAAATTACATGGAAGGAAATCCCTGAAATCTAAGTTTATAAATTCAATTTGAGTAACAGACAGCACTTTTACTCAAAGGTCCATTATGTATCACACTAACAGTCATATTCTATATAATATCATTAAGAATGTGAGTCCACAATAGGCAAAGGTTTAGATCCCGTTTTTCCACAGAGATTTTCCTTGCAATGACAACCCACAGCATTTTGCTTGAGAGTCGAACCCAGAATCAAATGATCGCATACAAACATAAGCACAAACTTAGGAAATGCTTTTTCATTCTATTTAAAAACAGTCGTAATGCACCAGTTGCCATATTATGCGAATACAGCACAAAAGAGATCAATTTCTCAGTCCAGTCATTATTCCATGCAATTAGCCATATTTGGTAAGGACTGGACAATCAAACCACACATGATAGTTGTACTATATTCGTAGCAACCGATTAGTGTAATTAAATCACCAACTAAAACTGAATTATTTGTGTTAGTTGTTCCTGTTGATGACAGCCGGGATTCGAACCCGGGATCTCTTGAAGTCGACTAATATCTGAAGAACATACCTTTCATCATAGCTGCCATCGCGATGAGTCCACCCATGTTTCCTTTCCTCCTCCTAGCCCTGCCTTCTTCGAAAGCAGTCTTCGCTTCTTCCACAGCAGAGTCATCGAGCAACCTCAGTTTCACCGAATGAGAGTCCAAGAAACTCCCCAGATGAAACATAAGAGATTTATCCAGCTTGGTATCAGAGTCACTTGAAAGAGATCTTGCGAGATCAGTAGCCACTTCTTTGTAATTAGATTTTCCTTCTTCTTTCACTAAACTAACACCAGGAATCAAAGTCACTTCATCCTTATTGTTAAGTTTCTCGAGCATTGTGATAGCTCCAAGTTTTAAACACGATAAGTTCAGAATACCACTAGCACAGTCCTTTTTCAAAACGTGAACTTCATCAGCTGTATTGGTTTCTTCAGGGTTAGGGAAACCCAGCACACCACTAGCTATGGCGATGATGAAGAAAATTGAAAACATTTTGGAAGCACGCGACTGCTGCGGTCAAATCACACTGAAATAGTGTTCATTCAGAATTTTGACATCCTTTTATATTCCTCTTCTATGGTCAGCCAAATGATTGCTCCCAGGTGATGCGTGTTTTTGTTTCTGTATCATATTTACCGACGATTGCAGTAGTAAAAGCATTTCTTTTATTTTCAGTAGCATCTGTGTCCACGACCGAAGGTTCATTTTCAAAAGCAATCTTATTATTTTTAAGTATGGTGACTGCAAAGCTATGTTGGTTTCTTGTCGAAATTTTTGTAGGATCGTTAGCAAAATAAACCATGTAATCATCGCTTTATTAGGGAATACGTTCTTTATGTGCATGTAACACGGTCGAGTTTCATGTGATAACTTTAATATATTAGAGTAATTTGGCCAACATACGAGAGAATGCATCAAACTGAGATTAGGTTTGTAGCAGTGTGTGTGAATGTGTCTGAGTTCTGTTTTTTTTGGGTACTATCGTACATAAGTAGTAATTAATTATGGCAAGTACATAGTATAGGTAAAAAATTCTCACGTCTTCGAGATGTAATCTTTCTTTCACTAAGATGGAAATAATCAGTCGGCCTACCTGATGGTAAGTGGTCACTGTGACCTATATGTATTACAATACACCACTTTTCACATGTTGATTAGGCTTTTTATATTTTTTGTTCTTGTAAAAGTGTGAAATGATGCTTTCTATTGGAAGAACTTCATTTCTGGGATTGGTATTAAAAGCAATGGTATCTGATGCGAAACTGTGAACAGTGTTAGTCTTAACTAGTTTACATTTAAAGGTTGTATTCTGGGGACGCTTTCATATACTTTTTTTTTCACTATCATGATTTGATTTTCTTGATTTCTGTGGAAACGACTGAAATCTCCCAATCCTTTTATCCCACTGATACCCTCTCCATTTAAAGTTGGTATGGTATGGTTTTGTTGGACTTGAACCGATTAAAGCCGCATGGCCAACTCAGGCCATTCATTGCCGAGGGTGAGGTGGCCTCACGGCCCAGCTGAAGTTCCGAAGAAAAGCGTGCAATAGATCCTTGGTTTCAGTTTCTGCCGTATGACCTCCCAAATCTATGAGAAAAGCTTCTAACAGGGTCTCGTGTGTCTATAGGAACAGCCTAGTAAATTACCAGTTATATTCCTGTAAAGTTTTATTAACATCATGATTCGTAAATTGAAGCCGGTACATCATGAACAACAGTCGCATTCGTAACTACTACGCCATTGCGGACTACAGACATTGAATTACTCAAGTCAACAAAAAAACACTCCACTTTTTATTTTTATAAATAAGTGTTGATTTAACACGTCGAATACACACTAAACTTATTTTCTTTTTTATGAAGTTTGGTTTTTAGGGTTGTCTCTCATAAACTGTTATACATAGCAGGAATTTTGATAGGGCGTATTGAGATTACTATAATATTGTCGTTACAAAGACCAAAAAAAAAAAATGATCAAAATTAAAAAGTAAGATTTATTTTGTATAGGTAATAGTACGGTTTTAGGGTTGCGTAGTCAACATGAAAAAAAAAATCATTATATTCATCCATATTAGTCATCCATTATATTCATCCATTATCTTTGCTTTAGAGTCGTTATCCAAAGTTTCATCTCGACAGCTGGTGTGTTATTTTTCAACTTTGCAAAATTTTGCATACATTGTGATGAGACCATTGGTACGCATGTTCCCCTCTACAATGCCAATCCAGTACTTCTTGAGCCTACCCCTCCTACCGGTTCTAGCGGAAGCGTTTGTTACCCACGTAGCCAGTTGATAGCCCCAGAACATGGCGACACCAGCAAATGCGACTCTTCTGCATTTAGTCTGCGATATCACAGATATGGAGGCTGCCCTGGATGCGCAAGTTAATACTGCGTTTCTAACGCCCGACTCCACTCATCCACCGCAGCATATTTATCTCCGTGATCCATAGCTCCTGCTTGTGTTGCACTAGCAACGTCTTTGCTTCGCAGCCGTGTAAGAGGATATGTGTGATGATGGTTTCGTAGATCTATCCCTTCAGCCTTACCGATACTTCCTACAGTCCCGGGTCCTTTAAGCGGCGCGTGAAAAAGCATCTGATGAGGCCGTCAAGCTGAGCGCCACCATTGCGTATTTGCAATTAAATAGTGACCCTCTTTCATGAGACTTTGCCTTCATTTTAACATCAGGCGAGGTGAAGTCAAATGGACGTGCCATAAATAAAAAAATATATATTAGGATCACAAATGACACCAGGTACCACACACTACTTGACCTTTGCTTCTATTTCAGTCACGTCCATATCACGTTTAGACCTATTTAGTCCATATTATACACGTGGATAAAATGGTTGAATAACTTCTATGAATGGAATGCTGAAAAATATCTTTCAATCAATCAATTGGCATATTATCGTAGTCCACTGCTGGACATAAGCCTCACCTAATATTGAGAGACTTTGGCCTACTGTTTTCACGTTGACTAGACGGGTTGGTACAGGGTTTTATTACAAGTTTTCCTTTTCTCGCAGGGATAACATAACATACATAACATAAACTCACGCCTATATCCCCGAAGGGGTAAGCAGAGGCGCTAGCAATCACATTTTGCCAGTTTATGTTTAAGTCCCAATGTAATAGGTGGCGAGCCTATTCCCATTAACCGGTCACTTATAAACCTACGACAAATACACACATAACTTCGAAAAGCATCGAAAAGTCATTGGTGTGTGCCATGGTAACCTGGGATCGAACCCGAGACATCGTCTCAGCAGTCCATTACCCATATCACTAGGCTACCGCGGCTGCTACTACTCTAGGAGACCCATCAAATATTTACATAATTTATTATAGGTGCTAGATAAACACGGAACCCTACAAGCGCGTGGCTCGACACGCGTTTGCCGATTTTCTTCTTTTTTTTCATTGATCTTAAGGTGTTTTTGTTGAAGTTCTTACTTATGACGTAGCAGCGGGTGGCAGCTCGCTTGAAAACTTCATCATTCGAATAATAGGCAGTGATGATAAATAAGTACTACAGTTACTCAGAACTTGAAAAAAAAAACCTGTGCTTTGATACCAATAGTTAATGGTTTTTAAGGACGGCCTCTGTGGCGTTGCGGTAGTGAATGCGACTGCTACACAGGTGGGCCCGGGTTTGATTTTCGCTCAGAGTAAATATTTATATGCATAACTAAGTCTATTTGTATTGTCTGGGTATTTCCGTACCTCGAAAAGTTTGTAAAGCCATCCCGGTTTCCATACGAACATAATTAATATATAACAGTAGTTATGGGTAGTTGGAACCTTAAAAAGTCCAACTGTAATACTACGACATCAAAGCCATATGGCAGTCGCTTCATGGAAAATATCGAAGATCAGCCAAACCTGTAGTTAGACTTGACAAAGTGGACTCTGACGTAAAAGCTTCGGAATTGACTGGGAAGAAGTTTACGGCTAGTTAGTTAGAAGTAGTTAGTAGTATTTTTAAAGCAACAGCTTCCTCTAGTAGGTACAGAGAAAGTATTGGAAAATCATATTATTTCGGTTGATATGGATATTTATGTATACAGAATTTTTATGGAAATTTATGTACAATATAAACAGAGTATGAATGAAAAATAAACATTAAAATGGCGACCTTATGTTGATAATTATTAAAGCGAAGAAAGAATATTCCTACCTCATATCATCCGAAAGGTAAGAAGCGACTAACGGCAAACGCAAACGATATCATTGTTAGAGAAGGAAATCTTTAATATATATATATATATATATAATACCCTGAACCATCCTCTTAGGCCATTGTTTAAACAGTAGGACAAAGCCTCCCAACATTAGGAGAGGCCTATGTTCAGCAGTGGACTGCGATTGGCTTATTAATTGATGATTCATTGATCTTTTCACGTGGGTATACTTACTTGACGGTAATAAACTTGCGCCCTATAACGTGGAGGTCGTTAATGCACCTTTACTCACCTCTTTGAGGATTTTCAGGCGTGAATATATGTTTATATGGTACCGCAAACATATGTACCCATTCATTGAGGTAAAAGCATTTCTCATACCTTCACTTTAGCTTTAATGTAACCGCAATCACAGGTGTTAATAATTGGAGTCAAATTATGATATTTTGTCGGCGCTTGCGCCGGTGTTAGCCTTTCTTGTCTTGCGGTTACTACGATACTTCGTCATTTTTTACAAGCTATTATTTGACTTGTCATGTTTGCTATTTATTTAGGACACGTCAATTAGACTTTACCTTACCTGATGGTAAACTGAAGGCAAAGTCTCAGGAAAGAGTGATGGCAGTGTTACAATGGTGCCGTTCAGATTGACAGCCTTATCAGATGCTTTCATCACGTCCCGCTTAAAGGAACCGGGACCGTATAGAAAGAAGGAAAGATGTGAGTTGGTAAGGAATTCCAAGATGTTTGTTTAGGTTATATTTTTGAAATTTTGAACTAGATTTTTGTTACAATCGAATTGGTTTGGAATAAATAAAGTTTACATAATAATTACGTTACATAATAATAATCCTGAATATGTAAATAACCATGTCAATGTAAAGTGTTTTTTTTATACTATCACGCCTATATCCCCGAAGGGGTAGGCAGAGGTGCTAGCACCCACATTTCGCCAGTGTATATTTAGGTCCCAATGTAATAGGTGGCGAGCCTATTGCTATGAACCGGGCACTTATAAACCTGTGATAAATACACACATAACTTCGAAAAGCATCGCAGTCATTGGTGTGTGCATGGTAAACATGGGATCGAGCCCGAGACCTCGTCTCAGCAGTCCACCACCCATACCACTAGGCTATGATACATTTTTGTATTGTTGTTATTATGTGTACGTAACTAAAACAGCTTCCTTTCTTTCTATCTTTATTTATATATTACATTTAAGTATAAGCCCCAATTCTACTTAGTAGTAAGGTTTTGGACCCAATGTAGCACCAGTGTAGTATAGCGGGTGGTACAGTAGGTTCGAAGCGATACATACCAAGGGAATAAAGGCCTATTGAAAAGTATGGTATCAAAGGCATATAACGGTTTAGAACAATCTCTTCGACACCATAATATTTAGTGAGAGGATGGTACAATCGCTTGCAAATGTCGCTGAACTTTAACTTATTATTTTTAACTATAATCTATGCTGCTAACTGTATAAAATTATATGGATTCTTTTTTAACTCACGCCTGTATCCCCGAAGAAGTAAGCAGAGGTGCTAGCACCCACAGTTTATGTTTAGGTCCCAATGTAATTGGTGGCGAGTCTATTGCCATTAACCGGGCACTTATAAACCTGCGATAAATACACAAATAATTTCGACAAGCATCGAAAAGTCATTGGTGTGTGCCATGGTAAACCTGGGATTGAACCCGAGACCTCGTCTCAGCAGTCCATTACCCATACCACTAGGCTACCGCGGTTTTTTTCCCTTGTGGAAATCAGAGTACCAACGCCAAAGTCGACGAAGGTGGTTATATCGCACTCGGACCGACCAAAACCGCATGCTCGTCTTGAGTCATCAGTTACAAAGCGAGGGTGAGGTAGCCTCTGTCATATGCCTTACGTTAGGAATTAATGTTGAGAAACAAAATATAATACAATGTCGAGGACCCATCGACAAGCAAAGTCTCTACGATAAACCGTGCCTACATCCAATTATGTTCATGTTTGATATTTTTTGTACCACTTAGGTAACAGGTAGGCCTGATGGTAAAGTGGTCACCGTGACCGTTGCTACTGGACGTGTGCAATACTTTCCATTAGATGGACCTGTGCTTGCCTTGCTTGTTCTATAAAAGTTAGAGGTATAAAAAAATCTGATTTTGTTTTAAAGAGGGTACTTCAAGGATCCTATGTACACTGAGTTAAGATCTGATGCTGGGACCTTGGCAAAATCGAGGGCAACCCTCGAAATTTTGGCAGTAAGTACGAAGCTAGCGCCTTTGAAGAATTTAATAAGTACGTACATCAGCTTTTTAAAATATATCACTATTAAGGTAGTAAAATAGGGGATGAACGGTTGTATGCAAAATGTAAAATGTAATTTGCGAAATATGTGTGGTTTTATTATTTCATTAAAAGTTTTAAAACTAAGCTACTTTTGAGGACGACAGTACCTACTTCCTTGGTCGAGCAAACCTTTTCATGTTGAAAAAGGTGTGACTGTTAGTTATTTGATAATAATTTATTATGAAACGGAAATGATTGCTTCATTGCTTTCTTTTTCATTGAGTTGACTTTCTAATCTATTTCTGACAATATTCTTCGTATTAATGCTTAGTCTGAATAGGGTTTTTTGCTCCACACTTCATCAATGATTTTTAGTCCATTTGAATAGGCTGTCAATGAAGTATCAATATAGGTATTTAAACTATCTTGGTATTTTTTTTTGTCGTGCGCAAAATCCTCACGGATATCACTCCCGTCGAAGCCGGTGAGAGTGGTTATGTGTGACTCGTACCGACTAAAACGCACGTCGTTTTCGGGTCTTGTCTTGCCAATATTGATAATAGAAGACTTATCTCTCGCACCACAGTATACCCATAGCCATCTTTATTGAAGTGACCCCCTTCGCCTGGTGTGAAAACTACGGAGTCCCCATCTAATCTCCGGGTAAGAGAAAGCGTACTTTGCGGCGCCGCTGCGGCCTGTGTTTGCTAGGGTGACAGACAGCTCCACCTGTTACTCCCAGACCTGCGGTCATAGAGGACGAAGGACATACTGTGACCTCCAACGCTCGAGTCGAATCCGTTCATTGCAGACTGTGCGGACCCGGAGTTTTCTCCGAATCCAATACGCTGCCTCTGTCTCGGACATTACTTGTAGGTTGCAGGTACTATCAGCAAGGCAGCGAGCAATAGAACGCCTACTCTTAGGTCCGCTACTAGGACCTGCCTTGGCGTCTCCCAACTAGATCACTAACTTCGGAAACTCTAAATACATGGTAATTATCCCGACAATTATGTCCAACAGCATGAAGTACAATTTTATCTTTAGTAAGCTTTGACCCTTATTTATCGTATCAGTGGCAACCATTTATAAAATAAGATTTATTTATACATGTTATTATTAAATAAGGTGGATAGGTACTACATAGGTGAGAGCTTGTCCGTTGTTTTCAATTTTATTAATATGAAGTAAAGATTTACAACACGTAAATACACTTAATTCTAAGTACGTGCGTTCGTTAAAATCATTTTTTTTAAATTAGTCTAATTTTACGGCATTATTCTTTTCTACGTTCACCGATTGTATGTAATTTACTGTCTTCTCACGTTAGACTGTGTCCGAAATTCAATGTCACTCAGAATAATACCACCCCAATTGGATGTAATGTAAGTAATGTTTGCGGAAAATATTAAGGTCTGTTCCCACTGAATCATTTTTGAGGCCAAAAATATTACAAAAACATTTTATTTTATCCTCGGAAGAAAAAGATCTTATTCGATCCAAAGGCAAATAAGAAAGAGCGTAGCATCGTGCATATAGTACCTAATCAAAATTATGATCGCCTCCGCCAGCCGCTGTCAGCCACGAGATACCACGAAAAAAAGTATTATGATCAAAAAAAAGTAGCCCAATTTTATTAAAATGGTTTGTAGTATCCCCATTTTCGTTTTTGGGAGTGTTCGTCTAACACCCTGTAGATGATTGCGAATCAATTGCGGTGCAACTGCAACTAATAAAATGGCGAGAGGTGTGACGTCATAGTCATGCCAAGCGGTTCGGTGAGTCTATCCTCTGCCGCACCATTAAGGCTTGGAATTCCTTACCAGCTCACGTGTTTCCTTCTTCCTACAGTCACGGGTTCTTTAAGTGGGCGTGAAAAAGCATCTGATGAGGTAATCAAGAAATTCAACCTTTGTAACAGTTTAGGTGTTTGTGATGGTGACCCTCTTGCCTTAGACTTTCTCTTGAGCTTACCATCAGGCGGAGTGAAGTTATAACGACGGGTCCTAAATAAGAAAAAAATGTAAACTCTAGTCTTCCAATACGAACAGACCCTTAGAGTTAGCTTAAATAAGCAGCAGTTTCTAAATGGTAATTTAATAAACCGCCACATTTCCTAAAAAAGATTTCACTTTTAAAGTATAGGGTTGTTAAAAAAACATTCTAACAAATTTAATAGAGTAATTCACATTTCTCATAAAGAACATTCAGAGCTGTTGAATAGTTATTTGAGAGGCGGTGCGCGGGCGCAGTGATGACCAAAATGATTTGCGTTTAATTTATGACTGCATTCACGCAGTTATATAAGAGCGTTCATTATTGTAAGCTAATGTACTTACATGATTTATGACTATGCGCAAATGTTAACGAATGTTCTAACATGTCAATTTATGTAACTTTTATGTTCATCGAAAAAGTAAGACTTATTTATTAACCTAATGTATGTATCAGAACAGCCTCTGTGGCGAAGCGGTAGTGAACGCTACTGCTACGCAGGAGGCGTAGATTCGATCTCCGCTCAGTGTAAATATTTGTATATATAGATATGGTTTGCACTGCTGGCTGGTCGTGCCTCGCATATCTTGTTAAGCCATCGGTCCTGTTGCCACATATACGTCTATGGCAGTTGTTACGGGTAGTTGGAGCCCCCAAATGTCCAACTAGTCAAACTCGCCAATTTGGTTGTGGAAGTCCGATGGCAGCCGCACCTTAGCACTAGAAACTGAATTAAAAATAGGCTCAGAGAATGATGATGTATGTATCATCATACACTATACCTTTTCCTAGATCAATGGGGGCCATCCCACAGTCTTCAAAACTGTTGAACTTTGATATTTTCCGTGACATGATGAGGCCTAATTCCCGTAATATTAGGTTAAGAGAGTTTCTGTGCTGTCAGTGCAGAAGACAAAACAAAGTTTCTTGGACTTTCCACTGACAGCACAAAACCTTTCCAGTGAGCTCTGGCTGCCCTACTCGTCGCCCTAAACGACGCGTATAAACAATTTTGGGGCCGGTGCACATTGAGAACATTGCCAAGCATCAGGATTTTTGTCAAGTAAAAATATTGCCTTATCATCATTGGCATAAAATTGAAATTTCAATGTCAATCGTTGGCTATCGTCAGCATCGGTATTCATCATTTAAGTGTGTGAGACATGGATTGAGTGACAGGTATAGTAGCAAGGTAGAGTACTGTCATAATTTAGACAGCTTGGCAGAGCTTAAGTGGAATACTAAAATTTTAACGATTAGCTAGCACCGCGGGCAAGCTACTCTACTACTTGTTATCCCCCACCGCGGTGTACACGCTTTGCTATGTTTAGTTCTATAAAGCACTACTTACTCTACTAACAAAAAATAAATTTACGTGTAAATCTGGCGGCGCACTAGGCGGAAATATTTTTGATAAACATGCATAGTTTTGAAAGCTTTCAAGTAATTTGAAACATTATTTTCGACACTGGTATTTTTATGTAGAAACTCCTACTTAGAAGACCTGGTATGGGTTTTTGCAATTATATCTCATCTCTAGTTCACTCTAATGTTCACTTACATTCAAGTTCAATTTTATGTCATGGGTTATGGAATGTGGAAGGGTGGAGATTGAAGGTCAAGACAGTTCCTGTGCTCTCAGTGTAGAACACAAAGCAAAGTTAAGTAAATTGATTGTAGCATAGTATAACTATAAATTACACGCTATAATATTGATTAATTAAATATAATGACAATGTCAATCTAAAATCATACAATCCACAAAACTCTCACTTCGCTAGGGCTCCACCTATCTTCCGCTATCTGTAATCAACTTTCCCTCAGTTGACAATTATTTTGTCCAAAAGAACGCTTTGGCTGGAGACAGAAAGTGCCCGGGCGCAGCTGACTGTGTCTAATGGCTGCCTGTCAGATGTCTTTCTGTCCATGGAGCGTGATTTTTTAATAAACGGAATAGCCATGTACTGTGGATAAGAATGGTGGGTTCAGACCCTTTATTTTACTACTTGGTAAGGCCAGCGGCTTCACCTGCGTACAATTTTGATCCTGTTCCCACAATCCAATCTTTTATTTCTTTTCCTGGGAACTTTTATGTTATTCCAGGGTCTAATCTGTATTTTTTATGTATATTTTTTGTACTACTTAGGGGGCAGACAAGCACACGGCATACCATCACGCCACAAAAAATTCTTACTGCAAATCAATTTCTACAGAATCCTTAGAGAGTGAGCCCAATTCACATAAGACCATCATTTTATTTGGCTTTTTAGTTTCTATACTTTTATATACTACTTAGGTGGCAGACAAGCACACGGCCAACCTGATGGGAAGTGATCACCGTGGTCTATGGACGTTTGTATCACAAAGGGCGGGAGGTTACTCTTGTTCTACCTACCCTGTAGAAACTTTCTAAATATAACTAACACGTAACTAACTATGTAAAGAGAAAAACTGAAGAAACGGTCAATCTCCAGGGAAAAAGTACACAACTATTTTCTTAGATGTCACTCAATTATCAAGAAACGAAAATGCTGTCAATTTAACCACCTTTGTCATACAAAATGTGGGTGAACTAAATCATATCTCAGTACAAAACATTCGCACGTTTGTATCTAGAACGACATTACAATGCAGTCATCTAACGTTTTTATATAAAAAGTAATTGCAAATGTTATAATAAAAAGAAAAAAAAACTGATTACAACTCTCTCTAGCGGCCAACAGCGATTGCTTTGCACTTTTTTTTTGCTTTTGTTCCGAAGCTATTGTTTTGTTGTAAAAGTCTTGAAACAATGTCAATAGATGGCGTTGTTATAAAGGTGCTGGTTACTTACCAATAGATGGCGTTAGTTGTATCTTATGATGGACAAGAAATAAAAAGATTTTGTAGATGACTATGTTAAATTGATTTTGTATTAATTTTTATTGTAATATTGTATTGGGTTTTGTATTTATATATATGATTAAGTATGTATTTGTATAAATCTGTAAAGCTGTGTTGGTTCTCAGTGAAGTAGATTAGGGCCAGCTATCTCTTCCCGTGGGTGTCCTAGAATGATAGGGCCTGGGGTCCTGAGGGATAGGGCTACTTTTCATCCGATAGTCAAAACATAGAGCTTATGAGAAAGTGACCAACTAACGGCAATGACTCTTAATTTAGTGAGACCGAAGTAGGCGAAATAAATAAATGGTAAGTATAGCGTAACTAGTTTGTGTTATGGGTTTTAGAATATGTATATCCGCATATATCTTGATATATTTCTATGTACATATACTTATATTTTCTATAATTTGTGATTCTTCACCCGTAATAATGCACATTCAATATTCATGAATTGGAGTATTTGCGCTGAGCTGGAATCGAACCCGCGTTTCAAGCGTTGCGTTCACAAGCATCTCGCTCCAGAGGCCACCAAATGTGAATATAAGACATATTTGCCTACCCTTTCATGAATTTACAGATGTGTGTATGTGTTTAAATTATTAACAACCAAGTGTTACCGTGGTCCGCTCACATACGAGGAGTATGCCATAGTTTGGTTGAATTTTAATTAAAGATGCTGCCATCTGACCTTTTTCTTTTTTTTCCTCCTTCCTTCCTTGCGTAAGTCTCTAGTTCTCTTCCACTTCGCAGAACCAAGCGGTTCGGTGAGTTTGAGAACCAGTGTTCATGTCTCCTTCTTCCTACAGTGGCAGGTAAGGAACCCAAAGCCAAACGAAGCGGGACGTGAAAAAGCTTCTGAAGAGACCGTCAAGCTGAGCGCCACCATTGTAACACTGAACGTGTTTGTAATGATAGTCACCCTGTTTCTTGAAACTTTGCCTTAAGCTTATCAAGGCGAGGTGAAGTCAAATTTACGTGCCCCAAAAAAAAACTTCGTATGGCCTTGCCTATCCATGGTGGTGAGCCCATGTCGTTATCTACAATGCTAAGCCAGAACTTCTTGGGTCTACTTGTTCTTTTTGTGGAGTAGACAGATGGGAATCTCTTCAAAGCCAGTTAGGGTGATCACATCAGACTCGAACTGAAAATATCTCTTGACCATCCACTCTAAGCTAAGAGAAAACTACATCAGAGTCACATACATCAATCAACTGTCATCACTACCTTTTACTGCACCCCACTTGATTTAATCTGGGGTACAATCCAAAGAATAGTGACCACTCATGTACTACCGTACGGTCCATCTACTAAGTTAACATTCCAATAAAAAACTCATACATGCCACACACCTCTGCCCACCCACTCTCTACAACTCGCGTGAATCATAAAAATCCATATTAATATAACTTTCTTCAATTTCAGAGGTCAATGTCCTGGCGTGTCTATGTTATGCAACACTGAAAGCGAGATTCCTTTACATGATTATAAACTTTATTTCCCAAGTCAAACAGCTCATAGTTGTTTAACAATAGCTTGAAAAATGAAAGTCTCGTGAAAGTTAACACCTGTGTTGTTAGTTATATAATGTTCGTGAGATTTATTACCGATTTTGGATTTATGTGTGTGTGTGTGTGTGTGAGAGAGAGAGATGTGTTTTGTTTTTTTTCTGTAGTACTGAGGTAGTTTAATTCTGTAATCTTATATAGGTATAGTAGGTACATAAGTAGTTTTGTAGTTTAATTTAGTAAAGGGGTTTTACCCCTTACAGGGACTATACTCCGTACAGGGGTTGAACTCCTTACAGGGGTTATACTCCTTACAGGGATTATACCCTAGGTAAAAATATATTAACAATTTTGAGAGAGAGAGAGAGGGAGAGAGAAAGAAAGAAAATGGGAGTAATAGAATATAATTGGAAATGGTTTGGGCCATCCTTTGTAATACTGGATTCGATGTCCAAATCTAGATAAGAAGTTTTAAAATTTCAGTACAAATCAGATGTATGGTATGGAAAAGTGGCCGGTAGGTGGCAGTAGTCGCTACCTATAGTGAGAAAATAAAAAATGGACTAATTTAAGTATGAGTTTTAAAGCTAATTATAACATAATAATAATATTGTACTAGTTTTAACCGCGATAAATTCATCACCACAAAAGACATCAACGCGTTTTGCTGAAATTTTAATTCGTAGTTTCCGTTGGGGTTAGTAACTTCAAAATCTAAATTAACATGACTTCAAACTACGAAGTATATGATTTTTGTGTACCACGAGAATCACTAATAATCATACAGTATACCTGATGGTAAGCGCTCTAACTCTGTCCCTTTTGAATGAAAAATAATAATTATGACAGTAGCTGATGCCCGAATTTGGCAAATGTGATCAAATAAGTCTAAGTCTGATCAAGATATTTCTAATAAAAAATTGAATCAAAATCTGTTCAGTAGTTTTGTGTGTGTGTCGATAAAAGATAAACAGAAAATAATTCTGTTGTCTGTTATGTATCATAAAATCGCCCCTCCATTGAAGCAGACTTCCACTTGATCAGTTTTTTACTATCAATTTACCATATTTTATTCTCTATAACATACTAAAAAGAGTTTCACCATCAACCTACCTACCCTTTTATACGGGCAAATTATAATCACAAGGTACGTAACCACCCAACCCACAAAATAACATCGTGTACATGAAACAGGTACGAACTTGCATACCTCCGCTAGCCCATATACATATACTTACCCGCCGGCATGGGAAACGAGGCCGTGTTCACGGATGTTTGCATGCCTGTGTGTGTGTGTGTGTGTGTGAATGCCAATGCCACGCACTCATGCGCATGTGAAAGTGTGGAAGCACCTGCGGTAGTGGGTGGAGGAATGTCAGTTGTATTGAGGATTGGGAATGAGGAGACGGGTTTGAACATGTTGGTGAAGTACTTTGTATGAATTATTGTTTCATCTATTTGAAATTAGAAAAAGCGAATGTATATACGGGACTTCGAAACCGCAGTCTCTTACAGGAAGAATGATCTGACCGCTTGAGCTGCTCCTAGATCACGTCTGGGGCGTTAAGTGGGATTTCAACATTTTAGGAATTCATCTTTCTGTACCTGGAGGGAAATTTTCCATTATATCTTAAAAGTGGAAAATGTAAATGATAATACGAAGCTCCTGTTTAAACATTATTTTCAATTTTAATCGATTTTAAAAAGTTAGTATATAAATGTTTCAATTTAAAAAAAATATATATTGCAACCGCGGAAGCCTAGTGGCATGGATAATAGACTGCTGAGACAAGATCTCGTGTAGCGATCCCAGGTTTTACCATGGCACACACCAATGACTTTTCGAGGCTTCTCGAAGTTATATATGTGTGTTCAACTTCCAATCTTTTACTACGGCTATAAACTTCACTGAAAATGCTGTCGGTGCTGAATCTGATTCATTCCTAAGATTGCCTGGCCAGTACCACCACCAAAGGTAACACCTGGTTTTTGCGGGAGTGACTGGACGTACCGCTTCCGTCCTTAGGCTAGCTGCTGGCAGCAAATCTAAACACTGACGCACTTTGATACTGAGACCTACCCTGAGAACTGAGTCAGAAAATAAATACGCATTAGAACAATACTACTTTTACTTCCATTTCCTAGTTCCTGTGAACTCCCAGGATTACAGTCACGGATCTTATAAGAAAACCTACACCAGAACCATATCGAAAATATGAGGTTATCTTGAACCCGGAGATCTTGCTTGAACCAATACTATACAAACCTGAAACTGTAAACCTTACGTAACTAAAGTAACAACCGAACAAAAAAGATGTCCGTGTCTCAAAATCTGTGTTCGGAAACTTTCATTCCGAGTGACATCATTCGACATCCTTGTTACATCATGAGTAGAAAGTCGGGCGACGACCCCGGCAGTCGGCACACTTGCGCTGAGACTCGGCGAAGACTCGGCGCGGACGTTCGTTGAGTCCGTGAATAAATGTATAAACTGTAGGTAAACCTTGGCCGTGTTGTCGAATGATGCGATGCGAAAAGGAAATGTGTTAGTTATATTTTTTGGATTCTTTACCAGTACTCGTGTTACCTTCTTCCTACAGTCACGGGTCCTTTAAGCGGGATATAAAAGACATCTAATGAAAGCACCGAACATTGAGTAGTTAATAATTATTCTGATAATCTGAATAAATCTCTAAGAAAAATCATTAGAAAAGTAGTTTGTTAAAAGTATGTGTTTGTAATGTAAAAAGAAAGGTGTGTATAAATTATGCCCTTTTGGAAAAGTATTCTGGTAATATAATTCAAAAATTGTACAATAACACATTGATTATTAAAGACTTGTAAGATGTACACATACCAAATACTAACTATATTTGTCTATTTACATCTGCAACAAGAGCAAATTAACACGACTCAAAGATTCATTATTTCAATGACCATTATGTTATAAGGTTTGAAAACAACAAGAACAATCTTTTTTTTACCGATGAGAGAGGGTATGTCCGACTTGAACCGCAAAACGCACGTCGTCTATGGGTTGTAGATTGCTGAAGGTGAAATTACACAAGCCATATTTTCCGCACCCCGACAGACACGAGGACATCTCTTGGAGATGACCCCCTTCCCCTATTGTGTGAACCAGGGTGTTTCCATCTAGGCTCTGGATATGGAGATTCGCAAATAGCGACGCCGCCGCTATGGAACAAAAATAATCTATTGCTTAATCATTTTCATAAAAAAAAACACTTCAACTTATATAGATAGAAAGAAACAACAAGAAATGATTAAATGCATAAAATTTTCTGAAATTTATTGTAATAGTTCCTGTGATTGGAGTGGAATTGGGGCCCCCACATTTCTTCCCGTGTGGGTGTCGTAAGGGATAATACTGTTCTCCATTTCATAGTAAATACACCGCCTATGACAAAGTACCCATTTGACAATAGGCTCAATCCTTATAACGTAGGACTTAAAATCATACGTGGTGTCGTTAATTTGTATAAGCTCTGTGTACCCGTACTCTGTGATTATATAGAAGAGAAATGTTTTCTAATCATTAAGGATATCTCTTTACAACATACTATAATAGTAATTAGAAAACTGTGCGTACGAAGTGTCGTCTATCGTTTCTCTGGCGAGAAAGTTAAGCCGGTGATTTGTTTGGTTGTTTGTGAATGAAATATAGCCTCTGAGGTGCAGTGGTTATTGGATTATATATTGATATGCTATTGGAAATAAATACCCTTTCTGAAAGATTCTCATCATACTCATTTATCCTGTTTACGTTCGAGCCTTTTGGGTGCTTTAAGGTTCCACCACGAACTTGGTTGGTTGATCTAATCAAGGGACGGGGTATCTGACTTTGGTTTTCCCTTCAGGGTTCCGAAGACAGACAATAGTTACTTTTACAAAAGTCCAAACAGCCGCAAAAACAAATCTTATAGCACTTGTGGCAAATGAGGTAGGGCTACGGTAAAAGATGCAACACTAGAGGGCTATAATCCACAAGTTTACGTAGGAACATTGGCACCTGGCATTGGTTTGTGGTCTGCTTTTTCCAATACAAATTCGATGTAAAGTAACCTATTCATGATATCGAAGTTCTGACGCTATTTAGACACAAAAGAGCTTAACCAGTTTCGGCTCCAGAATGCGTTGAATTCTGAATTATAATAAAACTTAATTATTCAGTCACTATTCGAAATTAGGTTTAAACGATGATTGCGAATGGCATAGACCTCCTCCAATGTGTGCCACTGTTACAGATCCTCCGTCATTCGCATCGGTACATTTGGCTAGGGGACGTCCTTCCGTCTCTCGGTTTCCACTCAAGGAATCGCTTGTTCCTGCGGCCATCATTCTTTTAACAAATGTGGCCAGCCCACTGCCACTTCAGCTTGCGAGCTATGTCGGTAACTTAAGTTCTTCATCAGATGAGCCCATTGCTATTAGTTTTATCGCTTATCTAAGAAGAAAAATCAAAAATCTTCTGCAAAATAACTTTAAGTATAAAGTTGTATTGATCATATTATGATCATATAGGTAGGTCATCAAACCGATGGGTGGGGTTCAGCCCATCCCACTACCTACCACGCTTTCTTACACATAAATTACCAAAACACATTCGAGCAAAACCTTCACTTTCACGACTTTCGAGTTTACGTGTGCCACTTCAAACACTTTCACCTTCTGCGAGAGAAAAAAGCCTACATCCGGTTGTGAATGAGTGTTGCAAAACACCTGATTCGAGAGGCTTCGTAGGTAATAGGACGTAATGTTTTTTTTTATTTGCAGGTGTACAGACGGAGATGAATTTGGATGACTGTGTACTTCTAATTAAGTACTTTTAATTTTAATTTTTTTATAAGTACCTATATAGTGCCTGCTTGATGGCAATGCACTCACCCCCTTTTACGTGTGTTGGAAACACCATCTAATAATGCACCTCATTCTACGAATTCAAGATTTTACAGGTATGCCCAGACCTACCATTATACCCGGTGCCCACCACCAATTTGGCCACCACTGGCAAAAGAATTCACTTATAGTATTTTATGGATTGATTTCCTATTGTATTTTATAATGCATCTGAAATATATCGGTTACGTCTACAATACTGTCTCGCCTGGTAACTATACCAATTGATTTATAAATAAGGCTCAGGGTTCAATATCAGAGTTATATGAACTTTATAAACCAAACCAAAGGAATAAGAAGGAGCAATTGAGCACCGGTTTGGTTAATAATGGAAAAATCAATTGTAAAAGTTATGGTAAACGTTAACATCTTACTGAATGAAAAGTACAATCTTATAAGAAAAGTTAACTATTCGAAGTTTTTGAAAACTAATACAAGCAAACATACAAACGATTTAGGAAACGAAATAAAGGAATAAACATACAAGTATTCTTGTTGTCATCGAAGAACTACATTAGCTAATACAAATTATCAGAAATAATTATAATAAATAGTTTGAGAAGTAAGAAGATTGATAGCTTAAAATCATCTTAAGCTACTTCTGCGAGCGACTGTATGATATACTCGTATTAGTACACTGTTTTATAACAAGGTAAATTTCGCTACTTTTAAATTTAAAAAACATCTTATAATAGTAGGTCTTGAAAATCAAAATGACATTTCTATAAGACAAAGTTGTCAAATAAAAACATTCTAATTGATTTCTCCACTCGAAGACGAGAACATTCTATTAAAGATCTTTGCATCGAAATAGCAAAGTTTCAAACTCTCGATAACCACCGGTGCGGTAAGCCTCTTAGCGGCTTGGGCATAGCCAGGTGTAGATAAAATTTTACTACCACATTTCACGAAGAGATGATAGTATTAATATCATTCAACTAAGACATACTTCCATAGTCCTATCTAGACTGCGTTCTAGATCACAAACATACACACATCTTTTTTATGTAACTAGACAATACAGTCTTAAATATAAATAGACAGTCAAGAACAAACTGTGTTTATTAGACCGTGTTATAAGAGTAATGAAGTTTTTTTAAAGCAATTAATATGCTAACTGTTTCAATACTAATTTAGATCGGAAACTGTATGCTTCAACGGAATTTCGTTGCCTTGCAGTTAGAACTGTAAGGGAAAGATCGTGAGTTCAAATTTCGTTGAAGCACTCACTTTTTCCGATTTAAATTTTTATTATAAAGTATCGTCCCAGACCAACTTTTATATTAGAATATATATGAATCATAGATTTTCTCATTATAATTTGAAATAAATTATAAGGTACTCATATTGGTGGGCGCCTAATCTCACAATGAAATAAAAAAGTGGAATTGGTTGGCACACCTGTTTTTACTATGACACACTTGAATGGAATGTAATAACTCTGTACACATCGTTATGGAAATATAAACTTTATAGTGAAGATTCAGAGTGGATTTTTAAATAGGGTATTCTTCGGCTATGGTGTTATGTTATGAGGTAAATGAAACCATTGAGGGCACTGTGTTTACCCGATCTCTCAGTGTGAAAGCGAGGAGAAAGGTGCAAGCAACAGCTAAGGCCCAAATTCCTTAGCCGGTGAAAGACATTTTTTTTCTTTTTAATAGCTTACAAGACAGGTTGATTTTTCTCGTTTTAGTAATTGATGATAATGATTTTTATCCGACTGTACTTAAAGAGCTGTTCGAGTGATTTTCTCTTCGATCTAAACCTCGATTAAAATTGCTATTTAGAAAATTATTTAATGACTTTGTATCCTGTAAGCTGTAGAATAGAATTTCTAGCATATTGATGGTTTCGGGCAGAGTAGAATTTGGGCCACCCAATTTTCTTCTCATAAGATGTCGTACAAGGCGACTAAGATCTACATATACGTTACGAGTTAACAATAGTGCCCTGAATATGGCAATAGGCTCACCCCCTTTTACGTGAAGCCGAATAAAAAGATTCGAGAAATATGGATGTTAATTCACCTCTGCCTATCCCGCTGAAAAATGGGCGCGAGCGTATGTATGTAAATAGATAGACATAATCCCGCTTCATGATTCGAACATTCAACAATTGATCTTCCTGCAATACTTCGATAACACTAAAAAGTTTTAGAGGTCATGTAGCAGTCGCTTGAAGGAAAATATAGAAGTTCAGTGTTAAAAACGGAGCCCTGATTCCAAGGTCAAATCTTCTGATCTGACTGGCATTAACGCTACAATGAAGAAGAAAAATTGTTAGAATAAAATCTCTGAAGGATTTCATAGATGTTTAATGTTGCCAATATTTGGCTAACTAACTAACTAACTATCTCGATACTGATAAATGTAGATATTATGACTCAAGTTATAATAACTATGAAAAAGAAAGAAAAATTGCACTTGCTAAGATTTGTCTGTCAGAAATCAGTTACAGTAACTACTGATTTGATACTACTTTATTAATGAAATCTAACGGTTCTGGACTTGGTACAGCTAGATAACGTACAGACACGATTATGGTGCAAAGGGTGTGAAAAAGGTTTATAATAAAGAACTCTATAATGATCCTGATGATGTATCATGTGGAGGCAAAGTACGTGTGGAAGTTTGTTCATCACACTTGTGGAATACTGCATATCGAAGCCCTATCTCCTCGACTGAAAAGTCTTTTAAATGCTATGTACTATTGCTATAGTAATATTATAAATATGAAAGTTTATGAAGATGTTTGTATGTTTTTTCTCAATCACGCTAAAATAGCTGAACGTATCTGGTTGAAATTTGATACAGGGGTAGGTTATTGTCTGAAATAATAAATATTCAAATTGTAATTCATTTATTTGCGTGTAATCTTATACAACAAGATAGTAATATGAAGTATAGTACAATGTCTATTCCAGGCAAATTGCGTCTTAAAATAGGCATGCAAACAGATATAATATAATTATACAATTCAATATCTCCTTAGCAACTAATATATAAGCTGCTCGTTGTCCCGGGAATAGGTTCACATGGGTACTGGGAACGGGAACTTTGGTCTATAAACGTTTGCAACATCAGTGTCATCAGCGTCAAAAAACTGTGTAATATTATTCTTGAAGGACCGCATATCGTAACAGTAGGTAGCCCAGCAGGGAGTTCATAGTTCGTAGGACAAGTGGGGAGCATTTTTTATGAAGAAGACTTATGGTAGATGCAATATGCAATTTATTACAGCTCTGATTTTTCTAGCCTAGCCGCGGTAACCTAGTGGTATTCATAATGGACTGCTAAGACGAACGAAGATATATCCGTGAGTTTATTTTATGTTACGTTATGATTTATCTTTTGCTTTAATACAAATAGGTGTACCAAAAGTAAACTGAAAGTTAGAGTTAATTTGATGACTTATGTGTCTTAATTACTTTGACTTATTTTGTAATAAATCCATGTTGAAATGGTTTTATGGTCTACGAGCTATCCTCATGATCAAATACAATGTCATTTTCAAATTTATTAAACCATCGTTTTAAAAGGAATTTCAGAATGAATCTACGAGAAAAGAGCGCATGTTCTTATAGTTACATACTACGCCATTTTCTCATAGATACCTTAAACCCTTAAGAAAAATCTATTTCCTACGTCCTGGTAATAATACCAAATTCTGAGCAAAATAATAAACTAGATTATATTGCTTTCCCAATGATATAAAATATAATATTATTCAAAACATTAACTTTGCTCAGTAAAATATACTTATACATAAATTTATATCTCAATTTATCAAAAATAATTGTTAATATAAAACTGGGCGCGTTTGGTTAAAAGAAATCCATGGTCATTATTAATAAGAAAATGGAAAGACAACACAACAAAAATGTTTAAGTGAAAGTGTCACACACACACAAACAAATATTTATGTAGTTGTAGAGAAAGTCAGCCGTCTACATAATAAGAATAGTAGCGAGGATGGAGTCGAATATGGTTATTTTATTTTTAGAAACGTAGGTACACATCATTTTGATTGCATAGTAATTTATAACAATAAAACGAAAATAAATATCAAGAAAATCAATAAGAATATTCTTCAAATCGGCAAAAGGTTATTTATAATAAAATTTATTTAATTTCATTGATTAAATGTAAGTGATTACATTTTATTTCACCAAAACATAATTTATATCTAGCTAGGTATTTGCACACCTGCAATTCCCATACCTGTGTTATACTGTTGCGTATTTTAGTTGTCATTTCAAACTATTTCATATAAAAATACGCAAACATATAATTTCCAATTTTTTATCAATTAAATTCTGAAACTAAAATCTCCTTCTATAATAAAATTTAACTAAGTAACTATATTTCTAACTACTCCACTCATTTCGCAGTCCAACTCTAGCCTTAATGGTGTGTGTAAGTGAAAGGCGTGTACGTACACGCTAATACACACGCAACAGCGCATCTGTGTGTGTAATTGGTATGGTATTTTTTTACACATTCTATCTATATTGAAAACTAGTATAAAAGTAGGTTTATCCATTTATACGACTTAGTTTTCTAAACAACTACGGGCAAGAATGTTGTGTTTATGTTTTTAAGGAACTATGAAAGGCGTCTATATTTACTTTTGATCCTATAAATGTGTAAACACTTTACTGATTTCACTATTGCTATGAATGTATGAGATGCTCTGACCACTCATAATGTCATGACTATAAATATAGTTATAAATAATAATTTTACTGCAGAAGATTCTTTAAATAGCTCTCCAGGCTAGAATGGTTTATGAGTACATACTTACTTGAGGACTTATAATAATGATAACCATCCTTATATATACTTTTTACCAGTAAATACATAGATATATATATATATACAGTTTAAATGAATTTATTTTTATGTTCACTTAAGTATGGAAAAGCTGATCTATTGTCATGACAAAACTAATCAGGAAATACATACAAAATTTATAACGAAAGCCACTTGGATATGTATGTTTAAATAAACTGAATGACTCCTTCAGGCTTCAATTATTTTCCGATTAATGCTTATCTTGTAATATTACCTTGAATTGTAATAACATTGATACCGATAATCATCTTCTTATCGCTAAGAGCCTCAATTAATATTTGCCTCACTCCCCATAAGAGCTTGATGCAGAAGGCAGTTCTTCTAGGCATAGTACACACAGTCCTGCTCCTATCCCTAGAGCCATGTAATGTAACTATTGGTAGCTTGCCACCTAAGTGGTACATGTAATAAATATACTTTTTATATCCTTACTCATTTATAATTTAAATTTTTACCCGAAAAGGCGGAACTTATTATTTGTGTATCTCTTTATGCATTTAAATATTTACAAATTACATTTAAAATTTGTATTCAAAAATGTAATTTGTAAGTATTAAATGCATAAAGAGATACACAACTAAAAAGTTCCGCCTTTTCGGGTAAATTAATCGCATACAAAGCTATCACCTTAGAGTCCAGGGTATACTTTTTCCAGTCTAACTTCGTCTCGACTGGACTTCGATATTATTTGCGAAGCGACTGCTATCTAACAACCAATAGACATACGCGATAAGTGGATCGAACCCGCGGGTCCTGCGTAGCAGTGGCGCTCACTACCACCTCGCCACAGTGTTCAATCAATCGATTGGTCTATTGCAGTCCACTGCCCACGTTGCACTGTTTTTGTTCTTTATGCCCTCAAGCCATGATAACCACTTTATGACCATGTCTTTGTTTACCAGCTTGATGGTATAAAAATAAGTATAAATAATTATCATGGTTTAACTAACAAGCTATCTCTGTTCGACAGCCCGGTTAACAGTTTCCAAAACGCTGTATTCCTAATTTTCTTGTAGTAAAAATTAAAACTCAATAATATTAAATATATTCATGAAGGTCTTTTTGCCTTGATTATCAGTTAACAGTAACTATTTGTGTTACAATAATGTTTCTTTTTACATACGCTTACAACATACTATTAGTTCCTCTAACGTATCAATAGATGGCGTTAGTTGTGTTGTACGAGCACATCGTTTGATGTTGTTTATGGTGTAGAAAACAATAATACCTTTCAAATGTTATACGTCATAGCAAATGAAATGTACGGAATATTGTAATTCAATGTTAAATATTTTCTTCAATTAATATTTATGTTTAAAAAATGACGAATCGAATTGAGATTCTTCTTCTTTTTGGAAGTCGATTGAAAAGAAGAAAATGATTGTCTTCACGCTTAATATGTATTTATTTGGTTTAGGTTTAAGGCTGGGAGACGTAAAACGTTAACCTTCACCTACATGATAATCAAATGAGACATTTTTTTAGCAAATATAATTCTTTAACAAACATACCTAGGATAAATTACCTTTAGAAAATGTTATATAATTAGATCTTGAATTCAAAATCCAACCCCATTGAAATTTTATCTTTTCAAAGATAAAACTCATTAGGGTTTTATCGTATTACACTCTAATAAAATAATAAATAATGGACATGAGGTTTGATAAAAAGAAATAAATCAATTATTTTGAATTTTATTTCGCTTATAAATAATACACAGTCTTATAAATGATTACAATATTATTAAGTATAAAGTTTGGTTCTATGACACATAAACCCGTAATAGTATATTCTTAAACTAGTAGGCTAGATAAGAAATTGGTCTAATGGACCGCTTTATACAACACTGTCGATCATTTTCTTTTAAAGAAGTTTTGTGGATTTTACCCTGCACTATCCATCCATTTTTTATATTTGTACAGATTTTTTAAAATAGAATTTATATAAATGATAAAAATAATAAATTATTAATACTATTAAAATTGATAATATTATAACAAATTATGCACCATTACATTCAGCTTTCGTAAATACAATTAAAGCTTACAAACGCACCTTTTAAGTTATTAATTTCTATCTTAAAAATTAATAGTGATAAGACATATTGTTAAAATATCTTATATATAATAAAGATCATTGGAAATCTGTATTCATTTAAAATTATTAATAAATTACATCTATAAATAAATAAAAATATTTTGCTATATATTTTTTTTTTAAGATAGTATCTTGATTTTTTATTTTTATTATAAAAGTTCTACTTGTGGCTGTTTAATATTTTTGGAACCATAAAAATGTGATGTGTAATCGTGCTTCAAATAATATTACTGAAGCGACAAAACCACTAAATGACATCCAACAGATTTATTCCAATGCTTCGTTTTACTACATTTTTATTGCTTCTCTTCTTTATGAAGGTATTTGTGATTTGTAAGCCAATTCGTTGGCATCATTCGCGATATTTGATGACCTGGCGTAGGGATATGATGCTGCTGAGGCCGTTGGAGATGTCCATTGCTGGGATGATTGGATGCCGGCGAGCTGATGACAAAATTAATGTAGTTTATTTATTATGCCAGTATTAAACCAACAGGAAATGTGTCTAACTCCAATGACTAAATGTGATCAACTAACAAGTTTCAAATCAAATAATACCGTTTTAAAAAATGTCACAGTAATATAATTCATATAATTAGATGATTCATGCAGAAACCGAGAAATATATTAACTCCTTAAATCTCCGAAAGAGTAGGTAGGGGTGCATTTACACCCACATTTCGCAAACTATAATTTTTATTCCTATGTATTAGTAGGCGAGCCTATACCATCGAGCAGGTACTTTACAAACAGTTACTCTTTTAGTTTAATTTATTATCTTTTTCAAGGGTTTACCTTTCCACTGAGGCTGTTCAGTCCTCCTCCACTCAATAGCTTCTGGATCCCAAGAGCAGCTGCTACAACAAAGGCCAGTTTGGAAATAACCAGAGCCTTGGTCACCAAGAGCGTGAGGCCTCCGAACAGCAGACCAGCGATAGCCAAGATCTTAACTCCGATGCCTGTTAAGAAAGGCGTGTACTTCTTGATTTTGCCACGAGCTAGAAGTAAAACATGTAAAGTCAGAATAGCATCAAAAAGAGTCAAATTTAGTCCATCAATTGACTACACTGGACCCCTCTGGTTGGTAAGAGGCTAAGGTGAAGTATTGACAGATATTTTTACGCACTTCGCTTCAAAACTATAACATCGTCAGAAGAAGGAATGACGTGTAAGGGAAACACATGAAAGTTCAATACTATTTCTCTTCTTAGTTCGATACCCAAGACCCAAATCCATTACTAAGGCTCCATTATCTCGTGAAGCTTGGGTGCGGTTCAGAAAATAGTAGTTGACATTATACATATTTACCCTAAAATGTAGATCCCTACTTTGACGACCTTGACCTTTTTTTATTTAAGGCACATCAGTTTTGACTTCACCCCGTCTAATGGTATACTGAAGGCAAAGTCACAGGATAGAGGGTCAGCATTAAAAACACGTAGAGTGCTACAATGGAGGCGCTCAGCTTAACGGCCTCATCAGATGCTTTTTCACGCCCCGCTTAAAGGACCCGGGACTGTAGGAAGAAATTATGCGGCTGAGGAACCGCTTGGTTCATATGCCGTCACACGCAGATATCATCATATTTTAATGAATGAAATGAAATTAATGTTTCAGGCAAAAATCTAACAAAGTATTTTGTTAAGAGAGGCTCTTATAAAACAGATATTATTTTTACAATTTTTCCTCGATATAAATACGGGACTGGTGAAACTAAAAACAAGGATATAATAATCCCAAGTGTCCAATGTTCTATAGATAAAGGTATATACGGAACTCTTTAAGCTCGAGTCCGACTCGCACTAGGCCGGTTATTCCTTCACCATGGCGTGAACCCGCTCGCGGCCTTGACCTCGAAGCCACTGGTCTTACATAACCGGTCGTTGACCCACTGCGGCGGCTACTTTCGTTCGTGCGGCCATGTTCTCACGAGTGAGGCTTCACGAACACGGGGTTAACCGTATTATTTTAATTAGTGTATAAAAGGGTTAATTACTTTCAAGGCTATGCTTGGAGTCTCTTTGTACTTCGTAATGGGGTCATCCGACAAAGAACTAAAGTACGCAGAATAACCAAGCTGAAGGGGCAGTGGGCTGGCCACATCTTCCATAGGACCGATGGTCGCTGGAGCAAACGAGTCCTCGAGTGGGGACCGCGAGAATATAAACGGAAAGTCAGTCGCCCCCTAGCCAGATGGACTGATGATCTGAAAAAGGTGGCTGGAACAGACTGAATGCGGAGGGCAGAGGATAGGGAGCAGTGGCGCACATTGAGAGAGATCTATGTCCAGCAGTGGACAGCGATAGGCTGATTTATTTTCAATGGATGTTAAATTTTCAAAACTAGTTCACTAATTTAGAGTAAATTTATGGTGACAGAAACAAGCCAGAGCGGTGTGGAGGTGCTTACGCGGTAGTAAGATGGAGACACCGTGGTGCATATATTTCTACCGATCATTATAACCAATAAATGGTGTTACCTTCAGCGAAACTCCTTGCAGCATCCCTCAGTTCACCAGGTTCGAATTTCACGTTCAATTTTTCTTCACCATTTGCGTCTCTGCAAGTAAAATAAAAATTTTATATTATTAACACCAACAATTGCATTATCCCTTCCTATATCCGGGGGCCAAATGGGGACACCGTGATCCGCACGCCCGAAGGATGCCGAGGTATATATTCCAACTATATCACCTCCGGCAACCGAAGACCCAAAGATGGCGCGGAATTCTTACGGACACCACTCTCATCAGCCCCGGTAGAGATCATATTCATTGGGTCTTTACCCCCGAAAAATATTAACAATTCTTTTGGTATAGTCCATCAATATAATGTGACTATATTGGTAGCTAATACCGTACTAGTTGAGTTGTGGTTAATCTCTACCTACTGACAGATATGTTCAGCTCCTAACGCCACAGCTGGGACCAATTTGTAACGTTCTTTCCGAAGCACTGAGGCGAAATACCACTAAATGGTCACCCATCCAAATGGCAACTTAACGCACTGATCTTTTACCGAACTGTGAGTGCACTTGGCCATGTGTTTTTCTTTGCAAAGGGACAAAAATAAATAAAATAAACACACTTTCGTTAAGATGGAATATATGTATGTAAATAAACAATCAAAAATCGTTGCGACTATATTAGTTTATAATTGTTAAAATACTAGCAACCGAAATTACTAAACTTCCCTCCCTCCAGCTAAGTTCAATAGCTTGTGTTGGGAGTGGGTTCACATTGGTAGTGTAATGGTCAGGATTCCTTACCACGAAACTTTTCTTATGGCACGTCAAATTGACTTCACCTCGCCTAATGGTAAGCTGAAGGCATAGTCAGTAAAGAGGGTCACCATTACAAACACCTAGAATGTTACAATGGTGGCGCTCAGCTTGACGGCCTCATCAGATAAGCTACCAACACTTAAATTGAAGAACCGTGTAAGCTCTGCATAATGGTTGTCACACGTAACGAAAAACAGTTAATGCTACTTAACGTACTGTATTACTAATTATTACGTGAACGAACTCTCCAATATTACCAGAACCGAAATAATACAATACACTAAACTTGCGCAAATAGCCGTTAGAAAACGGAATTCCTTTCAGTGCTATTTCATAAGAGACCGTTACAAGCTGTTTGCTTTTGAAAAGATTTTCACTTAATATGCATAACAATATGTCATGGTTTGTACGTATACGCACGTACCTATACTGACATTTGACCGTACAAAGTGACGGAGTAGGTAAGTATCGGAAAATGGACTCCGAGCTCTGAGGTGTAGTTTTTTTTTCGACTAAAATCCTACATCCTATAGAGGTAAAGTGGGTACTAAATAGAGGTATTTCTCTCCCACCACGGCTGACAAAAGGCCACTTTGGGATGACATCCTCTGTTATGGGATCTAGCTCCGGTAAAGGGGCGGAACATCGTGTCACCGTACCAGCTTGCTTCTGCTAGGTTGACAAGCGGCTCCCCAACTCAGACATTGGAGGTCACTACTTAGTGGATCGGAATAGACCTGAGTCTGTTGCGAGTGTGCTCCGCCTTCAGGGGTTAGAGACTAAGTATACATGATTCAGGGTTAGCTGGACTATGAGGGAATTGCTTGATTGTATCACCTTCCACTTGGCGTGCTAGTTTAGTGGTTTCGAATTCAACAGAATTACTCCTCCGGCTGTCAGAGTGTATAATAATTTCCTTGGGGATTTTAACATGAAAAAATGGGGCCAATTAAGAGACGCTGTTGACTTAAGCCCGTATTATCTCTCCCCATTCATCTACGTGTTAGAAATTAAGTTAAGCTATAAATTGTAAAGTATTGTGTAGTACAAATGTGAATAAATATTTATTGAAGAATAACAATAGAGAGAAAGTATTCCATTTAAAACCTAAAGAGGCTTACGTATGATATAAATTAGTGTACAAGATTGATGTCAGCTTCTTTTGTTTTTATTTGGCGTAACCTTTATCTAATAAATGGTTTGCTTAGAACATAATATAATTGAAGATTTAATATAAACATAATTGCAACATGTTCTGACGATAATATATCTATCTCTGTATTATGTTAAAACTATACATTACAATAGATATAATCAAATTTATTGTATTCATAAATATAATACATACGCTTTCATCTAGTTTGTTTTTATAGTTTCCATATTAGTTAATTATTTAGACTAGCTTATAGACCATTTAAGTGGCGGCACACGGCCAACATTGTGGAAATTGGTTTTCAAGACCTATGGACGTTTGCAACACCAGGATGGATGGGAAGAAAAAGGTTAAGAGAGTTTCTGTGCTGTCAGTGCAGATAACACAAAACCTCTCCAGCTCTGGCTATCCTACTCACCGCCGGAAGCAACACAAGGTTATTATTAATCGCGGTATTCTGCAGGGTGGAGGTACTTACCCAGCCGAACTAATTTAGTAAAATTAGGACGGGAAATACTCGAATCTTATAAATGGAGAACAGCCTTGACAATAGTGTGGCATTGTATGCTCTTTGGGCGGCCATAAGATTATGATTTAAGGTATCTAATAATCATTCAATAGTCCAAGCTTTAGACACAGTGATTTTAGAATGATCGTGGCAATATCTTAGAGGCTTTTCAACGAAATTTCCTATTCACAACTACTTTCCCATAAGAGAAGCACGATTATCGTTATTGTCCCCTGTAGTTCTACTTAAGTATTCTTTGCAAAATAAGGTTTATGGTAAATGAGAAAAAATCTATCATTAGCGACTTTTTACTTAAATCGTGGGAAAGTTCAAAACATTAGTTGAAAGAAACTTTGACGTTATAACTGTTGAAGTTTAAAAAATATTTATTACTGACTTTTAGTGTTTGTTTGATATGATACCCGCAGGATTCTATCATCGAACCGCTAGCCTCGGGCAGGGTATACATCTTCACATACTTTTTTTTAAGCTTTATTTTAAAGAGGGTTTTTTCACACAGTGAATATGACACCCTCATCGGTTCTAAAATCTACATCTTATAATCTACGTTTCATACATAACCATACTATTCTGTATAGTATTCTTGCTTCCTCACTGGCTGGGAAAGCAAGAATACTATTACATGCCCCTAAGACATGCACATCTATGTCATATTGGTATTTAATTCTAAATCTCTCAGCCTCAATCATCCTCACATATTGCGATCGGGAATGATGCGCACTGTGCGGTATATAAGGAACTTCATCCCGCACACGTTAAAATTGTAGAATAAACTCTCTGGTTTCTTGGTTTTCTGAAGCGACTACAATATGGAGTTCTTCAAGAATTCCATTGGAAGCTTTCTACAGGGTCGTCAGTACGAGTTTGGCGCCTCTGGAAAGTGGTTACTGTGGCCTATACACGTGTGCAACCCCAGGTCTGCTGTCAACCCTGTAAGAACCTCTTGGCCTTCTTGAAAAATCATCGTTTGTCGTCGTTGTTGTCGATTGGGAAAACCACAGCAGAGATATCATTTCACACACTATTATAAAATAATGGGGTATTCTGAATCTTATTACTGGTCATCGTAATAATTTATTCATTTGTTATTTCCGGAACACACAACCCCCCAAAAACGCTGATAAAGAAGACCGATAGCGAAGATGATGGAATTCCTTATTGGACTATCTGACATCCTAGCTTGCTCTCCAACTAGTAGCTAGAGAGAGAAAAGTTTTATTTCTTTTTCGCCGTCACCTTTTACGACATCTACCGGAAGGGATGGGGTGGCGTTACTCTACTTCACTAGTACCTACAGTAGAGTAATTCCTTATATTATATTTGCATAATGTGCTAGTCATTAGTTAAGAACAAGATTATCTTATTAATTTTCGAAAATATTCTTTATAAAAATGTCATGAAAATTTTTAGATGTAAAGCATTCTTTTTTGTTAATCTATGGCAAATCAATTGGACTTCACCACGCCTGATGTTAAACTAAAGGCAATGTCTCATAAAAGACCTAAAGTTTACTATTCCAAATTAATAATAAGAGGAATATCAGTACTATAAATTATTTGGTTTCAATGAGATAAACTTTGTTTTTAACCTGTATTAATTAAAACGAATAATTACTTACTTTTCAATGGCTACACCAGAGAACAGCTCGATTCTTCCATTATCTTCCGCTGACGGAGTCCCTGGAGCAGCTCTGCAGGCCACAACAGCAATTGCAAGGATAAAACACAGTACACGCATTTTTTCAAATCGGTTTATCTAACAACTTATTTAAAAATACTTTTGATAATGTTTTAAGGTCAGATGCGTCCTTATTGGTGGTTTGGGAGTAAGTGAGATGCGTTCGGGATGCCCAGTGCCTTTATATTCAGCGTTGAGTCCACGGCAAGGATGGTTGCTTCAAAATTTTGTATAGCGCGCACGAGGTTTTGATACTTTACTAAACATTATTTTCGTATTATTGTATTAATGTTTATGAGTATTGCAATGTTCAATATATTTGAGGAAGATTTTAAAGGTATATTGAGTAGGATATTAAGAAGTCAAGTCACATAAAAATATTCAGAATATTCGTAAAAAATAATAATAATAATAAATACATATTTAGAAGTGGGTTCTATATTGTGAAATTACTAATAACTAAACAATTGGTTAATTGAGAAAAGAAAATCAGTGATGTGAAAACATGAAAATATATATTATTTATGTAAAAGTAATAAAAAATTAGGGTTCACACTAAGATACTGAAAATTTTGTTATTTAAATAAAAATGTTATCCAATATTTTTTTAAATGACTACTAATAAATGGATATTTGTGATGGTAGTAGAGCTAACAACTTGTTTGTGCACACACAGCAGCTGCACTTAAAAGTTCTATCCCTTTTTTTGGAATGAGAGTTTAATGATAATCTAGGTTCTAAACTATCTTCAATCGAAATTTAACCATAGTTCATACTGTCGCATCATGTGTGCATTCAGAGGCTAATAGTAACAAACATGGTACACACACAAGAACAAACATGTTACACGTACAAAGATGAAAACATTTTTATTTTGTAATAAATCGATATTCTTCTATAAAATGTCTTAACTTCTCCATCCAACTTTTATCGCTTTTCCTAAGTAAGAAGCCAAGCAAATATTCTTAATTAAAATATCGTAATAATACTGAAACATTTTAAAAGTATCAACTCTTTTCACACACATGAAGCAACACCCATTCATATATTATATTGAGCATACGCACTTCCATCGAACAAAAGTCCAATTGTAGTTGTAAATAATGAACATTTTTACCTATTACTCTGAAGCACTGGAAATTAGACTTTAAATTGGTAGGAATAAAGGTGCATTGGTTGTGTTTACTAACTGGGTAATGACTTCTCTATGGAAAGGGGAAGCTATGAAAATGTATTAGTGATAAAATGAACAAGAGGTTTCTGAGAAAAGCTTAGTCAAAACGGCAAAAGCGGAAGAATAAAATAATAAGTATTACGTGAAACTGACTTTTCTTTGCTCGCGTTTAGAATTATGTAAATCTCCAGGTTATAATTATACATATTAAGTACTTCAACGAGAGGACTTCGCGATCACCCATTCTATTCCACACTTCTACTTCTACTTTAAAACGTAGACACGTGTTTTCTAGCTCGGAACTGACAAACATACACACAGACATACGGACGAAAGCAAAATCGTCCATTTTATCGAATTGGATACTCGTTCATCAATAATATTTATAAGATAAAATATAGAAGTGAGTGCAGTTGATGTTGTTGACGATAAAATGGTGATTCTTTGATGACTTTGATGGATGCTTTTTCACGCTCGCTTGAAGAATTTAGAGTTGGAAGATGGGAGAAGAAGAGAAGTAAAGCATAAAGCTCTTCATCGTGCAGTAGAAGAAGCCGTTTGGTGTGAGACGGTATCGTCACTGCAGGCTAGCACGAGTTGCTCTAAAGGCGATGACAGATGGAGGGATCAGTTGTAGGATATCATCATTTCAGCTATAGGACGTCCATTGCTGAACATAGGTCTCCCTCATCGACTTCCAAACCAACCAGTTGGAGGCGGTCTGCATCCAATGGCTATGCCGTGGTAGAAGCGATCAAATACTCTCCATAAAATGGAAAGAATTTAAATAGATGATGACGGTTGAATACCTACTCTGTAGGTATGTACTCTATAGCTGTTGTATACGTGAAAACAAAAGTAGGTCCCAAATGTTGGCACCACGCATATTATTGTTACATTCTTCACCGATTTGCTGTCAAAATAACACTTTCTATAGCATATTTAGGTCCGGTAACGTGACGTAGCCTTGACGACATCGCCTTTGTCACCACTTGGCTTACTAACGAGGATATTAGAATATTAGTAATTGTGAGATGGGTAGTTACCATTTGTCTGCTTAGACTAAAACTTTCATAGATATGAGAAAGAATGAAGTAAACAACTTATTTGAGGGTAGGTATATTTTTAATGGAATATCTGTGTTAAAGATTAATTAGAACATGATCCTCTACAAAAGTGATTGTTTCACCAATAGCAAAAAAGCATAAGGAACGAGATATTTGGAAAAAAAAAACTGCAATTAGTTGATGTGGAGAAACGGAGGCGCGGGTTCGATTCCCGCTCAGTACAAATATGAATATTTGCATTAATCTGGATGGTTTGCCGGGGGCTAGATGGTTACACACATAGGTTTATCTCAAAAGAGGTCGCCACGGGTTCGCTGGAGTTCGAGAAATATGCCTTTATCTCACCTCAAAATCAAAGACCCATAGACAACGTGCGTTTAAGTTGGATCAAGCTGGACGTAATCACCTCCATCTGCTTTGGGGGAGGTGGTATGAATGGGGATTTTGCGCATGATAAAATAACCACTAAACGACTGTATAATGTATGTTTGAAGTATATTGTACAGCATGATTCGATATCTCAATCAGTGCCCGCTCGGTACCTCAATCTCTCACGATTAGAAATGCTATCTACCATCGAATCTCCCAAACGGGTCAAGGCTGCTACCGAAAACTTTCTCTAATATCCCCTGGGAGAGCACTTAAGAGTCAACGCACACTGCGGTTTGAGGTGAAAAGTAATATTTATATAATCAAATTTTTAATTATGAAATTTTAATACTACCCACATATTATGAAAGATTGTTAATTGGTGTAACGTTTAGGAATTGGATTACATATTCATAATTGTCAATGTAAACCTTTAAGAATGCCGCATTGCGAAACAAATAATAAATATAGTGGAGAAGAGCAAGTGTGTTATCAATAATATATAACAATAAGTTCCACCAACAGTATAAATAATACATCCATTAACTACTCCTTTCATTTGATTAATAAAAATCCGTACACACACTTATTTCAATTTAAAATTGGTTTGTAAGATCCTTCTCCAATATTTTTGGTAAAGTAGACATTCTGCAGTGGTCTTTTTGATAATAGGACATGTTGAAGTGGTCATTATGATACAGTGGACATTTTGATACTGTGGACATTTTGATAGAGTGGACAAGATGGTAAAGGTAACAAACACGTAACTTTTTAGATTAATTAAAACAAAAAATATATTTTTCTGTCTATAAACTGTGGCATAATGTGTGATGTACGTTAGAAGTCAGTTGCAGCGCTGCGCTCAAGGTCGCGCCAGTGAACTTGTACCACAGCGCGCACTTTCTATTTGTACTGGATACACACAGTATACGCTAGCTTTTGAGAATAAACTATTACCACTAAGACTACGTTATGGAACTCTTCAAGATAAGCATCAGAAGGTTTTTACAGGGCAGGCAACACGAGTGTGATGTCCCTGGTGTTGCAAATGTCCACAGGCTATGGTAAACACTTCCCATTAGAAGGGTTGTATACCCTGCGACTTGTGAATGGAATGAAATTGAATGAAATGTGGAATGAAAAAGGAAAGCCAGTTGATGTATAAGATTCCCTTGCTCTCACCTCTTTCTACTCTCGGGGGTAGCCAGACACAACAGTCAGTAGCTATTTGTTTCTGTACTTACACATTTAATTAATTTCCTCTACTGTCCGTCTTATTATAATTATATAATATTTTAATCACAGAGATTAAAATTTTTATTTTTTATCATATTACAGATTTACCTCAATCTAATACTTCATTTAGCGATTCTACTGGCGTTTTGTCACTTTGTCTAGAGCCTCTAATTCATATTTCCGTGCGCGAAATCCCCACGGATGCCTATCTCAGCGGAGCCAGTGAGAAAGATTATGTCAAACTCGAACCGACTAAAACACACACCGTCTTTTGAGTCTTTAGATGCCGGAGGTGAGATAGTAGCGGACATTTCCCTCGCACCCCGGTCCCTGGTCTAACAACTGAAATTCGATGCCATCTCCACAGTTCTATGCTAGTTCCTGCATCTTAAATATTGGTGTATACTGCGCACCTCGTGAGAAGCGATGGGTTACACAACATGATCCGAGTGCGTTGGCACACTTAGAGTTGTATAACTAGTATTTTATTGTTGTGGTCATAATATAACGTATTACATCACGATATAAGTAATATTATACTGGTTGTATGTAATTATATATCTAAGGATATATGAGAGCAGGTTATGAGAGTCGATTATGCCCGCCGGAACCGTGGTCGCACTGTGGTGTCCCACTGGTGGGACAAAACTTTTTCGTAGTCCCACCAAACACACACTAAACTTGACCGTTTTGTTACGCGGTGGTGTCAAGGGTCCAAAAGGCGCTGAACTGAAGGAACGCCACACAGTAAACATTACCCACATTGAGTTTTTCTTGTTTTGTCGTGATATACAGGGTGTTAGGGAAACGCTAAATCGAAAATAGACCAGTTTAATCAAATTGGGCTATTATTTTTATTGCAATACTTTTCTTTGATAGGTACCAATAGCGAGTGTTGTACAGTCCCCTGGGGTACTGACTTGGGGGATCCTAGTGGAACGAGCGATGATTTTTACTATACCATTTGACAACCTCTGTGGAGTGGCGATAGTGAACGCGATCGCAACGCAAGATGTGCGGGTTTGATGCCCGCTCCGTGCTTACCCGCGTGTTTACCCGCTTTCTAGATCCCATAACATAAGTTAGTTAAGCTATGCTAACCATGGGTCTAGGTGATATTGTGTAGTGTAGATAGCATTTGTTAGTGCGTAATATTAGTGCGTGAATTATGCTAATAAAATGCTAATAAAAGGGCTAAAAATTATGGCATCTACCAAAAAAGTATTGCCACCAAAAAATAGTTCAATTTTGTTAAAATTACAATTTTGCTTTCGGGAGCACTCCCCTAACACCCTTTATTATTCTGTGGGTGTTTTAACATTCATATTATTATAATTAGTAAAAAGTCCCACAAACACCTTCATTTCCGCGTTATCATGCATTCATGCATACAAATATTTGCACTAAGCAGGAGTTGAACGTGTGCCTACTGCGTAGCAGTCGCGTCCACTACAGAAGCCTGCAGTTTATTAATTTTCAAATAATGTATGAGAACCTGCCGGCTTTGTTGAGAAATGATTACTACTTCGTTAAATTTAGTAGTAACGTGATAATATATAGCGTCTGACCTTCCACGATAAACAGACTATTCAACACAAACATATTTTTCAAATCGCACCTGTAGTTTCTAAATATAGCGTGTACGACCAAACAAACAAACTTTTCAACTCAATATGAGTATAAAATTATAATTATAATTGAATTAAATCAATTTATATTTTTCAGTCAATACAATTTAGTCAATTTAGCCAAAAATCAGTAATTGTAATTTAGGAACTTCTTTGCAACTAGCTGTAACTGTACAAGTCTAGGGCACAGTACACTCTCTTGGATTCCCTTAAAAAAAAACAACTAAACAATAATTGAAGATACTTTTTAGACTAATACTTTATTACCTATTGCATGGAACATCAATAAAGCAACCAGATACAAAATTTGTCTTCCATTTCGGCTTCCAATTCTTGTGACAACACAGTTTACTGAATATTGCATCTGTCTCCATAAAATTGTGCACTGAAGGGATTGTCTAATGCCATTGCGCTTTCAGCTATTTTATCTCTTACTTTGTCCGACACTACGTATATTCCTCCTACCATCTTCCGCATACTCTTTTCCAAGAAGCCCTTCGGGTTATGCTTGTGGATAAACGCTTTCATCTTTCTCTGCCTTAATGTCAACTTTCTCCTCATCGGGTGTGGTCTACTGAATACTGACTTCTTCTTTTTCGGAAAAATCCGCCTTTTTCTCTTACCCATGGTGAAGTCTTTTATATCTTATCCGTCTCCGTTTGCACTCATCTTTTTTATTTTTCAAATGCTCAGGTTGTGTGGGGGTTTTGAGATATTTATTTTGTATTTTTTACATTCTGCTGCGGTTTTGATTTTTGATGTCAAAGTTGGTACTGTCATGATTCTGAGCTTTTGTTTTGCGGCCAGTGAGATAATATAGACGTTTTAGTTTCTCTTGTCACGAAAATAGTTTTTAATCCATTTACCTGATATCAGCAGACACCCATAAATATTTTGAAATCTTTCAGATAATCCATCACCAGTGTGTTGGTTCCGAGCGCATTCAAAGCATTCATCGTGGCCCTGGGCTACGTCAGTCTGATTGCGACGAGGCTGAACTGAATATTTTCTGCGAATGCCATTTGACCTCCAGAATGCATTGTCGATATATATCAAAGTTCTATAGTTAGGCAACTTGTTGGATTTTTACAGGTCCAACTGCCAGATTACGACTGCCATAGATATTCGTATGCCGACTTGGACAATTTTGATATTTTCTCTTTCATAGATCCATCCATCCCATAGACCTACAGTTATTGCTCGGATTACTTTACTATATTTTATTAACAGTCAATTATTCGTTCATTTAGATTTTTGATCTTGCAAGAGTTCAATTTGCTCACACGCATTACAGAATTTGTACAGTAAATAAACTCTCAACATTATGTTTTACGATTTTTCTGACCCAGGGTTAATGGTTAATATTTACTGGTCATTTATGTTATCCGCTTTACTTATCAGTTTCATTGCAAGTTTCTTTACTTCTTTCTTTTAGTAAAACAATAGCCTAAGAATCTTTATTCTGGAAGAGACTTTTCTCCGCTTTGTCTTTGACTTTTGTACATACTAACTGTCCATTTAACAACCAAAAGAAAACTAGACTGAGCTTTCCCATACACTAAAATGTAATTAGAAAAACGTAGGCTCATTAAAGCGTAATGCTTGATAGGCCGTAATGAACTCATTTGTGTAGGCTATAAAAGTGTTTGACAACCTATGTAACTACCATTTCTTTTTTAAATTTACACAGAAACGGTTCTAAATACAATGACATTTGTTAACCCAATTTGAATTTTAGTACATCGTGATAAAATAGTAATTTGAGAAACATGTTACCTTATTCCCGTGGTCTCTTATTGGATAATGCTAATAATTATGGTATAGTGAAAACGGAGACGGTGTTTGGCTTCGGTGCAACTAGCCATGGTAACTATATGAACGAGAGTTTCAATTCTACTGAGCCACTGGAGTGGATAATAACTGGACGTAATTTTGCTCCAAGATCTTTACAAGGTATTTTTTGGTTTCTATCATTTAGTGTCACTTAATTATATCGTTATTCTATTAGTCCGCTATTTTAGTAAATAATATACTTTAAAGTTTTATTTATACAGCCTAGACTCTGCCTCAGGTGCTTGATTCGAGTTAACAATAATGCCCATCATGGCAACAGGTTTGCCCCCGATTACGTAGGACCGAATATAATAGTTGGTCAAGATGTTAATTCATCTCTGGTTATCCACAAGAGAAACAGATGTATTTAGGGTTAGAATCATGAGCATAGATATATTAAGGTTTACAGTTTTAGTACTAATAATATTACTGGTAGAAAGATAACGGATGATTAAGGTACGTGTTCGTAGTTCTTAGCAGCAGCAACTACTATGTTAGTAGTAGTCCTCTTACCATAGAATTGATAACGAACATTACTGCAGACAGCTGTAGCATGAGACAGAAGCAGTTGACTGGTTTACTCGTCAAATTAAAGAAACTCCACATTGTAGTCGCTTAAAAAACACTGCAGCAAATCGTTACACGACCTGAGTATCCGTGGAATGAATCCTCTTTTATACCTCACTGTGCGCACTGTTTCCTGTTCCACTGATGGAAAATTTTATACCTATAGGATGAATTTTCTATCAGTGGCGAAGGCTGCATGATAGAATGTAGCCATAGTCGTCATGTTGAAAAATTCCTCTGAATACATAGTTTGAACCTGTAAGGATACATTACTCTAAATGGCTAGCTCCAAATCTCAGCTATAATTAATTATGTATTCATGTTAAATAAAGAGTGGAAAATTCTATACCGTAATCATTATCAGTTTCAGACACAGACAATGCAGAAAAAGCTCGAGACCTGAAATACCAGCCAAAAGCAACATCAAAAAGTACTCAAAATAAAGCATTAAAGAAAATATCCAAGAAGAAACGAAAAGGTAAAGGCAAAGCCAAGAAATGTATCTTTAAAGTAATCAGAAAAAATGCTAAGAAGAATAGAAGACAAGGTCCCAAGATGCCGAAAATGCATAAGAAGTACATGATGCCGTTGATTTTAGGACTGTTGGCTGCGAAGAGTCTACTTATTCCAGTTGCCTTGAAGGCACTGGCTTTTATATCGGCTAAAGGTAAGAACTATCTTCTTTCAGAAGTTATAGAAACCTCAACAGATGGAAGGAAAGTTCAGTTCAGTACAGTCGACAGCAATACGCTAGTTATTTGATTGACTTTTATTGTATTGGTAACGTGTAGAAGACCGCGAGTATAATTTGAAATCCAAGGTTCACAGTTTTAGAAAGCCGTGTGGAAAGGTTTTGTCTTGTCAGTATTCTTACCAAGAAACCCTGCTTTTTCTTTTGCACTGACTGCACAGAAGCTGTCATAACCTCCAATCTTCTCCCCTTTCCTCTATATGGTCGGCTGGAGAGTGTGACACCCCTGGTATTGCAACTGTACATTGGCTACGGTAACCACTTTCGATCAAGTGGATTGTATGCTTGTCTGCTACCTAAGTGGTTTAAAATAATGTGGGTTTTATGAGATTTTGCCTTCAGCTTAACATCAGGCGGGGTGAAGTCAAATTTTCGTGCATATAAAAAAAAGTTATAATGCAAGTAACTTCAAATGACCTTACAATCCTGGAAGCCCAGGCACCCTGCAGGCCCTCGCACCCGAGCTGTTGATAACGCCTGAAGACGCCGATCTAATTCAAAATTTTCTTTCTTCCAGGATTGATGATGGGCTTCTTCTCAACTGTGATGGCGTCAGTTTTAAGTCTTAAGGGTATGTTTGACCACAACCACTACTACCAAAATAGGAAGGATGACTCTAAGACGCAGGTAGAAATCATCCAAGTACCTTCCAAGAGTGAAGACCATTACTATGATGAACATTACAAAAGGGGTGATTTGGTGCCTGTGATTATAAATGAACCTGGAAACTTATTTTAACTTTTAATTTTATTGGTACAAAAAATGTTGATGTATATGAAATTGACACTTCTGTTAACCAGAATACTTAGCATTGGATTTCACCGAAAAAAATATATTTATTAGACTAAAGTGAAAACAGTTGCCTGGAAGAGATCGCTTACAGCGATAGCCCATTGCATATAAGAGCAACTATAACTCATACTACACTACTTGTTCTTGGTGTTTCATAATTTTATTTTTTATTTTTGGTGTACAATAAAGAGTTCTCTATCTATCCAACTATTTATCTATCTAAAATTTAGTTAATTGGACAAAACATGTTAACCAAAAGTTTAGTTCAATTAAATCGTGGTCATTGGTTAAATTCTTCTACTAGGAGTATTAACTAAATAGTGTTGCCGATTCTGCTTTTAAGGCACTTTTTAAATAAGTATTATAATACTCGCCGGGATAATTATCATGTATATGGGTTGTTTTCAGTATCCAATGTAAGTGGTATAAAGTGGAGTGACGTGCAGGACTTAGATGTCATCCGCACACGGTGCAGAATATTCCATGAGGAACCAAGCGGTTCGGCGAGTCTTTCCTTTGCCGCATCATAATATATAGTCTTAGGATTCTTTATTCGGCCGGAGCTGGCTCACATGTATCCTTCTCCCTGCGTCCTTTAAGCGGGGCGTGAAAAAGTATCTGATGAGACCATCAAGCTGAGTGTCACCATTATATCACTGTACGCGTATGTAATGGTGATTCTCATTCCTGTGACATTGCTTTTAGCTTATCAGCAAGCGAGGTGAAGTGGATTATTATGCCTCCCCAACTTAATTTAACAAGTTTACCTACCTTTTATAAATTGTCTAGTTTGATTGAATGTAGTCCATTCCGTAAGAATAACACTAAGTACATGATTGTATATTAAGTCATTTATTTATTAAATATTTGTTAATTCAAAAGATAGAAGTGTTGTTTAAGTTCATTATACTACAAGGTTTGAAAAATATTTCCTTTTGTGACTTCACGAGTTATGGAATAACCTCTCCAACGTTAAATACCAGTATGCTGCCTTCATATATTAATCAGAAATGTAGGAAATCTTCCCTCCCTTTCATTTCAGTTGACATTCTGCGCCTCCTTGTAACCCATATATCAAATCCTGATGGAACTCTCCGTGTAAGCACTTAAAAAAGCATAACGCCTGTTTGTCATTACGTGGCCTGTTGCCGGTTGCATCCAAAGTTTGCTTTTAGGAGCCTGAGTTTCAATCATTGATTCTCTTGAGCTTTTCTAGAAGCAACTATCGTCTGACCTCCCTTACATTTTCCTGTTCAGAAATCCTCACAGATACACTCCCCTCGCCACCGGATCGCGCAGGGGTAGTTAATTCGGACTCGAACCGACTAAAATAGTCTTCTCAGGTCATCAATGGCCGAGGGTGAGGTAGTCTCTGGCATATCCCTTACATCCCGGTTGACCCTCAGCTATCAAAGGCCCCCACGAATAGGGAAGAGCGCGCATCGCACCGTTACTGTGGTCTGATTTTGCTTGGGTGACAAGTGACTCCTACTGTCACGTTTGGCCCACATTCATGTAGGATGAAGTACCTTCTTTAACTTCCGATGCCAGAGTGTCCTGCCAGCTTGTGTTTTTGTGCGTTATTTAGTGCTTGTGTGCTTGTGGAAAGAATAATGTAACCAGTACTCTGATTTTAATCCAACCACAAATAAAACTACATTTAGATTGAAATCGGATCTAAAGTTGTGGTCATTTGGTGGCTACTTCGCACCAACCACTTATTGGAACCGATAATTGTTTATTGCTTTCAAGTGTATTGTATCAAGTAGGACCAGAAGTGCTTGGACACCTTAAGGTTCATAATCCTTTGGCAACCTAAGTCTAATTTATTTCTTCCTGCCTTCTTACCCTTCTCAGAGTTATATTATACAAAGATGATATTTCAAGTCAATATTTTCGCATGCAGGGTTCAGTAACGACTCATGATTTTCGTTTTCAAAACGCCTAGATGTTGCCTGCCGAATCTAATCAAATAAATAAAAGTGGAGGGTCTGTTATCAGGTATAAGGTAATAGCTAGACTGCAATCAATACCTGGGGCTTTACCTTCACCTCTCAAAAGTAATATTATTTGAATCTTCAATAGTGATATTCGAACCATCATCGTCGGTGAGACTATTTAGTTAAAATGGTAAGTATCTATTTAGGTCAAATAATGGACTGGAGAAGACGTAGTAAGCCTTAGGCCCTCTCCGTGAGTAGCGGCTTTGCCGTGAAACAAATTACTACACAACGATGGTAACTCAAAAATACCGTCGATTCGTTAGAAGACTATAGTGGAAACATTTATTTGTTTATTTGTTAGTAACTCTTAAAAGATTCAGTATAGAAAAATCGATCAACGACAACGGTTTTAATCCAAATCACACTTCATTCCCTGAGCCAATTCCCAACTCAGTTGTGGTCGGCTTTCTAGTCTAACTAAGATGCAGCTGAACCTCGATATTTTCCGTGATGCGACTGCCATCGAACCTCCACAACCTAATTTGAGGAATTCATGCGTACAAATATTTGTACTGAGCGGGGATCGAACCCGCGCCTCCTGCGTAGCTTTTACGGTCACTACCGCCGCGCCACAGAGACTGTCACACTATGATAGTAATAATAATAATAAAGCCTTTATTTCCGAAAATGTTTACATTCTTACATATTTTATCTTAGTGAATTTTTAGATAAGTAGAAACTATATAACTTAACAAAGAAAAATTTAACATTAAAAACACTAAGACTATGTTTAATTATAAGATATCTCTTAATTCGGTGTGCCTTACAGCATAGGCCTCCTCCAACTCTCTCCATTGTATTCTGTCTGCCGCTAATCTCATCCAAAGTGGTCCTAAGGTCATTTTTAGGTCATCCTCCCACCTTACTGCCTTACGACCGCGGCTCCTAGTGCTACCCTATGCTATGATAGTAAAGTAACATTGAAATAATATTATACGATGGAGCTACTTACATAAAATAAGAAGAAAAAGAAGAAGAAATAATATTACTTATAAGAGAACAGCCTTCTAACTTATATTGAAATTCGAAATTTAAGAAGAGGTAAGGCACCTATTTCGAATTTCAGTCAGATTTGTTTAGAGCGATTTTGACTAACAATCATAAAAACACGTTCATTAACTCTCAAATTCGTAATAGAGAAGGATCAAAGTCGTCATCATCACAGCATTTTCTTTAGATAGGAAAATTGAATGCTTCGATGGGATTCGAACCCACCAATCCCCAAAGATAGTTATATAGGAAAATTTTCAATGATTCCGACGCGGCTTCGTGGCTTAGCGGTCAGAGCTTTCCCCCTGTAAAGGAAAGGTCACTTTTTCGGGTCATTCACTATTTCCTATCAAAATTTAATTTGAACAGTCAGCATAGTAATTGCTTGTCAAAATTTTCTGCACATCACAGTGTTAGATTGTATCCAAAATTTCCAATCTTGGACTCAGGAGTTCGTTCTCCTCTTCCGTCATCATCATCATCTTGGCTTCCATGGGAGCGATATCTGTCTGCCAGTAGGTTTACCTTTTTATAGGTTGACCTGTACCCTGGTGATATTAGTGAAGCTCCATGCACCCATTGATTATTTTTATCATTATTCTCATATTGTACTGTACTCAAGACTGTACTTGACTGTATTCAAGACTGGGCTGAACTCAGAGCCCAGGGCCCACTTTTTAATGTTTCCTCCTCCACTTTGCATGGTCTTGAGTCCATGGTGGAGAGACTATTGACACACATGTCACCCTACGCGATGTACTTCTGGGCCTATGCATCCTACCGGAACCCGACGGGACGCCATTGCTCATTATTTTGGTATGTCTATTTTTATAATTAGGTACCTGCACCAAAAAATAAAAACACTAAAATTTATATTCAATTGTAATATTATTATTGCCAGCGGTACCACAAATAAATAATTTATCTAAGTTATACAATTGGTAACTACATTAGCAATAAATTAAATAAATAACATAATCTATTTTAAACTATATTTACAATGCGCGAGCTTAAACACTATTTTTCTTAGAAACAAAGATGGATGAATTGGAAAAAATACTGCAAATTACCCCTTATCACCAGATGCAAGCCGGAGTAAGATGGGGATATTGTGGATACCACACCCGAGGGAGTCAACTCAAGCTATAGATAGCCCTGGGTCAGCCGGAGTTCCCCGCGTCTGCCAGTGGCGAGGGATATGTTGACTACTATCTCACCTCCGACAACTAAAGATCCAAAGACGGCGTGCGTTTTAGTCGGTTCGAGTCCGACATAACCTCCCCAAGCAGTTCCGATAGGCGTATCCACGGCGATTTGTCGCACGGTCTCATTGGTAGCTCATCGAGGCTTACACATATTTGAGAGTTTTTGTATGTTCAAGTACCCACTAGATGTTATGGGGATGTTCAGGGAGGAAGGGAGAGGGGAATGGGGGATTTACTGCCAATCAGCTTCGGTGGATTCCTTTTGTTCTTCGTCAGACTAGCAAGATTCTGGATACCGATGATGCTTACTTAATTCGAATGGCAACTCTGAGACGTCGACCTTAAGTTATTTTCTAAATATAACTTCAAAATTAACCAGCATAATTTCACTGACATTGAGGTCTTTAACCTTCGCATACTAAAGCTTATTAAAGCTGTGGTCTCTCAGACCGACGACATACCTTTTATGTTTGTTTATTAGTAGCTGCGTAGTGAATAGCCAAGTTTAAATAAATGCCGCGTTATTGATATATTTTTTAAAAAATACTAGTAATGAATATTTAACAGATTTGTCGTTTAACTTCTGGAGATAAACAAAAATGCTTGAATCAGAGATGGTTTAACATCTACAGCACACAATATGGGGTTGTAATTACAACCATTTTCGTCTTGATTACATCTAGTCAGTCACGTATTATGTATGATGCTAGTATAGAAAGGTTAACCCATCAGTTCTACAGTATCTGGTTCGATTTGAAGTTTAATATTTGTATTTAATACCCTCCTTTCTGTAATCCCATTACTGCTGCAAATAATGCGAAGAAGAACCCTGCCAAGCCGGTTGCACCGACCAGCAGTACCAACCCTGCGATCATCACAGGCACTAATGCAAAAAACTTCATCTTATAAGCCATCAATAGTGGAAGCATATATTTTTTATACTTTTTCACTTTTCTCTTCACTTTGATTCCACCTTTTCTTTCTTCATCATTTATGTCTTCATCTTCATATTCTTTGTAATCGTCGTCTTCTCCGTCTAAGCCCAGCATGTCTGGAAAACAAAAATAAGGTCTTTTAGTTTCAAGTTTAAGGTTCTCAATCAATTTACTATGTAGCACCATTAAGTCCTAGAATTCACCAGCACCGTTCCAGGGATAGCACCTGTAACGGCGGCCAACATATTTTGGACTGCTCCCCTGTTTACCATTAGGTGAGGTGCAGTCAATTTGACGACCTCAATATAGCCTACCATGAAGAGCATCGAGGTTCAAACCAACCTTATCTGCTAGTTGTAGCTTAACTGCTGATAAGATAATGAAGCTCTGTACAAATATTTTAATGAGCTGAATATTACAGGGTGTAAGGGAAACACTCCCGAATCCGAAAGTCCCTGGTAGTACTACTGGTATACTAAATATTGGTATAAAAATAAGGATTAAATTTTTTTTACCATCAATAGACCAAAACCTTCCAACATTGGAAGGGGTCTAATTTCCAGCAGTGGACTGCGTTAGCCTAATTGCTTGATTGATTGATATTGCATATTGCATATTGCAGATCGAATTTCCTCTAAGCCCACGGGCAGGCATGAAAGGTTTAATAGGTTGGGTGTTATGGGTTCTAAAATGCGCATAAACATACATAGACATATTTTTTTGTAAATGCGACTGGGATTAAGGCGAGGATGTTGATGATGATGATGAATTGTTAACGAATACAGATAATTATCTCTCATATTAGTTTAGCAAACATCTTTACGCCCGTTGCGTATACAATAATGCGTTCACAGATTGCGTGTACACTATTATTGTTAAAACATTATCTAAGTCTATTAGTGAAGGAATTATTTATCTAGATAAAATATTATGGGCGTAAATTCTTGTTAGGAAAGTTGCAATGTACTTTTACTGTTACATTTTCTCCTAGGGAAACGTCCGATTCGTTGCTTCTGAAGTGAAAATTTCTTTCATAGAAAATATAGAATTAGGACAAAAAATTTATCTCATGTTACCTAACCTAACGTCACACTTCGATATATTTTATGAATGTGGAACGACGATAAAAAGATAATAGTCATTAAATTTTATATAGCCAGCACAGTTGCAGTATACTCGTATTTGATAGCTTTTAATATACATAAGCTATCGGAATATACTGCAACCAAAAAAGTACTAACTGATTGATACTTCACTTTCAAAGAAAATGTTTATCCTTCCTCCCTCAACTTTCCTTCTTCATTCAAAACAGATCCCTACGAACATGTTATTGACATTATATTATAATAATTTGATTCGTTGCAATAGTTGTATTTTCATAATATATTCCATGAAATTCTTCGGGCATGATATACAGAGCTTTAATATCGCATATATTTGTTTTTGGAGGTCGCTTCACGAAAATGGTCTAAGTTCAGCCCCGCATCTTAGTTATATTTTCATTGCCTTCAGCTTAACATCAGGCGAGGTGAAATGAAATTGACATGCCATAAATAAAAAAAAATATTAGATGGCGACCCCAACTGAGTTGCGAATAGGCTCAGAGAATAATGATACAATACTTCATTCAATTCAAAGGCATGTAGATACCTCCCGAACCAAAATCACTAAACATAAACCTCTCCCAATGTTGGGAGGTATTAGCATACTGTTTCATTGCTGCCCAGACGGGTTGGTATTGGTTCTATTTTGAGATTACCTTCTCTCATAGTTTCTTTTCTCTCATTGCCTCCTCTTACGTCACTTTTTGAATAAGATGGGGGTGGTGATAAACTTTTATCCTCAGTGAAGCTGCAGGCATTTCCCCGAAAGCTAAAACGGTTAGGTATATCGCTTAAGCGTAGACTTCTCATTTCATCCTATCTCTCTAGCTATATTTCATTTTTCGATATTCATTTTCTAAATATAATTCATATTCGATTTGCTTTACCAAAGATGTCAACAATGACAAGCCTTACTCTATAGTTCGGTGTACGCAACCCATCAATACAGTCCCCAGATTGAATATCCAAAGTCTATCATTACCATCCGTTATTCACTGTCGACTGCTTATGGTAACTCTCGCTGGACTGAATTTCATCAATATAGCAACTGACAATCATTTCCGCTGGTGCATAAGTGGGTGGAATATCTGTTATAACCGTATTGACTGATGACAATGATACTGTTATTTTATAGAGTGTTACTATGCTCGTTTAAAATGTGTTATGTTTATTTATAAGCTTCATGTATATATTACCTAATAGCTTGAACTAAAAGTTTCAACTCAGATGTTATCTTGGTATAAAGCAAAATCAAATTTAGTCTACAAATTAATTACTGTATCGTTAATTACATTTTTTTCTTTTTTCGTGCGCTAAATCCCCATTAATACCAATCTCACCGGATTGGATGAGAAAGGTTATGTCTTTAGTTTCCAGAGATGAGATAGTAAAAAACATATCCCTCGCACCCCGGCATTCCTGGAGCTCTCTCTTTCGGGATAACCCCCTTCGGGTATATTGCCGTGAGCAAGGCGGCGAATAAAAAAACTTGCACTCCAAGGGCATCCACTAGGAGTCACGGTTCTGGCTCACATCACAGTGATGGCATTCAGACGTTGGCTCCTTCTGGATCCGATCCAGGTATTCCCCAAAGCACCCGTGTCCTGTGATCACCTGCGTCAGCCGAGACGGGTTTCTACCATTTGACCTCCCTAGCCTGTCCCTCATGATGGGTCTTTCCGCCGTTACTACGGCGTACCATCACTCCCGTTACACTGGTATCAAAATTTCCATCATCATCATCATCATCATATGTCAGGGATAAGAGGTCCACTATTGAATATAGGCCCACATCCAAATATAATGTAAAAGTAGTTTTATTTCAATGATAATCGCCTACTTCCTACAGTAGCATCAAATTCACGATACATTATTATACATTCGTGTCGTTCGATTACCTACATGCCACTTCCTGATGTAAATATTTACTAGGTTTAATGCAGTTCAGTCACGGATATCTACTACACATCTATGTTTTTTTACTTTTTAATTTATTGATTGATTTCTGCAAAATAAATGTTTTTTATATCACTTAGGGACAGACAGGGATACGGCACACTTCGTGAAAAGTGGTTACCGTGGTCTATAGACGTTTGCAACACCAGAGACGTCACACTCATGCTATCAACCCTATAATAAACCTTCTAATGACCTTCTTAAAGAGATGCTGGAAGTGGCGTGTAAAGATTATACTAGGCTCTGTCCCGCCAACGGAAGAGACAGATCGGACGTCCCACTGACAACACAGCCACTCTTCAATATGCTATCCTACTCACCGCGGGAAACACAACACGTGGTTACTATTACTAACTGTTCATTTGGTATGGCAATTATATTATGATAATAAGAGACCTTTTATCTCGTCATTCATAAAATAAAAGTCATTTCACACTTTCAACACTATATTAAATAATAGAAATATTTTAATGACGTAAATGGAGCACAAAGAAACATGTGAATTACTTGTAGGTTCGACAATTTTCTCCATAGTGATATTTAGTCTCTTTGTGGAGAAAAGCCGAGTCATCAAAACTTGTAAAGAAGTAATTATTTAAAAAAGAGAAACGTTTTCTTTGAGTATATTGTTATCTAACCATACAAAAAATTGTTGAATCAGTAAGTACTTGTACCTAATTATAATAATATGCTGTTATAGTATTTACGATTGTTTAATTAATAATTAACTAGCTGACCCGCGCAACTTCGTCTGCGTCACCCTGTTTTTGCAACATTTTTCATTCCTGCTCCGCACATGTTTGTTGTAGCATGATGTTATATACATATAAACCTTCCTCTTTAACCATTATATCTATTAAAACAAACCGCATCAAAATTCGTTGCATAGTTTTGAAGATTTAAGCATACAAAGGGACAAGAAAAATAGGGGCAGAAAACGCGACTTTATTTTATACTATGTAGTGAAGTGATATAGTGATAGTGATACATTAGACATAGGCGTAATATTAGACGGCCTCTGTGGCGTGGCGGTAGTGAATGCAAATGACTGTTAGGCAGGCAGTCACTCCCGTAAAAGCTAAAAAGCGTATAAACAGGCGAGCACAAGTTGTCTCGAGATGATAATAGACAGGCATAATATTACAACTGTATATTTATTTTCGGATAGAGGATAACCCTTTCCTATAACGGATTTTAGATGACCTATCTTCTATTTTTCCAAGATTATTCCAGCCATAAGTCATCTACAATGAGAACTAAAATACCTACAGTAACTACTTACTTACACTTTCAAACCATTAATTATTTAATTTTATTTTTATAATGGTTTAAAAAACCTCATTTTACACAAAAGAATTTCAGAAAAAAAAAAAAATTAAGTTAACTAGCTTTTGTAGGTACGGGCACGGTCTATTGTTTTGAGAATTCACTGATTTATTTTTTATTTTCTATAACTTATTGTGTAAAAGCGAAAGTGTGTTAATTTTTTGGTATTTTTTTTTAGTAAAAGCCTCCAAAAATATATCCTTCAATTCATTTTCTTTCCTATACCGTCCCCCTTCAGCCACTTATCATGAGATCGGTAGTGGGCTTAGTTGCTACCTACATTAGTAACACAAAGTGATAAAAATTAATGAAATTGTTCGGCCATGGGGTTTCCGGCGGAGCAGAATTTGGACAAGCCCATTTCTTAAAATGCGGTGACGTACAAGGTGATTAAGTAATAGGGCAGTTTAACAGCAGTCAGATATACAGCCTAGACTCAGCTTCAAATGCATAACTGGAGTCAACAATAGTGCCTGAAATACGGCAATTGGCTCACCCCCTATTACGTTGGATTAAATACAATGATTGTTGAATGGCGGTGGGTGTTAATTTATCTAATATTGATAACACACTTGTATTTCTCCACGATATTTATTATTGAACCTTACCTGTTTCCCTTAGTAATATTCTCAGACGAAAGACATGTTTTGGTGGATGACGCAAAGCGAAATCGGTTAGGTTAAATAATAAATATCGTGGAGAAGTACAAGTGTATAATGAAATTGTATATCAATAAATTTCACCAAGTGCCTTCAATCAACAGTAATGTCTATACATTAATTAATCATGACTTGAACAAAGACATGTAATTTGTAGACTGAAAAAAATAACTAATCGCTCTAATCATGCTTCTATTTCCCTAACATGATTAAAGTTATTAACACGCAATACCCTGGTGCAATGCACTGACACTGATTAAATGTTGCATAAACGTGAAACATGAATTACTGATGTAAACAGTTTCGATTATTAATTACAGAACTTTTTAAGAGCAATGTTATTTTTTAGCCTTCAATAGAAGAAAAAAATGAACAATATGTCTTGGTATCGCGTGCAGAGGGTTATGTTTGACGAATATGTTCAAATCAAACGAATATTAATATTTATATAACGTCAAAAGTATGTATACTGCATATTTTTTATACTTTTAATTACCTATGTAAACTTATTGCTGGTTGTAAACAATATTTTATATTTTGGTAACTACTTATTATGATTGCCTGTTATAGGTTTTTCTTTATTTTCATTATCAACATAATTTTAACTATGATCCTGCTTATATTTCTGAAACTCTCATCTCGAAGCACGGGTAGATTTTCATTTTATACATATGTTTAATTCTTTTTTCTCCGAAGAAGTCAGAGGTGAAATAACACCCAAATTTCACCATCCATTGTTTCTGGTCCCTTGCAATAGAGGGTGAGCTTTTTGCCGTATTTCGGACACTATTTGTTGTATACGTGTATCAGTACATTAAAATATGAAGGAATATTTACCATGTTATATTTCAATATAATCATTTATTGGTATTTAAGAAGATACATCTTGCCATCTAAATACCTAGCAAAATATTGATTTTTTGGAGAGTCATTAATTAAAAATGAGATCTTTAAAGTTATGGTATTAGTAGGTATGTGCTATTAGATATTTGACTGTATTTTCTTTACAAATCAAATGTTTTTTTATTCTTTTTGAATTATCAATAATATAATATCTAAGCAATATAACGGACATTAGTGCTCTTACAACACGGCTCATTACCATGGGATATTATTATCAGCCAGTATTGTTCTCGACTCCATTAGCAAATATAATAATGATATGATAATTAAATAATTATATTGTTGTTTCTGATCCAAATACTAATTTAAATACTCCCAGATAACGGTGAACATCAGAGAAGAATCTAATACACTCCTAAACAACTCTTAAGTTTCCTCTTAAAAAAGTTAAAAAATATTTTATTAAGTTACTGGAATAAGTTAAGATAACGGGATGTAATTAGCGAATTATGTGCCTACATAATAGTTTTAATTACTTAAAAAGATCCTACAGTCAATGTGTTTATCTCTCTCGGTTTTGTGGGATAAACATATAAGTTATATGAATAAATTTTGTTATAGTTTGTTTATACCACTTAGGTGGCATACAATCGCACGGCCCACCTGATGGAAAGCGGTCATCGTGGCCTATAGACGTTTGCAACACCAGGGGTGTTACACTTGTGCTGCCTACCCTGTAGAAACCTTCTAATTCCCTTCTTGAAGAACCTCATATTGTAGTCTCTTGGGAAAATCACGCCAGGGAGTTCATTCAACAGCTTCACTTGTTATATCAATAAATATAAAAAAAAAACGATCATCAAAGGAATTTGTATAATACACATATTACATCACATATTACTAATATTAGCTAATATCATATTTTTTTTATTTACAACACGTCAACTTGACTTCACCTCACCTGGTGGTAAGCTGAAGGCAAAGTCTCAGGAAAAAGGGTCACCATTACAAAAACGTACAGTGTTACAATGGTGGCGCTCAGTTTGACGGCCTCACCAAATACTTTTTCATAATCAGAATAAAATACTTACAAGAAATTGATCTTCCTGAAGAAGCTTCTGTAAAATCCTCTGGCTTCTCAATAATTGGTTCATTAACATCAAAAGATCTTCTCTGACTCTCATTACTTCTAATCAAAGGTATTGTTTTTGCCTTATAAGCAGAACCAGCTCCATCATTCTTCTCTTTCGCCATCCAATAATTCCCAGGGAAAAGTATTTCAGTTTTATTCTTCATTTCATTTGTATAATAATTACTCCTTTCCACCTGGGGTTCCTCCCTAACTGGAATGGCTCGAGGCTTGAACCCATACGACCTATAAGTGTAAGGAATTTTCGCTTCCCTGGCATACTGATTAGCGAACCTTGAGGGCTGAATAACAATCGACGCACTGGTAACATCAATCACAGAATCACTGTCTTTACTCCATAACTTTTTCAACGAGTCCTGATAATCCTCAGCTTTAGATAGTACAACACAACAAATCACAAATAAAGTCTGGTGATACATCTTGTCAGTAATGATTGTCACTTAGCACTTCACTTTCATTAATTAAATCATCATCGGTACCATCATTTTTCATCAAGCGTTCGCGCAAAACTGAATAACTGTCGCTAGTAGAAGTTATATTTATACATGTGTTGTTTAAAGTTGCGTTTTCCCAGTCTGTTCACGGTCGGATGAGTTTACGGGCTTCCTTTGGTTTCGATTCCGATATAACTAAATGCCGAAATGAAAAACTTGGTTGTATTCGCGTGGTTTCTTCCGTTAATAGACCAGTGACAGTTTCTCCAATTGATTGTGGTGTAATTTTGGGTCGTTATGACTTCTTTTGGAAGCTGTCATGTGCCTTGATGACTGTCGCATAGATTGAAATGTTGATATCTTATTTGCTGGTGATACATATTTTTTTTTGAATTGTCTTGTCAGAAATTTTAAAGTACTTGTCAGAAATGAAGTTGTATTTAATTTTATTCATCAGATTCAATTGTTTTACTATCAGTGTTTTCATTTATGAAATTATCAGTACCAATTCTCTGAAATCTTCTATAATTTGCATATTATTAAGTACTAATGATCGATCTACTAGACGATCGATAGGCGACTGAGTTCTGAAAATTCTTAGATTATAGATCAGGCAGCCAAGCGTACTAACTGTACCAATGTTGAGTGCGACCGCTATTCGTAGCGGTTCACTGCTTCGTAGAGTTAGTTCGTAGCACCTAGACTTAGTGATAATATGTATTAATTGTAGTAACAATTTTCATATCGTAGGCAGTGATAGTAACAATATATCGTTAAACACTTACTTATAATCATAATTCCGGTGGCCCCACACTAGGCATAGGCCTGTCCTGTAGGAGCCTGTTGCAAAACTGGTTTACAAATATATTTTGGTTCGGTTTACGCTATCATTAAGTGCTTAACAATAAGTTTATTTTTTTGTTTTATCGGTGTAAGATAAATATAACACATAAATTGATACATAATATTTTTAGTAATTTATTAAAGATTATACTTAATATTAATTGTGGGATGCCCTGAAAAGACAAATTTTATCTATTATGTGCCTTTACACATTTCCGTAGTGCTTTAATTTGATCATCTCCTAGGGTTCAGCTAGTGTTTACAATATGAGTGCAAATATGATATGTTCATTTACATTAAATTATCAGTGTTTCTCTACTATATTATGCATGTATTATACATATTAACCACCCTCCTAAACGACTCTATCTATTAAGAAAAACCGTAACAAAATCATCATTATCATACATAAGGGCAGACGGACTGACAGCGGAACGACTTTGTTTTATAATATTTAGTGATACTTTCGAAGTAAGATAATTCCATGTTTCAACTATCAATATTATAATAAATACCATAGTATATTACCAAAATTATTTTGCAATTTGAGAATTATTGTATTGAGCGGAGAAACGAGGCTTATGTCCAGCAGTTGAATGCGTTAGGGTAATTGATTGTGACCTGTTTATTGTACTACTTTACATCATTAGGTTTTTAGGTGATGACCTCTGTAACGTGACGTTAGTGCACGCGACTGCTACAGGAGGCGCGGGTTAGATTCCTGCTCAGTGCAAACATTTGTATGCATGAATATGAATATCTGCATTGGTCTGGGTATTTCTATGTATAATATGTATGTATTTCTAAAAAAAATATCTAAGTATGTTATTCCGCATTCTAGAACCCGTAACACAAGCTAGTTAAGCTTTTCTTACCATGAGTCTAGATGGCGTCGTGTAGATTTTCCTAGAATATTTTTTGTCCTAGAATATTAGGCCATATAGTTGTACCTTACAAAAATCTTTAATTCCCAGCATGGAAGACTGGTTGGAGAGGCAGCCTCTCGTATTAGCTGATAAAAGTGATTACCGGCCATGTGTGCATCAATGATTATCTGAGTCGGATCGAGTAGTGCCTAACATACGTGTCATTATTGTTATTTGAGCGAGAGTTTGGAGCTGCATTCGCTGACCAAGTGCCTAGCGTGAGAGATGCCGAGGCGGTTCCCTGTAGTGACCTCAGAAGAGGGAGATCTCAAGCTCGCTGCTTTGCTCACGGCCGGCGATATTACGATGACCGGAGGAGACTCATGACCAGTACAGCTCGCGATGAGTCGCGGAGGTCGCAGAATAACCTCCATAGAGTACACGAGAAGAAATATGCAACTCGTGATACTTTCCACGTTGAACTATGCGGTTGTTTTCCATTTCGTGTTGGGTGGTGGAAACTGCTTCCCACTTCCTATATTTGATTGTTCTATAGATATCACGCAACAACAAAACAACGTACAACTGTCTACTGTCAACATTCAATAAATTGATCGAATTTTTGTATACTGGCAACACAATGCTATTATAGTTTACGTGCTAGAAAGTTTCTGTGTTGTAATTGGCTAAGGAATCGTACTTACAATCAAAGAATAAATACATATACACACATATTAAGCGGTGGTAGCTTAGTGGTTAAGGAGTCGGCCTTACGATCGAGAGGTCCCGGGTTCGAATCTTGGCCATTACACTACCGACGTGAACCCTCGTCTAGCACAAGCCATTTGAGCTTAGCTGGAGGGGTTAAAGGGAATATTAGTAGCTTCGGTTGCTAATATTCTTTAAAAAAAAAATAAAAAAAAATATTGTATACTTAGTCACGCTTGATAATCCAGGGATCCACAGTAGTGGGATCTTTCGTAGTGGGGTCTACTGGTCACTGACAGGCCGCAACTGCAAGCCATCTGGGGTCTTAAATAACAGAGTGTAAGGTTAACTAATAAGACATTTCCCTCACACTCTGGTTGACCTTTTGGTATGCACTATGTAGTTTCAAGATCGCTTTAAAGATGCACTTCTCGGTTTGGATAGCACGGTGTCCTTATCGAACCCTAGAATTTTATGGGATAAAGCCAGCGTAGAGGAAGGCGTGCTGTTAGATGAGCAAGTTGTCTGCTAGATTGGCAGCACAGAAACTCTCTTGACCTTCACCATTTCATTAAGAAGAGCATTAGAACGTTTCTGAAGGGTTGGCAGCCACCTCTTTTTTTTTTTTTTTTTTTTTATCGTGCGCAAAATCCCCACGGATACCACCTCCACCAAAACCGATGGAGGTGATTATGTCGGACTCGAACCGACTAAAACGCACGCCGTCCATGGGTCCTTGATTGCCGGAGGTGAGATTATACAAGACATATCTCTCGCACCCCGGCAGACCCGGGGACATCTCTGTTGAGATGACCCTCTTCCCCTAATGTGGGGACCATGGTGTCCCCATCTAGCCCCTGGGTATGGGGTGGCATTTGCGCCATCGCCGTGGCCTGCTTCTGCTAGGGTGACCGGCGTGGCAGCCACCCCTGGTGTTCTAAAGTTTCGTGGACCACCATAACATAAGTACTGCTACAGTGGTATAAAAATGATCAGTAAAATATATATGTGTTTTTATGTATAGTACTATTCATGACAGATGACTATTTTCTCCTCTGCTCTCAATATGGAAGTCGATGTCGTTAATAACCTGGAACCACGATAATGTTCTTATTTTTAATAACTATCATCGCCCTATGGCAATCTTAAGATACAAAGATACAGGCAGTGCTGTGGAAAATAATAGTACAGATGCGTCATTATGAGTGATTTGTGTGGAGAATAAAAGAGGGGTAATGATTTATGCAAAAGTAGTTGTTTATGTACTGAAAATATGACCGTGGCTCATTGAAATGTTTCTATGAGGACGACTTGTTATGTGTGAACATGTATTGTGTTCCTAGGATAAAATGTCTAGTACGTAAACGTTTTTCAGACAGATTTATGAAGGTAGGACGCGATGGTATTTGGGTAGCAGTAAGTAGAGTAGAGCTCACTTTATAGTTTTTGTGCTGTCGGTGGGAAGACATTAAAAGAAGGGCATTAGAAGGTTTCTATAGGATTATAAACACGAGTGTAACTTCACTGGTGTAACGAACGTCTATACGCCACGGTAACCACTTTCCATCAGCTGGGACATGTACTTGTCTGTTGCCTAAGTGTATACCTTTGAGCTGTGTATACATTGTGATGTTTTTTGTACTACTAAGGTAAGGTATCTATTATGTACACCAAAAATTTCAGTGCCAAATAAAATCATCTGTAAGCAATAACACATTAAGTTGATTGACGGACCAGGGGGTTTGAAGGGGAGATGACAGTCACCCCATATAAAACATATATGCCAAATAAAAAATATGGAGAATCAGTATCTCCGAGTGAATGCCAGGAACAAAAACGTAGATGAAGGGAAATTCTTGATCATAAGAATCAAAGTCGTGGCACTTATTTTCTAATGCTAAGAACTAATTCCAGCCACTAGCACGCAGGCATGAACACAAAATAATTCATTCGTTGAGAAACTTAATAACTACTAAAATGACTAAATTGGAATGACTTACACAGTATAATGTGTTGTAATCGTTATATCATGTACTGAAATACGATAAATGCGATTACAGAGATTATAAAGATGGATCATTATACAGAATGAACTACATCACACCTCGCATAAAGTTTAGGAAAGATGGTAAGATAGCCCCAGTGAGGAAGGTAACAGACGGTTGAAGCGTTATAGTAGGGTTCTTCTTCTTCTGTCGAATCAACGACACTTTTGGGTTGCCATCGAGGTGTAGTAATTTGTTTCACGACAGCGCCGCTACTCACGGAGAGGGCCCGAGCATAGGTTTCGCTTTTTGGGAAGGCTTACTACGTCCTCTCGTATATCCGTTATAGGGTGATTGGTAAATAAAACGCTGGACTATTCAAGCATTCGGTATAGTAAAGTTTAGATAGGAAAAAGTAAATGCTTCGACGCGATTCGAACCCACGATCTTTAACTTACATGGGAAGCGCTCTGACCGCTAGGTCACTAAGCCTCGTCTGGGAGCTATCTACTGACAATCATACGAATTATCGATCTCACTTTCCCCCATCGCCCCAAAGATGGTTTTATATGGACAATTTCAAATGATTCCGACGAGGCTTCATAGCTTAGCGGTCAGAGTGTTCTCCTTGTAAGGGAAAGATCGAGAGTTCGAATCCCTCCGAAGCATTCACTTTTGTCTATCTAAATTTGATTTTGAACAGTCAGCATACAAATTGGGTGCCGGGTGCGAGAGAAGTACGCCTTACCTTTATAGAACCCGATATGGCGTACGGTTTTAGTCGGCTCGAGTTTGATATAAATCAAATCAAAACAAATGAAATCAAGTCCCGATCCGGTGCAGTGGCGAGGGATTCCAAGAAAAATGGTATTTTCATCATCAATCCTACACGGAATTGCGTTACTAATTGGCCATAAGTTATTATGTTTGCTTACAGAAGTATGTGAGTGGCGTGTATGCGTACAAATGTTCGTGTAAACTGTAATAGGAAGTTTGTTGAATACTCACTTTGTAATTAATAATGGTAGGAAAGTGTACGTGCGATTGATGGATATAATAATTTTTTTTATATGGAGGACACGTCAATCTGTATTCACCTCGCCTGATGTTAGCTGAAGCCAAAGTCCCACGAAAAAAGGTTTCATTATAAACACGTACAGTGTTACAATGGTGGCGTTTAGCTTGATGGCCTCATCAGATGCCTTTTCACACCCCGTATATAGGACCCGGGATTGTAGGAAGCACGGTGCGGCAAACCCAATGAAACGTTTTAAATAATGTTATGTGTTCATAGTCTGTCTGTCTGTCTTTATATTAGTGACTACGGATTGGGCGGGTTATCGCATATTGATAGTATTAGTTCGTTTGTTCTGTAGTAATTTGTTTCACGGCATCGTCGTTACTCACGGAGAGGATAATTTATGCCATGAAGAATAAGAAGAAGGATTAATGCCATGGGCATTTTCTACCAGTGAACCAGTCAACAGTCAATTTCGTGTTGACGTGCGACAATCTTTCATATTTAATTATTGTTGTGTTTATGTGTTGTGTACCTAAAGCTAACATTTATCTAAATAATAACTTACATTTTGAAGGTTTCCCTTAGGTCTATTACCGCGATAATTATAAAATATTCTATTACTTCTAGTAATAAAATAACAAGCAAACAAAACAAAAATTTAAATTAAAACGCGTCTTGTAATTCCTCTGCATTAAATTCCTCTAATCTTGTGGTAGCGTTAATTTTTTATTACCTATGAGGTATATAATAATTGTTGAAATAAAGCATCTAAGCCCCTACCCGCACACAATTACATATTTTATCACAAGCGTATAAAAATCACATTTACATTGAAACCTGAAGGCAATGTTTTATTTTATTTATGGCACGTCAATTAGACTTCACCTCGCCTGAAATTAAGCTGAAGGCAAAGTCTCATAAAATAGATTCACCATTGCAGACACGTACAGTGCTACAATGGTGGCTCAGCTTGATGGCCTCATGAGATACTTTTTCCCGCCCCACTTATAGGTTACTAGTAAGGTAAATGTACTTAACTATACACGTAAATATTTTTTGTACTAATGATCACCAGATCCAGTTTATTAACGAACAGATCTACGGAAAAAAAAAATCTCACTAGATCCGTAATGGATCTGCTCAATGGATCTACTGAGAGTGATCGAATTTAACATCCTAAGTCAATTAATCAATCATTGCCTTATTGCGTTAACAAAATGAATTAAGACTACATTACGAACACGACACGGATTAGCAATCATGTACCCAATATTTATTTTATGAAGTGAAACTACATCGTGCACTTTTCATATAAATTTTGTTCGAAGATCATTATGGATGAGAAAATTCGAATTCGCATTGTTACATAACCTAACGTCACTTTGATGAATTGATAAAGAAAATTGTGATAATTGTGACTTTGATAAAGATAGCAAGAAAACGATTTTTAGTCACACACATGGGTCAAAACAGATACACACTCAAGGGTGAAATAGTTTTATATTCGATTAAACATACAGCCTACGACAAAGTGCCCAATTGACAGCCATAGGCGCGGGGAGGAGGAGTAGAAGGGTTACCTATGGCTGTGCCCCCTTATATTATGGTAGTTAAATCATCAATCAATTAACCTTTTGCAATCATCTGCTATATATAAACCTATCCCAGTATTGGAAGACAGGTCTACTGTTCCACGGTGGTTGGCTGGTTGGCACAGAATTTTATCTCGAATTTCCCTTCTCTCGCAGTGATATCGGCTGCATATTTTTCCGTTTGTCGTCCCATTCAGATGAGATGGGGTGGTGATACCTATTCTTTCTCCATCAAAATTAGAATTATTCCCTCTCACATATTGATACACCCCTACCGAACCTCTTAGTGGTGTACAGGCGTGAATATAATATGATGTAATAAACAGATGGCTCTGTATTTTCACAACAAAGTCTAAGACAATGGTACATTACATTGAAGTTTCTAATACTTTTAAGAGGTGGCGCTGTATGGGAACGATAGCCTAGTGGTAAGTGGTATACGTAATGGACTGCTGAGACCAGGTCTCGGGTTCGATCCCAGATTTTACCATGGCACACACCAATGACTATTCGATAGTTTTTTTAAAGTTATGTGTGTATTTATCGCAGTTTTATAAGTGCCCGGTTAATCGCAAAAGGCTCACCACCTATTAAATTGGGAGCTAAACATAAACTGGCGAGATGTGGGTAATAGTCTCCTCCAGACCCTCTCCCCCTCCTTCTCGACCATTATTTTTCAGTATGTTCATATGCATTTTTTTATATCACCAGGGGCGTCACATTCGTGCTGCCAACCATATAGAGAAGAGGGTGGAAGCGAAAGGGGGAGGGGAAAAGATTGAGAGAGTCTCTGTGCTGTCAGTGCAGAAGACAAAGGGTTTCTCGGTTTTCCCATTGACAGCACAAAACCTCTGCAGTGAGTTCAGGCTACCCTGCACTGGAAACACAACACAAGGTTATTATTAGCCGCGGTATTCTATAAGTACTCTAATGAAATTGCTTTGGTAATGTATCAGTGAACGTAAATCATTACGGAAATTACGAACGACTGTAATGTGACCAAGAATCAAATATCTACTTTCATAATACCGATAATGTTTCGGTTAATTACAGCCTTCACAATTCTGTTTCAAAAACCTAAAAGCGGAAAATAGTAAAAATTTATAGCCAACTGTTTTGGCTCGTTATCTGTGCCAAGTTCGCCATTTAAGGATTATATATTATATAGACGTGGAAAACATCGTTCTTCATTCACAATGAATGAAGTTCATCAGCATTGAAGGAATGTTTAATGTTTGCCCAAATCACTATCACTTTCATCACTATCACTTCACTTCATCTTCATCACTATCACTACATAGTATAAAATAAAGTCGCGTTTTCTGTCCCTATTTTTCTTGTCCCTTTGTATGCTTAAATCTTTAGAACTACGCAACGGATTTTGATACGGTTTGTTTCAATAGATAGAATGGTTAAAGAGAAAGGTTTATATGTATAACATTATGCTACGACTAACAGATGCGGAGCAGGAATGAAAAGTGTTGCAAAAACGGTGTGACGCAGACGAAGTCGCGCGGGTCAGCTAGTAAAATATAAAAATTTGCTTAGATATGATACCAATAGAATGGTTGGAATATTTGCCGGCTATCGACAGCTTAATTTCATAATTGGCCAGTGCGTTTGCAGCTGTAGAACGCTTTTAATTTATCCTTAGTGTAAGTGCTTCATTGTAATTACACAGCCTCCGTGGCGTAGCGGCAGTGCACGCGACTGCTACGCACGGGGCGCGGGTTCGATCCCCACTCTGTGCAAGAAGTTGTATGCATGAATATGGCTGTTTGCACTGGTCTGGTCGTACCGTCGGTCCCGGTTGCCATACAAACATCTATGGCAGTCGTTACGGGTAGTTGGAGCCCTCAAAAGTCCAACCAGTCTAACTTGGAACTTCGATATCGCCATTGGTCATTGGACTATTGGTTGTGGAGGTCAGATGGCAGTCGCTTCCCGTAAAATATCGAAGTTCAGCCGTATCACAGTTAGACTGGAAAACTGACACCAACTGAGTTGGGGAAAAAGGTTCAGAGAAAAAATAATTGTAAGTATTACATTAATGCACGCAAGGATACTGTTCCCCTTTTCTGACGTGCGTGCGTAACATAGGTATCCAGACTCAAGGCTGTAGGTACACGGGGCGTGAGCCGACCTTGACTCTTGCGCACGTTTAAACTGTACCTCTAGTTAATTGTAATACTTATCCTATGATGTACAATAAAGAGATTTTACTGTTATAAGTTACTCAATATCGTGTAGGTTTTAGAACTTGATTGTCTACTAAAGACTTCGTCAACTTACTATTTTTATTTGCTTTTTATAAGTTATTATTCTTGTATTGTATTTTATTATTTTGTTATTGTTATATTATATATTTATTACTCTGTACCATGTACAGTTTATATTATTTAATTGTATTGTAAATACGTCAATATATTATATATGTGCAAGGTTCTTTTGGTTGTGAATGTTGTGATGCCTATTTTCATCAATAATTTTTTAAATAACCACATAATAGCTATGATTTACTCTCTTAAATCTTATTTCCTCTTTCTCACATTCTACGTAAGTAAATAAAACGGTAGCACATACAAATTTATAAATTTATTATTCTGTAAAAAACGTAGCTTATTATTCAGCAACATAAATAAACAATTCTGCACAGAGAATTTATTTAGTATACATTTCACAGGATATTCAGATACAAACATTTCATTCATTCTTATAAATAAACAGTCACACTTAACACACGAAAATAAATAAAACTTTTAATAAAAAGTACCAAAAATCGTCACTTATAACGATTATTATTTTATACAATACAATAAAATACAAATACCTAATACAAATAATTATAAGAACTCGACACGTGTTCCAAAAAGGTGGGCGACACAAAGTATCGAACTATTAAAATTAAATAAAAGTGGAACTCCGTGTCGCGTTCCATACTTAAATAAAGGGGTAAAACTATGGATTCAATCAATACTAAATACATTTTGATTCCAGCTCTCATAAAATAACATCGATTATGCAAATACATTACTTAACTGTCAATACAATGTTTTCGGCTTCGATAGTTTTGATTTTATTGTAGTTAGTCATAACACAAGGACTTTGAACTTCGTTCAAAATATTATTTGTAATAAGTTCATATTCCTAAGCATAAAAATATATTTTGGGATTATTGTTTGTTTGTCTGGTTATCCCATTATGTGTGTTTTTTGTTTAGAAGATTTTGGTCGGACACGGAATTTCAGGATTTTTTGATCGTAAATGGTTAATTAGAACCAATACCTAAATACTTGATAGCCGACATCTTCGCGAGTGGAGCCAAAGTAACAGTTAGTTACTATCGAGCTTTATGAGATAATGAACCTTTAACCAACCGCATAAAAACGCATATCAATCTAACTATAATCGAATCCATTATTCTACCAGCACCAGCATCTCCTATTCAGGTTTATACGCCGAGTAAGCTAGCTCATCGTATGCACGCCTGTCCCAACCACCGCTGCTGCCGCCGGAAGACCAGCCGTGGGACTCGTGCCCACCTCCACCACTAGAGCCCTTGGCTGACATCAGTTTCTTCAGCAACATGATGCCAGATAGGAGAAGAGCGATCTGAAATTAAGAAATAGGAAAAAATGAGAAGCATTCTTTGACGTCATACCTATTTGCTGTTGGGGGAGAAGTTTATGGCCATCTCATTTCTTTCCGTGGTTGTTTTAGATGGTGTCTAAAGCTATTGACGATATGTCCAATGGTCCAAATGTAGTGCACAGCAGTCAAATCAAATGAAATCAGTTTATTTGCATAAGACAGGTACATAAAGATGGTTTCATTTACAATGATGTGCAAGTGCTCTGCTTATTACCTCGCTAGGTGTGCAAATTTTATATTTGAAGATACATTGTTAAGTGTTAAAAATCTAAAGAAACTGTTACATCGAATTTAATTTGTAATATGTGGACTGCGATACCTTAACTGATGGATTACGAATGTATGTTAGTTTATTACTTCATATCATCCAACCTCGCGTTTGATACTGTTACTCATAACTGAAGGAAATCCGGTAGAAGGGTCCCCCTAATATTGGGACATCCTAGTTAATGTCACATCATATATCCGTCTTATTTGTTAGTAATATTTTATGTTCATCGAATTTAAATAGAGGTTTACACAATTTGCTATCAAATATGACGGGATATTTACGATATTTGTAGATTTTATGGAATAACCGATTTGGAGCGGTTGCAAGCGCTATGATCAGACTGTACTCCAGAGCTTGCAACAGCGCCGAAACATTGGTTACTCCATAAAACCAACAAACATGGTAAATATCCCGTCATATCAGTGAATATGTTAATGATCTTGTCAACCTAAAATTATAATTATACAGTCTACAAAATAATTTCTGAATAAGCGTGTTTGTTAGGCGATATCCATACCGAATTATGAAGTAAAAATATTTTCTCAAATTTATTTCAATATGTAGTGTTATAATATGGCAACTGACATTAAAAAAATTTTGGAAATTATAAAATTACTTAGCCAAGGTATTTTGTAAAAGAATAATAGTTTCACTTTCTATGGGATCAGACATCAGTCGCTCCCGTAATAAGCAATACTAAAAGTAGTGCAATGCCTGAATGCTACCGAGCATTATGCGACTATGATGATGATGATGACAAGTGTGTATGTATATGTTGTATCAATGTATATTTATGCCCTTTTATCTGGGGTATACGTCTACGCATACCTCCTACATCAAACTCGATGCTTCTTGTACATTAGACTTTGCCACTCATACATCAATTCCTCTGTGCACTCCCAGGTTTGCTGGAAGAAAACTCAACTTTGAGTTAAGCTCGCCTTTGTACATCTCGTCTCACTATTGTATATAAATATAATTTATGTGTACATGAAGAAAAAAAAAAAAGTATTTAATGTACAAACCACTAGAACATATATGACTGATATAAGTACAAAGTAAACAACTAATTTACAACTGTACAGGTTAATGTAAATATGCGTGTGGAAATACAAAGACTTATTTTATTATTATATTATCTTATCAATGGACTGATACGAGGATCATTTAAAAGTTTTCATCTTATTAGTGTTTGTTTGTTTGTTTGTTTATTGATTCAGATTCTCTTTTGAGATAACCTCCTTCATGGTGTAGGGACCACGGTGTTCCAGTCTAGCCCTCGGGTGTGGAAGAGAAAAAAATGGCGCGCGCTGACCACTTTAATTTAATCTAAGTCTTATAAATTTGAGCCCGTTCATTCAGTTGCACACCATGCTAGACAGCACAAAAACGCATTTTGAGCAGATTTTCGGCCTTCAACTCGTGCCTTTAACAATAATAGGCCATAATGCGCTCAAAGTTTGATAAATGATCATGGGGTTAAGCTACTTAGGTGGGGTTGCTTTTTGGATGGGTGACCGCCACTATCGGAGGGCATGTCAGCAGTTAGATCAAGACCGCGTCTCATATAGGTAACTTGAACAAGTCTGTCAATGGTAAAATAAATACAGCATAAATATAATCAAGCCACATTATACTAAAGCAGACCTCTGGTACCAAGGTGAATGAAAATCTTGAATGCGATCGAGATCAAAGCAAAGATATTGATGATATTATAATGTAACGTGCAAAATACGTATGTAACACGCATAAAAGACAGCACATAATATTTCGTTCCGACTATGTTCATTCAAATTCCTTTATTGAAGTAACTTCATGGTATGTTAATGTTACGTCTTACTTTCGTATACCTATACGTTTCATGGTAGCCCTCTGAAGTGGCGATTGAATCTGAAAATGAGGGCAAGGTAAACAAGTGAGCCGAACAAAATCGTTAAACTTTATCCACGGCCGTAATTTAAAAACATTTAATATTAACATTCAAACTTAGAAGCAAGCAGCAATGGCCTACATCTCAGGCAATTAATTAAAAACGTATAATATCGGACATTAGACAACTACATTTGACAATTGTTTAATAAATAATAAAATGACATTCGAATTTTAAATCATCATCAATTTTTTCGAATCATACTGACAATTAGCGGCAAGCAATGACTTCTAATTATCGTAAGATATCTATAGACAATAAGCTATATAGAACAATAATAATTATTACCCAAGAAATTCATTCAAAATTCATTGAGGAATGTCACTGGCAGTCTAAATTTTATTTTGAATTTATGAGTTTGTGCATGGTAATTGGTTCATGGCGTTCTCCGCCATCTTGAATATAAAATGAATTTATATTTATTTCATAGAGTTATTATTACTAGCGTAAATAAAAATACGATATTCTTATTACCGCGTCACCGAATTTTAATGACAGTGGCAGTGACTTTTCGTTTCGTGTAACATTGGACACGGTGTGCTTTGTGCGATATGAAATTAACTTCATCCCACGCTCGATCAAGCTGTGGAATGAACTTCCTGCTGTGGTTTTTCCTAGCAACTACATTTTGGGACTCTTCAAGAAGGATTCTACGAGCATGAGTGCAAACGTGCATAGACCACGGTGACAACTTTCCATCAGGTGGGCCATGTACTTGACTGTCACCTAAGTGATATAAAAAATGTATGTATAAACACAAGCCTGTAATCAACGTTTGTTCTTACAAACCTCACGAGTCATATAACTTTTTATAAAAGTCACTGATATTGACCAGTAGACTAGAATTCATAGTAGTTTACCTAATATTTTGTATTATATAATTTACTGTAACGGTCACGTAATTATTTAAATGTCCGGTACGAATCTTGTTACTTTCACGACATTACCCTACATCCAAAAATATCCACAATTTGACACGCATATTTATTAAGACAGACCCTAACTTGCTCACTTCTAATATTTATCTTTAGTAGCCATTCAGTACTCATTCATTCCACGTGTCCAAAATACTTCAATACTTCTAGTCTATCAAATCACACTGCTCATAATATATAATTATATAATTAATACTCTTACTATCAACTAATAAATTAAATAACATAACACTATCACAGATATTTAAAAACAGAACACTACAGAATACGTTACCACGTGTAGATAGACATAGGTTATAAATATCAGAAGATGGTAATTCACTATCGATAGAAATAAATCTCGACCGGCTAGAAATATAACAAGCCGCACGAGATTTACTTGGAACGACGGCAAATGATTTTGACTTTGACTTGCAGCTTCAGTTAACTTAGACTGCTACTGACTTCGATCGTGAACCGAATTTGAATGAAAGCGGGCGATGCGAACCGCTGCGATCAGATGACTGTTTGTGCCTGAAGTGTGTTGTCAGTACTAAATTAGAATTTACTTTACATATCATTAACATTTAAATTGTTTGCGAAGTACGTAATATATTTAGTAGATGGTTTTTGATAGAAATGTTGACATTTAGGCTACATTATCATACGCACATTTATGGCAGTTTTTACGATTATTTGAAACTCTAAAATATCCAATACTTGGTCTAACTGCAGTACTTTGATATCGCCTATACTTAGGTTGTGAAGGTCAAATGGCAGTCGCTTTAGGGAAAATATGCAGTTAGACTGGAAAAAAGCGGACTCCGGATTCCTAGGTGACAGTTTCGAACGCAACAGAAATTAACACAAGAATGATGTTGATGTGAAGATTTGCTGGGATATTTGATTAGATAATTAGTTTAATATGTATAGTTATTTCTTAAATTTTTTTGCTTTGTTCACTTATTGAGTCTAGTATAAGATCCTAAATATAAAAACATCATTTCGTTTCTTCTATTTACACCTCTAGTTTACCCCTAATTCAAGCAAAATGTCTAAGCATGGCAGTACTAAATACATTACAATGCGTGCAGCCAGAGCACATTATTCTAGAATGGTAAACCGAAGGTCGGTGACGCATTCCATATTAAATTCTTTCCTATATGCAATAGAAATGATATTAAACACTACTACTATAGAAATAAAGTTAATTTTATACGGGCATTCCATTTGTGTGACGATTGAATTCGAATCTAAAAGGTTACGTTATGAAAAATATTTTGAATTGTGTAGAATATAATAAATTTATTTATGAGTTATGAAGGTATTAAGAATTTCGATTATTTTAATTAATTGTCCGAATTTTACGCACGAATAAGGTTCATAAGTGTGCTAAGTTGGAAAACTTATTGGGAAAATCTACTTAATCACGATAAATTAAAATCTACTGCAATGATCATTCAAATATTGTCAACCAATATCAAAATGACCTATTCACGAACCCACCTGCCGTTTAAATCTCAATGAATAATAATAATCCACCTATCCATGATTGTGACTGAACACGCTATCCTCCTCATATCTCCAAGGCCTTTCATTTCATAAACTCACCAAGATTAATAAGTCATTCACCTTAGGGGAAAGACTATGTACTGAAGCAATTTTATTAAAGCACCTACCTACCTAGCCTTTCTCCCGCGGCTTTGCCCGCGTAGATTTAAGATTATGCAAGTTTTTCATATATAAGATTGGAGGTAAGGTTTGCCCCGCTCTAATTTTTTTCGTAATATTATTCTAGGACAATCTACAGAGCGTCATCTAAACCCATGGTAAGCATAGTTTAACTAGCTTGTGTTATGGATTCTAGAATGCGGATAAACATACCTACTTAGATACTTTTTGATGTTTTGTGTGCGTGTTTTGATGACCATACCTTTCCGCTTCAGGATTCACAGGCGTAAAAATAAAACTAGCCCAAAGTAAGCACTTTACGAATTACTTACATCAAAACTTAACAATGGAAATAAATTCATAAATAAACACGCAACGGCTTGTGTACAAAAGGCCGACCCATTTCTTTATCAGTGTTACAACATACTTAATAACCGACCGAATAACAGAAAAGAAAAAATGATGAAATACATTAATCAAAAAATTAAACAAAACTTCAAAAAATAAAAAGAGAAAATGAAAAGTGAGAATTAAGTAAGATTACAAATACACTGATCTTTGTTAGAAGTCGAATTTTAGTCTACATTTGTGAATTTCCTTCTGACTTCAGATAGTAACTTTCTAGATATGAGACCACCTTTGAAGTAGGTATCTCTTTTGTAAAAAAAACTAGAATCATAAAAATCCATTCAAAACTGGCGGTTTAATCGCGTAACAAACATGAAATATCGTTCAGATTGAGAACCTCCTTACTAGAAGTCGATTAAAATGGGTGACATGGTAATAATCAATCAAATGTAAAATAATAGGTCCAAGAAAAAAGAAGACAATGACTCTGACAGAAGTGTTTGTACGTTTGCCCGTCTCCTTTGTTAGTGTTCAGTAACTTTTGAGGGCGCCTACAAATATAAAACAAACACACCAAAAATTAAAAAACAAATAACTACAAAACAATAGAATTATAGCACAACTATTGTTCTAAATATTCGCCAATTACTATCAAACGTCAATCAATGTCAAAGTTCCCACAATTCCCGCGACGTGCGCACGCGCACACAACTATATAATCACATGAACCATTAGTTGATGTGTGTTTTCTTCTCACCCGTGACCTTCCTGACCTCGGTAAATAGACTTTCTACGCGATACCATATTTCTTATGTCAAATAATTTCACTCAGTAATAGAGCAACTGTCCCTTTAGGCGTTTGTATTGAAAATAAGACAACTTACGAGCATGTTTGAAAGTATTGGGATAATTGAAACCTTACTGTCACTCCTAGAACGTTGATGGGACACTTAACGCGTTCTATTTAAGTCAAAAAACGATAGAAATTTGAAAAACAGTACGGTGAAAATCTATTTCTCGTACTACAAGACTAATTAAAAATGTTGAAATGTTTTTTAAGGAACTAAAACGTATAACAGTAGTACAGTGGCCTTCCGAAGGGGGTCATCTCGAAAAAGAGGGCTCCGGGTCTGCCGGGGTGCGAGGGATATGTTCGCTACTATCTCACCTCTAGCAACTAGAGACCCAAAGACGGTGTGCGTGTTAATCGGTTCGAGTCCGAGATAACCTACTCTCTCACTGGCTCCGAAAAAAAAGTAGTAGTAGCCTTCAGAAACGCCTGGGAGTGATAGATTTGGGGTGAGAGACACCGTGTCATCTTAAAACTGTATATATATGGCCCAAAGTCAGGTGAAAAGATAATGCGTTTTATTTAAACTAATACCTTAATTGAGAATTGAGACGGTGCCGTGCGGTTTTAGTTGGTAATAACATGAGTTCAAACTCGAACCGACTAAAATGGCACGTGAAAAGAAAAGTAAGACATAGGCTAGGAACGAATTAATTTATATTTATACCATGACAATTAGATGTTATGAACTGCAATTTTGAACAATTTCCGATTGGTTGTATAAATTAATGATTTAATGACTCCGATATTCTAGTTTAGGTTGAAATCTAGGCTAGGGATATAAGGCTTTATGTTGTGTAAGTCCACTAAGTGCAAATAACGACTTAGTGTACTGCAGAGGCCTTTCTCCGACCGTAGCAGGTCTAATCCAATTTTCTATAATCAGATATGCATGCTCGTGAACCTTCATTAGATATGTGCATTTGTGTGATACATGCAGTGAGGCTTCCTTAAAAACTTAATTATGTTACCATTTTTCATTGCGGTGAAGTTTTGTTTTTCACAGTTATAAGAGTATTTCATTATATCATAACACCTCAACTTGTTTTCGTGAAAATTGTGTTGATTAAAATAAGAATTGTAAACATTGTGTCTCTTCTTATTAAATCATTTTCAACTATATTATTTATAAATCATGCTACCAACCTAATTATGTAACAATTAAAAAATTCGGCACAAGTAGATTTACAAACAGACGGAGAATGATATCATCTTAAAGGATTCCATGTTTCTTTTTAAAGCACGGGACCTTAGAAATTAGCTAAGCGTTCGACTGCCTTTATAAGGACCATGTCTATACTCTGAACCGCACCCAAGAACCCAACCATAAGGTGAGGTGCGGTCCTTCAACGACCTTGTTATTTCTGTGAATGTGGTGATTGTGTCGTGGGGATTGCAGGAACGTCGATATTGATTGACGTTTTTTCTATAATTCTATTGTTTTGTAGTTACTTAATTTTTATTTTTTGGTGTGTTTGTTTTATATTTGTAGGCGCCCTCGAAAGTTACTGAACACTAACAAAGGCGTGGGCCAAAAAACTGTAGTATTTAAGTAAATATTTTGTATTGCTTTATCTTGATCCCTGAATTGGGATCAAGATAAAGCTAGTTAACATGTCTTAGAACATTTATGTAATATATTTTGTAAATTCATACATAGCCTTACAAAATTCTATCGCAAAATATTTGTCCCGATTTCATATTGCATACGCACTATTATAAACCAACGCATCTCAAGGTCAACGAGGCTTGAAGGTGACAAGTCAGTGAGTTGATGATGATGATGCCGATAATGACGATCTCAAACTAGGTGCGTATGAGGTGAATGTGGGTTGTGGACTCAATTACTTATCGAGGGAAGAGATTATTTTAGTTTGCTGTGAAAAACTTATATATGCTACTAATGGTTACGATAATACCATGTATAAATTAGTAAAAGAAATATATTTGTAACTGTTTCTGGTTTTAAATGTTATAAAAGCGTGTGAAAAATAAAGTTTTGGCAGTGGAACGATATCAACTATGCCTGCTGCGTATTAGGTTGTGGGTCTAATAGTGTCAGTAAGTTTATTTTGGGTGCTTCCACTTTGCAAGGAACGAGGACAAACGAGGACATTGACAGTGGAACTAGTTCGCAAATTTAAAGTCACGTCATTGAAATTTCATTGAAGTATGAAATAAGCAGTAAGGTCAAAGTCAAAGTCAAAGTATTTATTTGCATCATGTGTTGTACAGGTCATCCGATAAAGAACTAAAGTCACTGACGTAGCTCGCATAATAAGTAAGCTGATGTGGCAGTGAATTGGCCACATCTGTCGAAGGACTGACGGCCATTGAAGCAAACGAGTTAGTAAACGGAAGGTGGGACACCCCTCAGTGTGATGGACCGAGGACCTGAGAACCGTTGTGGGTTTGGGTGGACTGAATACAGAGGGCTGAGGATCGAGAGCAATGGCGCATATGAAGAGAGGCCTATGCTCAACAGTGGACTGCGATAGACTGAATGTTAGATAGAATTTCTTTATGGAAAATTATACTATTAATTTTACATAAAGAAATTGACGTCCGATAAACCATTGGTTAGAGAAACCAATGGTCCAATGACCAAAGGCGATATCGAAGTTCCAAGTTAGATTGGTTAAAATGACTATTTGCATGGCTATTTGCACTAGGTCGGGCCTCAGAGACCCCGTTAAGCAGTCGATCCCGGTTGCTTTACGAAGTTGTTCCGGGTAGTTGAAGTCCACAAAAATCCGACTAACCTAACTACAAAACTTAGATATCGTCAATTTGGTTATGGAGGCCCGATGGCAATGGCTTCGCGAAAGATATCGAAGTTCACCCGAATCTTAGTTAGACTAGAAAGTTGACCCAACTGAGTTGGAAGTAGGCTCAGAGAATGATGATTATCATATATGACAAAACGATGGTACTGATAGTTTCTTAGAAATTCCACATGAACATGTTTATCGTCGCTTACTTCCGAACTAATAACTATTTCTTCCTCCATGAGTGTATTGTTGGCCCCGATGACTCGGCACTGATTCTTGACATAGATCACATGCTACAATGATGTGACTTTAATCGATTGTATCATAGTTTTTGTGCATACGCATGGAAAAGTAGACTGAATAGTTTATATGTCACGAGTACCTACACTGTTAGCTTAGTAGGCAAATGATAGATGTTGTTTTTTTATCGTGATTATTCCAATCAAATCTAGGCGTATAGGGGAAATGCTCTGATCGCTACAAAAATGCTTGTGTAGGAGAATTTCAAATACTCCAAACTTGCCTTCGTGGTTCAGTGGCTAGAGCATTTCCTTTGTAAATGAATAACGAGTTCGAGTCCCGTCGAAGCATTTAGTTTTTCGATCTAAATTTGATTTGATACAGATAGCATACTAAGCTTTAATAATTTCATTACTGTGATAATTTTATTGATAAAGAGAATAATGATGGTCCTATTGACAAAGTGTCATTCCTACAAAAAAAATGCTCAGGATATTTTTGGCGATAGATAGATTAGACAGTACAAGCCAAAAATAACAGTTTGAATTACACCCATTTTTGGGTGGACAGGAAAAGGAGCGACATGTTTAATGTTGTGAATTCGACTGATAAAAAGTATTTACCGTGGCCTATGGTCGCGGGCAATCCCAAAAGTGTCACCCTCTTGTTACAGACCCTGTAGAAACCTTCTAATGCTCTTTAATTCTCTGCTTGGGTTTGATTTATTTCGAACGAGAAATGTCATTTGTTTAAATGTCTATGAGAAATATACAAAAACCACAATTTTACGGATAAATTGTCATGTAAATTTATGTGTTTAAGTGTGAAATTAAATGAGCTGTTTTACGATAATGTCACATACTCTCTCGCTAATGAAACATAAAATGACTGAATTGTTGTATAATGCATGCAAAATATGTGAACAAAGTATAAATATACCAAGATCGTGACTTTGACGTACTAGAAATATTACAATGTACCTTTCTAACAATCGTGGAATGTTTATAGTAGCGTCAGAACAAAAGACAATAGACATTTTGGAAGATGCAACGAATTTCAGATCAAAAACTAACAATTGTAAACCTGTAATTTTTAACCAAGGTTTAGAAAGTGTTGTCATTGTCAGTGTGCTAGACCATTAAACTGCACTTTAGTGATGGTTAAGAGAGGTTACGAACGGCCAGCGCAGGAAATAAATTGAAAGAAAATCCGGAAGACTCCGGACCCGCACTACTCGCGATTAGCGCAGGCGTCGGAGGTCACAGAATGACATCTTGCCTCCATGAGGGCAGACCTGGGGGTGACGGGTGGAGCTGCCTGTAACCTGGCAGAACCAAGCCGCAGCGGCAGTGCAAATAGCGTTTCCCATATCCGGGGGCTAGATGGGCACACCATGGTTCCCACATTAGGGGAAGGGGGTCATCTCAAAACAAATATCCCTGTGTGCGAGAGATATGTCTGATATAATCTCACCTCTGGCATTCAAAGACCTATAGACGGAGTGCGATTTAGTCGGTTCGAGTCCGATCTGATCACCTCCACTGATTTTGGAGGAGTTGGCATCTGTGGAATTTCAACATCAGGCAGATGTATGTGTGGGCTTGTAATTAGCTATTTTATTATCAAGCTGTAATATATTAAATTGTTATTAGTCTGTAAGCCTTCCTAAAACTAATAAATAAATAAATATATACAGCCCAAACTCAGCCTCAGATGCATGGCTCGGGTCAATAATAATGCAATAGGCCTACCCCCTATTACGTTAGACCGAATACAATGGTTGGTGAAATGTGGATGTTAATTTAGTGGTGCTAGCTACTAGGGTGGGTGTTATTTACCTCGGAGGAAAATAGGTGTGAGAATATGTGCGTGTGTATAATTGGGCATTGAATTAATGCCGAGTTCAATTTTAGTTAAAGTAGAAGCTATTTCCCTCACCACCTGAAATAAAGTGGCCACCGTGTCCTATGGACGTTTGCAACACCAGGGACATCACACTCAAACTGCAGACATTTTCGATCGAATTGGTATAAAAAAAGCCTAATTTCAAAGATATGACCAATGATAATGAATATGATATTTTACAAAAAATACAAAGCCGAAACTAAATATTAGGCTTTATAAGGTGTATTTTTTAGTTTTCATGTACAATCAATTGTTCTTTTTATTCTTACCTCACAGGTTTAAACTCACGAATAATAAATCCTACTTTGAAACGTCCCTCCTGTTTTGCTCACTATACATAACTGGTATCTTGACAACCACAGTAGGGATTATCATGGTACTAAGTAATAACGTAGCCTGCAGCTCAGCGCCACAATGAGCTATCATTTTATATGTATGTCACAGGGTCTCCTAGCATTTGTTTCATTCTTAGAATTGTGGCTTATTTAGATGAAAACAGAGCTTACCGCTACTCATAATAAAATGATTCAAATTAAACTATCGCAATAAAATAGAAAAGGACTTTTTTCGACGTTGGTGTTTGTCGATAGAATTGAAAACAATCTGTATAAAAAGTACTTATAAAAAATGTTCAAAGCGCCTAATTTCATTTTCAGTTCAAAGTGGTGTAACATGTGAATTCAAATTCAAAATGTTTTCGGACCAAGTTCATCAATATGATTCGTTAGTTACAATATATATTAACCTGGTCATAGTATTTAATGAAATCCATTCACTATCAATAAAATAAAAAATTAAAACAATAAAAATAATAAACCAATAAAAATAAAATCACTAAAATCAATTAATAAAATAATTCAAAGATTAAAAACAATATTATTAAAGTCGATAAGATTTATAGTCAATGATATAAAAACAATTTTACATTTTGTCAAATAGATGCTAGACAGCATAGAATTTGCGTAAATTTTCACTTCAAACATTACAAGGATTGTAAGTTCATATAAAACCATTAAACTGCCAACGCTTGTCATTACCAACTTAATAAAATTTAAACTATCTTAATTAACACGTACCTAATTAGTTTTAAGTAGGTTTTACGACAATAGGCAGTACGCATTTTTAGAAATCATCACAAGTTTTTTTATAAGAAAGTTAATGATAACTGTTATTTGACCCTTGCCAAAGAGGTCTTATACGATAAAAAAGTTAATTATAATTGCACGTGGACCAATTTATTTAGTAGTGATCTGCAGAGGCATGCTTCTATATAGACAGCTAGACATTGCATACCGTACCCAAATCAAAAATCATACTCGTATGTACTCACTTTACACAGTATGTATATAGTAAAGTACAGTGTGCTTTAAATGTTCTTGGATACCTTAAGATCTTTAATCCTTTGACAGCTTATGTCTAATTCAATAAAAAGTAACATAGATAGGATTGTAAAATAAACTAGATCGATGTCCTGTTTTTATAAGAAAATAAGTAAACTCATGTAAGTAGTATCCTAAAGACTAGTAGCTGTATAGTGGCATCACCACATAGGTACAATTTTCCAGGCACTATTAAAGCCCATTTAAATAAACTTTAATAAAAAATAAAAAACTTACACATATTCATCTCACCAGGTATGCCTTGGTGATCTGTTGGTACTTTAAACTTGGAGGTTCTTTTATGGTAAACATTTTCCATTACAAAAGCTGTCAATCTTATGTTCATTTGGTCAGCTATGTTACTATATATATAAGTATATATGATAGTCGATAGAGAAATGTTACATTTTTAGACTCCGCGTGCATATGTCAAGGAACGCAATTTTCTTAAAATGGTAACAAAGCTTTCGCTTCACGTGAGGAAGTTGTTAAGAAATTGAATCATATTGCTTCAAGACACTATGAGAATATATTTTTCTGCAATTGTGAATTCTTCAGAAAGAATTCGCTGATTGGTTCAATGCGAGTAAATAATGCTTACTTTTAGTAAGTTATAAACGAGAGAGAATAAATAGAACGGAATAGAATGGAATGATGTATGATTGACACATAATTTACAACTGTCACACATCAAAAATGTCATTAACATTAAAATAGATGTCCATCCTATGCGTTAATTATTCTATTCTATTTTACAAACAAATTGCTATTGACTGCGATTTGTGTAGGGGGGCAGGACATAATATGTATTATTACTATCTATTATCATCCTTACAGATTTGAAATAAAAATTCAAAAACGGCATTAGTAGGATTTTATAGGATCGGCAACACTAGTGTGAGGCCTCTGGTTTTGCAAACTTCCATAGGCCAAGGTGAGGCTTTCCATCACGACACTACGAGTGTCGTGTATTTGACTCATGACCTAACTTCATCAGATAGGACATAAGCTAGCAGGATAACTGATAGTCCCACGGACGGAGTCACAAGCAACAGCTAGTTAGTCTAGCCTGTGCCTCGGAGAGCACGTTAAGCCCTCGGTGCCGGTAACCGTATGAACATCTATGGCAGTCGTTATGGGTAGTTGGAGTACTCAAGTCCGACTAGCCTAACTGCAGAACTTCGATATCACCAATTTGGTTGTGGAAGTCTATTGGCAGTCGCTACACGAAAAATATCGAAGTTCAGCCGCATCTTAGTTAGACTAGAAAGTTGACCCCAACTGCGTTGAGAATAGGTTCAGAGAACGGTGATGATATCAAACCAGGACTTTTTGGGTCACACTCTGTCCCTTTAAGTATTACTAATCAGTTTATGGTTGTACGTATAGTTTTCAGTTATCTATTACCCAGTATCTCACGAAAGTTTTTCTGAAACATTTCTTTTGCGGAATAGGTAATTAACTATTAATCGTTTCTTTTTCCCATACCATTGTTACTTGAATGACGTGGGAATTTGGTGTGCCTACTTACTACTCTATGATTAAACAGCTTCTTTTAAATGATCCTCAAGAGATGTGTGTGAATGAACTTCATTGATGTCGTGAGTACATAAGTAGGCTAAACATCTGTTCAATTGATAACCGATTGTACCCTTTTAGGATGTAACAGTATCTAGTGCAATACCATTATGAGTATAGAAAAATTATGAATACAAAAATTAATACATATTTGGAATACTAAATATATCTAGAAAAGTGGCTTTACTTTATGTATTAGTTTTATTAAATTACTTTGGTAAAATGTTATCTATAATAAACTGATATTGTCAGCCTATGTGGCGTGACTGTAATGAACGCGACTGCAGGAGACGCAGATTCGATTTTCGGTCTGTGCAAATATTTTTTAAGAATATGGCTGAAATTGGCCATTGGTCTCGGTTATTCAACGAACATCAATGACAGTCGTTACGAGTAGTTTGGGACCTAAAAGCCCAACAACTGGTCTAACTACAATACTCTCTTATCACCTATGCCTATAGGTTGTAGAGGCCATATTATGGCAGTCACTTCACGGAAAATATGGAATGACCTTCCAGTAAGACTGAAAAAAAATGCGAATCCCGCACACAGAGATGACAGCATCGGATGCGATCGGAATTAACACAAGGATATTAATGATGATGTTATTTATAATAACCTGAATATCAATTTTAATGAACTGGACACCAAACTATTGATACAAGATAGTAGCAATAGTTCTATTCTTATTGATAACTGAACTAATGGAGCTTAATAGTTAGCAGTAGTTTGATCAATCGGACTTTAACTGGATTACTGCTACTAGAAGGAGTAGAAACAATTGATAATATTCTATCTGCATTAACCCCAAGAGATAAAGGTAATAAAAGTCATCCAGCATAACGATTAGACCAATAATTAATAAATAAAACTATGTTAAGTAGGTATAATGAACATAATAGACATATTCTTCAAGAGTGTGAAAGAAAGCATAGCAATTTCTTTTATGTTATTAGAGACAAGCTTCTCTTGTAGTTATAATCCGCATATCATGTTAATTAGTCAGTATTTTAAGTGTTCTATGACTACAAATCATGTATTATAAATATGGAGTTTTCTATTAATACGTAGATAATTATGATGTCTATACTTTCTCTCTTGTGTTTCAGAAAATATTCACAAGCTAAGAAGTTATTGTTGGTTCTTATTATCAAGATAATAGTTACAATAACTTAAATGAGTTCATTCGCCATATTCCCAACATAAAGTTTTTCACTTTCTCAGTCTAGACAACAACTTTCTTAGTAGTTTTATTATTTATTTTTTTGAACCTTGGAGCGTTTTGAAAATATGTAGTGAGTGTTTTACCAATTAGAGGTCCCACGATATGACAACGTTTGAATTTTTTTATACTATTTCGAGGTATATTTTATTATTTATTTTGCCTCTGTAGCAGAAGGACAGATTCGCAAAACCCCAGAATATCAAAATCCCAGATTAGCAGTAGGACAGATTAGCATAAAGGCAGAAGTACAGACGCACACAGTTTTCTGTGGGTTCGTAAGTCTAAGTTTCTATAAATATTATTCAGTATGGGACTGTGGGAAGTGCCGTCTTAGCATTCGCGTTTTATGACCTAAATCATTTAGAATATTTAGCATACTAAATGCTTTATAATCTCTATAAATCATAGATTTTGTTGTATTTTTTTACAACTATTAAAGGCACGTTGTTGTTATTTAAAGTGTTTAGGTAGAGTAGAGTTTAAGCAACCCCATCTCTACTCATGTATGGGTACCCCAGTACAAGACGACTTGAACCATGGGATAGAACTGTTTAATATCAGATAGATATATAGCCAGTGCTCAGCCTCAAATGCATGACTCGAGTCATCAATAGTGCCCAAAATACGGCAATAGAACCAAATACAATAGTCGATGAAACGTGGGTGTTAATTCACCTCGTCCTGCCCCGAACGGAAATAAACGTGAGCATGTATGTGTTTTTAAATCTGAAAGAGTTATTTTATTATAAGTTTCATGTGCTTACCTTGGACACTATTAGTGCTTTTCCCGCTAAAATAAATAGGAATCCAATAGCGAGAGGGAGCATAGCCGCCATCTTCATTGCGCCTCCCATCATCATCATGCCCATCATCTTCTTCATCTTGCCTCGTCCTGGAATTTTTAGGTTGTTATGTTAGACCCTCAGAAAATTACTAGTGGAAGTGTGAATTAGGTGGGGTACTAAATACTAGAGATCAGAAGGCATCTTGTGACTATTCAGCACCGCAGATATCTACACAATGCTATCATTATTAAAAAAGTCCAATTAGTCCAACTACAGAAATTCAACTAGGTATATGGAGATCAGATGGAAGTTGCTTCACCGAAAATATCAAAGTTCAGCCTCATACCGATTGGAAAGTCGACCCTAACTGGATTGAGAAAACAAGTGTGACTTATTATTAACACTAAAATTCAAAATTAAGTTTGATTTTCCGTGCACTGGCTGCTGTGTTTTTTCCACCACAGCTTTTTTACAATATGGTGTTCTTTAAGAAGAGTATTAGAAGGTGTCTACAGGGTAGGCAGCACGAGTGTAACACTCCTGATATATAGGCCCCTGATACGCCAGGATAACCACTTTCCGTCAGGTGGGCCGTATACTCGTCTGTCCGCTAAGTGGTATAAAAAATAATGTATCGTTAATCATGATTGCATCGATTGCTTGTTAGTAATTTAAGTAAGTTAATACTATAGAATCAGTAAGCATTAGACGCAATCGTTAACTTATAAGCTATCGAATTATTTCTTTAATTTACAGGAAAACAATACTTCCTGAATTATAAATATACTTACGATAAAGGAAATGTCGAATTATACACACGATAGTAAATTACATAAACAGAAAAATAGATAAATACAAAAAAGCTCATTTTAACAGCTGAAAAGTTACCGAATATTCGGTTACTATTCGGTTAGTCAATCAATCAATTAGCCTAAATTGCAGTACATTGGACATAGGCCTCTCCAAAAAATAAAATTAAGATTTGCCCTGCTGTGGTTAATTAATAATACCTACTTAATGGCGATGTAAAATCGTTAAAAAATGGTTTTACTAGTGGCTAACTGATTCCTGCGATTTAATCGCTATGAATGTGGCTCTAATGGTTTTCAGACCTCAAGTTAACTTCATCTGCAAGATGATAGCTGGCTTTAGGGAGGATTTTCAAACCAAAGTTCGGGTCAAAGAGCTGTCATCTTAAATTTCATACAGTTTAGGTGGCATCAGATGAAAAGTGGTTACCATGGCCTAGGGTCGTCATACTTCTGCGAAAACAGTCCCTGAGATTCAAAGTAGTCAATAAAGTTTAGCGCCTGATATTGGATATCAAATCATGATGAAATAGCGAACCTCAATGACTAAGGCAATCATTAATTCACATAAACAGAGCCGCGGGCAACAGTTATAAAGAATATTAAATAATTGAGATGAATAATAGAAAAATACGATTGAAGATCATGCGGAAAATGAAAGTTTCTCTAATTTAAACGAGTGAATCATGTTTCTGAAGATACTTGTAAAATTTCTATTTCGATGAAGATTAAAGGTATGACTCCGTAACCGACTGCATACGACAACTGCAAACGAATTCTGCAGATACAGCGTTCCGTAGTCTTATAAGCCTTGAATACGATATAATTGTTTTTGTTTTTATTCCTGGCGGCTTCTGAATAATTGAAATATATATTATAGAAATATACAAATGAAAGGATTGCGGGACTGGTATGTTTTTATTAATGTTATGGACAGTATGTGGTGGTATGACGTTCGTATCATGCATAGTTAAACTTTAATATGGACAAATGTCAATCATTGAGAATACGCAATGAATTAAAAATATTATCACATTGCTATTTATTGCTATATCTTCCGTATCTGCTGGTGCAGTCTGCGGTCGGATTTGGAATCTTACCTTAACGCAATCATTGAATCATTATGTTGTATTTAAGTCTATTGTGCGTTAAGTAGATGTGAATATGAAAGAAAACATTTCAAAGTTTAAGCCATTGTCATAGGTATACAAATATATTTAACTTTCATTTTTCATAATTGACTATTTATTTTATATTACATCGTTTTATATAACATCGCTCACGAGGACTTCGTCTTGGCGTCTGGGATACTTTTCAAATATGATATGGTATGATTTTTTCGCCTATATTAGTAGTGATTTCCATCCAGCCGCGGTAGCCTAGTGGTATGGGTAATGGACTGCTGAGACGAGGTCTCGAGTTCGATCCCAGGTTTACCATGGCACACACCAATGACTTTTCGATGCTTTTCGAAGTTATGTGTGTATTTATCGCAGGTTTATAAGTGCCTCGGAGAGCACGTTAAGCCGTCGGTCCCGGTTGCCATACAAACATCTATGGCAGTCGTTACGGGTAGTTGGAGCCCTCAAAAGTCCAACCAGCCTAATTTGGAACTTCGATATCGCCATTGGCCATTAGACCATTGGTTGTGGAGGTCAGATGGCAGTCGCTTCACGGAAAATATCGAAGTTCAGCCGCATCACAGTTAGACTGGAAAGCCGACCCCAACTGAGTTGGGAAAAAGGTTCAGGGAATGATGATTAGTAGTGATTTCCATCTGACCTCTTAATTATGGTTAGTGGCCAACAACTTTTGTACGGTTTGTCCATATTAGGCCTAACGACTATTGGGTTTAGGCGTATTAGGGCTAATTCTCATTTTGGCAATCGAATTGCTACAGGACTACTTCTCATTTTGGCTACTTCTGATTAGGGCTACTTCTCCCTTGGGCTACTTCTCAATTTGGCTTCTTCTGATTAGGGCTATATAAAACAGTCGGGAGCGAAATTTAACATGCGTAAGCAAGAAAGCTCTCAGATGATATCACAAAACGCTCACCCATCTAAATGGCAACCACATATAGGTAACTTAACTAACTGATCGCTTACCAGACTACTATTATAACTGTAATGTTAAGCTAACGATCTACTTATATCAAATAGTCAGACAACCACAGAATCCATATTTCACATAAAACTTACAAAAGCCATTAGAAATCAGTCCCATGGTGACAAAAATGACCACACAGTTATGACCACTATGCATTTATATCAGGAGGTAGCCATTATATATATCGTTTACTGCAAAATGGCAGTTTATTATATTATATTGCAGTTCTCGGTTACTTATTGTCTTGGTTACAGTTTATCTTGAAGAGAAATGTCATTAAAACTTTTCTCTTTTTTTGGGATGTAATGATTACTGTTTCATTCAATGTGATGACGCGTGTATGTGATTTAAAATGATGTTCCAATCAAATACCAGTTTTATCAACTGTCAGTGAAAATTTGGAAAGAGTTATATATCTAATATTTATAGAATAAGTACTTAGTACTAGCAGGGGCCTTAGGCTTCGCAAGTGTTTCCTTACACCCTGTATTTTATGAACCATCATAATTGTAATATTATAATCTATACCTTTATAGAAATTATACACAGTAGACAAATGTAATTACGCGTATAAACAATAATTTAAAAAAATATAATGATGATATCTTTGAAATAATATTGCAAAACTTAAAGAAATAACGTGAAAATCTTGAAGATTTTTACATCTAATCAAGGTTTTATGCGTTCTGGAGAATCGATTAACCGTGTTATCCGGGCCAAGTGCTCGCAATTAGTACGTTGTTATTTCAGTATAATACTCGTAATACCAGAGCACTCTCAATAATTATCGTTTGGAAGACGTTGGAACCAGCCACTAATCAACAAACCTTTACTTTTATTTGAAAATATACTATTAATTTCTCTGTAATAGAATCTTTTTAAATAGGGAACCAAATGATAACAAAATGAAAAGTCTCGCCACCTTCAAAATGCCGTTAGGAAAAATAGCAAACAAGATTGAAGCGATGTTTAATCAAGCAATGCTTAGGAAACTGATGAGCTTTTGACATCAATGCTTCTAGCCAAACATTTGAAAATGTTTTTAATATAAATTTTATCAAGGAAAGTTTATCTTTTAATGTTGAGTGTGTATTTAATATATTTCTAGTTGTTATGAGAATAGAAAGTACTGTATGTCGTGATAAGAATATGATTGCTATCAAAAAGCACATGGAGCTTCCGTTAAAGATGGTATTGACTTGTCAAGTTTAAGAAAAATTTTGATACAAAAATGAATGATAAGCATCGGTGACTTAATCGTTAGGGAGTCTGTCCTACGATTGAGAGGTCTTGAGTTTGAATCCTGATCAAAATACTACCGATGTGAATTCATTCCTAACTCAAGCATTGAGCAGAAGAGGTTTGAGGGTTATTGGTAAACTCAGTTCTTAATATTCTTAAAAAATATATATTTTTAATATGTTTAAATTATACGTTTTTAAAAAGCACAGTTTTATCCGCATAAATCCGGAAGAAGAGGGTAATTTTAAGTTTTTTTTTTATACAAAGTGTGAAAATTTATTCTCAATGATGTTCTAAGACATCACATGTAGATGTTAAACCTCATTCGAAGCTTCCACCACTGACCTACATTGTCTGTATGGTGATTTAAGATCGAACCTGCAACCTTTATATTGCGAGTTAGAGGGTTTTACTAATTGCTACATGTACTATAAGCTAAAACATGTACGACGAAGTGTCAACTGCCAATGTTAGTACATAATTGGTAAGTAGGTCTCTTTTATCCCTAAATTTGCAAAAACTGTTTGATACTCTATAAAACGTTTTGGTGGGTAGTGCTTGTGTGGCTAAGCACCTAATTAATTTTCGGAATTTATTTAGCTGCACCATTTTTATTAGGAATTTATTGACAGCATACCCATTTTTTGTAAAAAGGCCCGATTCGCGGCAATAGGCTCGCCCCCATTACATGGGATCGAAGATCATAGTTGCCGAAATGTGCATGTTGAATACACCTCTGCCTACTTCTTCAGGGGTTACAGGCGTGAGTATATATATGTATGTATTCGCAATATCATAAGATTCGGAAATGTTATATCTTTCGAAAGGGAACGTTAAATAGTTCACAGCTTCTATTATTACTATTCGTATAAATAATGATGAATTTTAACTAGGTCATTAAGCTTAAGTCAAATGAAAAATAAGTCCATACCTTCTTCCACTCCTTTGTTCAAATCCTGTCCAGAAATCTTTGGTAATGACAACTGTACCGTTCTTGAGTTAGCAAACGAAGCTATCCTGTCCCACAGCATCTGAGTCAATGCTTGATCCTTATCCAAATTCCTCGGTAAAACAGCATCTATATCATTCTCAGATATGACTGATACTTCACTTGGGGTAGTTTTAACAACATCAATACCATTTACTAAAGGTATCACCTCCATTCTTGCTGCCCTATCGAAGAATAAAATAGCCTTCTTTTTAAGACATGGCACGAATCCTTCTGAGTGACTGCAGTCATCGTAAACTCTTGCAATGTATCGGAATCCAAGATCTTCATTTGCGAATGTGGAACTGAGGAACAATGCAAGTAAGATCACTTTGTACATGATGACTGTTCGCGGTACGGACGTGAAAATAAGACTGTAGGCGAATCGTAGACGCCGCGCATTTTATAGGTTTATAGTACGGAGGCTTAAGAATAGAATAGATGAATGATTGTAGTGTTTTTTAGCTAGTGGCAATGGGATGAAAGGGTGGAAAATGTTACGTGAATACGTTGGGTAGTGTGTTGATAATGTGTTGTGTAGTTTTGATAGTAAAATACCACTAGATGATGTAGTCTCTGTCAATAGTCTCAAAGTGATTACAAGTACGAATTCTGAACCAATTGCTGTATAAGGTTCTGAATTCAATTCAGGTTTTGTTAAAAAACTCAGTAGGTAGCTATGAAACCAGTAATTATAGCTATGAAATTTGGGTGTAAATAAATCTCTTTATTCTTTTTTTTCAGAACCAACAGCCACAGTAACTGATTTATCATCATGTGGGTCATGTGATTATTTGCTACCTTATAAGAAGAAAAAGAGGCATATGAAAGGCTGAAGATATGTTGAAATAAAAATGAAGTAGGTATGTTATTTTTACAATTTTTACAAGGTGTGAAGGAACTTATTTTGTCGAGGCTGTTAAGGGACTGTAATTTTGAAATCACCAGCATGTGAAATGATGATCCATATCATATGGACATCACTCTAACTTTTTACTACTTACCAAGGTGCAAAGAATTATTAGACTGAATATTAAAAAATAATCACATCATATAAAATGAAAACTGAGTGTCTTGAGAACTCGTTAAAATCTACTAAGAGAGCCTCAATTCTACTACCTACTTTTTGACTTCATCATCTGTATAATATCAAAATAATGTATCGTCATCACACATATACAAAGTTTCAAATGTATACAGCAACTATAACAACGCATAGCTTTTTTATTTTCTGGTATTTATTCAAACATAAAACAAAATTTCACCACATTTTGGGATATAAACCGAAAAATATCGATCCTAGGGAAAAATATAGGAACCAAAATTTTAAGAAATTTAATTCTACACAACTTTATACTGCCCAGTTTTCGTGTAAAAATAAAAATGAACGATAATTTCAGTATAAAAAAAAATTAAATTTCATTTCAAGATGGTAGAAATTGCAACGAATCGAATAGCACGCAAATCAAAATGTAGATTGCCAGTGACCTCTTCCAACGAACTCTGAAAGAAAATTGCTACTAGAATTTTTTGTAAGGTCAAATTAGGTAGTAATACGCTTGTGCTAGGTTTGAATTGACTGTCTAGTTGTTTTAGTGTCAAAATTTTCAATTATTGAAAGAATAAATTATAAATCATGTATTAAAACATAACATAACATAAACTTACGTATATAGACGTGCGTGAGTAGGTAGGCCCCGAAGAGGTAGGCAGGTAGGCAGAGGTGCTAACACCCACATTTCGCCAGTTCGTGTTTAGGACCCAATGTAATAGGTGGCGAGCCTATTGCCATTAACTGGGCAATTATAAACCTACGATAAATACACAGACAACTTCGAAAAGCATCGGTGTGTGCCACGGTAAAACCTGGGATCGACCTGAGACCTCGTCTCAGCAGTCCAGCCACTAGGCTACCGCGTTACTATCGTGTTTTAAAAATTAATCTAATTAAATAAATTACTCAATAAAATAAATAGAATAGATTCGTTTATACACATAAATAGGTATATCTATACTATTATATAATTGTAAAGCGGTCGTGTCTGTACATTGGAGATATTTAAAAAAAAATACTTGGGATATGTTAAGTGAACGATACTGAACACGAAAATATTTTTTTTTCATTTCCTGTCTGTTTGTCTGTTTGTCTGTTTGTCTGTTTGTCTGTTTGTCTGTTTGTCTGTTTGTCCGCTATGGACGCAAAAACTACTGAACGGATTTTGATGCGGTTTTTTTTGTTAGAAGGGGCTTGGTCAGACTTAAAATCTTACGTTTGTTTCATCGCAATCGGTTCAATAGAACCGGAGTTGTGAAGCATTAATGATGTTAAACGAAATATGAGTAAAGATATAGGGGGCGCTGTTTTATTCTTATAGATGATATTTATGTCTTAATACGTCCAGTCAAGTATGTGAATAAAAAAACTTCATTTTTACGTACATATTTGTAAAGAAAAATACGTAATTAATTATGAAATTAAAATTTGTTATTCAATTATTTAGTACATGGCGCAACAATAGATGGCGTAGATCGATTTAAATTCAAGGTATGGTTTCGTTACATATGGGACTGTCAATTTTTTTTTTAAATAACTTTTAATTTGTTAAATGTAAAATAGATGTCGGTACTGTCTTTGACATCATTGTTCAACTGAACTGCCTACATTGTCTACACGATTTTCAAGGAAAACGTTCAGGCGTAAAAAAGGCGCACGTAATATTATCATACCAATACTTTAAGTACTCTAAACATGACCCACTTGATTTCGTGTTACTTTTTATACCACTTAGGTGGAATAAAGCACATGGCCCATCTGATAGAAAGTGGTTACGGCGGCCTATTCTATGGATGTTTTTATTTATTTATAGCACGTCAATTTGACTTCACCTCGCCTGATGGTAAGTTGAAGGCAAAGTCTCCGGCAAGAGGGTCACCATTACAAACACGTAGAGTATTACAATAGTGGTGCTCACCTTGACGGCCTCATCAGATGCTTTTTTAAGCCCCGCTAAAAGGACCCGGGACTGTAAAAAGAAGGAAACACGTGCGCTGACTTTATGGTGCGGCAGAGGGGAGACTCACCGAACCGTATACGGGTGACATCTAAGCTCTGCACGTGTTGTTCTGTTCTGTGTAGGAAAGATGAAGGTAGGATCAACTGGGCGATCTCATCAGAACATTCACCGTGGTAGAGACGGTAAAACGTTTGAAACACCAGAGGTATCACACACGTGCTGCCGACCATGTGGAAAGGAAAGGAGGGTGAAGGTTAAGGGAGTTTCTGTGCTGTCAGTGCAATGCATTATCATTGTATTCCTTATAATAGCAACTCAAAAATACTACTATGCGCCGTCTCCTTCTACGAGCAAATAATGCTTGAGAAGGAGACAGCGGCTCGGCTTCGGAGACACGCAGTCTGCGAATGACCTCCGTCCCCTATGAGCCCGGAGGGACGGGTAGAGCCACCTGTCACTCTAGCAGAAGCAAGCTGCGGTGGTGGCAAATCGTAAGCTGTCATAACACAGACAACATGTTTATTTTTGGTGGCGGTCACCTACATCCACACTGGTGGAGCCTCGGGCAACACCTATACTATAATAGTGTATACTGTTGATGAAAGGACCTCCGTGGTGTGGTGGTAGTGCACGCGACTGGTACGCACGGGGCACGAGTTCGATCTCCGCTCAGTGCAAAAAGTTGTTTGCATGAATATGGCTGTTTGCACTGGTCTGGTCGTACCTCGGAGAGCACGTTAAGCCGTCGGTCCCGGCTGCCATACAAACGTTTTTTCACGCCGGAGCAGCGGTGTTTTCTTTAGAAGACACAAATTCACTCCTGCGTGGAATACTGCTCGCATCTCTGGGATGGCTTCGCGCGATCCGCATTATTGGAAGTCCAGTCCGAACCTTTGTAGATGCGTAGAGATGTTGGTCCCTGGCAGTATTTTACCGTCTCTACCATGGTTAATGTTCTGAAGAGCTCTTTCAATTAATCCCGCCCTCTCCTTTCCTACACAGGGCAACACGTGCAGGGCTTAGATGTCACCCGCATATGGTGCAGAATACTCCATCAAGAACCAAGCGCTTCAGTGAGTCTCTCCTCTGCCGCACCATTAAGTCTTGGAATTCCTTACCGGCACACGTGTTTCCTTCATCCTACAGTCCCGGGTCTTTTAAGCGGGGCATAAAAAAGCATCTGATGAGGCCGTCAAGCTGAGCGCCACCACTGTAGCACTGTATGTACGTGTTTGCAATGGTGACCCTCTTTCATGAGACTTTGCCTTCAGCTTAACATCAGTCGAGGTGAAGTCAAATAGACTTGCCATAAATAAAAAAAATAATAAACATCTATGGCAGTCGTTACTGGTAGTTGGAGCCCTTAAAAAGTCCAACCACTTTAACACTTTAACTTGGAACTTCGATATCGCCATTGGTCATTGGACCATTGGTTGTGGAGGTCTTATGGCAGTCACTTCACGGAAAATGTAGTAGTTCAGCCGCATCACGGTTAGACTGGAAAACCGACCTCAACAGAGTTGGGAAAAGGTTCAGAGAATGATGACTGTTGATGAAAAGGTAGACTAGACCTTGGGAAAGGATATAAATATGGTATGTTTGGTCGCGATAACCAACATCCACGCGGGCGAAGCCGCGGGCAACAGCTAGTGATTTAATAAAGATGAAACCAGTAAAAGTGAAAATTAATCTCATTACGTAGGTACTATATAAAAAAAGTAATTAAATTAATTATCATTTCTTTTCTATACGTCATTCATCATTAAGGCATCACAATAGGTCATAATATAGGACAGAAGACTCGCAGCATCCCGAGAAACGAAAAGCTATAACATTATCGAACCATTAATCATCTTGGACATTACGAATTTTAAAAGTTGAAGGCCGTTAGAACCATATTCGGACTTTTGCCATGGAAAGTGAACTATTCTGAATGACAATTGAACAATCGATTATTTAGAAAAGTGACTCGTGAGTTTCCTTTGTGATTTTTTGTTATAGTACTAAGTTGGCAAACAAATAAGCCCGTTTGATGACAACTATTCATAAATTGCACAACACGAGGTGTCACAACACTAATCATTATTTTTAACGTGATCTTATTAACATTAGGTTTCGTATTCTTTCTTCTAAAATTGGTCTATCAATTGGAAACTTTTCACGTTTGTGAATTAGAGATGACAACATATTTATTTGATGCCATAAACTTGATTTAATGATAGAGGAAAGTCGGATTCTGGAACGTAATATACTACATGAATGATAATGACGGCTGACATAAGGGATACCATGCGATTTTAAACAATTCAAACTTATAAAAGTTAATGATTCAATACGATTTATTTTATTCCAAAATTATTCATTTAGGGATATTCATTTATAGGTCATATGGTAGGGTACAAGGTGACTCAAGAGGCTTGTGGATGCATTTCCCTGGGCTGGGGCCAGAGCCACTTCCAGTTTTGAAATGGCGCCTTTTTATTTGGGTACCACAGTGACTCTTATTACATGTATAAGTAAGAAACTGCGCTTTGCGCCATCGCAAGGCTCAGACACCACATCTATATTCCATAAGAGGATGTGGGATAGTGAATATGGTGTAAGGGTAATAAGGAAAGTACATAGACGTAGGTCATGGCGGATAGGTCGCAGAACGACCTGCATCCTCGATTAAGCGGGCTTGGCGTGACTGTCAGTCGGGGTCTGACTGATCGTGGTCCTTATATCCAAAGGGGGCTGTCACGAAAAAGATGTCCCCAGGTCTGCCGGGGTGTGAGAGATATATTAAGATTGCCTAGAAGAGGTCGCTTCTAGCGATAAGGCCGCCCATTGTACATACAATTATTCACGTACGCTTTGTATCGGTACGTTTTGTATTTATAACTTCATGTTTTTTGTACAACAAAGAGTTATCTATCTATCTATCTGTACGCTATCTCATCGCCCACTACCAAAGGCCCAAAGACGGTGTGCGCTTTAGTCGGTTCAAGTCCGTCATAACCACTTCCACCGTCTCCAGCGAAGTGGGTATCCATTGGGATTTATCGTACTTTAAAAAAAAACTAAAATAATAGATGTAGAAGGTCTACGCTTATCCCATAGTGCTCTTGCAGAGGAAAGCAAACTTTTTACTGTTACTAAGTAATTGTCCCAATTTCACACTCGTAAGCAACTCAGCGAGTACGCATCACATTGCTTCTTGGGTGAAACAATGATTTACTTAAGAAGATGTTGACAAATATTTAGAATTATGTGTATGTGTGTGTGTGTGTGTTTCGTTGATAACGGTAACGGGTGCCGCTATTGTGTGCGATGTCATGTTCATTTCCCGGTTAGAGTAAAATAAACATTTGATAAAATGTTGGTTCTGACATGAATCTGCCTTGTTTTTCAGAGATATCACCCGTGACATTTTAGCAACATATTTTTTTGACTACGTATGGGAAGTCTAAGTTCAATCCAAGGTAAGTCAACCTGGATCGGGATTTACGATCAAAATCAATGATCCAGATTGATAATGTATGTTGTTGTGTTATATTAGATTGATGGATTTGAATCATCTGATCTGAAAAAAAAAATCCAGATTAACTGATTTAGATCGCTATTCACGATAGAGATCGACTGTGAGACTAGACTAGAATAGCAGTTTCTTGTTTAATGGCTTCAACGTGTGTTTCTTTACACCCCTCTTAAAGAATCCAGGATAACAGGAAAAATGAATTAACACACATTATCGTTTAGTATACTCGTATTTGTATAAAAAGACATCAGAGTTCCAAAGAAAGAAATCTCAATATTTAGAAAAGTTTTGCACCAAGTACTTGAAGTTGTCTAACGTGAGCCTCTTGAGAGGGTTGTCGAAGCTCTCAGCAATCAGTGTGTGGACACATTACCACAGTAATATTCGAAACCACATTCCACTTGGCATTATTTTTGTTATTCCAACAGCCTATAAAGAAAGTTTGAAAAAACTTCTTAAGATTCAAACACCATGAGAATTAAACATTGTTTGAAAAAACAACTCCCTGTTTATGAGAGAGTGTATAAGAGAAATATAAATGGTGTTCACGGTTCGGGTTATCGTTCTGTAGATCAGAATAAAAATTTTGACAAAAATAATAGCTTTGGAATCGTGAAAGTGAACCGTGGAAGGTGAAAGGGTCATGTATTAAATCATTGTGTTTACGCCAAATGTGGGAGCAAGTTCATGATGCTTAAGAAATTATTGTAGCACACAAACGTGTATAGCGACTGTTATGAAGACGTAGTCGTACCCATGACCTTGATGAAATTTGATACAGAGATGAACTAGAGCTTGGGAAAGGGCTTAAAAGGGTTCAAATAAGGGTGAAAGTTTTATGAAAGTTCATCATTCTGATCTAAACTCAGTTGGGATAATAGTTGGAGGATTATAGCGATGCCGGGATGCTAGTAATCGAATTAGGGTTAGATAATGGTAAATAAACAACCATACAAACTCGTCGTGCCTCGAAGAGCACGTTAAGCCGTCGGTCCCGGTGCCATACAAACATCTATGGCAGTCGTTACGGGTAATTGGAACTCTCTAAAGTCCAACGAGTCTAACTTGGAACTTCGATATCACCATTGGTCGTTGGACTATTGGTTGTGGAGGTCAGATGGCAGTCGCTTCACGGAAAATATCGAAGTTCAGCCGCATCACAGTGAGACTGGAAAACCGACCCCAACTGAGTTCGGAAAAGGTTCAGAGAATGATGAAATTTATTTCACCAACCAAACTATGTATTTGTTTCTGTACTATAATAAGATTTCATAGATATAGTTTTTTATAATCATGTTCAGCTATATTTCCATCGTTCATGAGCTGATTTTTTTAATTTTTCTATAGTATTCGGCCGTCATCATCATCATTACTCCCGATCGCAATCAAGAGCTTCATTTCCGTATTTTCATTTGGTTTTTTGTGGGTTTTTCCGTCTTCATATCAATTTACCATCTAATGGAATGTGGTTACCGTAGTCTATGGACATTTATTACAACAGGGGCATCACACTCGTACTGTCGACCCTGTAAAGGGGTAAGGGAAGAATGGGGAAGTAGTGAAGGTTAAGAGACAAAAATCTTACTCCAAGCCTGTATTATGGTTTGTGGCTTACCACTGACAGGGTTGCTCTGGTCACCCACCCTATATATAGGCCTTTGACAGTCGGGATGGCCTTCTAACATGTCTCCTAAAGGACGGAAGCGCTCAGATAAAGGTCGAGAAATTTCCACAGTCATTTTGTCCAATTGTGAATTCGATTTGTGTCAAAGAATGGGGTATCATTACTTTAGAACTTGGAACTTCATCGTTGCGTGCACATGATAGAAAACATGGTGACGTTTAGTATGATAGAATTATTAGCAAAATATCATGTTTCCTGTAGTACAAATTGTAATCAAATAAGGAAAAATAGTAGTTTGTTTGCCTAAAATTTTGTTCAATTTTATTGTATCTAGAGAGTTGGTTGTATTTATTAGGAACGAACATTCATATATACATTTTTCTTACTTACGCTTTTTATATAATTAAAGCGATAAGCAAAGACATATCAAATAACTGGATAAACGGGGATCGAACCAGCGCCGCCTGCGTAAGAGTCGCGTTCACTACCACCATGCCATAGTATTTGTCCTCAAGTATTGTATATCTATCGCTAAATATATCAATTACGACCTACAGAATATCGCGTGTCCTGACAACATCTAGACATAGTGCAAATATTACCTCCGCCTTACAAAATAACGTGGCGTCGTGGTTTCGATAACGTGACACTTTAGATCAGGGGAGTGGTGTGCTTTTCTGCCCACTAAATGGTTTGAAAAAATAAACATAGTTTTAAAGGAAACCTAAAGAAAGTTATATGTAGATATTAGGTTACTTGCGATAACGCATGAAAATAAGAGTCCCGGGTACATCGCTCAAGATTACATTAGAGTTTGTCACCAAAATAGAAAATCTAACTCCAAAATATTCTGGTGACACATTTATTATTTTGATGACAATTTTTTTTTATAATGTCACGCCTATATCCCCATAGGGGTAGGCAGAGGTACTAGCATCCACATTTCGCCAGTTTATATTTAGGTTCCAATGTAATAGGTGGCGAGCCTATTGCCATTAACCGGGCACTTATAAACCTGCTATAAATACACACATAACTTCGAGAAGCATCGCAGTCATTGGTGTGTGCCATGGTAAATCTAGGATCAAACCCGAGACCTCATTTCAGCAGTCTATTACCTATTACTAGGATACAGCGGCTTTTTAAATTTTAACAATAAAAAAATACAAAATGATGACAAACCCTTTTATATTGGCGACAACTTAAATCATATCTCTATTAAATGTTATATTTAACGATGGCGTGTCTTCAATTGCAAGAACTAGTAATTGGACCTACACATGCTAGTCAAGGGTCATAAACGTGATGATACGCCATGTTTCTCATTCACCATGACATGCGTATATCCCATAGTGAAAGTGTATTCCATTAGATGCATTGTCTTCACGTCTGCAGGGCTTTCTTTTGACATGCAGGCGCCTCAGGTAACGTATGGCAAATCAATCATAGCATAAAAGCATGAGGGATGACGTGTTGTTCTGTGTAATAACATCATCTATCCACGAAGGTAGGCAGAGAAACATTTTTTTTTTATACTACGTAGGTGGCAGACAAGCACACGGCCCACCTGATGGAAAGCGGCCACCGTGGCCTATGTACGTGTGCAACTCTAAGGGTGTCACACATGCGCTGCCCACCCTGAAGGGAAAGGGGGAGAGCTGGGAAGGGGTGGGGAGGCTAGGAAGGGGGGAAGGAGGGGTACAGTGAGCTCTGGCTACCATACTTACCGGCGGGAACACAACACTGTTTATTATGACCGCGGTCTTCTGTAGGGCGGAGGTACTTCCCCAGTTGGACAGCTCATTTCGGACGGGAGACACCGTCGTGTCCTACCTCCGTCATCGACATCGTCTCCGTCTCCGACATCGAAATATTATAGGTACACCCACATTATTATGTAGGTACTTATCGCCAATTATCATAGTTTCGGTCAATGAGTGATGTTGTGAGTCTAAAGCCCTTCTTAATGACAACTAAGAATAAAATCTGCAGTTTCTTCAACTTCAGTTACATTTCCATTAACCGCTTGACGGGGCTCGTACGTTATGCGACTGGAGATTTTACCAATATCTGGAAATTCGACCAATCCGCGGCATCCACTATTTGCCAATACTTTTTCAGAGCTACTAATTGGTTATTGAGACGCATAACTCCAGTTTCGATTCACCTCGAACACTAATATTATTCTTGATGCCAATGTGTTATATTTGTGGTGTTGTATACGTACATACGGTACATAGATAGGCATCAGCGATCTAATGAGACGTGTGCTTGTCTGCCACATTAGTGGTATGGAATAACATCTGTCCCAGATAATTATCTATCTATCTATCTATCTATACTATTATATAATTGTAAAAAGTTATGTTTTTCCGTGATGGACGCAATAATATCTACGGATGTTATTGTTTGAAAGAGTTTGATCCAACTTAAAATCTCACGTATGTTTGATTGCAATCGGTTAAGTAGAACCGGAGTTATGATTAGTAATATTTATAGAAGTTAACTTGCATAGCTGGCGCATAGGTTGCAATAACCGACAGCCACGCGAGCGTAACCGCGGGCATAGGCTAGGTTAGATATATAAAGACTGATCAAGGACGGATCTAAAAAGACAGGAAGACAGTAGGAACCGTGTTAAGTAGAACTTGCACAAATTACGTACGATTTAAAAGTTTGAACCTTACCTATAAAATAATGTTCTACAGATGGTTTTGTTATAGGGCTCAAATTATTATGTCGTAATGGTAATATCATCGTTTCATTGCTGAAGTACCAGTTGCATTTTAGTCATGTATTATCTTAGTTAGATAATGTTTACAGCGATCGTTTATGTATTGCTGAATAAATTCAACTTACAAGATTACATAGTAGTTACAAAATTCTTCAAAGTCATGGTCTCAGTCATCGCTATGCATTCATCTAACTAGCTAGTTCTGGCGGTAATAAGAAGATGGCGCTGTACACAGTTAACAAAACAAAACAAAGCAAATCTGTTCTTTTTTTTTAATATAATCCACTAAAATAAGTACCTTGGCAGATGTTGCCCTGTCATATAATAAAAAAGTAAACTTCTTTTTTTTAAACTGAATGAATATTAGTGCCAAGCTCAATTTTCTTTTTTACACAAATTCTTGTCGTTCATTTCAGACAAACAGTCAAAAGTTTGCCTCAAAAAGTGTTTATGGCAGTCCTGAAAATACCCTGCAAGCATTAATTAGGCAAATCCAGGCAGCACGAGTAGGTATGCCGCCTCTAGTGTTGCACCACGTTAACCACTTCATCAGGTACTTATCACATGTGCTAGTTTGCCACCAAAATAGTACCCACCTACAATTATAACTTCTTGTCACACATGTTAAGTTCATTCCACTATATTCGTAAATCGATAAATCACTTTTTTATGGACGCCATCCATGTTTGCGTGTATGCTATTGTGCAATTAATTATGTAATTACATCAATTGATTGATTTTTTTGTTTGTAATTTGTTACTAAATAATTTTACGTTACTATTGTGCATGTGCATTTGTTGTTTTCAAAGTCAATTTACAATTGACTTTACGTGACTAGTGACATCGACTACGACTAAAAACACGCATTGCCGCCGCGTGTGCCTTGTCTGGTTGATGGGGTCTTCAACCTATCCTGTCCTTTTCCTTTTACATGGTTGTGTAAAGTGAGCACTGCTGGATTGAAATTAACTGGAGCTGCGTGTTCCGGGGATGCAAATGCTGCTATAGATGTGCGAATAAAAATCCAGTGAGAGACTCCCACGTCCCCAGCAGTCTTCATGTTCTCTTCTGTTCTCTCTGGTTCACCACCTGGTGACCTGTAATTCGGGTTTTTATTACTTACCACAGGTACCAGCAATCTACAACCCAATGTACTTACAGTCATTATCCCTTTGTGTAATATTTTAATGTATTGGCTTGTGGTGAGAAATAAACGATTTTTATTTATTTATTTATATCATGACAATGCCGATAAAATGCAAGAGAGTTGTCTTCATTGGTGCAAACACATTTGCAGAAACCGCTAGGCTACGCGGGTATCAAATATTTTTGTTTGACAATTGTTTGATCATCAAAATACAGAGGTATCTATACCTGATTGCACCCGAGACCGGACTTAACTCGAAGCTCAATATCTGCATTTCGGGTTTTTCTTTTTACCTTCGCACTGTCTTCCGCGTCCATGGTGTTGAGCATTTGTACACATGGCGTCTTGGAAGATGACATGCATGTCAATGGTCATTACCAAGGATGTCCAAGAACTTGCGACGTGGAAAATTAAAAGCCATAAACGTATTGTGAACTCTGAGATGAAGGCAGGGGATTAACGCAATAATAATGATAATTATTATACTTAGTATTCACAGTAAAGTTTCTATTGCTTAGTGATTTAGAAGTCGACTCTATGATCGAGGGGTCTTGGGTAGATAATCTTGGTCATAATAATATCACATCGCATCGATGTGTCCCCCTCACCCATCCACCAACTTAACTTGAGTTTAGTTCCTCATATACACATTTAACACTTTCATTTCTCTAGGATCAACATTCTCATTCTCTGATTCTATTCCCAACTCAGTTTGGGTTGGTTTTCTATTCTAACTAAGATGCGTCTTAATTTCAATATTTTCCGGAAAGCGATTGCCATCGGGCCTCCACCACCTCGAAGTTCTGTAGTTAGACTAGTCGGACGGAGGGCTCCAACTGCCCGTAACAACTGCGATAGATATTCGCATGGCAACCGGGACCGACGGCTTAACATGCTCTCTGAGGCACGACCATAATGCAAATAATCATATTCATGCATACAAATATTTGCACTGAACGGGGATCGAACCCGCGCCTCCTGCGTAGCAGTCGCGTTCACTTCAGCCACACCACAGAGGCGGTCACTATTATTTCTCTAGAATATGCTGGCTAATATCCCATTACCTAAATCTGCCTTTACACTTTTCACAAGCTTCCACCACTATTGGAGAATGCAGTGACGTGAATTGAAAATGGCATGCGGACGTAATTTGGACACGGACATTGACATGTTGTTAATTACATGCAATTTTTAAGTAGTTCCCATTCCTACAACACTACAATGAACTGTAAAGGAAATGTTAGATTTAATAAAAAGTAAGAAAACCGCGGTAGCCTAGTGGTATGGGTAATGGACTGCTGAGACGAGATCTCGGGTTCGATCCCAGGTTTATCATGGCACACACCAATGACTGCGATGCTTTTCGAAGTTATGTGTGCATTTATCGCAGGTTTATAAGTGCCCGGTTAATGGCAATAGGCTCGCCACCTATTACATTGGGACCTAAATATAAACTGGCGAAATGTGGGTGCTAGCACCTCTGCCTACCCCTTCGGGGATATAGGCGTGATATTATAAAAAAAAAATAAGAAAATCTAATCACTTTATGGGATTTGATAGGATGACAACCTACCACAGATGACTCTATATTATAACCATAATCGAAGCAAATACACGATTGAATTCAGGAAGAGTTCACAATACAAAATTGTTGAACTGATCAAAAATTTCGAACGGGAATCCACTAAAACTGTTACTACTGTTAGTCCTTAGGACAAGATTCCTATATTTTGTTTCCAATGGATACTACAGGGGGTACAGTGCAAAGTGCGTCTCCCCACATCTGAGGGCTGGATAGGAATACCATGGTTCCCAGATTAGGGCAAATGCGCTATCTCAAAGAGATATCCCCAGGTCTTCCGGGGAGCGAGAGATATATCTTGACGGCGTGCGTTTTAGTCCGTTCGAGTCCAACTTAATTACCTCCACCATCTTCGCCAGAGGTAGTATCCGTGGGGATTTTACGTTTAATAAAAAAAGGGCTACAAATATTTGGATAAAACCTGTAGCACTTAGGTAAAAGGGGATAAAAGTAATATTGTCGAACTGAATACAAAGGAAATTACAGAGTTACAATCGAGTGATATTGCGTCAGACCAAACTACTGCAAGACTAATGGCATCAGAAACGTAGTGTCGTTCTTCATGCGATCATTTAATCTATACTATTTAATTTATTAGCACGGTAATGATCCATATCACCAAATATTAAAATGTATATGGTGTTAGTTTTTCCTAATTTTCACATGTTGTAATGGACATGAAAATTTTGATATCTTGTCGGTGGCAACTCAGCTGTTGGTGGGCGTTTAGCGACCCCTCCACGAAGAAAGAGGTCCCGATTAAATAGAAAATAGAAAATATTGACATAAAGGAAGTTTTCACTTTTATTCTTGCTGCATAAAATGTAGGCCATTATTGAACCTCAGATGATAGATCTCATGAATCAAAGCAAATTATGATCCCGTTCATGCTACAGTCAGTGTGAGCAATCTGACAATGTTGAAACTTCGCACGTAAGCACTGCGCTATTTGCACTACTAAGTCGGCCACATATAGTTGTGAATGTTTTTATAATCTGTTAAATGAGAAGTCACATAATTTTCTCATCATCAATCAATCAATTATCTATCGCACTGGATATAGGCCTCACCCAATGTTGAGAAGCTTAGACCTAAAGTTTCGATGCTGGCCAGAAGGGTTGATACAAGTTTTTGTTGTTTTCCTTCTCTTACAGTGATATCGTCTTCATAAGATAGGGTGGTAATATTCTTTCCCCGTCATCATGAAAATTGAAATGTCTATTGGTACTATTTGCTAATAATAAATTTAAAGAGCACATACCTACGCATCAAAACGGTCTAATGAGACCTACATTATACGATCTGCCAATTAGTAAAACGCCTTACCTGACTACGTTTCCAGAATTCTATAATCTAGGAGTTTTTCGCTTCAGAGTGAACAGGTTACTGTCTTACACCTTCGGTCAAGCCTCACTGAACATTGACTTTGAAATCCACTGAATCTGCTCTCATGCATCTACTTTCCAAGGCTTGGTCTGATTGACTTGTATGAGAGCGTTAATCGTTTGAACTCTAATCTCGGAGTGGAAAGCTTGCTGGGATTACCAAGGCGGTCCATTTCGTAAAAGATAAGATAATCCGTAATCAGTAAGGAGGTACAGAAGAGCAGATCCAGAGTACCACACCTTTGATAGCTTTGAATGTATAGGGACGTTTTTTTGATTTTATAGCTTGAGGTCTGCTCTTCTACGGAGCCTTATCTTTGAATCAGCAGCCTTCAGGTGAAATTGACTTTTGCTCTGCATATCTTGATGCACCATACACAGTAATGATAGTATAATAGAAATGAATTCTAGTAATGTCATCAAAAACCTGAAATTAACACAATGACCTTGACAGTGATAATCCACTTCGTCAGCATGAGATCGGAGGAACTGTTACTCACACATCCAAAGGACAGATCACACACGTGCCAATCCACCGCGTACATACACGGCTCAGTGCACGGGCATACGATGCAACGATTGCACGCTCTAAAAGATTTATAGATAAATGCAGTTCCCGGTGAAAATAGATAAATGGCAGTGCACATTTACAAGGTGCCCATTTCTATAGACGCAAGCGCATACGTCGGACAACGTCCACTTAGTTTATTTTGTCCACGGTGAGGGGACACCCGCGGTTTTTAAAGATGCAGTGCCGCGGTATCGTCCTTTTGTGTTTTTGTGTGCTCTCAGCTTCGGCTGACACCTTTGGAGCCAGCCTGAGGCTTTTGGGTAAGGTGTACGATAACTGCGAAAAATCTCAGGAAATTGTTAAGTGCTTGAAGATTCAGGCAATGAAATTAGCTGATAGGGCGGCGCGAATGGATGCTTTGCCTATCCTTGATGGAATTTCGTTAGTGAAGAAACCTGATGCAGGAAGAGCATCTCCTAATGCTCTTCCGCGAGATGAAGATTTGTACTCGTTATCATCAGACAAGCTTGACAATTACTTGCAGCTTGCAACAACGAAGTTAATGCAAACCCATCGCGTCTTTATATCACCAATGGAAGTTGGCGAGGATATAGGACGTTCTTTGAATGAAGGTAGAGGCAAGATGAAGAAGTTGATTGGTCCCATACTAGCTGGAGTGGCGATCAAAGGTGGATTTTTGGCAATCGCGTTCCAGGCAATCGCAATTATTGCGGGCAAAGCTTTACTCATCGGTAAGATAGCTCTGTTATTATCAGCAATCATTGGATTGAAGAAACTGGTGGCTGGTGGCGAGTCCCATGAGAAAACTACATACGAGATTGTGAAGCATCCTCAGGTTTCTCAAAGCCACACATATTCATCGTCCCACTACGGCAGTGACTTCGATACTACAGGCCCAGGAGGTCATTACAGGAGAAGTGTTGAAGATGAGCAAGCAGCTCAAGATAGGGCATACCAAGCGTATGCCAAGAAACAGTAATTGAACAATAAAGGCTTACGACTCCATAAATTTACAAAATTTACAACAACACTTCAGTTTGCATTAGCACCACTCTATTCAAAACTAAGTTTTGGGCTACTGAAAGCTCTTAAAGGACTGTTTTGTATGAAAAATTATAATCCAAAAATAAATATTATTTATTATGCTTATTCAACGACACTAGGTAGCTCAATAAATAAATAATTTATTTTGTAGTTTAGGTACAGTATTTATTTTTGTAACGACAATAATAATATTATAATATTACGGAAATATTGATACAAGCGATACTTTGCATGTGTTAAATAGTAAATTGATTAAGTTATAATGTGTAATCGAATGCACCAAATAATAGTAATATTAAATAAATTATATAATAGTTATACAAATAATGCATTAATGCTATGGTAATCATGTATAATTGTTTAAATAATAGTATTACATTAGGCTAGTCGACGGGTACTGTGCATTTCTGTATTTCAATCGTTTGTCCAATTTTGTATAAATAGTAATAAGGTAACTAATAAGTTATTTATGTTATTATATTTAGACGGTGCTGTTTATAATAAGTTGTTATTTAATTATGCATTATGTCGATGGTCGATGATTATTTATTAAATTTTCCAGTCGACAATCGACGAGGTGGTTACGCGAGTACCTTTTATTTTTTATATCAAAATAATAATTGCGTACTTATGATACTTATTGTATTTTATGATTATAATTTATTTTAATTTTAAGTTAAATGATGATGAAAAATATTCAAAATGAGATCAGCTTATGATATTTGAAAGAAAACTATAGAGACTTGTTGTTTGTTTTATTTTTTGTTTTATTGAAGATGGCAGGTAAATAATAAAAATATTTGAAACTTTGTACTGTTGTTTTCTTATAATCCTCAAATCGGATATTTTAACGTGACCTTAGATAATTGCAATTGATAAATTTTTTAACATTAATATGATTTCAATTATTAAAAGTTGAATTGTCAGTCCTAAAAATTCTTTTATATAGTTACATTGTTGGTTAAATTTCAACTGTGTAACAGTTAAAACCCTATTATTTAATACCATGTAACCCCTGTTAACAATACATTGATTTAATTTGATAATTAATGTTAAGGCATAAAACATGCATAGAGTTTCATTAATTGAGTTATATTTTGTATTTCACGTTTCTTGTTTCCCCCAAAAATGTATTTGTCATTTAATTGCGTTTCGTCAATTTAAAAAGGATTTAACTTACTTAACTTTAAATTCGTTTATTTATTTACTTAACCATCAATCATTTTGTAATTTTCAATCCTAGTTATCTATCAATTAAAAAAAATAACATATCATATAGATATAACATGAATACCGTTAATAAAACGCTTCTATTTATAAATAATAAACATAAAGAAATAGCAAACATTTATGAATGAATCAATAAAAGTATTTTTGTGGCGGTTTTCGTCTAAAATGTAAGGCGTTTGAAGTTTTTATGAGCTCATACTTCACAAACAGACACGCAAACTGTTTCTGGGTATCCATTCAACAAATAAGTACATAATTATCTAAACTAAACGATATTCTAGTTAGTAGTTTTCTATTTTACGCTCGACTGGTCACTTTGTGAAATGGGTAACAAAACTTATAATTTCCTTAAGTCGTCACTTTCTTGTATTCCCTGCAACAACTAAAATGATGGATATGAATCATCTATAACAATACACGAATAAAATTAAAGTGTATGCTTGTTGAGTTAAAATAATAGTCTTTTTTTTCATACTATTATTCTACGTCTAGTCGTTTCTTGTTTTGAATGGTGTCGGCTTTCTTTATCTTTCCTGTCCAGAGACTATTCTCGGTCTAGTTAGGCTAAATGATTGATTGAATCATTCATTTTTAAGATGAACCGTGATATAAACATCCTCATATAATTTTTAATTACGTTCAAAATTTACACTTTAAAGCCCGAGGTGCGTTCATTATTTTTGTTTCGTACGTTGACTTTTCCGGGAGCGACTGTCTCAAGACTGAAGAAGAGCTTACCTATTATTAGCAGATGTGTGATTTGCAGAATGTTGGTTGGTTTACATGAAAAAATATATGAAAATTGATCTAAACAAGTAGGTAAAACTATTAGGTAGGCAATTAGTAGTTATGAATGCTAACTTTTCCAATAATGTATAGAGTATAAATCAATTAGTCAACTTCTCAGTACTACATTGTTTTTATAAAAAATCATTGGGTGTCTGCGATGGCGCGTAGCGAAAATGCTAATGAAATCAATTACTTCCTATCCTAGACGCAGTTAGAGCAAGACTAGGCCGCTAAACTAACTGTGAATATAGATACAGTGGGCTTCAATAGTTCCTGGCCAATTTGAAACTGAAATTGTATGAAGTGGCATCCATTCAACAATTACTAGTCGGAGGGGACGTAGTAAGCCTTCCCGAAGAGCGAAGCCTATGCTCGGGCTCTCCGTGAGTAGCGGCGCTGCCGTGAAACAAATTACTGCACCACGACGGCGACCCAAAAATGCCGTTGATTCGATAGAAGAAGAAACTATTAGTCTTGGCCACCACTGGATAATAGATTTTCTAATCTTAATTAAGTTTAAACTACCAATTACTCGTATAAATTTACTTATTTTCTTATAAAGAAACACGGGGAGTGTAATAGAGCCGACTGTGCAAATAACAATGCAATTTTCTATGAAAATAAGTGAACGGACTGAGACCCTTCTTTCTGGATCGATATTGAATCTCGAATTTATAAAAAGATCTCAGATCATATTATATACCAAATGACAATTGTAATGTCATGATGAGAGCCGATTCCTAACTGAGTGTACTTCTGAAATACGGGCCTAAGTCTCGACCATTATGTAAATCAGGAGGTTTATAAAGACCTTTAAAAAGGCTTCACAAGAACATAAGAAAACGACGCTGGCATCCGCGTCGGTAGGCCATTTAAATTTTTGAATTTTTTAATAGTACCTACTTATTTGTATCTTCATAGGATGGTCGAGAACCTGTATTATATTGAAACGAATATTTATGAGGTCTCGGGCCTTTGTAAAGCGCGTGAGTTGAGCCCTTCATACACGTGATGGATACTGTCCCCGAACGCACAACAAGATACACCCGGAGATGTCCCCATCGTATGCAGAGACTACTGCTGTACAATGCTACGACCGTGATGGAAATTAGATTATGATTTATGGGTCGCATAATGGATGGACTGGTAAATGGGCTATGGATGTTGATTATGGTCGCCTACCGTGACGCCACCAGGCGTCATTCTTTGAGCGGCTAAAGTTGTCAAACTGTGAGTCACGGGGTGCAACATTACGGTAAGCCAGTCAGCATGCCTCCGGCGTTATGACGTTTTAGAGTTCCACTCTGAAGCATGGGTTCCACTCATTTATAAAAATATAAAGTAAAAATAAAACAAAATGAAGAAACTACCGAAGAAACCCGAGAAAGCCTGGTGTTTTCACGCAAAACTATAGCGCACGCGATTCCTAAACATAGCTCGTCGGCATTCGTATAAAAACAGTTGAAAGTACCCAGTGAGCTGTGCTGTGGTGGTGCTTTATAAAAATTAGCACTCGCTAGCATGCCTTTTATTGCACACAAGAGGATCTTGCGGTAAGAGCGAACAACATGGCAAATACGAAAAATTATTATCACAAGTAGGAAATTCATTATCACACGTTGCGACCGAAAACTATGCGGTATGAAGAGAACTTCAACCCGCATGCGCTTAAGCTATGAAATGAATTCCGTGCTGTGGTAGCAAGGTACACCATGGGATTCTTTAAGAAAGCATCAGAAGGTGTCCACAGGGTCAGCAGAACGAGTTTGACGCTTCTAGTATTGCAATATCGCATCTATAGTCCACGGCAACTTTCCATCAGGTGGTCAGTCAGCTTATCTGCTACCGAAGCGGTATTAAAAATAATAATAGGGAGATTTACATTTCATTACAAGTATTTATCTAACTTGTAATACATGTATATCCGATTTGAACATTCGGCAGTGCGTCCCCTGGTGGTGCACACGTCCATGAGCCACCCATTTACATCAGAGTCGTGTGCTTATCTGCCACTTAAGGGGTATAAAAAAGTATTTAAAAATATTAGATCGGAAAAATCAATAACCTGGACTGCATTTGGATCCACAACCAGACCAAATGGTCAGGTTGTGGATCCAAGTGCTCCAAGTGGTTGTGGATCTGAAATCAGAAGAAATACGCTGATCAGCTGAGCTGCCTGAAAAAGTCCTGGATATTTGAAATTCTTTACGACGTTTTTGCGAATCTCATTTCAACTTTCTATCTTAACGGAATCGAACCCTCACCTCAAGTGTAACAGTCGCGTTCACTGCCGCCACGCATTGTGAGAATTTCAAACCCCAAAAACACAACACCTGTGTCATCGATCAACATTTTCAAAGATCTTCGTGGGGCTTTCATAGTAGCCCCTTTTATCTACAAAAGTTTTTGTGTGTAAATTCGTCTCCTTTTGAACGTAAAGATTTCATGAGTGCTTTAAACGTAGTTTTTATAAGTTCACGATATTAGGTAACACTTTCTCAGGCTCATTAATGTAACTAGTGTTAATATTTCTCCCAATCGTTAATGGGAAGTAGTTCCTTGTTGCTTAGCCATTTGTTTCGGATTTAGACCGTGAAACGACAGACAGGATGTACCGCGAGTTTCTTTTGAAAAAGAAATGTGTTGCGGCTTTAATTATAGATACGAAGTGGGCTAATTAGATCATATATACGGTTGTTAGTCTAGATTATGGTCTACCTGGGACAAGAGAAAACTTCTTCAGGCGCGTTCAAAGAGTTCTCAGAGAACATTTTGGGCGAACAAATTATAAGGAATTCGTGGTATCATACGTCACACTCTGACGTCACGTGATACTATTCACAAGTTACTTAGTTTTATTTTTAATTCTACACGGCCAGTACTATCTTTTACCAAATTGGTGGCCTCACATGTTTATTTTACACATTTGAATACAGAACTCACCGTAGTTACACGTAATCCATTGAGTTACACGTAATTCAGATTCGCTTCTTTGTTGAGAAGCTCCTATATTTTTTGGAAATACTGACTATCATATCATAACTATCATAATGTTCATACACTATTGATGTCATTAAGTATCTACTCATGATTCCCTGAACCTTTTTCCCAACTCAGTTGGGGTCGGCTTTCCAGTCTAACTGTGATGCGGCTGAACTTCGATATTTTCCGTGAAGCGACTGCCATCTGACCTCCACAACCAATGTTCTAATGACCAATGGCGATATCGAAGTTCCAAGTTAGGCTGGTTGGACTTTTGAGGGCTCCAACTACCCGTAACGACTGCATAGTTTGTATGGCAACCGGGACCGACGGCTTAACGTGCTCTCCGAGGCACTTATAAACCTGCGATAAATACACACATAACTTCGAAAAGTATCGAAAAGTCATTGGTGTGTGCCATGGTAAACCTGGGATCGAACTCGAGACCTCGTCTCAGCAGTCCATAACCCATACCACTAGGCTACCGCGGTAGCGGTAACGATTAAGTATCTACTATTAGTATGTTATAGTAGATAGTACTAAAAAGACACCAAGGACAAGTAATGAGGGTTACAGTGTTGTTTTAATATAAAATGGCCGGCCTTATCACTGGAAGCGGTCTCTTTCAGGCAACCTATGGATGGACAGTAGTGTGACATTTTTTTGTGTAATAGTTTATATAATATAATGTAGTAATTTTTAAAAAAAATATAAAACCGTGCAAAATATTTATTAAATAATCCGATACATAGAAAAACGTTGATGACTAGTTCTAAAGAAAGATTTGAAGATTAATATTTATAATAATGTACATCGATTTGTTAGTGTTTGTCAATTATTGTTGCTCGCTATATATATAAACATCTGAATTACCTTCAAAGGTGCCGATAAACTTTAGCATTTATTTATAATGAGCATTTTAGCGAATGTTCGAATATACAAGTGTTCTGCGAGCGTGTTAGCGAGTGTTCTTGCGATAGGATGACAAAATTTGCATTTACTAGATCACTCACTGGAAAGATCATGCATGCAACATTTATGAATTTATTAACTTAATTATTCAATGATGAACTATTTAATCATTCAGTTCTATTTATAAATGTAATTAGGCATTTACCAAACTGCAATAAATATGATGGCTCTCGTGACACAGCATTTCCTAACATTTTTTAAGTAGAATGTTGTACTATTTTACAGTAATAAATAAATCATGAAACGAGCATTGACTCTTAGCTCAACACTTGATTCGATTCGTTATTCAGTTCAAAATGCTCGATGTATTGTGAATGCTTAAGCTTATTGGCACCTTTAACATTTTAATTAATTTGTACTAATTTTAATAAGATAGCATAGAGTTTGTATACATTAAGCTATACAGTACTGACATCAATTTTATTTTGTCTGTTGTTGTTGTAAGCAGATTTTTTTAGAGACGATGGTTTAGTACGCACCAATGGTGACGTTTTATACGATACAGAAAATATCGGTAGTTGGACTTATGAGGGATAGTTGGCCCAAATTCTACTATGCCATAAACTACGTGGGCTTTGATATGTTACGTTTTTAAAATTATATATACACTTTGAAATTATAGCTACGTATAGGGGATGGGGTATATATTTCTACTGATTTAAATTGTCAAGAATTATATCGGTACTGCTCGTAGTTGCTCGTAACAGCTCTATAGCTTGCTAATGTATACTCTACATTAGATACTAATCCTATTTTTCACTATCTCATCACAAATATACAATATCACTAAAAACCTTAATAGTCTTTATAAATTAACCAGTGTTAATAGGCGTCCATTGAAAATTCCTCGCGTTTCTTATGCTGACATCATCCCTGGCATCGTTGGATCCATCTTTCTTTGTCACGAAGAGCCTCTCCAGCCTATCTCTTAGTTCTTCAGGGGTTATTGGAGCAGCTGTAGTTGGGTCTGCAGATTTCTCTCGGTAATAATGTTCAGCATGGGGTTGACGGCGATAGTATCCTGAAAAAAATCATTTCATTTCAAGTCCATTTATTATAATACATTTTGATTGTCATTTTTGTTTGTTTGATGCTGTTTTGAAAACCAATAAAAATGTTTTTATGAAGAGATTAGATGGTTTAGAGGAGGAAAATTTGGAAAATGCAGTTGACTACAAACTATACATTTGTGAAAATTATGATGCCAAAACAGAGCCACAATTCTTGGACTAAAAATCTGTTCATTGAGTCTCTATCTTTTATGTGTTTAAAAAGAAGTCAAGGTTCGTTTGGAAAACTGTGTGATCGTTTTTCAGATTTATAAGATTGAATTTTGAACAAGATTCCGATTCTATTAATCATTAACCATAATTAAACCAATGAAATTCCAAAAACTGCCATTATATTTTCGATCTTATCTGCATGGACTTTGAAAATTAAATGAAAGAGAATTAACTCTCAGGGCAAATATATAGTAAGTACATACCTAGGTAAGTATTTATTTTGATAAACATTTCAAGGAGAAAAAGACAAATCTACAAGCAATCTTAAGCACTTCTTACATTATGCAACTAGAAAAAAAAATAGTAAACCAGTTCATACAACTCGCTCATTTACGTGACTGGAGTCTTCTCGATTTCTTATGAAAATTGAATTTCAATCAATCAGCGGGTTCCGCCATCTTGTTATTACTTTTTAAGAGTTGCTGATCATCATCAATTGCTGATGCGGTTGTTGAGAAATCAAACTCGAGACGCGGGCAACTCCAGTGTTGCAAGTTTAGTTTCGTGTTTTAGTTTTAAGCTTGTCACCGTAGCTCATGACTCCGGTTGCCTGGTGTACGAGTCGCCATACAAATGTATGCGCAAAGCTCTAGTTTCGAATATACAACTTGAATTTCGTTTGAGTTTCATAATGTAAGAAGGACACTCAGCCTTAACCTTCATGCAAAATCCAACCCATTTAAAATCATGAAACCTCAATATACTCACATAATTCAAACGATTTTCAACTATAACCACAGTGATTAAGGTTCAGGATACTTAAATTGAAATATATCAAGTGCAGAATTTGATACAGTGCAACGGCAAGAGGCCTTCGTACCTATCGGAAACGAAACGTTGTGAATGTCTCCGAGAACTGACACAAGATGTCGGTACTAGTCAAGTCAGGGAATCTATTATTCTGTGCTCTTATTACAAGATTATAAAGAATTAATGTCTGTACATTGATGATAATTATTTAAAAGCTCATTATATTGACGGTCCTCAACACAAGAAGATTTTTATTTGAGATTCTTGTCTTTTCAGTTTCTTCGCCGTGGACGTAAAAACTTCGAACTAATTTTGATGGTATTCTTTTAAATGATTAGGCTTAAAATTTTAAATTTGATAGCCATGCTAAAAGAACCGCAAATAATGAGAAATCTCCAGAAGGATAAGGGATGATTTGAACTGTGGTGTGAAAAGACCCAAAAGAACTCTGAGATAAACCTACCACGGTGCGAACAGCTTGCTGTAGGTATAAGAAAGACCGAAACCCTACAGTAAGTTTTAAAATTAATTATAATAAAATTTATCTTGCGTATGTAACAAATCCGACTTTATTTTTACTAACCTGAGGAATGATGGTCGTGATGATCATGATAATGTGCAATAGGTTCGTACGCAGAGTAGGCAGAGGACAGTGGTGGTCCACCCCCGAAGAATGAACTTTGACTGCCAAACCCAGAGCTGAATAATGTTACTGCCAGTAGTGCTAGCTTAGCCAGTAAGAAGGCTTTTTTACTAGCAATAAGTAAAAGACCTAACACTAGCGGCAATAACGTTGAAAGTTGAAACTTGAAGCCAAGCAAGAATGGCACCAAAAGGTTTCTTGCTAGGAGACGACCTGGAAATAAATTCAATCGCTTAATATGTAAATTGATAGCTTAGTGGTTAAGACGGTTATACGGTGGAGAGGACCTAGTTCGAATCCTGATCATTACATTACCGACGCAACGTGAATCCACTCCTAACACTAGAAATTAAGGTTTAACTATGGGGGCTAGCATTAATATTATCATTTCGGTTAACATATTCTATAAAATTTTATTTAGAAATTAATGACTTTAGTCTTGATCGTAACTACTTATCATAGAATTTTCAAATTTTCATGTGAACTAAACGCTTCCAAAATTTAACTTAATTTCTATTTGATCTGCTTTCTAAAACGTAGGTCAGAAGTTCAACAGTTAATACATAGATGGCAATGTTTCATGGTCACTCTCAACCTAGTCTTTGATATTAGTTTTCAAGTAATCAGATAGGTGGCGTGGAACAGAATTTAAATTAAATGGCGGCAACAGCATTTCTTGCATTTTGTTTTCATGCACGCAAAATGTTCTAAGTCATGCAAAGGTTGACAAACTAATTACCATAATTATAATGATAGTAAGTAGGATGTGATAATTAAGATATACATTAAACGAGAAAGCTAATTTCATTTCTGAAGTACGAATAATTAACGTCAAAATCTCTTCTAGTTTTTGTTTCACGGTATTTTACGGTAATAAAATATGAAGTTTAGATGTAATGTACCTTACACCCTAAAGAGGTAGGCCGTGGTATTGAACACCCAAATTTCACCTACTATGATTTTGGGTCCCACGTAATAGGGGGTGAGCCTATTGTCACAACAAATGGGTATGCCGAAAATAAATTCATAACCGAAAATGTAGAAGTTCAACAAAATGTACGCCTTATTTGATTTATGAAATTAAATAACGTTAGCAGTATTGACAGATGGGTGTTTGATCTCTTTAAGGATATTACTAATACCTCAACATGATCAATCTCAGAGTGACTTCGCAGTAGCTTTCAAATAAGATCAACTACTATGTAACCCTATATAATCCATTATGTTTTTTGTAGCTTATTACTAGTAATTGTATTATAGTTTGATTAATTTATTGAAACCAGGACCTGTATTTGAGATTGCTAAAGTTAGGCACGTTTGGAAAAATTGTATACCTGTAGATACTTCGGTCGGCTGTTGATATGTTCTGTCCTTCATTCTAGGATCCATGACAAATTCTAGCACTCCATTGGCTAATGTTGGAGCTATTCTCATGACCAATCCAGGGTACACAGTACTAAGGTCCCAGTGTAGGGACCGCTTAGAAATCAAGTGACTTGCATCTTCGATGATAGACCTATAAAAATATATAATAAAAGTTATGTTAGGTAATATTTGCTAATTTGAGAGTTAAGTAATTGAAGGTTCTTATTGAGACCATATCGAACGAACACTTGAACTTGTCTACGATTTTTATTTATTAATCTGACCGGTCTCCCTCACGGTAGCTCAAAAGCTTATTTAGACAGTTTGAACAGTTTGTTTGTACTAGTATCTATTCAATAAGTGAAGCATGTTCCTCTATTATCCATCTACCAAGTAAATAGACTTTAGATAGATTTTTAGGGTTTTTTTTCTTCTTCTTTCATGGCAAGGATCCATCCATGCTAAGACCATTTCAGAATATAATCTTGCCATGTTGACCGCACCGTTAGTGGTTCCATTCAGGTCGTCTTTAGTGCAGGAGGTAGAGCATAAGGGGAACGAAACTAAGTGCGTCATGTACTGCACGGGGATACCGTAGTCACATGCGGTTGTGTCATATTAATTAGAGTATTTTACTAAAAATATCAAACTGATACACTCATTGCTTTGCATTCACAGTGTGCATCGTCATCTGAAAACCAGTGCTGTGCTATCTATTCAATGGGATGCACATTCATACCAAGATGTTGGCCATATTTGGATTCGTATAATGTGCAATAATGTGTTTTTAGAATATTGAGATTAGACTTAAAAGCCACTCTTTATTTTCTTCATTGCGTGTGTTCTAAATTTAATGTTTAACTTGGTCAACTATAACTAGTTTTATAATTCATAACATTTTTACCGAAAATCCATTGGATCCTTGTCAAGAAATGTTCCAATATCTCTAGGAGTTTTCTCATCTCTTACAAAAGTCACACCCGTTGCCAAACTGAAAGAGTCAGTTTCTTCGTAATTGTTCAATTTGTTAAGAAGTTCTTTGCCAAAACACACGCCTACTTCATTGCCTCTTCGTACACTTAGACACTCATTCAATTGCGATTCACCGATATTATTGCCCTTTATAGCTTCGCCTTCTTGGAGTTCAAGCTGAATCGGTATCACCTCGATGATGAGAATAAACAGAATCACAAATACAAAACTGTACTTTGAACTCATGTTTTTTTCTTCTATTTAGATCATTGATACAATTTCCACCAGCACAACTATCCTGTTCACCTGATATGCAAGTTTTAACAAAACAATATTAGACCTCCGTACTTTATAGACTTTCTGCGTTATGTTCCGATGAACTTTGCCATTGTTTTGGCTGTTACAGCGACTTCTCATACAGAACAATGGGGTGAAAATTTGCCGGGGATAATTTGCGAACGTACTCGTATCTTTTGGAACAATCTCTAATTCTGTTACCGTGAATTGTGTAATAGGTACATGTAATTTCTGATGTAAGGCAATACATATGTTTTGAATATACCTAAACGATTTGAACAGTTTTTGGAAGTACGTATCGTTTGGCAAGTGTAGGCTCATCATGATAATCATGTCATGTTGATATGAATTGCGGTTACATATGAATAATATTTTAAAACGCAAGTTTATTGACTGTGTGATCCTTACCTTAAAAAATATTTATTACTGTATGTCTGAGGTTCAAACATATTAATAGATCGACAACTACGATCAAATATGCTTTATTGGAACTCAAAATTCTATTCTATCATCTAATTCTTGTCCCTTATTGATCAATATATTAAAAACAATCTACGTTGATTGAATCATTCTTTTAGAATGCTATCTGTGTAATATAAAAATAATATAATAAGTTAATCATAAGCGTAACAACTCTATAATGTACAAAATGTGCATAATGCACATTACATTGTATATACGACGAAATTTTTTTCATCCATTTATGCACCAAAGATGAGACAGATGACGAAGCAATTTAAAAAAATGGATTCTATTTGCCAATTACTGAATTTACTTGTACCTAGGAATAATTTAACTTCTACAGGATTCTAATTCTTGCTTCAATTAGTACAAGAGCTGAAGTCCTATGTGAAGTTATAAACAATTACATCGTTTTGCAATGTAGCGCGTTAAAAAAGGGAAAGTGTTTTTATACATTCGCTCTCTTAGTAAAAGTGTCTGATGTAATATTCTTGAAATATACATAATTTAATGAATGAATTTAATGTTAATTTTAGTAGTAATTTGCGCATAAATTACAATACCCATTATTATAAAAATGTGATTATAAAAAATCATATTATTAATAAGTTATTCATTTATACTACTGTTATCCTACATAAATATTATTTGATTTTAAAAATATGTTGCAGATCTTATTTAAGATCATAAAACTTTATATATCATAAAGAAGTCTAAAGCGACATGTTTCTATCAAATCTGTCGCTAATACAAATCATTATTGAATGCTTAATTACTTGTTATGCAGGAAAGTAACTGAGTAGTAATTACTTTCGCATAATTATTTGCATAACTACCCGTAATAGATGTCATATATTAATATATAATATAATATTCATTGGTGCAATTAAGTGGTTATAGAACTTTCTCGTGTCGGCTTTATTCAATTGCCTTTATACATTATTCTGTCATCAATTTTGTCTTTTTTATCATTACAATTAGTCAGTACATCATCAGCATTATTGTTTTCAGGTCATATTTACGTGTTTACGACCTCATTAATGACCTACGAGAATTCCGGACATTAGTCATCGACGAGTTGCTTTCGCTGCCGTCGCCTGAGGCCCACCGGCTTTCTGTATCTCTTGTATTTTATGTAACCTCCCCCTCTTTATTCTCCCATATTTATTGACCATTCAAATCATGCACCTCCCAACTAACCTCCAATACAATCTCTACCTTCGTTTGTTGGAAATAAGTATTTGTATCACATGAACTTACAAAAACAGTTGACGAACTTAAAATTGTCAAAGTAAACCACGTCTAGAGTTCACACACCTTTACGAATATGTCCATTCATGCTGTTACTACAATGTTTTAACTCCAAGTGTTAAAGTTCCAATTGCTTTAACAAATATCGTAGCTAACAGGTATTTGCCTTCTCCATCACAAGTTTGTATTTACTGCTATCATATTACAATCTCTATCAACATCATCAGTATTCCTATAGCAATAGAGATTAAAATTGTTAATCCGTTGGAGTTTAGGTGACTGAATTAAGTTTGTAATCAGCTTCAAAGGAAAAGCGTTGGATGTAAACCGGACACAGGAACGCGTGTGAAGTGAAATTTCTTTTTTCTCTCTTTTCGAAAAAGGATGTTGTCTGGTGTTGTGGGTTTGCCTGACACAAATATTTGAGCGCTTATACATACTTGTCTGAGATTCCGGAAAGCTATTTCTAAGGCCTATCTATGAGTGATCAGTTGAGATCTTTTGTGTTTGATACGAATTTAACAAAGAAATTTAAGGTAGTTAATTAAACTGGTTTGGTTTCTTTTTGAAACAGGAAATATAGTTTTTCTTATTATGTGATGTCTGTTTACTAAGTTATATAATTCTTAGATAGAAATTAGCCACTCCACTCCATTAGACGACCTCTGTAGCGTGGCAGTAATGAACGTGACTCCTACGTAGGAGAATCGGGTTCGATTCCCGCTCAGTGCAAATATTTGTGTACATATATATAAATGTTTGTATGAGTTTGAATATCTGCATTGGTCTCTATGTATAATATAATATGTATTTACAAAAAATTGTATCTAAGTATGTTTAGCGCATTCTAGAACCCGTAACACAAGCTAGTTAAGCTATACTTACAATGGGTCTAGGTGGCGTTGTGTAGATCGTCCTAGAATATTTATTTATTATATTTAAATATTAAATTTTCATGAATTATTATTTATTATGTCATATTGTAATTTTCTAACTTTATTTGGTGATAATTTGCTATAGAAAATTACAAATTGGGTTAAGTAAAGTTATATCTTAAAATTTCGGTCAAATTGAAATTCTTTTTTATGCAAAACCAAATGTGACATTTTTTCAGCCTGGACTTCGATTATCTGCAAATAATTATGTAAATGTCTGTCTAGTTAAATCAGTTACTTTTTTAAAATAAATAATAATAATAATATAATGTAACAATGTCTAGCATTATGCTATGATCCCATACTAGTTGAAGCCTATCCGGTGGCTGCCAAACTATAAATTCTAAGGAAATAAGGGTGTAATAAATATAATAACTTTCTTTGAATAATAACTTTCCACGTTGTATAACGAATTTCACGGATGATATTAATCGAAACTAGATTACAATGATACTATAGGAAATACGCTAATATCATTCATTGAAATAAAACTATTTTAATGAATACTAATCGTGATTTTCACTTATATAATAGTAGTATTTAGACTAATATTGTAGTTGATTTACTTAATCAAAATAAGTATAAATTGATTTTTACTTATATTGATTACCTAACCTATAAAACCTTTGTATAAATACAAAGCCGCAGATTACTGTTAGTGTGTGTAAAATTTCTCATGAAACCATGATGTACATTTTAAAAAGAATCTTATCACTACAGCAGCGATTCAAATTCCGTCTTGTATAGCGAGTGAGAGATACGATTCAGTAGAACATAACCTAACAGGGCGGGTGAAACCATGTGGCAAAGGTAACAGATGAGAGAAAACAATGTGTTCAAATCGCTAAACTAGAAACTTTCGCTGTTCAATACTGGTTTGACAAAACAGTTACACAACGCTCTAATTAGATAGACAATTACATCCGCGTACGAATTAGCGATGTATTGCAAATTGATACAAACGAAATATTGTCATTCATTCATGTTCTCTCGTAGTACTATCTCTGTGTTTCTGCGATTGTAAGTTGACTTGTTACGTTTGAGTACTTTTTATATTCAGACACAGACTTGTTTCGATATTGTATGTAACATAAGTTTGAGGAAATATAGAAGACTACGGCCGGAATTTCACTGATAAGTTTGGGTAGAATAATTAGTTTTAATAGCAGTTGTAACTCGAGTCGACGATAGATTTCATTTGGTACCTACCAAGGAGTTAAAACGAACATAAAACTAAATCGCAACACTTTCTTTGAATATATTTTTCCGCGGTAAAAACAACCGCGGTAGCCTAGTGGTATGGGTAATGGACTGCTGAGACGAGGTCTCGAGTTCGATCCCAGGTTAACCATGGCACACACCAATGACTTTCCGATGCTTTTCGAAGTTATGTATGTATTTATCGCAGGTTTATAAGTGCCCGGTTAATCGCAATAGAGTCGACACCTATTACATTGGGACCTAAACATAAACTGGCAAAATGTGGGTGCTAGCACCTCTACCCCCTTCGGGGATCAAGGCGCGAGTTTATGTTATGTTATGTTATTTTTCCAATATTTATGAAACTTTGTTGTATTGTTAAATATTATTTCATCAACATTTTGACGTAATTGATCACAAATTCATTGTACACGCGCTGTCTGCTAAGTCGTCAACTTATATCATGCGTATGCAAATCGAGAAAGTGTCTATAGCTATATGATGTACAGGATGTTGTTACGTGAATAACTCTAATCGCTAATTTTATTGCTTCATAGGCATTAGCAATTCGGAAGTTCTATAGGAACGGATGTGGGCCACTTAAAACTGAGCTAGTATTAAAAGAAATGTTGTATAGTATCCGGTTGTGCTGTCCCTACGTACTTCGCTCAGAATAGATAATTAATCAGCCTATAAAATATGTGATTAGACTGGCATAGAATGGCAGGGATATGACGGGCATAACGGTGTTTCCTGTTCGAAGTTGACTGGGAAAGTATTTTACTAAATAGAAATGCAGTTATATAACAATACAGAATTGGGTTAGATTTTACTTGTGAAAATTTTGGTCAGCTAGTGTTTCAATGAAATGCGGTGTGCATTTCATTGAAAAACTAGCTGACCAAAATTTAGTGATTCACATGTTTGTATGTGTGTGTCTGTGGCATTGTAGCTCCCGAACGGATAAAGCGATTTCGATGTAGTTTTTTTTTGTTTGAGAGATGAATTAGTCGAGAGTATTCTAAGTTTTGTTTGGTGGAAATCGGTCCTAGGTGGCCGCAGTTTTTCAAATGAAATGGCTTGACTAGAAGATCAATTTAAAAAGTATGAAATAAAACTTAAATTAAAAAATTTTAAACCCCCAAAATAAAAAATCCATAGAAAAAGTAAAAAACTAAATAATTCTAGCGTTGTCGTGTCAGGGGACCTTGGATCATTACGAAAACATGTGGGAGTGCTATACCAGTTAGGGGTCACCCGACACTATAACGCTTGAATTATATATTTTTTACTTTTTCTAGTTAATTTTTGTGTCGGGGATTTTTAATTTTCTTAATTTAATTATATTGGATAAAGTAAACTTGCGTTTGATTATTATCTCACCTGTGGTAAATGATAATTTAGTCAATGGTGGAGCACGTTAGCATAGAAGTAACATTTTCAGTCTACTCCTGAAGACTTTCAAGTTAGTGTAGTAATATTTGTTGATATTAGTAATGCTGATAGTCAATTCCAGAAAAGTGTAATAAGGTTTCTCAAGGTCAACAGTGCGAGTGTAATGTTCCAAGTGTTGCACATATTCACAAATACCAAATTCCTTCAAGGGGCCGTGTGCTTGTTTGCAACATAAGTGGTATAAAAAAGTCTTTCCACACTCACCATGTTTATAAATCACTAACTGGACACCAGAACCAGTATAAAACGTGACAGTTAAGAATAGTATCATCACGCGATATTAATGTTTCTCACTGGTTAACGATTGATCTATATTCTTACTAGCTGATACAAGCGGCTTCACTCACGTTGATATCAATCATCGCTAGTTTTGGACAATAACTTCGAAATTACTTAATCAATTGTGATAAATCATACGTAATATTTTAAATCTCCACCACATTGGGACCTAAACATAAACTGGCGAAATGTGGGTGCTAGCACCTCTGCCTACCCCTTCGGGGATATAGGTGTGAGTTTATGTTGTGTTATGTTATGTATTTTAAATCTAATCAAGGCCTTCTTCATAAAAAATTCTACAAATCGAACGGTAATTCGCTCATGAGCTCTAGACAAACATTCTAATGGCGAAAACGCCAATGAAATCTCTCAGTAATATGGGGTTGATTAAATTTGTAATGATGACAAAAAATTAACAGCACAGAAACTCTCTTAATTTCTTCTTCTTCTCCCCTCCCTCCTTCTCCTTCCTCAATATTTTTTATATGGTCGACGGCACGAACATGACGCCCCTGAAGTTGCAAACGTCCATAGACCACGGTAATCACTTTCCACCAGGTGGGCCGCGTGCTTATCTACCACCTAAATAGCATAAAAATGAGATCTATAAACAAGCACCGCAGTCATAATAACCATCGTGTTGTGTTCCCGCCGGTAAGTAGGGTAGCCAGAGCTCACTATACCCCTCCTTCCCCTCCCCTTCCTAGCCTCCCCACCCCTTCCCAACTCTCCCCCTTTCCCTTCAGGGTGGGCAGCGCGTGTGTGACACCCTTAGTGTTGCACACGTTCATAGGCCACGGTGGCCGCTTTCCATCAGGTGGGCCGTGTGCTTGTCTACCACCTACGTAGTATAAAAAAAAAAAAAAAAAAAAAAAAAAAAAAAAAAAAAAAAAGCACAAATGTAAATAATCTTCCGTCTGAAAATAAAAAATGTAAGCTCGTTTCGTGCTCTTAAAGCTCAGCCATCATACTACATACAAAATTAACGCCCAATTAAATAAAGATACTAGTTATTTTTATTATGTTCTTATAAAAATGAGTATGTATGTATTTTTGAGAATATATTCTTTAAACCTAAGCCTAAACCTAAACCTAAACCAAAAACCTAAACTTAAACCTAAACCTAAACCTAAACCTAAACCTAAACCTAACCCAATACTTTGTTTAAATATTTTCAATGTACAGACAGAACTGTAACATAATATTGTAATAATACATACAACGGTTGTACATAACGTTTCATGTTAATACTGAACTATTTTACACTTCGATATATGGTTTTGTTGGGAGCGTTTTTATTTTAGAACATATTACTGTATGGTCTAGATTTGCCATCAAGCGTGTTAATGATGTTTTCACTTAACTAGGTCTTCCGATAGTGAGTTAATTAGAATTAGTAGTGGTAGAGCGTTTGACTGCTTCATCGAATGACGATTTCTGTTTTGTATGAAATTTGTTTACGTATGAATCGTCGTCTATACGTATTAGTCTGGATATTTTACGTGTCTCAGAGAGCACCCTCTGTCGGACTTTAGATTCTAGACAAAGTGACATTCTTTAACGCCAGTGGAATTAACATAATTAATCCCATATTTTACTAAGGGTATGTAATATGTTTTCATAAATTTTATGAAATTTGTATTTTTGTGACTCGCAATATTTAAGTGATATATTTTTATTATTAAATGAACTGCAGTGTCTAGTGATCTATTTCGCTTCGCTTCCACGCGATTTCATACATAGAATGTCACTTTGTTTAAATATCCAGGTTCTCATATCACAGATCACCCATGGTAGTCTTCATGGGTAGTTATGCTCCAAAAAATCCCACAACTTGAATAACTGCTATCGATAAGTATTGCCAATGAAATATGAAGGTCAAATGGCAGTTGCTTTATAAAAATTACTGAAGCTCGCTCACATCACAATTACACATTCCAAGGAGAACACCTGGATTTAATGAAAGGATGATGAGGAGTTTTTGACATTTTAGGACTAGAAAAAATAACTTACTACAGGACTACCTTAACATACCATGTATATGCAATTACATAAGATATTATCCAATATCTTTTATTTTCTCTGTGGCGTGGCGGTAGAGAACGCGACTAGCCTAACTACAGAACTTCGATATTGCCAATTTGGTACTGGAGGTCCGATGACAATCGCTTAGCCGAACTCAACAGATTTGGGAATAGACTCAGAGAATGATGATCTTTTATTTTATTACAAAATGGAGCAGTAACGCAATTCTAATAGTCATGTACATAGTAGTACAACAAACCTGTTGGAGACACGGGTGAAAACTGACCACAGAGGCCATTGGCACCATCGTCACGCCTGACCAGTGGATCGATGTATGAAGGTGTTATTACATTAACATTGATTTAAACTTGTTGGAGTGACTTGAATAGCTTGAATATCGACTGCATCATTATACAGTTACTAGGTGTAGTCAGTGGCTTCACCCGCGTGTACTTCTGATCCCATTCCCGCTGCTCCATAAAAACCTTCCATAGAATTCAAGGAACAAATAAAAAAATAATTAGCCGACTTCGAAATATGCGATTACCAACATATTTCAATAAATCATGCAATATAGGAAAAATGAAATAAGAAAGAAAGGAGAAGGGAAGAAGAAATAAGTAACCAGATACATTAAAAATGAAAGTATTCAACAATCTAAGAACTAACTACGGTTGTTATTAATCTAAAAGAGTTACTATCCTATCAATGAATATCCCAATGAACATACTGATGTACCTACAACATATGGCATAGCATAGCGGACATTACCTAATACTGTCAAATGTAACTTATGTTAAGGAATGGAGGAGAGAAGAGAAAAAAGAAAGAAAGAGTGCATCATTACTGATAATAAGGCTATTCTTCTTCTTCTTCGTGTCAGTGGCAACAATAAATAAAAGTTAGATGCGCCCAGCCCAAAACTTGGCGACACCAACTGCACCTTCTGTCACTTCGTTCAGGTCGGCGACCGTGCAGGTGTGGCTATTGAAGGCAGGGTATGAATACCTAGCTGGGTGAAGTAAGGTTTAGACGAATAGTTTTGAGGTATCCCTTCCATAGCTCACAAGGCACGCTTCCGCATTTTGAATATTTAGTCCTAATCGCATCTCTGTACCATTTTGGAGCAGTGAATGTACCCTAGCAAAGTGACACGTACACCACACCTAGGCAACTGAACTAATTTCATAGACCTTTAACAAGACTTATTACTAAAATCAAAGAAATCACAATTAACCATGAAGAAATCTATCCACACAAACAGACCAGCATGCAGACAAGCAGCGTAGATAAACAACAAGTGAATAGCGTATACACTTACTTTTCTTTGTTTGTAGCTGATAGTTTTTATATTGTTGCATAATATTACAAATTCAGCTTTCTGCCATCTGAACATGCTAATTGCTACATATGTATGAGTCAAAGCGTGCGAACACGACACTCATGATACTTGATAACTATTAATAAACGGACTACAAAAAGTTAATTGTGTGCCAATTAGCATTCTATGCATAAAGTCAAATACATGCAAATTAGCGGCCCAGGTAATATATGTAATAATAGTTAATAAAGATATCTTTCTCATAATACAATACACACAGTCTCCTATTCTATAGGAGACTGTGTGTATTGTGTTATGAGAAAGAATTTCCGTCCATAGCTTGGTAGTTGATTCAAACGTCGTAACTACACTCCAAGGTAGGCAGCGCGAGGGCAACTCCCCTGGTATCCACCACACGTCCATAGGGCGCAGTTACCACTTTCCACCAGGAGGGCTGTGTGCTTGTCTACCACTTAAGATGAATAAATAAAAAGTTTACATCACATACAAGTAGACTTGCGATTATGAATACAGCTGGATTAGTGGTGAACGAGAGTAAAATGACATTTAAGACATTCATAAACACCTAATTATGATTGCTGTATGACATTTCATTGAAGTTACAGTGGGCTCCAAAAATTTCTGGATGTCTTAAAATCTATATTCCTTTGACAGCCAAAGTCTAATTTCACCATAACTATTTTACTTAAGTACTATTTTATAAACTAAATCGATGACTTGTTTCTTTATAAAGTAGTAGTAGCCTAAACTTTAGCCTATAAGTTAATCTAACTATCCAATAGTTTCTTAGGACTAGTAGTAGTGTAGTGTAGTCACTTCAAACAATTTTAGTTTCGATCATTTGTCCAGGAACGTGTATATTTACAATTTTAATCAGCTTTCCGGCAGAGAAAATATTGAGTCACCCCTTCTCTTCCCATGCGGTGTCGTACAAGGCGATTAAGGAACAGGGTTGTTTAACATCCGACAGATATCTCACCAAACTCAAACTCAGATACTTTAGTCAAAAATTGAGACAAGAGGCTCACCCCCTATTATGGGTCTCAATTAAGCTCTAAGCCTCCATGGATGAAGGTATGATTATATGGAATATATGTTAATTATCTTATAGGCTACTTAGCAAATATTCATGTACAAAAACATAATTGATAATTAGTATGATGTATTGTGACCATTTCTTGTTTATTGACTTCGGTACATCTAAATCTTATAAAAGTACTTTATAAGATTGTTAGAAGCAATGCAAATTTCATCGAAATCATTTTAACAATTTTAAGGACGTATTTTGAATCAATATAACAACAAGAACTGTGACCGATACATTTAAAAGGTGAAAGAAGTATTGTACAAAACTTAAAGAAAAAATAGTTGGATTTGTTAAAGTAATTTCGCCAAGAGCCTATTCCAGCCTTAACTTATATACTGTTATATCAATAGACGGATAATTTTAGATGAGCAGTAACACAGTTAAGTCATGATAAGAAACTGTTTTAAATTGAATCTGTCTACTGTGGTACAGTTAGGTGCAAAAGTGTTTATAGATTTATTTATATTCAACTGCAGAAGTGTTAGGTTTAATATTAGGTCGTTACATATGATATTGTCCTGTTTTTTCCGAAGAAATTGATGGAATCCCAATTTTCAGTACTAACATTTTTGCATTTTTTTAATGAGTTGTTCAAATTTTATGATTTTTTATTTGTGTATGAATGAGGCAAAATAAAGTAAACAGAAACTTTTATAACATTTTTTTACAAAAGTGACAGCTCAAAAAAAGTAATACATAATTTATCATCAAAGTGGATAGCACTTAGGAAGTACTGTTTTGAAGATCAAATTTAATTTATCAAGCGGCCAATAAAAACAAAATTTAATACAGAGTTGTAAAATCTTGAAATCAACTTGCAAAATAAATATTAGTAATGGGAATATCTATTAAATTACAGGAATAACGAATTCATGAATCTGTAAAAAAAATTTGGCAATTTCATATGAACACCTATTATATAAATATAACATCGTATAACATGTTGTATTAAGGAATACAAAAGTTTATTACAATATAAATGAATACTGGAAATACAGAGATAATAACTATTATGTCACATCAAAATGAACTTAACTTGATTGCAATCAATTGTAAAAATGAATCCTGGACATTAATTCTTAGCCAAAACTGAAAGCACCATACAAACTAAAGTACCATACACTCTTAAAATAGGTTTTAGGATATCGAAATGTTCCATTAAATGTTATTTTGTAAAACTATAATATTATTTAAATTTACATACAAATACCTACATACAAAAAAAAAATAGATATACAAAATAATTATGTAGTTGGCAGTATGACAACCATTCAATTATTAACCTATTTTAAGAAGTCATGGTACGGGACTTTTTTTAAGAGTTCATGATAGACATGAGCTGTTCGGTAAATACTTGATAAGATTTATATAAAAAACTAGCTGTTGCCCGCGGCTTCGCCCGCGTGGATGTTGGTTATCGCGACCAAACATACCATATTTATGTCCTTTCCCAAGGTCTAGTCTACCCATTCATCAACAGCCATCATTCTCTGAACCTTTTCCTAACTCTGTTGTGGTCGGTTTTCCAGTCTAACTGTGATGCGGCTGAACTTCGATATTTTCCGTGAAGCGTCTGCCATATGACCTCTACAACCAATGGTCCAATGACCAATGGCGATATCGAAGTTCCAAGTTAAAGTGTTAAAGTGGTTGGACTTTTGAGGACTCCGACTACCAGTAACGACTGCCATAGATGTTTATTATTTTTTTTATTTATGGACTTCACCTCGACTGATGTAAAGCTGAAGGCAAAGTCTCATGAAAGAGGGTCACCATTGCAAACACGTACATACAGTGCTACAATAGTGGCACTCACCTTAACGGCCTCATCAGATGCTTTTTTGCGCACCGCTTAACCGGGACTGTAGGATGAAGGAAACACGTGTGCCGGTAAGGAATTCCAAGACTTAATGGTGCGGCAGAGGAGAGACTCACTGAACCGCTTGGTTCTTGATGGAGTATTCACACACCATATGCGGGTGACATCTAAGCCCTGCACGTGTTGTCCTGTGTAGGAAAGTAGAGGGCGGGATTAATTGGAAGAGCTCATCAGAACATTAACCTTGGTAGAGACGGAAAATACTGCCAGGGATCAACATCTCTACGCATCTACAAAGGTTCGGACTGGACTCCCAATAATGTCGATCGCGCGTCGCTGCAACCTGTCGAAAGCATCTAATAAGTACTTTGCGAAGCCATCCCAGAGATGCGAGCAGTATTCCTTGCAGGAGCAAATTTGTGTCTTTTAAAGAAGACACCGCTGCTCCGGCGAGAAACATCGTTTGTATGGCAACCGGGACCGACGGCTTAACGTGCTCTCCGAGGTACGACCAGACCAGTGCAAACAGCCATATTCATGTATACAACTTTTTGCACTGAGCGGGGATCGAACTCGTGCCCCGTGCATAGCAGTCGCGTGCACTACCACCACACCACGGAGGTCCTTTCATCAACAGTATACACTATTATAGTATAGGTGTTGCCCGCGGCTCTACCAGCGTGGATGTAGGTGACCGCCACCAAAAATAAACATGTTGTCTGTGTTATGACAGCGTGCGATTTGCCGTCGACTTCACAGAAGAAGTGTGCAAGTTGCAAGTAGACTTGGGTAAGTACTGTGAGTACCTAATGTACAACGCGTAATATAACACGACCGCGTACTCGGTTGCTACTTTTTGGCGAGTGTTATCCCTTTTGATATGGCAGTTTTAGCATTGTAATGAACGCAAAGGCGTTTTGTCGTCGTTTGAGATGACGATTTTCTGGCGTAGAGTTTGCGGTGTCCTTGTCTAGCCCCCGGGTATGGGATGGTGCACTTTACGCCACCACCGTATCTTGCTTCTGCTAGAGTGACAGGTGGCTCTTACCGTCCCTCCGGGCTCATAGGGGACGGAAGTCGTTCGTAGACTGTGCGTGTCCGGAGTCTTCTCCGAAGCCGAGCCGCTGTCTCCTTCTCAAGCATTATTTGCTCGTAGCAGGAGACGGCGCAAAGTACCATAGCCATGAGTAATGCAGCGAGCGAAAGAACCATGTCTCCACATGGTTCTTCTATCTTAACCTTCACCCTCCTTTCCTTTTCACATGGTCAGCAGTACGTGTGTGATACCTCTGGTGTTTCAAACGTTTTACCGTCTCTACGACGGTGAATGTTCTGATAAGATCGCCGCGTTGATCCTACCTTCATCTTTCTTACACAGAACAACACGTGCAGGGCTTAGATGTCACCCGCATACGGTGCAGTGAACTAAGAACCAAGCGGTTCGGTGAGTCTTCCCTCTGCCGCACCATTAAGTCTTGGAATTCCTTACCAGCGCATGTGTTTCTTTCTTTCTACAGTCCCAGGTCCTTTAAGCGGGGCTTAAAAAAACATCTGATGAGACCGTCAAGGCCACCAGCCGCCACTATTTTAATACTCTATGTATTTTTAATGGTGACCCTCGTTCCGGTGACTTTGCCTTCAACTTACCATCAGGCGAGGTGAAGTCAAATTGACGTGCCATAAATAAATAAAAACATCCATAGAATAGGCCGCGGTAACCACTTTCTATCAGGTGGGCCATGTGCTTCATTCCACTTAAGTGGTATAAAAAGTTATACGAAATCAAGTAGGTCATGTTTAGAGTACTTAAAGTACCTACTGGTATGATCATACCATATTACGTGCGTCTTTTTTTTACGCCTGAACGTTTTCCTTGTAAAGTATGTAAACTATGTAGGCAGTTCAGCTGAACAATGATGTCAAAGACAGTACCGACATCTGTTTAACATTTAACGAATAAAAAGTCGTTTAAAAAAATTGACAGGTCTTATATAGTCCCGTATGTAACGAAACCATACCTTGAATTTAAATCGATATACGCCATCTATTGTTGCGCCATGTACTAAATAATTGAATAACAAATTTTAATTTCATAATTAATTACGTATTTTTTTATACAAATATGTACGTAAAAATGAAGTTTTTTTATTCACATACTGGACTGGACGTAATAAGACATAAATATCATCTATAAGAATAAAACAGCGCCCTCTATATATTTACTTATATTTCGTTTAACATCATTAATGCTCACAACTCCGGTTCTATTGAACCGATTGCGATGAAACAAACGTAAGATTTTAAGTCTGACCAAGCCTCTTCTAACAAAAAAAACCGCATCAAAATCCATTCAGTAGTTTTTGCGTCTATAGCGGACAAACAGACAAACAGACAGGAAATGAAAAAAAAATATTTTCGTGTTCAGTATCGTTCACTTAACATATCCCAAGTATTTTTTTTTAAATATCTCCAATGTACAGACACGACCGCTTTACAATTATATAATAGTATAGATATAACTAGGCTGAATCATAAAAGAGCAATTATCAATCTAAATAAAACTTAATAATACTAAAATACTATATAAATATAAAACTAAATAAATAATAGAACTAAATATAAATAAAGCTAAATGAAACCCCTTGCAAATTATAACTTAAATAAAATTCTACTAAACATCTATAGATATCTATTTTATCTATAGATGCTTAGTAAAATATTATGCTTAATTAGATTGTAATTATTTCATTGAATGATATTTTGAAGAGGCAAATATGACATAATTATTTATAACTTGAAAATACTCAATTGTATTAAACATACTCGAATCAAATATGTTTCTAACAGTACCAAACATGATAAATGCATCGGTGCATCCCCTTTGGTGCCCAGTGTACCGTGAAAATAAGCACATATAAGCGAAAGAGTGCTCTAGTTATACACAGTGCCCATATAGCTCACGAAGTGCAAACATCAATATGGTAAAATTCCTCCTGATATTAGCCCTGGTGGCTGTTGCTAGCGCCAGGACAGCCATTACATCACAAAACAAACTTGAGGGAAGGAGTTCAGATGATACACTATTAGGAGACCTGAAATTAGCATATGATACATACAAAGATTGCAGTGAATCAAATATTGCTCACTGTCTGAAGAAAAAATTAGCAAAGACCTTGACCAGGTTATCGAAAGCTGATGAAGTGAATTTGATTAGCGGGGTGACGGTTACTAAAGATAAAGATGCAAAGTTCGTGGAAGTCGAAGAGGCAATTCCTAGAGGGATGGATGATGGATCGCTAAACAATCTTATTATGGACAAGATCGTAAATTTCATGAGATCCCATACAGTTCAGGTAAGGGCGTTAGATTTATTATTCATTTTGATGAATTGTAAAATGAACAATGATATAATTCCAACAGTTCAATGCAGATATTAAGGTACACATTGTTGTTATGTTCAAATTTCTTACATACTTGACTATTTGTATTTATTTAAAAAAAACTTACAGAAATTCATACTTCCTTACAAATGTTATTCAATATTTCATTATAGGTAGATTTTTAGATAAATCTAGGAAGGGTACTTCAATAACTGCACATTAGCATTAAGTCTTTTGTAAGCGTTTTCATAATATTTATTAGGGTTACTTTTGCAAGTCATTTAAGATTTGCTTTTTATTCAAGCGGCTTGGTTAGTTTCAATATTGGGAAACGTTGGTCCAGTGTTTCCATGCTGGCTAGATCGATTGGTACAGGCTTTAATTTTTTCGTTTGTCATTCTTACGACTCCCTACCGATTCAAATTCAAATTCATTTATTTGCACAAATGTGGCCAAACGTGATGTTGCATAATATTACTACAGTTCAGCAAATCTACCATTCAATAGCATGCGAATATTAGTCCAGGGTCTACTTAGACCCTTACATTTGCCTGTTTATGTAAACAGAAACAAAATTACAATATGACCAGCACTATGGTTACAAGAATTAGATTGAAAAAAAAAATGCCATAGTATAATCAGTAGTAATAGGATATCAATGATAGCAAATAATGTCTGAGATAATTCATAATGTCCAAAATAAATAAATCAGTAAAGTTAACAATAGGCATAACAATTTAAATGTCAATGAAGAAATATTTTTTTATAGTAATCATCTAATGAATAAAATGATTTTTCTAAAAGCCATACTATAAATTCTTTACAAAACCTATCTGTGAGTAAATGGTTGAATTGCTTTATCAAGGCATTTTAAACACGGCTACACATTGATGTATAATTCTTGAGATACATTATGGTTTTTGGTTTCTTTGGCATAACGGTTCTGTCTGGACGTCCAGCATGGAGTAGATAAAACGAATAGTTTGTTTGACAGAATTCTGTCTTGTATTTCACGTTTTCTGCCCGTTAATTGATGAGTTATATTGAAAATATCATTTTCTACATGTCCCAAAACTTATACAACGTACCCTTGTTTTCTCGTGGTTCTAGAATTTTTTCCCATTAATGAGGAGTGAGACAATTGTTTCACATGATCGGTCCCATGGCTGCCTATAGAGCAATAAAGTCTCCAGTAGAATAAAACTTTGTATTTTTTATTTCTGATTCTTGTATTTCTGTCCTTTGTATTCAATAAAATAATACACCAAAATAATAAAATAAGACCAGACCAGTTCGTGTGTAGTTAATTTTCTTCGTATTATGTTTCCTAATTGTGTTTTACTTTTCCTTCTTTCTTGATTACAAAACACTTTTGTTTCTTATACAAATATTCAATCAATTGATATTATTTCTGGTACATAAATTTTCAATTCCACGAGTAAGACATGCTCTAATGCATATTCCTAGAAACTATCCAGTACTTAAAATTACTGCCGCTGTAGACATAAATTAGTAAGTAATTACTTTCGACTAATTAGCTCAACTGTCTGGGTGATACGGCCGTAACTAGCGTGACTGCTATGTTTTAGGTCTATGTCTCTGGGATCAGTTTAAGTATTGTATCAATTATTGGTATAAGTTAGGCGATTTTCTGAGAAAAAAGCTTGATTGGCTAAAATAAAATAGTTCTATATTTATAAGTGTTACTAGATTTCTATCTATACGTTAGCAAATATTCCGGTATGAAAGAACCAAAAAGATCCTTGATCATATTAATAATATTTATATCAAATGAATATCCCAATGAAAAGTAAGTTAAATAATAATGATAAATAACTTGTAATCCATATTCATTATTAAATATTTTGAAATATTTACCATGTTCGTTGATTTTTTGAAGTAACTGATATTTAGGCGTTGTTGCAAGCGCCATAATCACGGTGTAATCCAGATAGAATTAAAGCAGTTTTTCAGAAAGGAATTAAAATACCAAAATTGTATAAATATTTGAATTATTAGCTGTCTAGGAATCATTCATAGCAAATCAAAGCACTCAGTACGTTACATGCATACAAGAAAAACAATTGTAATTTTGGACTGTATTGTTTTCTTTTCATCTATCTATATTGCTGTAATGCCAATATCGAACTTCGTTGATATTAGGTACTTCGTTGATAAGGAATTGACATGACATTTGTTTTTTAAAATGAAATGAAATTTTTATTTTACGAGAAACATTTATTTGCATTCTGAGAATTTAATAATTCAGTTTTGGCTCCAGAGGTACCAAATTTAGTGCTTTCATTTAGGGTGCGATGGGGTATACAAATCTCTGCATTACCTTATGGACAGAGTATTTGTATGCAAGCATCCATATTAATGAATTACGATTCTGAATATAAATTTTTGATTGACTGTTAACATATGCACTATTATACACATATATTAATATTACAAGAGTAACCGATGTTACAAGCACCTTGATCACGGTGGTCATATCGGTTATTCCATAAAACTAACATACGTGGTAAATATCCTGTCATGTATAAAAGTGAATGTGCAAAGGACCATATCACTCTACAATCATTGACATGTTTATAAAGGTTCTCTATTTTTATTCCTACGATTTTATGTCATAATTTAACATTGCATAATGTTACTTGTCCTAACATTATTTACGTATTTATGAGAAAAAATGGGAACCTGTTTATAAATCGTTAACGTGAGTTTTATCCTACTTGATATCTTGTTAGTATTAAAATCTTTTTTATTCCATATTTGCTACACTACGCTTTTTACTTGTTTTGAGCATCCAATATTTTGGAGCTGTCACGTAGTACCCATAACTTGGACAGTGGTCTTCCTCTAATTATATTATCTTCTACTGTTTAGTTCTTTTCTTCTTCACGTACCTCTTTATTCCTGAAGGTTGCCCGTCAGGTTCCTGAATAGTTCTCGGTCATCAGGCAACCACAACAGCTGTTCGATGGAGGCTATAGCGAATGTTGCCTCTACTTGAATTTTGTCTTCACGTTTGCATGCCGTGTGTGTTTGAACAAAACAAAAGCCAATTAGGAAGCTGGCCAAATGGACTAACAAACTGAAAAAGGCGGCTAAGACAGATGGAATAAGGAGGATAGACGATAATTAGCATTAGCGCCAATTGGGAGAGGCATATCTCTAGCAGTGGACTACAGTAGACAAATTGATTGATTGTTTGAATGCATGAGTAGTTGTTTATCGGAAATAGTCAGAGTTTATGGTAACGACTTAAATAAAGCACTCGTGGTTAAAAAAGTTCACCTAGCACTCACTGCTTGGTGATAGTTAAGAATAGTTTTAGTCATATTCGCCGTGTCCCTGCCCTCGTCCCATTTACTTGAGGACGGCGCAACATGTCATTCTCTCCCAAATATTCCGATCCATCTTATTTTGGTTCGACCTCTCCTCCTAAAACCCTTACATTCATACTTTAGACCTTTTTATAATACTACTATCATCTCTTCTCATAGTATGTCCAGTATAGTTTTATACATATTGTTGTAATTTTTTACATGTTTAACATGATAAACATTACTCAGTCCATCTATTGAACCATCTTCACTACCTGATTAATAAAAGCGTGACGCCAAATGCATCTCTAAAAACGACATACCGACTAACAACGCACCGTATCTGCTTTCCAGTGTGCATCTCATAATTGCATTCAATTAGAATCCTCACTTTTTGCTCGATACACTCTATTTAGCTTTACATTTTTCTAATTGGTCTGTGCGTGTTACTTTACTCATAATGCGTTAGGGGAAATTATGCGCTAGAACCTCAATGCACCTGAATGAAAACAGTCGCCGCATTACAAATGATTCAATTAGTATCAGACATGAAACATTGTAATGAATAATGAATATTCTTGCAATCATCGTATCAAATCTTTGTATTAATTTATGTTAATAAAATTAAGTGAAAGATACAATGAATATAATAGCTTAAAACAGATCATAAATCTGTCGATATTATACATCATAAGCATAGTAATATCAACACCAATATAATATCGAATATATTATTGATTAGAGAAGGTGTTCTAACATCTTAAATAATTGTAGTGTTTTATTTTTCAAAGTACAAACTTTAAAATTTTGTAAGCAGAAACTGATGACTCTAGCTCCGCATTGTACCTAGGGCAAAGGTTGATCATTGCTATTCAGCGGGGCAATGCCACCAGAGCAGCGTGATGATCACATTTGATCGGAGTGAGGAAAGGGTTAATAGAATAGTGTTTATAGTTCGAAAACATTGTATTCAATATTCAACCTTGCGTTAATCGCTTAAGATGCAACCAATCTGAAGTTTTTATCTTTCCTCCATCCAGCTACATCAGTTTCTTTACTATGATTATTATGAATCGTTAATTCTATTTATTTTGTCTATTTGTTCAATACAGAATGCCTCATTTTTACCGTTGCAGGAAGTACTTACTGTAAGAATGCTCGGTCAAATTATACTCTTCAATAATTGCGTGACATACGCTCATTAATTATTAATTGCGTGAAGTGGCAACTCTATTTTTCGAAGAAATATTCATGAATGGCATACCAATTACTTTTTATTGAGTGGTAATAAATATTGATAGTGACGGTAATGTCGAAAAAGTTTGCATAAATGAGTAGAATATTCTGCTGAATATGCATATCTGTTCAAGAATAATCCATAAATTATTTCAAGCAGAAATATTTAATATTTACAGCAAGTCATTTTACTGAAATGATTTCTCTTATGAAATAGCTATTCTATCTTAGAAATTTATTTCAACGGCTGAATAGGTTGAAGGTTTCAAGATAGAAGAGGTCTTTATGGACTTAGGTTGTTTAAATTGTTCATTAGAAGTCACATTATGATTGATGTCTATTGACTGATTCCAAACTCCCATGTAGACACACTTTTGCTATGGTCAGCGCGAATGACAGTGACCGATGTCCGTAGCCAATCATCAAGGTTTCTCTGCTCCGCAAAGATACAAGTATGAATACTTACAATATTTTTCGATTGATGATTAATAGTCATTTATAACGAATGAAATTGAATAGAACATAGGTACTGTGCTACTAAACTAAACTTAGATGATTATTCCACTTGACAATGAGTTTTAATTGCAATCGTGACGTGACCAGATGGTGAGTTCCAATTGGTTGAAAACGAAGATACAACTGGGATAAAACTAAATCAATTTCAACGGCTAACTCGAACGCACGTACCTGCGTTACGATTGGTTAAGCCAAATAAGTAGACTGACCTCGTTTCCACGAGTTCAATCCAACTTTTGACGTGACGATCTATATCACTGTAATTTTCAAAAGATTATCTCCCATTATGTAAAAATATTACCACTTACCGTTCATAAAATAGTGTAAGCTTGTAACTTCACTTTGCACCTTAAGACATAATTTTTCTATAGCAAAAAAATCACATAGGAAGCATTGGGTTAGCTGAAAAATAATGTTATTTCTTCAGCTGATATATGTGCTATTAGAAATTATTCGATAGAATACTAAATGTTCTAGTCTAGGATATGTTACATAGTGTGTGATCTAGAACCAATTAAAGTACCTAGTTATAGCTTGTAATTTGGACGCCCGAAAACTTTTGAACATAATATGCTAGTTCACGGCAAAGAATGAGTATTATCAGTATCCAATAAAAACTCTTCCCTCCTTTCTTTTAAGTTTTCAAGGAGTCGTTAATGAAATATGTTTCTTTAGTAGCATCTCTAATCATTGAGCAATTGAAATTCATGTCTGTATAATACTGTTTGGTTAAACTTATTCATTTCCGATTTTTAGATAAAAACCAGTACCATATATGATTGGGTTTCCAATGATTCCGTATTCAATATAATAATGAAAGATTATTTACTGAATTTCAGATTAAATTCCCTGCCGAAGATGCCAACGAAATTCAAGAAGAAGAAGGTCGCAGCAGAAGGAAAAAGCTTGCTCCTCTCCTGGCGATCCCACTTCTGATCGGAGGAATGATGGTACCTCTGGCGTTTGGAGCCCTCGCTCTCTTGGCTGGGAAGGCACTCATCGTATCGAAACTGGCGCTTGTCCTGGCCGGTATCATTGGTCTGAAGAAGCTGTTATCATCTAATGGGGGTGGTGAAGCTCACGAGGTTGTTGTATCTGCTGGACATGCAGGCCCAGGGTGGAGCAGGTGAGAAACTGTTTAAAAAATCTTTCCTCCTTACCTTACTACTATAGGCCTACATACTTAAAGCGAATGTGTTTTGGTACTCAATGCTAAGGAATGGAGCTATGTGGTGTGTATATGTTCATCCATCTTCATGATCGCAGTCCACAGATTCAAAATTTAAATTCATTTATTCTGTATAGACCACTAAACGGCCTTTACAAAACGTCTTAGTTAAAAATATATTATGGTTTAGTTTTAGCAAATGGAATGAATGAATTCAGAAAGCTTCTCTTTTTTTGGTCTATTTACAAATATTGACTTAGTCTCAATACGATCGCATAGAGCACGCCCTGGTAAGTGCACCTATTCTTGTATACTTAAGGTGCCTAGGTTATCTTAGTATTCCGTAAGACGTCATCACCTTAGTGAAAAATGATTAGGTAAGGTGAATGACAAGGAACAAGTGCGTTTGTCTGCCACCTAAGTCCTGGAATTCCTTGCCAGCGCACGTTATTCCTTCTTCCTACAGTCCCGGGTCCTTTAAGCGGGGCGTGAAAAAGCATCTGATGAGGCCGTTAAGCTGAGCGCCACCATTGTAGCACTGAACGTATTCGCAATGGTGACCCTCTTTCATGAGACTTTGCCTTCAGCTTAACATCAGGCGAGGTGAAGTCAAATTGACGTGCCATGAATAAAAAAAAAAGTGATGCAGAAAAGTAAGATCAATTCTGTTAAATGAAATGTCCGTGTATGACGGTTCATGTTTTTGATTTGATTTTTGATAACCAGAAAAGAACATGGATTTTTTTATCGCTTTGATAACCAACTACGAATCGCTGTTCGAACCGTAGCGAATGGCTAAACGTCACAGTCGACGTATTAGAGCAATTTGTATCGTTAGTAATAGTTATTTATTATAACACTTTCAATTTCATTCTATAAATATACCCTTTATGATTGATATAATTTCCACTGTCAAGTAATAAAGTCAATTTGTAGTTTTGCTAGTTTGACGCGTGGTAATGATCTGTTAAATTATTGTATTGGATCATACAAGTTGATTGAGACTAATGATATGAAACCACTTATATGGATTCTAACATCATTCTCTGAACATTTTCCCAAATCAGTTGGGGTCGGATTTCCAGCCTAACTGTGATGCGGCTGAACTTCGATATTTTCCGTGAAGCGACTGCCACTGACCTCTACAAACAATGGTCCAATGACCAATGGCGATATCGAAGTTCCTAGTTAGACTAGTTGGACTTTTGAGGGCTCCAACTACCTGTAACGACTGCCATAGATGTTTGTATGTACCAACGGCTTAGCGTGCTCTCCAAGCGCACGACCGGACCAGTGCAGACAGCCATATTCACGCATACAACTTTTTGCACTGAGCGGGGATCGAATATCTCGATATATTTGTTATTCAAACTTTTAATCCAACGTTTCGGCCACTTTTTAGTTGCCTTGATCATGGGTTAGTTAGTTTCCTCTCCTGTACCCTTCCCTCTAAAGAGTTTGCAGCACGAATGTGACGCTTCTGACATTGCAAACGTCCATAGGCCACGGTAACAACGGGCTCCTTGTCTGCCACCTAAGTGATATGAAAAAAACTTGCTCCTATCCAGGCTGATAAACCTTTCCTTTCTTCTAAGAACTATTTTCTTTGTAAAGTACTGTAGGTTGATATTCATTTCTGGTTATAAGCATCGCTAATTGCTCACTATCAGGCGAACCTTGTACTTCTACTTAAAAAAAACTTTCGTGTATCACGAAATTAAATGATGCGTGACACTGAACAATGAATGATTTCACTTTATATCGTTTAGTTCACTGACATTTGCATACACAATTAATTAAACATACCGTAAATAATTATTTACAATTCACGATGTTATTGTCTAGTTTTTTCGTAGGAAATTTCCTATTCAGTTATAATTATTCGAACATCAAATTGGAAGTGATTTAATTGGAGTTTTTTTTTATTTATGGCACGTCAATTTGAACTCATCTGATGTTAAGCTGAAGGCAAAGTCTCATGAAAGAGGGTCACCATTGTAAACACGTACAGTGCTACAATGGTGGCGCTCTGCTTCCAGCAGGACTTTTACCATTCTCTTTTTTTTATTCATTTCTTCACGTTAGACCGGGTCACAACCGTCGTCTTTACCTTGGTGTTCGGGGTTCACTTTCTTGGTCATGGGTATCTTATCCATTATGATGATTTCATTAGCACATAATATATGATACGACGACGCAAACCGAGCATTTTTTGTTATCTACTCACCCTGGGTCCGGAGGAGACAACATGGCCGATGGACGGAGAATTAAAGGCCAGAAAGCAGACTCCGGATTCAACCAAGTAGTTACCGTGGTCTATGAATGTTTGCAACACCAGGGGCGTCACATTTGTGCTTCTGACCATATAGAGAAGAGGGGAGAAAGGGACGTGGGGTGGGGAGAGAAGATTAAGAGAGTCTCTGTGCTGTCAGTGCTGAAGACAAAGAAGAGTTTCTTGCTCTTCCCACTGACAACACAAATCCTCTCCATATGCCATAGCTTTACATGCTACGGGCAAATTGTAGTATTTTATTAATGCGACCCCGTTATTAAGAAATCCCGTGCCATTGTCTAGATCCTCATCATCATACAGGGAATGCAGGCACATAACAATGTATGGTTTGTGACCTGGCACTACGGCACCTATAAGTCCATTTGTTTAGGTACTTAAATAAATTTAAACAATTTTAGTGTGTCATTTTAATAATGTTTTGTTTAAAAACTCACTATAAAAATTACTTTTCTGCTTAGTAACGCATTTTGAAGACTTAAAACCAGTATTGAACCACTAGTTAGTCTAGTTTGTTAGTTTAACATGTTATGTTTTTATAAAAAGTTGATACAAGATTGTTTACATATATTTAAGTACCTAAACAAATGTAGTATAGCATGCAAGTGCATATTTTATAAATGTAATAATATATTTAAAATAATTTTATATAATTATATAATGGTTGTCGTTTATCGTTTCCAGGTCGCTCGAGAAGGCTCACGACTTAGCGTACAATGCTCACACCCAATAGTCACGGAACCCACCGAAACGTTAATCATTATGCGAACACTCGGTTTCTCATCAATACATGAAAACGTATAATTTCATTTATATAACAGGTATGGAGTACATAATTATTCAACATTTGAAAGAGAAATTCCCCACGTACGACTATCTAACCAAATATCTTTTTTATTTAAATACATACAATTATTTATATAGATACCATTTTGCAATTTATTAACATGTATAATTATATAATCTTATTTATATATGAAAATAACTATTTATCGATTATATTATAAAATAAAACATAAATGATCCCAGCTTAGAATCCAATGTTTTCATGTGTCATATGTTATTATATAATATTTATTTATTTTAGCATCCATAATGTCACTTATATTCAATTACACTAAATTGTAAATGATAAAAATACGTTATTGAATTATACATATTTTAAACATACACAATAGCCTCTTCTAATGGGATATTTGGTTATCTATTTTTAATATAAGGATTAATTTGATTTTGTGTAATTTACTATTTAATTTATAAATGATTTGGAGATTTTTATTTTCTCGTAGCATTTATGGTGTTATTGAAGTACCTCAAATACTCTGTGTAACGATTTTGTTTTTAACTGAACGTATTTAAGATTATTATTTGTATATAAATTATTAATGTAAATTATTTTGTAGAAGACTTTGGAGTTTGCTTTAATTATTTCATATATTTGCAGTATGTCATTATCTTTGTATTTTATAATATAAATAACCACATATAAGTATTTTATGTAGTTTATGAGCGTAAATGAATTATCTATTTATATATTGGTACTTACATACATATTATATTTATTATAATATTTTAAAACAACGTAACGAAATAAAGACTGATTAAATAATGTTTATTTATTTGAATAGTTATGAAATTATGGTATTCATTATGTACATATGTAAATAATTATAGCATTTATTTATTGTCTTATATCTGTTTATATAGATTAATATAAATGCCAAATAATGTCGTAATTCATACAAATATTATTTATTAATCTACTTAGGATACAGATCTCAGGTATATATTTATATTTATATATTTATTTTATGGTACTTATATATTTCAAGCTGTGTAAATATTACATTACCTATATATTTCTTAAATTTTACCATTAAGTCAATTAATTAATTTATTCAATTAATTTAATGATCTTATATCAAATGTTTAAAATAAAAGTTTTGGTACTCAATCGTATTTGTTTTATTATATTTTTGTTACATGGTTATGTACCTAAATATATTTTTAATATTCTGCTATTCATTATCTGCAATCAATATTTATTAAGAATTTCTTTCTCATATTATATTATCAAGTTGAGCGCCACTATCGTAACGTTCTACGTGTTTGTAATGTTGACCGTCTTACCTGAGACTTTTCCTTCAGCTTACCATCAGGCAAGCTGAAGTCAAATTGAGATGCCTTATAAATATATAAAAAATATTGTCCAAAAAAAACGAATTACAGCTCTGGCGCCACTTACCGGGTCAATAAATTGTACTTTACCATGCAACGGAAAGAATAATCATAATAATGATATATAATTTTGTTATGCGGTAGCAATGGTCACCATAGCTATTTACTAACAAATTATTAGTCATAATTTCCCGTTCCCATGAGAATTCCAACAAAAAGATGATTATGTGCTTACCATATAAATGAAATATAAAATATATAAATATAATATTAAAAATGAAATATATGAATATAATATTGTATCAAAATTTGAGTTCAATATATGCAGACAATTTTGTGTTAATGTAGTCTTTGAAATGGTGCGAAACAATTTCATTTTTTATAATTTCCTCGATATATAATAATGATTTATTATTCAGAGAGAAGATGGTACTTCGTGTATTGATATTAATGTTGAATAACATAACATAATACAGTCAATAGTTCCTTACAATGCTTATTCAACGCGAACTCTGAACTTGCATAGTACCACTTTCACTGCCATGCAAATATGTCATACAGTTACCCAATGCATTTCCTTAGTTTGTCACAAACATACTTTACGAACAGAACAATGTCTTCATCCATAATGCAGAAGGGTGCCAACGCCAAATTTTATAAATGGTCAAAGAAATTGTGTCGCGACGTGTACGGTTTATGTTTTTGCTAAATAAAAAATGAATTTAGCTCTTCTGAGAAAACTTTCTTCATTTAAATATATGATTATTTTTGACTAAAGGTAGCCATTGATGATACGTTCATTTGAATTGAACGCATGGTTTCCAAAACGTTTAGAAGTCCAAAGCTGGAGCACGTCTATTTCATTGTCATAAATTTATCAGATTCATAAAATGATTTTGGAAGACGTCCACTCCATTTGGATCGTTGGACGTATCGTTTATGACTACCTTAAGAAGGGTAAACAGTGTTATATACTTTTGTTTCGTATGTAAATAGGATAGCCCCTTGTGGTGGTTTTGGTGGCCCAGGGGTGGTTTTGGTGGCCTTGACCCAACCAGGTGACAATAAGACAATTAATTCCATTGCACCCTGGCTGTATCTGGGCCATTTACAGGTCTGAAATGGTTCCGACGGTAACCCTATCCTGCTGCGGAAACTTAGTGTTGTCCAGTTCCTAGCATCTATCACAATATTCTCTTCCTTCCTGGTTATCTATCATCTTTCATACAATTCATCCATCATCACATTTTTTGCAGAACTACACCTGTCCATTTCTTTCTCTTCTCCATCTCTATTCATCTTCTTAACCCCTCGTTTTCAACAAAAACAAGTATTCAACATGTTCGAACTTGTTCAAGAATTGTCAAAAACATATAAAAGTCACGTCAGAACACAATCACTTGTTTTACACTTGTTTTACACTTGTTCTGAAACTGTCTCAAAACTTTTTAATTCCGTCTGTATGTACGTTCTGAAGTAAAACATATTGCAACTTGTCAAATACATTTACTATCTTGGTGAAAACAGGGATTAGAGTAACGTCTGAGTTAGATTCGGAACACGAGTCTTAAACTAATCTCTACATTATATTATAACAAATTACTCTGTACACCAAGGTCAAAGTATTACAAAAGTTAATGATGTAAGTGACGGTACAAAAAAATTACATAATCAAAAAATTTCTCCAGCTATAGAACGTAACAGGAATCAAAACGCGAGATCATTTAATTGGAATACCAATCCTATTCATGGTCTTAATCACGTAGGGACATAATAACTCGTGAAGATAGAAGGTGGGCAACTTTCTCCTGAGTTCAACGTTCGTGAGGGCTCCGGAGCATTGTCTAATGTATTTCCTTTCTATGTCATTTTACTTTTTGTGTTCAAAGGTTTTACTTGGGTATTGAGTAGTACTGACATGGAACTTTCGCGTTCTATGATATAATTTGAATAAGGTTATGTGGTATCGGTCTATTGTATTATACACTGTATGTAGTTGATTACTTAGTATAAGATTGGTTCTGCGACTTGACGATTTTTTATATCATTAGGCAGTGGACAAGCAGACGGCCCAGCTGATGGAAAGTGGTTACTGTGGGCTTTGGACGTTTGCAATATAACGTCACACTCATGCTGCCGATCCTATAGAAACCTTCTGTCAGCTATAGATTGGAGTCCTTAGGATCATGATGATTCAGAAAAAAATATACGAAACAAACGTAACAAAGGTTATATTTTTGTATTTATAGTAAATATCTTGTCAACTTCCTTCAAAGAAGGTTTAATATGTTATCTTCTTCTTTTTAGAGTGCCATCTTTTTAATGAAGGTCGGCAATCGTTAAGGCAGTTTAGACCTTTGACATGGCAGCTCTGAGCAGAGAACCAGTATTCTTATTAGAACGCTGACGTAGGTCCTTTAGCCAAGACATTCTTCTTTTTTCAACGCACATTATTAACAATCGGGTCATAATTTTGTTTCAAATTCATTTAGCTGCAACATTTTCGGTTAGGAATTTATTTTCGGCATACCCATTTTTTACCCGACTGCGCGACGCAAAGGAGGGTATTGTGTTTATCAGTCTATGTATGTATGTATGTATGTATGTATGTATGTATGTTTGTTTCTATGTGGCGTTCTAGAGGCTAAACGCATAGGCCGATTTTGATGATTCTTACGTCAATCGATTCCTCTTAACCTTGCAAGTGTCACTAAAGACATGACAGTAATCAAAAATCACCACAGCGACAACCAGACGCCATATTGTCAAAATGAAAAAAAAAAATTCGACGAACTATGTCAAGTGGGGTGTCGTTGAATAGGTATTTTAAAATCATCTTGAGGTTTCTTTTACCATTTTTCATTTTAACTAATAGTTTACGATTTATAACGATTTAAAGTTGTTTACCAAAACATTCATTCTCGCAAATTTTCTTACTTCAAGGATAAACGATATACTAACAAAAATAATATTTTGTTAAAAAAATAACTTTTAAATGAATCGTAACTAAAAAGTATAAAATAAAAAAAAATAATTAAGAAAAGTGAGACGAACAGTCGGGGCCCATTTAAATTTTACCAATCACATCTTCCTAAGGGGCCCCGACTGTGAGTATTGTATGAAATCTTAACTCCAGGGCTTGTTTCTTTCTTTTTAGTTCTTTGGTTTACGCAGTCGGGTTGTTTGTTTTTCTTAATTTTTTTTTTTTTACTAAGTACCCGATAAGGAGATATGGTAAAGTCATTGTTGGTGAAATGTGGGTGTTTAATATGCCCTTCGGGGATTACGGGCGTGAGCATAATGTAAGTATGTATGTGTACTCGTATTTGACCACTGATTGTGGGCTCTTTAACTAAGATATTCTTCTCCTTCCAACGCTGCGTTACGTTACAAGTTACCTTAAGTTTATTTATGATCACTAAAGTAAAATAATGATGTTTTGAAAGAGAAAACTAGTGAGACGGATTTACATCGCCTGTTCAGGTAAAGTGAGGGAAAGCGCAATATATCAGTGCTAGGTATGGTGTTAAACAAATTATGATATTGACAAAGACTATTCACAATTCCATCACGTACTAAACGGCTCAGTGTCGCCTGTATTTGCTGTGAAATTAAAACTTGAAATTACTATGGTATTTACATACATACATACATACATACATACATACATACATACATACATACATACATATATACATACATACATACATACATACATACATACATACATACCATACGCTCATGCTCTTAATCTCCGAAGGGGTAGGCCCCCACTTTTCGCCAAATTTGATTTTCGGTCCTACGTAATAGGGACCGAGCTTATTGCCGCCAATCGGGTATTCAATTAAACATGGGTATGCCGAAAATAAATTCTTAACCGAAAATGATGCAGCTTAATAAACTTGGAATAAAGTTTTGACACGATTCCTTGCTATGCGGTGTAAATAGCAAAAAAAAAAATTACGTGCACAAGCACTACCAATTAATGTCTTGGGGAGTATCAGACGTACCAAAAAATATAAACTAATACCTATAAGTCATATTATAATAATAAAAACACACAAATTGTTGACTCGAGCCCTACATCTGAGGGTGAGTCTGGGCTGTATAATATCTCTCTGATGTTAAACAGCCCTATCCCTTAATCACCTTGTACGGTATCGCATGGGACAAGATGGTGTGCCCATCTTGTCCCATCTGACCAACCATAGAACTTCTAAAGTCAAACTGCTGTTATATCTACATACCTCTTTAACGAAAAATATGTAAATATATAATGACCTTATCCAGATGGTCATGGCCACACAGTAACATCAATGAATACCAAAAAGAAACCATCGCTAATGCTTATCCCCGCAAACCAAAGCAATATGTAGATTACTTACGTAATTACAGCACACAAAACGCTTCGCAAACATCCGTAATGGTCTAACCACAAAGCCTTACAGGCCTTACATTGCGGCCATCTTACATAATAATACTCAAAAGAAATAAGAACTTTAAATACTATTCAAACAGACATTGCTATTGACCTACAAAAACTATGACACAATACTAAAAAGAAAACTATGTTCAAAGAAGAAAAAAACAGTCTCATGAACAGAGTTACATCATGATAAGTAATTCGATGAATCTTTTTTTCTTTTTTTGTTGAAAAGAAAGCGAAGACCGACCGGTTAGTAGACATGTTTGTGAGATCGTGTGTCACATTCTTGGAAATTGACCGCCCGATTTGGGAAATCCTTTCACTTTGGAAAAGCTTGAATGCTAATTTGGTAATCATTTGTTTTTGTGAATGTTTTGTTGTGGTGGACGAAATTGGAGGCTGTTATAACGATTACGGTTTAAGTAACCTAACAGCAAGTTATAAAATTTGTGTGAGTCACATTACGCAGACTTTTTGGAAAGAATCAGGTAACTTGGCATAATGCCATATAGTCATAGGCTTACACACTTGGCATTATTCCACATTTTTTATAGCTACATCCAGGTCCCCAGGGGTGCGAGGAATATGTTGGTTACAATCTCACCTCCGTCAACTAAGGACCCAAAAACGTCGGTTCGAGTCCGACATAAACTCCCTAACCGGCTCTGGCGGGGGTCTCCGTGGGGATTTTTCGCTCTATAAAAAAAGAAGGTCCCCAAATTACCTGCATCTTGCTTGATGGTAAGCAAGAATGCAGTTCGAACAGTGCAGGTGCTGTCCCTGAAAGTGCGCTCTTTACCTTGGCGGTATGGACTATTGTTGTTTTGGAGACTGTAAGAAGAATACACGTCTGCTGGTAAAGATTTCCAGAGCTTAATGGAGCTTAATGACCTGTAGAGCACTGAACCTATTCGCAGTTTGGTAGCTGTCAAGAAGGTAAAGAGGCAGCTATAGGGATGAGAGTTCTTGCTCGCCAGCTCGCTCACGGTGAGGTGCAATGCGGGAGTGGGCTGACTCCACCTTTTCTCATCGGCTGCAGGAACCATGAACCTACACTCAAAACCTGGGTAGAGAATACACAATACTCAATTAATAACTACCAACTACTGCTACTAACTAGCAGTGCATAATATTTTGAACTTGTCATTTAATTCATCTGGGTTGTGACTTGTGACAGATAAAGAATATCACCACCTCATTTCATCCGAAGGGTGTCATAAGAGACGATGAACGGAAAATTAGGCAGACGATATCATTTCAATAACAGGAAAACTTGAAATAAAATCCTGTACCAACTCGTCTGGCCAGCATGAAAACAGTAGGCTGTAATAGCCTCCCAACTTTGACTTAATTAATTGAATAGGTACTTTTCTTAAGTATCATTAATATAGCAAAAAAATTGCGGCTAGTCTGAAAGAATGAGGTCAGTACCTACAGATGTGTTCATAAAAAATATTTAACAAGACCAGTAATGCCATTCAAATTGATGTTGATATTTGTGCTTCATATGACGACGGATGTGGTGTTTAGCGATAGTGCAATCGACTGCTAAGATAGAGGTCGCTGGTTTGCTTCCCGCTCATAGTTAATTTAAAGTACGACATGTGTTTTCATGTAAAATGTATTTATTTCAACCGCATCAAAATTCGTGGCGAATTTTCGAAGATATCAGCAAACATGACATCTTTTTATACTATGTTGTCATTCCTCACATATCCGAACACACGAACTAGCTCAAAAGTAGGTACCTCGATCTGTACTCCACCTGATAATGCGTGTTGTGGTGGCAATACGTGATTTAATATCTCCAAAATATCAAGACATACATTGCTACCTTGTGAGCCCAAGTGACATGTAATGACTGGTGTCATATATTATATGCTGGAGTCAAAATCGCGGCAGTCATCATGACATCCCAGTTTAAAAGAAAAAAGTCTCCTTTGTTGATGCGGCCACATTTTGTGAAAACCTTCTGTCTTCGTGGGTAACATATATGGTCGAAGCCTCGGTAGCTTAACGGTTAAGGAGTCGGTTGTATGATCGAGAGATCCCGGGTTTGAATCCTGATCATTACACTAACAACGTGAACCCACTCGTAACACAAGTAATTTCTGTTGCTAAAATTCTGAAAGAAAACTGGCAATGGTATTCCCGCCAGTCCTAGTAGAATTGGTAGGCCTAAAGAGTGCTAGCTTGTTGTTACATGCATGCCATGATCTCATCATAAAGATGGAACACCCGAAATGTACTCCGAGGTGAAGCTCCCAATGCATTTGGGAACAATCTGACTTTATGATGACAACGATGATGTATCATAAAATAGTAAGCAGACAAACAAATTATAAAACAAAAAGAAACTACATTTCACAATCATAAACAACAACAGCTTTCATTTACTACAAGTGTACGAGGCGGTTAAGTCTTGGGTCGCTGTGGACTTTTCAATAATCAATAAACCTTTGTACTTACTTGTATAATTACGTGGTATACTTCGACTGATTGATCTTGGTACTTGATACTCTGAAAAATTTAAACTACTACCAATAGTAAGGGTCTATTTCACTCGTTCTTACGATTACGATCTTTGGGACTTTAGTTGCTGGAGATGAGCGACAAACCAACATATCCCTCGGGGCCTTACACCCCTGGTAAACCCGGAGCCCTCTCTTTCGAAATAACCCACTTCGCGTGTAGGGACCACGGAGTCCCGTCTAGGCCCCGGGGATGGGTTGGCGCCGCTGCCGCGGTCTACTTCAACTAAGATGATAGGCAGCTAAGGTGCCAGTTACATCTAAAGTTTGTTCAACCGTAGCTAAGTGGTGGATTCCTCTCCCCTTTCATCATATATTTTTTTACTGGATTTTTGCCATGTAACGCTTCTTCATCAGCATAATTGTCTGGGCATACGTTTCAGTAACTGTATAATACTTACAAGAATCGCGTGACTAAAAGTATAAGATGAATTGGTACTCAATTATGTATCGGAAACACTAAATACCTATTAATTGTGTTATATAGAAGGAAATAAATTCTTATTTTTATTTAATTGGCAACACGAAACATTCTGTAACGTAACTAATGCGCTTCCGTTGTTATTATTCTGAATACATAACACCATACATATTGAAATAAAGTTATTAAATACACAGATTTATGTGATTAGTGTGTATCACTGTTAAGTGTAATACAATAATTCATACCTATAATGTGTAGCGCGGTGGTAGTGCATTTAATTACGAATCTAATAAATCCAATTCCCGGTTTATGTAAATATTTGCATGCACGCGGTAAGTAGTCAGTCCTGGTTGTCATACAAACCTCTATGACAGTCGTTACGGGTAGTTGGAGCTCTAAAAAGTACAACTTTGTCATTGCCAACTGAATATGGAGTCTCTTCACGGAATATTTCGAAGTTCAGCTACATTTCAGTTATATTGGGCAGCTGGCCCCAATGAAGGTAGGAAAGGCTCAGAAAATAATGATTCAATTATATAATTATACATCTCCTTCCCATAGGGTTAGGTAGAGCTGGGGCTGCACCCGCTGACAGGATGCCCCTCGTGGGAAATGCCGAGGCTACACTAGGTGCCCACACCCGTCGCCTTACTCACGGTAATGGTACAATGCGTGAGCGCTTGGACTGCCATCATCTCCCTCTGCGAGTAAGTAATGCTCGAGAATGAGCGCAGCCCGTGATCGGAAGAAAATCTTGACCTGTACAGCCCGCGAAGAACAGAGGCGACTCGGTCATCTTTCTCATTTAGAGATGACCCTGGGTCAGCCGCGGTGCCAGGGATATATTACCTTAAGCAATCGAATCCCAAAGACAAGTCGAGGTATGAGTCCGACATGTTCCACACGGAAATAAAATAGGCATAGGTAGAGACCATACCATACTCCTTAGCTACGCTCGCAGGAACAAAAATGAAGCGACGGTACACCAGGATTATAATAAGCGAAAAGGCGTGTGGTATCTTTTATATCTGTCATTAGATATTATCACAATATTTTTGTCGCCAGACTGTTTACGGCATATAAAATTAAGAGAAAGTGCCCTTAAACCTAGTTGGTTAAGAAACTAGTGTCGCCTGCACGCTCTCACATATGAATAATTATAATATATCACACAAAACAACAACGTGATTCAACAGCCTAAAAGTAAATCGAAAACGAAAACCATTTTTTACCTTATGGAAAGTGGTTACTACGGCCTATCGACGTTTATAATACCGGGGGCGTCATACTTGTACTGCCGACCCTGAAGAGGGTTAGAAGGGAAGGCTGAAGGTTAAGAGAGTTTCTGAGCAGTCAGTGAAGAAGACACAGTTCGGTTTCTCGGTCTTTCCATAGACAGTACAAAGTAGTCACTGTAGCTTATGGATAATTGCAAGACCAGGGGCGTCACGATCATGCAGAGGGGAGAGGAGGAGTTGAAGAGTAGAAGGTTAAGAAAGTATCTGTGCTGTCAGTGCAAAAAACAAACCAGGGTTTCATACTACCACATCCCCACGGATACCACCTCCACCAAAGTCGTTGGAGGTGATTATGTCGAACTCGAACCTACTAAAGTGCACGCCGTCTATGGGTTTTTGATTGCCGGAGTCGAGATTATATAAGACATATCTCTCGCACCCCGGCAGACCTGGGGATATCTCTTGGAGATGACCCCCTGGAATACGCAGACTCTGAGATAAAGGCCGGACATAGGCCTAAGGCGTAGGACTGACGCTATAAAGTACACATACGCCGATGTCTCTCCGGGGGTAGGCAGTGGGGAATTAACACCCACATATCACCAACCAATGTATTCTGTCCCACGTAATAGGGGGTGAGCATATTGCGGCAATGGCCGTCGCTATTTTTGACTATGGTCATGCATATGAGGCTGAATCTGAACTGCATATCTGTCTAATGTTAAACAGTCCTATCAATTAGTCTCCTTGTACGACACCGCATGGGAAGAGCGGCCCGAAGACCATGGAAAAATAATGTTATTCTAATAATTCTCTCATTTTCGAATCACAAGCAAGTATTATTATATACCTACCCTTCCATCAATTTATTATTCACTGTCGTTACTCAGTACTCAAGGCACGCATCCTCGAAGTATTTGTAACAGGGTCATTGCCAAACGATGCACGTTTGTGAGCATACATGCGGTTGGGTATGTTGGCCGTTATTACATGTGTTATTGGGCATTTGTTTCGTTTTCTCTTTAAGGAAACGCTATCGGAATAATGTTTATAGACTTTTGAGGCCACTTGTTACAATGGCTATTAGATTTATATCGAAAGAATGACCAAGAAAATAGCTATAATCTATCATAGCATCGCTCTCCACGGGCAGGGAATACAACCTAACACTATACGATCAGAAACGATGAGATAATCCCACGCACGCTCAAGTTTTAGAATGAACTTCTTGACGCGGTTATCCCAAGCGACTACAATATAGGATTATTCAAGGATTCTCCAGGGTCGGCAGCGCGAGTGTGATGACTCTGATGTTGCACATATCCATAGGCCACGGTAACCACTTTCCATTAAGAGGGCCGTGTGCTTGCCTGACCTAAGTGGTATAAATAAAACGGTACTTGATCCTCAATCAGTTCCTTACACGACTATAGGTAACCATCTTTCCATTAGGTGGAACGCGTGCTTGTCTGCCACCTAAGTGGTATAAAAAACGTGCTTTTAAACAATAATTACAAAGATATAAATTATAATTTAAGTACCGGTAGTAACCTTGTTTACTATTACAAAATTGTGAATTTGTTGTGTCTGTACATCTATATTATGTAAAAATGAATCGTGAAATATGTTGGTAAGCGCATAACTCGAAGACGGTTGGACCAATTCGAGTAATTCTTTTTTTTATTTGTTCCTTCAACTCTACGGAAGGTTTTTATGGAGTAGCGGGAACGTGATCAGAAGTCCAAGCAGCGGGAACGGGATCAGAAGTACACGCGGGCGTAGCCACTGACAACAGCTAGTTGGAAATAAAATGAAACTTAGATTATGTTAATTATTTACGATGTTAGTTTGCCTGTTTGGTTGCGAAAGCTGCGAAAACACTGATATTTTATAGCTACAATTTATTTTAATCAGCTGTATGTAACATTGCATTTGATTGAGTAGAACCGGAGACAAAGTCCTAGTATTGTGGCGGTCTCAAACTATTTAATCATATTTGTATTTTAATGTCACTAACACTAGTATTAAGATTATTGTCACTAACACTTTATGGATCCTGGTCCGAAATAAATGATTTATTATTATTATAAAACTAGCTGACCCGGCGAACTTCGTACCGCCTTAGCGTAGTTTTTATGCAAAATTAAATGTATATTTTTCAATCTTTCTGAGAGATTTTCTCTATATATTTTTCCGTAAGAACGTTGTACAGAGTATTAGAAAACTACAAAAAAAATCAGCCAAATCGGTCAAGCCGTTTTCATGTTATGTCGGGACAACGGAAAACGGGTTTCATTTTTATATATATAGATATAAATGAAAAGCAACATTCACGTGATGGCGACCATCTGCTAGTTTTTTTAAATAGAAATGAAAACAATAGCGTAATATTCTGATCTAGGTATGGGAAATATGATAATTATCATGATTACAATCAGATGTGTATCTTTACGTAGCATGTTATTGAAGGGAAATAGGTTAGTAGTGAATGACTACAATCATATTTGTATTTTTACACCACTTAAGTGGCAGATAAGCACACGGCGCACCTGAAAGGGTCACCCTGACCGATGAACTTTTGTAAACCTATAGAACCTTGAAAAGCTTTTCTAGAAGAGGTGGAGGAAGAGAGCTTCTGTGCCTTCAGGTTAGTAGAAAAAATGTGGGTATACCCACTGGCAGCACAAAAACACTCCAATGAGCTCTGGCTACCCTACTCACCGCTGAAAACACAACACAAGGTTATTATTAGCCGCTGTATTCTGTAGGGCAGAGATACTTCCCTGGTTGGACTGCTCAATTGGGATGGGAGTTACCGTCACGTCCTACGTTACGAATACATTTCTTTTTTATACAATAAGGGCTGAAGCTTGACCCTAATCTCACCCGATTGTAAGTGATAATGGATTATGGAGCATGTTTGCTTAGACGGGACCTATTCACCACAGACTTGAGGGGCTCCCATTCAAGGCTCTCTTCCCGATCTTTGTTTATAAGCCTCTGGGCCTGTCTCTCTATGGATTCCAGTACTTCGAAGAAGTATTTTGCAGAGCCATCACACAGATACGAGCAATTGGTACTCCATGCAAAATATACTTCATCTTGCGGCTCTTGCGTGTACTGCTGCACCTTCGATAAAAGATATCACACATCGAATCGATCGTTACACATCTCCTGGGTGATTGGGGCATTGCCTATATCTCTGGGACGCCAAACACAAACACACACCACACACTAGATGACACGTGATAACGTTGTGACTTTATTATCAAGTTTATAGCTTCTTGAATAAAAGTTTAAGCAAATAATAAAGTTATGGACATCATACGCCTAATATCGGAGTTGTGTCGCTTCACAGGTAGACTTCAAAGACGATCTACTGACTGCATTGGGAAAAGCTCAGAGTATGATTAAGGTTGATGATTGTACTACAAACCTTGAGAAGATAACCTTTTTGAAGTTATTTTCCACCTTTGTTTATGCCCACAATATAAATAATATTGTTACATATATAACTGAAGGTATACTACATATAACTGCGGAAGACAATGCTTGACCTAAAAGCTGTGTGAATTAGAAACATGACAATTATTTTAGATAAGGTTATAAAAGTTATAAGGTACATGTCTTTGGAAAATTCATTACTTCTCATGGAACCACGTTCTTTGTGGTGCTGAGACTTCACACATTTATCACAAAGAAAATGCTTCTATGATTACAATATGGGTGATAAAACAGAATAAAGAAATTTATAGTATGACAAGGTGTATAAAGTAGGTTCCATTAAATGTGAAAACTGGTTCATAAACTAATATGGAACTGATAAAATAAACAGGTAGATTCTTTCAATTCCGGAAAATTATATAATAAATTATAATTTTAAAATAAGAATTTTTGCGCGCATTATACACAGACGCGAACATAATTTCTTTCTTTATTTGTGAAAATGAATTTGGAAGTCTGTCTAGTTAAAGTTATCTATAAAATGACAGAGTAAAAATATACACCACCCCATCTCATCAGTTCAAGAGAAGGAATAATCGAAGTGTCTACTCGTCTGGACAACGTGGAAACCGTAAACCAAAGCCTCCCTACATTAGAAGAAGCCTACGTCCTGCAGTGAACTTAATTAATAGCTAGTTATATTAAGAATTCAATTTATAGAAATACTGTGATATATTAAAGTAGAAATATGAAGCGAATAAGTATTCTAAATTATCTGTCCTCTCTTATTTTTAATAGGTAGTGAAAGATATTATTTACCTGGAATACAGGAACTGAATCCTTGTATCAATAATTTCAAAAATGTACTTAATTATTTCGAAATAAATAACATCTATTAGTAAATACGAGTACAATAAAATTGTGTGCAGTTAATTTAATCGCATATAAAAATAAAATAAAAGCAGGAACAATTAAATATACCCTTAAAATTTTCAGCAAGTGTCAAGATATCTTACACCATATAGAATCACCAAACATTCACAAATATGTCTATGATCCATAACCACGCCCACACAAACTTAGATTATGTTAATTATTTACGATGTTAGTTTGCCTGTTTGGTTGCGAAAGCTGCGAAAACACTGATATTTTATAGCTACAATTTATTTTAATCAGCTGTATGTAACATTGCATTTGATTGAGTAGAACCGGAGACAAAGTCCTAGTATTGTGGCGGTCTCAAACTATTTAATCATATTTGTATTTTAATGTCACTAACACTAGTATTAAGATTATTGTCACTAACACTTTATGGATCCTGGTCCGAAATAAATGATTTATTATTATTATAAAACTAGCTGACCCGGCGAACTTCGTACCGCCTTAGCGTAGTTTTTATGCAAAATTAAATGTATATTTTTCAATCTTTCTGAGAGATTTTCTCTATATATTTTTCCGTAAGAACGTTGTACAGAGTATTAGAAAACTACAAAAAAAATCAGCCAAATCGGTCAAGCCGTTTTCATGTTATGTCGGGACAACGGAAAACGGGTTTCATTTTTATATATATAGATATAAATGAAAAGCAACATTCACGTGATGGCGACCATCTGCTAGTTTTTTTAAATAGAAATGAAAACAATAGCGTAATATTCTGATCTAGGTATGGGAAATATGATAATTATCATGATTACAATCAGATGTGTATCTTTACGTAGCATGTTATTGAAGGGAAATAGGTTAGTAGTGAATGACTACAATCATATTTGTATTTTTACACCACTTAAGTGGCAGATAAGCACACGGCGCACCTGAAAGGGTCACCCTGACCGATGAACTTTTGTAAACCTATAGAACCTTGAAAAGCTTTTCTAGAAGAGGTGGAGGAAGAGAGCTTCTGTGCCTTCAGGTTAGTAGAAAAAATGTGGGTATACCCACTGGCAGCACAAAAACACTCCAATGAGCTCTGGCTACCCTACTCACCGCTGAAAACACAACACAAGGTTATTATTAGCCGCTGTATTCTGTAGGGCAGAGATACTTCCCTGGTTGGACTGCTCAATTGGGATGGGAGTTACCGTCACGTCCTACGTTACGAATACATTTCTTTTTTATACAATAAGGGCTGAAGCTTGACCCTAATCTCACCCGATTGTAAGTGATAATGGATTATGGAGCATGTTTGCTTAGACGGGACCTATTCACCACAGACTTGAGGGGCTCCCATTCAAGGCTCTCTTCCCGATCTTTGTTTATAAGCCTCTGGGCCTGTCTCTCTATGGATTCCAGTACTTCGAAGAAGTATTTTGCAGAGCCATCACACAGATACGAGCAATTGGTACTCCATGCAAAATATACTTCATCTTGCGGCTCTTGCGTGTACTGCTGCACCTTCGATAAAAGATATCACACATCGAATCGATCGTTACACATCTCCTGGGTGATTGGGGCATTGCCTATATCTCTGGGACGCCAAACACAAACACACACCACACACTAGATGACACGTGATAACGTTGTGACTTTATTATCAAGTTTATAGCTTCTTGAATAAAAGTTTAAGCAAATAATAAAGTTATGGACATCATACGCCTAATATCGGAGTTGTGTCGCTTCACAGGTAGACTTCAAAGACGATCTACTGACTGCATTGGGAAAAGCTCAGAGTATGATTAAGGTTGATGATTGTACTACAAACCTTGAGAAGATAACCTTTTTGAAGTTATTTTCCACCTTTGTTTATGCCCACAATATAAATAATATTGTTACATATATAACTGAAGGTATACTACATATAACTGCGGAAGACAATGCTTGACCTAAAAGCTGTGTGAATTAGAAACATGACAATTATTTTAGATAAGGTTATAAAAGTTATAAGGTACATGTCTTTGGAAAATTCATTACTTCTCATGGAACCACGTTCTTTGTGGTGCTGAGACTTCACACATTTATCACAAAGAAAATGCTTCTATGATTACAATATGGGTGATAAAACAGAATAAAGAAATTTATAGTATGACAAGGTGTATAAAGTAGGTTCCATTAAATGTGAAAACTGGTTCATAAACTAATATGGAACTGATAAAATAAACAGGTAGATTCTTTCAATTCCGGAAAATTATATAATAAATTATAATTTTAAAATAAGAATTTTTGCGCGCATTATACACAGACGCGAACATAATTTCTTTCTTTATTTGTGAAAATGAATTTGGAAGTCTGTCTAGTTAAAGTTATCTATAAAATGACAGAGTAAAAATATACACCACCCCATCTCATCAGTTCAAGAGAAGGAATAATCGAAGTGTCTACTCGTCTGGACAACGTGGAAACCGTAAACCAAAGCCTCCCTACATTAGAAGAAGCCTACGTCCTGCAGTGAACTTAATTAATAGCTAGTTATATTAAGAATTCAATTTATAGAAATACTGTGATATATTAAAGTAGAAATATGAAGCGAATAAGTATTCTAAATTATCTGTCCTCTCTTATTTTTAATAGGTAGTGAAAGATATTATTTACCTGGAATACAGGAACTGAATCCTTGTATCAATAATTTCAAAAATGTACTTAATTATTTCGAAATAAATAACATCTATTAGTAAATACGAGTACAATAAAATTGTGTGCAGTTAATTTAATCGCATATAAAAATAAAATAAAAGCAGGAACAATTAAATATACCCTTAAAATTTTCAGCAAGTGTCAAGATATCTTACACCATATAGAATCACCAAACATTCACAAATATGTCTATGATCCATAACCACGCCCACACTATGAAAGCACGTGTTACCCGGAATGTGGATCATTAAAAAAAAAGAATGATTTTGTCGTCATCACTTTAATCGCAACCCATTGAGTTCACTTTTCTTGACCGTCCTCCGAGGAGTGGGGTGAGATGCTTAAAACAGGCCGCCTTATACATCGCCGCTACACTTTGCGCTAAGCTTTCTGTAGGGGTGATTTCATTGCTCACCATGATACGATACATCGCTGTCCTAGTTATTTTCGCGACGGCGCAGGCCATGCCTGCGCTGGACAAGGAGTCCAATGAACTTGGATTTTTCGGGTCTATGCTAGGTGTCGTCAAAGAGTGCGTCGATGGAGATACTTCCCTGTGTATAAAGGTGGGATCAGTGAAGTGCTGTGAAGTGAAGTGTTACTAAGATCTAAGATCTATATAGATATCTTTTGGTTGCAGGAGAAGACGTTGAAGTATGTAGAAGCTGTGAACACTGCGAGGGAATTGAACGTAGCTGATGGTGTGGCTATTCTTAGCAATGGGTCTCCCAGGTCTGCGAGAGCCTTGGAACCACTGCTGGAGGAACCTAAAGCCCGGGAAGCTCAAATAGAGTCCCGACTGGTGGACTCTGCTGCTGATTTCTTAGAAAACCATGTAATCCAGTTCAAGCTCCCCTCATCAGCTATCGAAGGCATGAAGAGATCTCTTGAGGAAGGTGAGTTGAGCTCATGTTGTATCATTCTTACGTATTTCATGAGCAAACAAGTTCATTCAAATTGCAAAAAACGAGGCGTTAATGACATAATTACGCTATTAGACATCGCGCATGCGATACAATGAAATAAGTAAACAACTTTAGAGCATTACAAAATAAATGTATGTAATTTGAACGCCATACAGAACCAATTATTTAGATGTTTTGTTCAATTTTGATGAATACTGAATACACAAGAATGAAATAACTAATTACATTAAAATAAATAACTAACTAAACATACACAATCTATGATTTTTCGGTTTATACAATATAAATATTCAATATCAATAGTATATTGTTGAAGCAAAATAAATTGTGAAAGATAGAAATAAGAGAAATTGAAATAAAACCGTTCAATGATCCGGAACTTATTGATGATCCGCAGATAACATTTATTATTTAAATCAAGTTTAATGAAATAGAGCAAAGCGTTTTACGGTCATTGGATAACTTTTTGTGGTTAATGAAACCACTTTTGGTTTCTTGATTCGGTCGCTTTAAATAATATTAATTAGATATGTAGTTTCAAAGATTGCGGATGTAACACAAGATTGCGAAATTTTGATACATAATATGGAAGTTATCTATACTTTAATGATATAATGTAATTACATTTTATATTAAACAAAATTATAACTATTTCAAATCAATATTCAACATCATTATGTACAATAAGATATTATACAATTTTTGTAATATCTATAGTACAGTAATATGTATGACACTATATTGATTGAAACAGCAACAGTTTGTGTGTGTTGTTTTACGTGACTTTTGACCGTAGTAAATATAATCTTATTTGAAGGCTAATTAAAATACCCATTTCATTAATAAGTGCGCAACTAAACACTAGATTAACTTCAATAGTAAACTATTATCTTTAATAAGAGCATAATATATTGGCAACACTTTCACTGTTTGTCATTTATTAACATACAAAAATAAAAGTAATATAAATTTAATTTTATAAATGAAAGCTGTAACATTCTAAAACAATTAAACAGTACATAACAATAATTAAATATTTGTCAACATTAACATTGTCACGGATTTTAGTCTTAATTTAGCTTTCATTTTTTTAGATGACTTAATATATTGTCAGTTAGTATAAGTCAACAAGTAAAACAAAACCAAAATGTCTTACACGAAATGATATCAATTGATCAATATAAAAATACTCTAATCACTACAAATCGAAATGTAACGCTACTTATTAAACAAGTGAGGCTGTCTGCCTGGTTACGAAGTACCTGTATGGACACAGTGACCGAGTATATAATACCAGTTTAGCTTATAGATGGTACCGTTACAAATTACGAATGCAAAGTGTGGACTCTAACAAGTATAAGGGTTGACACGCGTGACAACACACAGTTAGCTAGAAATTATGTTTTATGCTTATCAATGAAGAAATTGATCATCACGTCATTATTGATGCATTCATTTGTGAATTATTCTATACTGATAAATTTAATACGTTGCTAAATACTATAATATAATCTGTAAATTCATATCCAGGTGTTGTCTGAGCGGAATTTATATTATAGGGCGATAAGAGAGCCAAATCAGGAATCTTGCAAATAATCGATATTAATTTAGTTATTTGTAATTATTTCATGAAAATTTGATTTAGGTTTGTTAAATTATTCTTACGTATATAAACACAGCTTTATTTTATTCCTATCCATTTTTAAAGACAGCAATAAGCTTTTAACAAAATATATCATACTTTATGTTCTAAAATATGTTAATACGTAATACAAAAATATTTCCTGCAATATCACAAAAAAGTTATTTAGTAGATCAGATATAAAATTAATGAATATATTATCATTACTACAAGATATTTCAACCCTAGTAACTTTGTATGCATCAGTGAAATCTTAAGAGCGTCCCGTAAATCCAAGTGTTATTAATATAATAGAAAGTTTCTCCTGCACCAATGGTTGCTGCTGTACAATTTACATGCTCCGCTTTTGATACTTAGTACTCATTCTAATTATAGTTCTAAAACATGCAATGCTGTTCATTGAACATTTTATCCGGATCTAATCGTACGTTAGAATAAACACCGTTGTATACGAGTAGTAAATTTTCATAGAAAACTATTGTTTTATGCATATTAATTTTAGAATTCCTTGAGTGATTTGATTTGAACTTCATGAATTAAATTTTATTTAATAAGCTTCTCTCAGAATCTTTATTCTTTCTCACAAATCACAGACTTTGCTACGATTAAGATTCTCAATTTGCAACACTTTCCAATCAATTCGAAAGAATTACCATAATTAAATTATCGTCATTCGTTATAAAGACCACAACATATTTACATACTTTGTGTTAATAGTCTAAATATATTTTTTTTTCTCTTTTTCTAACTTTGCTTAGCTATTGAGATAAATTTACTTATAGTCCGACGTTTCCGCCACACCAACTGGAAATATGAACTGATTTAAATGCATATATATTTTATGCATAAGAATGTATATTTGCATTGAGGGGAGCAAACTCATTAAATTTATAGTAAAAAACTGTACTGCTACAACAAATATTATAATAAATAGAACAAAATCACGATGATAGAGAAACCAATGAGGAAGAATCAATCTTGAAGCGTCTAATATGAGTAGCAGCCATGATTCAACAAAAAATGCACCTGTCATAGAATGTTGTAGAAAAAAATGTAACCTTCACATTGTCAAAGTCGCCGGAAGACTTGGAAAGCGGGCCACTCCCGCTAAGGCAAGACAGTCGTCCTGCTTCAAACCAGTTGGGCAACTCATCGAGAAATCTCGCCACTCCTAAGTCAGATGAAAGTCACCTTTCTATGTTACGAGATGTTCATGTTACGATGTCCGTTATGGGTGATCATAAAATTTTAATATAATAGTATTATTCCATTGAGGTATCGATTCATGGAAGTATAAACATCTTAATTATTCAAATTAAAATACGGTTTCTTTATTCGAAATAAATGATGTCTAGAACAAATATGCACAATGCCATTTATACTGGGAGCAAGTATTTATAGCTATAGCTTCGAAATAATAATTACGATAATTGAAATAAGATAAGATAGTTATTGAATATAAACACCCGCATCAGGAAAAAAAAATATAATTTTAAAGTAATTCTTTCATGAAGAATAAAAATAACTATTTAACAAATTGCACGCACAACTTTTATCAGTAATTTACACGCAAATACGGAGTTAACAATAATATATTAATGTAACATTTATCAGCTGCTTTTGTTCTAAATATATACAAACTTGGAATTCAGATTTCTGTATTTTGTACTTATGTCAGGATTTATTTTTTAACTGAAGAATTAATTTTGATATACTTCTTTAATCACACAAAAAAGTTGATTATCTTTTTCCTGAAGTTTGTTATATTTCTAATTCATTTACTTACAATACCATACCATTTAGTTCAGCTTCTTCGTGTAAACAAATAGATTAATAACTAGTGTCAACAGTTCGTCTCTCACGAAACCATGACATCATAATGTATTTACGCCCACGTGTAAATGAAACCAAAAATGTTGACATAACGGATATAGTACGTATGTATACTTTCACTTATTTTGGTAAAGTTTTATATTTTTGTCGTAAGATGTAAATGAGACGATTTGAATAAATGTTTTTATCAAACTTCTCTTATCCGAAAGAATATCCAGTGGTCTCATTATTACTGGAGCCTTTTCTTGCATTATGTTTGTGTGTAACCGTGCGATCCTCAGTTTGATTTACGTATCCGATAATATTTTACCCACGGTATTTTTTGGGAAAAGCTCAGTAACTAGTAACAATCAATAAAGAAACTTATTTGACAAACGGTATCAAACGACCTCTTTACACTTTTCCAATTTCTTATTTAATGTACAGCAGTAAAATAATCACAAAGATAATAATATATCAATTCAAATATCAAGTCATGTTCATGATTAATTTCTTCCTCGTCATCGTCATGACGATGACAATGATAGAAGTGAAAAATTGGGATTGATTTCTCAAAAGTTTTGAATACAATAATAAAACAGAATACCGGTCAACAAGAGTAAAGTGTCTTCCTCAACAAATGAAGATCATTCTTCATCATTAATTTCATTAATCCAAAAATGATGAACATATGCATGCATGTACAATGTACATCAATAGAAATATTATGACAATGGTTTGATTGATCAGCGTATCTTATTTTCTTGATTAAATGTGCAGCTCTGAATAGTGTACTAAATAATAATTTCGATGAGATTCTTGATGCTGCTACTAAATCAAAACAAGCTTAAGTATAAAGTGATTAATTAAAAAAGAACATAATCATTAATATGCAATAAAATTAATGATTGAAACACGCAAACAGAATCTTTAGATTCGACCTTTAGATAAAGATGTTTATTAATTTTGACAAAAAGTGCACTTTCAATGTTTTCTTCTCTTTGAAAATACGTCAGTTAATTAAGAATCATAATGTAAAAAATTAAAAATCAAAAATACAATTGAAAATTATAACTTTTTTATAATCATAGTTAGCAATAACTTATAATCATAGTTTTTTATAACATTAACTTTTTGAGATGAATTAAAACAAAGTGATGAACAACTTAAAATACTGTAACAAAAATATAAATTCAATTAAGCACTGATTTATTCATGATCACACCTCTAATATATTTAGAGGTGATCGCAGGTCATCATAATGTATAAATTGTGTAAGTGAATTGAAATAATAGAAAAATAGCGTTAAAATATTTCAGCTATAAATGAACTGATATAACGAATTTAGCTCTAATCACCAAATTGAAGAGTGAATAACCGTTACTGCCTGCAATAAAAACCACTAAGTTGACCTAGGTAAAGTTAGCCTTGCACTTGAGTAAGAATTCTCATGCTACTAGTAGTTCTACCACTATTTGATAGATGGCGCCTCAAGGTATTCAATGAACAAAGTGACTTCAAGCAAGTGTACGTAGTACTATTATTTTGCTATGTGCTTCAAAAAGTCTACACATTTAAGTTAACATCAGTATACATTTTGAGTTATTATTGATATATTTCCGATCATATTCGATTGATACCGTTACAATAACCTAGATGATAAGATTTTATAATCTTTTGATTAAACTTTTAGGTGAGATCTATTTATTTACTTTTTTATACTTATTAACTTTTTAAATACTACCTAACCATTAGGTTAGGAGAATCTTTTTACTTCTTATAAATCAAGAAGTAGAAATACCTAATTATATGAATACGAATATAGTGAATTAACTAATAAGTGATTTACACACAGAATATTGCTAACTAAATTTTAAAGTCATTATAATTTGAAAAGGTGATTACAGTATTAAAATTAAACATATTAGACATCTTATATCAAGAAAAATATAACGGAATAGTGTTTAGTGGGCTATTTTAACTTACATTAAGAAGTAATTATATCATGACGACAAATTATCAAATGATTACGAAGTGATAGATGCGAAAGTTGTTTTTTAAAATGATATTTATATAATTGTCTCAAAATAAATAATTTATAAGAATATGAAACATTTATATAAAGTATCTGTGAGACATTTCTTAGTATAGTGTGCTCAAATATTAGTTTTCTTTTCTTTATGTCCAGACTATTACAAGTATATCAAAATAGTTAATTTAATAACTTTTACTATTACATATTCATAGTAAATTAAATACTTTTACCATTCCAAAAGTGAACTTAATGCTATGGGCATGTTTTACCTGTCAACCTGTGTCAAAGTTAGTAATATTATAGTAATAGTAATTCAAATTTCTCAATAGTATGTGTTATACTATAAGATAAAGTTTCATCTATATTTAGAAAATATAAGACAGACATTTTCTACAAAAATAATATCTTACGATTTTCTATATCACATGAGATTAATAAATTATGATAGAGAATTAATGTGACATAAAAATTCACACAGCGGAACAAAACTCTTCCGAATTACTGAAGTATTTCATTCTTGTTTAGCTCAGCTAGTCAAACTTAAAATGAATCTTATTAATGCAATTTTAAATTGACTATTGATGGTATAATCAAGTCAATCTGATCAAACATTCAGTCTTTATAAAACATCTTCATTTGTGTTCTATGTGATTGCAGCTATGAAATCAACCCTGATGTAATCAGTACTATTCTCATAAACATCTTCATTAACATTCTCTTTCACATTTCAGCTCGTGGCAAGAAAAAGAAGATCAAGCAACTCCTCCCTCTCCTCGCTATCGCCAAGCTCAAGATCACCGCCCTCATTCCCCTGTTCCTTGGAATCATCGCCTTTGCTGCTGCCAAAGCCGTACTCTTAGCCAAGATCTCTCTTCTTGTTGCCGGTATCATTGCCTTGAAAAAACTTCTAGCAAGCAAACATCACGAGACTAGCTACGAAGTGGTAGCTCACCCTCATCATGATGAACACTATGCCAGCAGCGGGCACGGATGGGGTAGGTCAATCGATGACGGCCAAGACTTGGCTTACGCCGCTCATGTAAAGACCGATTAAAATTTAGTATACAGCAAGATGATACTCTAAGTCCAATGTTATTTAAGTAACTTATGAGAAGCAGCATGTACTGAAATTATTTATTGTAGTCTGTAAGGAATATTTATTGACTATTCATAAATTCTCTTTGTAAGGGATTTTCACTGAAGCGAGATTTTCGTTATTGTTTTCCAAAAAAACATTGTTCTGTGTTTGTATGATCTTTCTTGATATATACTACTATACTGTTTTAGTAGTTACCCATCCTATACGGTATCCGTATTTGTGTATTTTTATTTAAAAAGATTATGATTATTTTTAATAATCGCCCTCAATTCATCTAGTCTATTTTTCTTACTAAGTTCTTATTTTAATGTTGTATGGTACCTTTGTGATAATATCTATTTATTTATAATATTATGTATGTGTAAATATTTTACATATGCTGTGATAAGTATAGTATGTATAACTGTTATATTATTTTTAACTTTATACGTTTCCGTCTTTAGTTGTACATATATTATTTCTGATATTTATTATATATAACTACTTAGTGCTCAATAATATTATTTTTCATTTATTATTTATATCATAACATTGTAACATATCATCACTCATGATTCACATTTAAGTACAAATAATAAAATATTTATTTATTATATATCATTACCTCTATATGTACAAATGCTATTTACTTTATGATTCGTACAAATAAAGAACTGAAAATTAAGTAATCTATATTCATTTAATCCTTCATAATCGTTTGCGCTAGGTGACATGTCTTTTGTTTTTTTTTTTATATTTAGAACGTCAAATTGAACTCACCGCACCTGACTTTCAGCAGGGGTACAATATAAAGTACAGTGGTGGCACACGTGTGCTGGTAAAAAATTCCAGGAATTAATGGAGCGACACAGAAAAGTGTCGCCAAACTAGTTGTTTATGGATGAAATTGTTTAATTTAAATTTTAACTTTCAACATATGTATGGTGGGCACCTGAAATTCATGACAGAATAACCTATTATTTAACCCAAATATTTCATTTTATTGGACAAAGATTCTCGAGAAATCAATCCACGGTGTCATGTTTAGCGTGTGTTAATCCAACTGCATGGAAAGAAGCTAGAAGCTATCCAGAAGATAGTGATTATCATTCCAAATGATGATCATAGAATGATTGCCCTTACCCCTCTACCATAATCTATACCTATATTATTATGAAGAGGGAGTTTCTGACTTTGGCCGAGATAAAACCTGCATCTATATATAATTCTATATAGATCTAGGATCTATATAATTCTTTAATTAGTAGAAAGTTACATTTACGAGAGTCATAGACTATATTAAATCGTCATGCCATCTAAGAGCATGAGCAGCTAGTGTCCGATAAGATCAAAACTGGTAAGAGTCAATATATTATGCTACCAGCCGCTAGCGCATGCACATGCACAAATTCTCTCCGGGAACAAAACACGTGGTTATTATTAGATGTAGTATTTTGTAGGGCGGAGGTACCTCCCCAGTCGAGCTGATCAGTAGCGCCGGTAAATATCCTCTCGTCGTACTTAAACCTAAACCCAAATGGACATTATAAAACACCCCGAAAAGAAATAACCCAACCCGAAACCGAACCCAAAGCGAAACGTGTTCATTTGGTAAATACAATAATTTATCTTTTAATTTGCTTGATGTTTCGACCAGGTTGCACTAGCCGTGGTCACAAGCTGACTCAAAACCAAATGGACATTGTTTAGTAATATTTTATTGAGATTACTGTAAATTAAAAAACAGCCGCGGTAGCCTAGTGGTATGGGTAATGGACTGCTGAGACGAAGTCTCGTTTTCGATCCCAGGTTTTACCATGGCACACACCAATGACTTTTCGATGCTTTTCGAAGTTATGTGTTTAGTTTTCGCAAGTTTATAAGTGCCCGGTTAATGACAATAGGCTCGCCACCTATTACATTGGGACCTAAACATAAACTGGCGAAATGTGGGTGCTAGCATCTCTTCCTAAATAAGCGTGAGTTTATGTTATGTTATGTAGGTTTATCCGAAAATGGCAGAAAAGAAACTTTACCATATTATTAGGTGATGAAGTGTTATAAGTAGAATTAGAATCCATTCCTCTTGTTACACGGAGTTGAACTGTTAAATGACAAAGCATTTTTGGTAATGGTAAGCATGAATTCACACCCAGGATCGACTCCAAGTAAAAGGACTCTTGAATAGCAAACGGCACAGACACATAATTTTCTGTATATATTTTATTTTTTACTGTAAATTTATTTTAATGACATAACGTTGAACAATCTCATTTGGCGCTGAGAAGCTGTAACACATCTCTTTAGCTAACTTTCAAAGGTCATTGAATTTTTAATGGCGTAAAAGAAAAGTATTCACGACTTTGTTTTTTTTCGCTGTTTAGTTTTCTAAAATTATTCAATTTCAAGTCTCGTCTGGTCATGGCGATCTCTTTATTAAGATAAGTAAAGGTAACAGGTTTCTATTACACAGCTGCCATTTGAATATACATACAATCTAGTTCAATGAATAAAAATACGTTTAAGGGGAGACCGTGGCGTGTTTAATGGTGATTTTTTTTATACAGCTTCGGTCACAGACAAGCTCGTGGCCCACAGGATGGTAAGTGGTTACCGTGGCCTATGGGCGAGTGTAACACCAGAGCAATAATACTCGTGCCGCTACCTGTAAGAGACATTCTGTGCCGTCAGTGCAAAAGATGTAGGATAAGCCTTTGGTTTTCCCACTGACAACACAAAACCTCTCTAGTGAGCTCTGGCTACCCTACTCACCACCAACACAACACAAGGTTATTAAACGGCGATATTCTGTAGGGTGGAGGACCATGGAGGTACTTCCCCAGTCGGACTGCTCGATTGGAACGGATATACTGAACTGAAAATCCAAGATATTTCACAGGTCATAATATAAGCTTTGTCAAATATATAACTGGCAATCAAAACCAATATTCGTGAAGTAGGTACAGTTGAATGGAAAAAAAATTCCCTTCGCAGACTTGGCTCCCCTGGTGGCTTCCCTGGGGGAGACATTGTGGCTTTAGCTTCCCCGGACGGGGGAGACAATAAGGCAGCCTTTAATTTGTTCGTTTCCCTTCGTAAACTTGACTCCCCTGGGGGAGACCAGGTCCCTTAGTAGACTTGGCTACCCTTTTGCTTGTGACTTTGTCTCCCCCGAACGGTGGAGACAAGGCACCTTAGGCATCTAGGTATTAATTTAAGTTAAATTCTAATAAATCCAAAACCTCATATCATAACTCCTAAAATGCCTTTGTCCTTACACACAAAAATTCACGACCATTCTCTAGTGAAATTTTTTGTGTTTGATAGACGTCACAACGAAACGTTTCTCGTAGGGGCGAGAAGAAGGTCAAATATGGTAAAAATGCGAACGAAAATTTTATATACTATAAAAAGAAATACTATGCGAGAAATGCAAACATACATAAATGTTCGCGCCTTTTTCCTTCACGAGCAATCATGCAAGCTTGCCGGTTTCGAATTCTTATGCAAGATTTTTTTCTTTTAATATTAAATATCCGCCTTATTATTTAATTAATTAAAATCAGGCATTCGATAGCCATCACAATACTATACAAATCCGATTAAAGATTTAATTGCCTTATTAATATTAAAAAGGAAACTAAAATACAAAAATTTCTAAAGTAGTAATTCGATAATATTAATTTTTTACTTTTACTTACAGTTTATATATTCAAGTTTGGATAATTTTAATGTCATTGAATAATATTTTTGCGTCACGCGTATAAAACTCCAAATGTAGATTGTGTGTTTGGATTTTTACAGCATTTAGGTAGCTGAAACATGGCCCTCCTGATGGGAAGCGGTTTCCATTGCCTATGGATATTTGAAAAACCAGGGCTTTACACTTGCCAAAGCAGGCCGCGGTGACGCCACCCCACACCCGAGGGCTAGACTGGAACCCCGTGGTTGCTACACATGAAGGGGGCTATCTCGAAAGAGATGCATGCAAACAGAGGCAGAGACCCGGCAGACCTGGGTCTAGGTCTAGGGGGGGAGGGGGTGGCTGCTCCAGCAACTAGGGACCCAAAGATGGCGTGCGTTTTAGTCGGTTCAAGTGCGACATAACCTTCCCAACCGGCTGTGGCGGGGCGTATCGGTGGTGATTTTTCGCACTAAAAAGAAGTGGCATCACACTAGTGCTGCCGGCCTTCTAAGAATCTTCTGATACCCTTCATGAAATATTACATTAGTAGTGGCCGGGAAAAATTATAGCGGAGAGATCAGACCACGGCTTAAGCGCGCGCATTGAAATTCCTGTTATACCTGAGAGTGCGCACCGTTTCCGGTCGCAACCTGTGATGATGAATTCCTTAACTGTAATAGAGCAATTTACCAACGACTGATTACTCTCTTAATTGTAAAGCTAATCACATAGTACCTATATGTAGTACTTGTCGTACAGACATATATATGCTAACGCCGGTAATCCCCGAAGGGGTAGGCAGAGGTATATTAAACACCCACATTTCCAATGTAAAGTGCTTCACGGAAAATATTATCGAAGTTCAGTCTCATCTTAGTTAGACTAGAAAACCGACCCCAACTGAGTTGGGAGGCTCACAGAATGATGAGTAGGCTATTCAAGTAGAATTAGATAGGACTCAAACCCGTGACCAGTCCATCACAGGGGCAATGTTCTGACCACTGATCTACGTCATGAGCTCTCGAAATTTTTTTATTCGTCTTAGAGGGCGAATGAACATTCACTTTTTCTTAGCGTACTAAATGTTTTAAATTTTCATTTAAACCAGATTTTTATTATCTTGGCTATAGAGAGTGAGCCAGTTGCTATCAACCGGACGTTATTTAATTCCTTATAATATTTCTATTACAGGGATTGAATAATATCCGGCCAATAGAAAACCATTACGAATGTCATTAAAATTTCAAAGCAATTAATATGCGAACTTTTCCTGTAGACTGCAGGTCTACAGGAAACTATTATACAAGAATTTTAGGGCTATTTATTACGAAGTGCAACCACTTTCTATCGGATTTTTTATACAAGCTCTGTTCTACTACTTAATTATATTAATTAATGCCACTTTTCGTTGTAATTTTATAACTCAAGATCGGGCTCACCTATCGAAATCAAAAATTCAGGCTTTGTTCGGACTATTGTGAAGTGTATGGTTTAGGTGAAGGTCGAGCGGGTGGGCAGGTTGTAAAATATATTCTAACAGTGAAACCTAATTTAGTGAATCCGGAAGTTGAATCCGCCACCTCAAGCATAGCAACAATTCAATAGTCCAGTCTCACTTCTGTTGACATAATATTCAAATTTTTCTATTATGTCATCAAATACGTCTTTGTATTTTAATTTAATTTATGCGTCTGTAGGAGGCGAGTGAGCGAGTGTACCCCAAACTTGCAGACTAGTATTAGTTCTGTATTAGTGTTATGTAATTTTGTAACCTCATTTTTATTGAAAACATAGAGTAACATACAATTATTACACCTGTAAAACTTTGGCAGAGGTAGACCAACGCCCTCATTTTGCTGGACATAAACCTCTCCTATAATGGGACTTAGTCTTACTGTTTTCACGGAGACCCGATGGACTGCAGTACGGTTTTATTTCTCTCGCAGTGCTATCGTCTGTCACAGCCCTCAGTCCTCAGTGGTGTCCCTTCAGATAAGGTAGAGTGATACGCCTTTGCGGAGTAATTTGCACGCAAGCCCTTGTGCTACCGGTGCCAACGCTACGATCAACATTTTCCTTTTATTTATCTTATCATGAGGTAATTAGTCCTATATGGCCTTCCTGTAAGAATTGTTCTAAAAATTTGTGTCATTATTTTGCAGTCTATTAAGCGTCAAAGCTCTAGTAGGAATTCACACACCTAAAATACTGAATTGAATATTAACCTGCTAAAATTATAAATGTGAAAGTTTCTGAAAATTTATAAATTGCAATTGATTTGCACTTCAACTACTAAATGTATCTAGCTGATTATTGGGTACAGGGATAGATTGTCTGAATTAACACGTAGGTTACTTTTTTTCGGGAATAGGTTGACATAATCATCATCATAATTCTACGCCTTTGGAGCAAGTCGCGTAATAACACTATGTTGATTTTGTATCACTGGTCTAGTACCCAATAACCTGATCTCAGTTAACATAACCTCATTGCATGAACCGTGGAGGTAAAAAATTTCGAAAGTTCGAAAGGATATTATTATCACCATAATGTATTTTGAAAGTGAAATTTTGACGAATTTTTAAATAGGCATCGAAAGTTGATAATAAGGAAACCAAATTCAGATTATCTTGAATTTTATTATACAGTTTGATATTAGGTATAATATGAATTTTTAATTTAATTTCTTTTATTTTATATACCTATTCACCCTCGTCTGCCAGCTGTACTGATGAAAAAAAAATGGTGGCTGGGATAGACTGGATGGGGAAGCCAGAGGATCAGGTGCAGTGGCGCATACTATGGCCTAATGTCCAGCAGTGAAATTGAATGAAGCTAATTTATTGAATCACGGTTGTATACCGCATGGAGACGTAGCGGCATACCGAGCGAGTTATACTTGGAGTTTCGTCGAAGGATAAAATTCGCAATAATATCATCCGACAAAGAACTAAAGTCACCGCTATAGCTTGATTAATTGATTGTCGAAGGACCGATGGCCGTTGCAACATACGAGTCCAAAAGCGGAGACCGTTAGAAGATCTGACGCTCCTCAGCCAGATGAACTGACGACCTCAAAAAGGTGGCTGGGGTGGACTGGATGCGGAAGGCTGACGTAGTGGAGAGGCAAGTTCGTTACTGTAATCTGGACTATTTTCCTGATAGGTGGCTGGACTGATGAACATGCACATTGAGACAAGTACAACAGACGTAATTCTGTAATGGCAGTTAATCAAGGTACTATGTTCAAAATTGTAATACGAGTAAGTAAGTAAATTATTCGTTATCCATAACCTTACGATGATAATCGGATTGCACCAGACAGAGCGGCGTCAAATCACTGATGCCGCATCATGCTCGCGCAAACAGGTCCTATAAAAGTTATCAAATACTCACCATAGCTATGTGATGACTAGAAACGCCCGCGGCGTCGCCCGCATTACCGACAAAATATTTATTGTAATAGGTAACTATTTATCAAAATGAAAGTTTTAGGAATGACAATTGAGTCACTACACTCTTAAGTAAGATAGTGGGTATGTAAGTTAGATGGTAAGGTAACACCCGAATTCACAAACATCATTACACACTATACTCGTCGAGAGCCTCTGTGGCGTGGTGGCAGTCACCGCGAATGGTACACAGAAGGTGCGGGTTCGATCCCCGCTTACCATCAATATTCGTATTTGAATTCACGAATATGACTATTTGCACTGGTCTGGTCCTGCTTTGGAGAGCACGTTAAGCTGTCAACATCTATGGTAGTTAGACTGGAGAAAGCGAACCCCGAGCCACGAGGTAACAGATACAGATCCGACCCGGATAAACGCAAGGATGATGATGATAATAATTATACATCATACTCGTATTATACTGGACCAAGTCAAATAAATTATATTATGTCATCCAACGAGAAAAAATACATCAGAAGAATACTATCATGGTCAGTATTTGGAAAAAAAGTGATAGGTTTTCTCCTCACTCTTGCCGCAATGTTTGAAAACGAAGGTATCCGACTAATACATTCACATTACTGACGTATGGATAAAACTCACTGTGGAACTAATCTATCTACTAAAAGTCTACAATCTATAAAGAAAAAGCATACCAAAAAAGCTAGCAGAATAAGCATACCAAAGTACATTCGACGAAGGATATGAACAGATAAACTGAAAAAATTGCAAGATATAACAGAACAGTTATATTAAAGAACTTATACGAAGATAAATTAGCTGAGTAGGCATTTACATACAGATACCAATTCGTCTGATTTTTGTAAGTTCATCAAGTGACGGCCCCAGCTGAATGGTGAGAAGCTTAAGGGATGATGATCAAAAGATATAGAACACTACTCCAGATGCAGTCGATCCTAAAACGATAACGCTCCGTTTAAAGATTCTGAGATTATAAGAATAAGGAAATATGTGACTAATTCTAGTTTTTCATCGAATGAAAGATTTCCAAACGGAACAGAAATCGACCATCAACTCTCTATATAGCGACAACACACAATATGTCATCTTTATTTATTGATGGTAGTTATCATATCACATTAACTATTTATCAAAACGAAAGTTTTAGATACATAAGACACGTGAGTCTTAGTTACACGTAATATAAAAACGTGACGTATTCTCTGACTCACGGTTGGCTATACATCAGTGTGAAGTATAGTCTAACTGAAAAGTTACAAAGAAGAACAGTACTTTATGTAACAAAGTGTCGTAGCTAAACGTGCAATGTTCGTAATATCCACATAGTTTTAGACTTCCTATTATGCTAGTATACGTTTTGCTAAATCCTGTCAATCTGGGACTATTCTATTCCGCCAATATTTCCTCGATCACTCAAGTTTCCACTTCCCATCTTATCAATTCAGGCTCTAACCAAGAGACCCAATAATCACATAGCGGTTTCAGCCCTATGATTGGCAAATTCTAGAAGTATGTTATTCTGTGACACATTTAAGAAGTTTATTCTCCCTGGTAGATTTAAGAAGCCTATTTTATTCTTTGTCAAATTTAAGAAACCTATTGTCCTTTGCTAAATGTAAGAAGTCTATATTGTAAATTGGCAAATTTTAAGCCGAGATTTCGATTAAAGGGCTTGAATATAAAACTGCAGCAATGCGAATTTGCAACGCAGTTTTTTCAATAGATTTTTTCACATCACAGTATTGTGTACCAGACAAAAGACCATGTCTGCGCACCGTAGATTATGATGAAAAAGTGTCTTTGTACATAAAATTGTAGATATATCATCTCGAGCATAGTTATCTCTAATCACTTGACTATTAACCAACCTGTATTTAGTACTTAATATTATAATAATAACACATTTAAACTGTTTGTTAAATTCTTAACTAAGACAGCATAATTATTTTTTTTCAAAATAAAGAGACCAACAGGGTTACAACGCCTTTAGTGCATTGGATTATATTATGCATCAACCTTTTCATGCAGTGCCTGCTTTTTCTTTTACTGCACCTGACATTTCCTACAAATTGTCTTAATTAGTCTGTTAGCATAGTTCTAGAGCATCCTGTCTGCATACAACCGTCTAAATAAGCATATTTTAAGTCAGTCTTGTCTTATTCCTACGTACTTTCCACTTGACTATAGCATCTTAATATTCCTTATCAACAAATCAAATCAAATCAAATCAAAAATCATTTATTCTGCATAGACCAGTAAACGGCACTTACAAAACATCGATATCAACAATATTTTATCAAATGCAAATGGACCACCGGTTCGAAACGCGGCCCCGACCTGTGAAGACTCCGGCAAGATCCTCAGCGGGCTTTTTTTTTTGGTCTATTTACAATAGTTTACTTAGTCTAGATACAAAGTTTAGCTGAGTAGCAAGTGGAGTGAACAGCTCATTTCCAGGCTTGTTTATCATCCAAACATTATTTACTTCATATTCTATTTTTGTGATTCTTTATGCAAGCAGTTTCATATCATCATTATCATGATAGACTTCATAGCGATTACCCAGTTCATCCGCTTAATGGTTTTAATTGGTATGTCTGCTTTTCTGGGAGTGACTACCATACGACCTCCCAGGTCCACCATATGAGAAAGCGCCAGAGACTCGTCTATTGTTTAGCAGGTATACCGATTAGCTTATTATAAGGTAGTATTGGCCTTAAAGATGTTGATTAAGTCCTATAATAGGAAAGTCTTACATTTTCATATATTCATAGGACTCAACTAATCATTTCTTTTAACGTTAAAAAAATCAGCAAATTATTCGTCTGATTATATCATTCCTTTAAAATTCATACTCAACTGGCAAATCTATTTATTTTGAATTTTAGATAAAATATTACGCAATTATTACGATTAAACTAAAATAAGTTCCGCAAATAAATAAATAAAGCAGTGAAGTAACAAATATATTTAAATCAAAACTAAATTAAATATGGCATCCGTCTATGAGGAAGCGAACGTGAGTTTAATTCTGAGTTGTACGTAATATCCTTAGAATGGCTATAGAGGGCGCCACTTAATATGTGGAGCATGCGTTAAAGGAACTAATGTTACGACAACCGTTAAATTTTAATCAAACATTTTGCTTTCTTCGTAATAGTACTACTATTTTATGTGTGTGGTCTTTTGCTTTTGAATTCTTTGACAGTAAACACCATACGCTTGTACACAAATTCACATTCGCTTCCATACACAAATATACTCACGTTTATGCCTATAAATCCCTGAAATGCTAAACCGATACATGTTATCCAAATTTCGCTAAGGTACCTATGATTTTCGATACATGTGGTTATACATATTGAACCTATTGCCGCTAAATGGGCATGGCTATTCCTTAGTCACCTTGGAAGGCACTTCTAGGTGTTGTGGGAGACACTACAGTCTAACCTCTAACCCAAAGAAGAAAGTTGGTACCAAAGCCTCATTCAACAATTTGAAAATGGATCAGCATACTGCTCGTGTTGGCTTCGTTCTCTCAGAGATCTCGGCAGCGCTCCATACACCCTGATAGGACCCCATTCAGCCAGTCAAAAACACAAAAACTAAATAATATGATTAAACAGTCACCCATCCGTCTCCCTTCCTACATATATCAAAATACATGCTGATGTGCGGTTTCACCTGGTACACCCTAAACTGTTAATATCTTCGTCGTGTCCGCATACCTGTTTCCCTTTTTTTACAATCCCGGGATCATGAAACCTGCGTGAAAAAGGATATGTCTGGGCCGTTAAGGACTTTTGTGACCATCAACACCTGGATTGGTAGTTCAAATCTTCTGGATTTCACACTAGCTTTTTAACATCCAGCAGGGTGTAGTCAATTATCAGCTTGAATATAAAAAATAACAACTGTGATAAACAGTCCACCATATTTAGTAACATCCAATTATTTTTTAATTGCCGTAATATAATATAACAGTGTGTTCTTCTTATTTCCGTTATCATAGCCCAAAGCCTCTGTAACTGCCTATCACGTTGAACAATAGTCGTGAACAAGTTTGAGAGAAAACGTTTTTATAACGTGTGAAACAGTACTAATAGCAGCTACATGGTTTTCACATGAACTGCTTCTTAGGGTTCTGTAGGCGGAGTAAATATACACAATGGTCATGGTTTTCAGATGTATTATGAAGGTTTATGAAACTGTCATACATAGTAGGTATAGAATAGATAATAGCGCACAATTCTGACTTGGTTTCGTAGAGGGTGACATGCGTGCCAAGTGGGAAATGGAGGTAGAAAAGCTGCAGGGCTGATCCTGAGCTCCAAGGTCCAATCGGCGTCGATATAGTAAAGAAAATACACCGCTATGATGATGAAGGCGATGATGGAAGGGTACCAAGATCTTCAGAGTCGAAGGTAACCGTGCAAGCCATTAAACCTGATGATTTTTCAGCAGCTTTGGCAACTTTAACTTCGTTACAAGCTATAGGGTGGATAGATAGATAGATAGTTACACTATACTTGTCTATACACCATTTAAAACTGCCATAAACTGATCTCTTACCATATATGTATGTATAAAAGGCAACCTTATCGCTTAACGCTATTTCTTCCAGGTAACTTCCAAGTGTAAGATATCAAGAACCACACCCACTGTGGTTCTTGATATTTGGGGTTATTTAAGAAGGGCAAAAAAACCAAGGCATTAGAAGGTTATCACAGGGACAGCAGCACGTTGCACACGTCCGTGAGTCGCAGAAACCATTTCCTATCAAGTGTTCTGTGTGTTTGTCTGCCACCCATGTAGTATAAAAATGTAGGGAATCAAATCAATCTATTTAAGATAGGTAACGTTTCAACCAAAACGTTAAAACATACTACGGAACGCAACAGAAGCGATCTTTTATAGTACAGAAACATGAGTTTAGTTCCCACAAAACCGTAAGCTTTGCATAAAAAAATATAATTCATTTATAATTCCACGTCTTCTTTCTTTTGTAATACGTATTTCCTAAAGATTTTTTTTTATATAGTACAAAAAAGTCTGGTGCGCCGTAGTGGTGGCGGTTAGGGCGGCCGTCAACAAGCAACAAGCTGGGTGGAGAAGTTGAGGCCAGTTCTAGTGACGGCCCCGGAATGGGAGTTCTTTCCCTCGTCTCGCCTTGCTCACGGCGATGGTACGAGTAAATTGTGCGCGAGAAGGAGGGCCGGTGGAGGATCTTCACCCGCATAGTACGTGATGAGGCAACTCAGGCGCTTCGGGCATACGCTCATGCAGGACGGACGTTATTCTACGACTAGCATCCTCCATGAAAGAGGGCCCGAGGGTGACGGGTGGAGCAAAGCGCGCTTCCCCGTACCTGGGGGCTAGATGAAATAATCGAAAGAGATAGCCCCTGGGCTGCCTGGGTGGTGGGTAAATTTCTCTGTATTTAATAATATCTCGATATTTGACTATATAACAACAAGCCTAGCTAAATGAATAAGGTATCGACATTGGGATCAGAGGTCTTGGGTTTGAATTCCGGCATCTCATTACCAATGTGAACCCATTTCTAATACAAGCAATGCAGATAACATTGCATTTTTACACAGGTAATGAAGGGAAAACTCATTACTAATTTTGGAAACAATCCAGACTCCTGAAAATTCCACGGCATTTGGAAGAACTATACTAACATTTTTATGAAGTTAACTTTAAAACTAGATGTCCGTGTTACATTATAAGTAATGTTCCAAGTTGTAGACGATAAAAATGTCAAGCAATACATACAATATCTTTATGGTTAAAAGTAAAACCATTCTCGACATACGTTGTTATGTTTGTACAACTAACCGTTTAGAAATTGAATGGCTGCTTTTACGATGACTCAACATCCAGCCTGTCCTTCTCTTTGTCATCGTCCACAACGTCTAGGTATGGGATTATTATAATGTTAGACAAGACTTCAACAGCCATGGCTAAAAGCAACATAGTATTTTGAAAGTTCACACTTAGTGACAAGTGGCCACAGGTTGTTAAGTCACCCACTGCGAATATCTAATAGTCATTCTGACAATGCCTATTGAATGACTTGCAACTTCACTTATACTTTTATTTTCTTTCTGTGAGTCACTTGAGGTCACTTTTTTATAACAGTGACCTTAGGATGTGTTTACTATGACTTTAAAGGTCTGTGTGGCATTCAATAACCTATAATTGGTTACGGGAACGTTTCTCTTGCTTGCTTGGGTTACTTTTGGAACAATTTCAATATCCGTAAAAAAAGTCACCGTGCTTATGCAAATTTTTGAAACCCATTGAGCATTAAGATTTCTCTCAGTAAAGTATCAGAAGCAGTTTACAGTTTTAATTTTTTTTATCACGTATGCGTATTTAGTCTAAGTATGTAACGAAATTAACGGTACACTGATAATTTATAGCAATAGATTCATCGCCAGCCTAATTTAGCCCTTATTATATTATATTGTTTAAACATATATTATTACTCCGATTGGTAAATACTGATAAGCATTAATTCGTGTACAGATAATAAAATTAGTCAGTAGTAGTGATCTTATGATATTATTTATCCTATTTGACCTAATAACATGAGATATCAATAATATAATGATTTTCGATGAAGGTATTAACTTCATTGAACTTATTGCCCCTGTACTACATTATGTACTATATTTTCATATTTGTATGTCGCTAATGCAACTGTGATAAATGTTTTCTTTTTTATTTTCACAGCCAACTTAAGCATCTCATTGAAATCAAGTAGATATTTTATTCTTTCATTTACATATGCATAAATATCAGCCGGAACTCAAGCTACATTAAGATTATTTTCTTCACAATTAGTAGTCCTAAGCATACTTTAGCTAACAGAAATGTAACTAGAAAAGGACCTGTGGACAAAAGCTCATAAATCATTAACATCGTCGACATACGCGTCAGAGAAATTTCCCTTTACGTTTACACATTCAGTGAACGACCAGAAGTGATTAACTAATTTGTCCTCAGACCCAACTGTACCTAGGTAACCTATAGGAAATAAGTTAGAACTAACTTGAATTTTAGCATTGTTCAAATAAGGTTGATTTTAGATAACAATAATTAAGATGTCACCACAACGGACTCTCTCCGATTTGAATGCAATTGAACAGTTTTGTCAATGGGACCTTTTGAGGCGGTAATAGCTGAATAATTATCTAACCACGCCGTGTATATGTAATTGTATATAACTGTCGTACCAATTTCAAGTAGAGAAGAGTTCTGTATTTTTTTGTCTGACACTTGTAATTGGTGCACACTGTATGATTTGTAATCTTGATATACACATGCAAGAACACAAACATTGAAATACATAAGATAACGATATAAGCACACTGTAACAAAATAGCAAAAACGTACTAAATACAAAATTCAGTGCAGTCATAAATAAACACAACAAGTCGTTTATAATAGGAAACGTGAACTTGTAATTCAGACACTTAGAAAGTATTTAAAATAATTATAATTATAAAAAGAGATTTCATTGTAACTTATTCGAGATTGCATTTAAATTGAACGTTTCAAAATTAAAATATTCCATTACTTCAATATCACATTGTTTAATTTTAAACTAGGTTTATCAGATACTCGTAAAAAAATATTAAAAGATATAAAAAATAACAGAAGCACTAACGCGACATACCGAATGGAATATTTCATTATTTTTTCAAAATTAAAGAAATGGAAGTTGCCGTCGACGCGTCTGAACATGGTATGAGCAAAATGAAAGGAAGATCGAATTTGTAATGAATTTTTAAAAATCTCAATGACGTAATTATTCATGAATCAAAGAAAGTCTCCGTTGCGCAATTTATAATACGAAGTTCAACCTCTTTAACGATATTAAAAGTATTACCAGAACTAACAAAGGTGTTGGCATCAACTATGAATAAATAACATAATTGTACAATTTATATTCTAAATAGACATAACACTTTTGTCTCTAAGTACGAACAACTTTCGCTTGGTGCATCTACTGCGCCTATAAATGGACTATTAAACAATTTACTTCAGAATACAAATGGTCAAAAATATAGAAATTCAGACGATGATATAAGTTTAGTGTATTGATGGGCTTTAGAAAGCGATTTTGCGAAACCCTCGGACGAAACCGGAAATTACTGTGGTATTCCAAATATTTCGAACCAGTAATTACTTGTCAAGGAATTTTTTTATGATTTCAGTGTCTAAATAGGCTTAAAATTCAGGTTTAGGTATATCTCCTAATATTCTTGATCAAAATAGCAGAGATACCTGTAAATTTTTATCAGGTCAAATAGATCACAAATAAAAAGTACCATAGTCTCAAATAATGCCAGAAAAATAATTACCGCATACTAGTTTTATATAACAAACTCACTTTTTCATATTTTTTATCAATTAAATTAAACTCGTTCCAAAAAGTCATTTTATTATAATAAATATTTATATTCATTCATTCCAATAAAATTACGATCAAAGCAAAAAGATAAAAAAAATAGAGAAAAGACAAAACCGGTTGCAAATATTTTACTACATACACCCAAGCTAACCGTAATAGAATGTCACTTATAACACACATATATTAAAAAATCTCACGAATACCTGTAAAACATACCCAGGGGCTGTATGTAGGTATTTGTATTTCGTCATAGGCCTCACACTCACAGCGAACTCAATCCGTGACATATGGAAATATGGGGAGGGGGGCCACAAAATAAAACTCACGGTCATACACTGATCTTCAACAATTTGAGTTTAGCCTTCGTGAAAGATGAAAGCTGTAGTGCTATTGTGTGCTCTGGCAGTTGCCGGGGCTTTGCCCATGGCGAAGGAAGATGGCGTGGCGGAAAGATTCATCTCCGCCTTGAAGGATTGTCTGGATTCAGATACCTCGTTGTGTCTCAAGGTGTGTTGTGAAGTGCAGTGTTGTGACAGTGTTTTGTGCTAAGCTAGCGGATTTAAGCGTGATCGTGATAAGTTTTGAAGATAAAATTGAGGACTTTGAAAAATAATTACGGTTTTAGTGAATAGTTGCAAATTTTGAGATATAATTCTCAAAATAATGATTAAAAATGACGATAAAATACAGTGACCTAATTGTCTAGTCTCTCTGTTAAAAAACCGATTTAAAATTGATTTTTCAAAACTTCAATTTTCCATAATTTAGCACGTTGATGACTTAATAGCTCTTGTCCCTTTTGTTTCTTAAAAAATGTTGGACTTTTTAAATAAAAGTTTAACGTTGATTTATTACAATAAGAAACAAACTCAAATCGATCTATTTTCGTTTTACAGGAAAAAGCAATGAGATTCACAGACAAACTGGCGTCATCCTCAAACCTAGAAATTCTCGATGGAGTTAGTTTCAAGAATACAGGAAATACGCGATCAGCACGCAGCTATGAACCCCTTCCTGATGACCCAAAAGCCAGGGAACTGAAGGTTGAAGAAAGAATTATGGACAACGTGGTGAACTTCTTGGAAGATCATGTCCTGCAGTTCAGAATGCCAAAAGCCTTAGAAGACGACAACTCAGTCGAAGAGGAAGGTATGTTGAATTGACTTGATATTTTTTTGGCATTTAAATTACGTGAATATTATACTGTTTGATAGAGTTTTACTAATTCTCGTAATTATTTCAGCTATGCTCTATTAATGTTAATATTATTATGTGCATTGGCTCTTAAAAATATTTAAAAACTCACTACGAGAAATACTTCATTCAATGAAACTCATTCATAGTTGTAATGTTCATAGGTGTGATGGAGTCCATATTTAGCACTATTAACTAATTTGCCGATAAACTACAAAATAACAGTAATTGAACACCAATTTAAATAAAACTGCAATTTAAAAGATCTTATTGATATCTCAATTACTGTTTCTGACAATAAAAAGATTAGTTACGGTATTAGGCACACACAATTCATCGTGTAGCAGTCAAATGTTAGAATTTTTCTCACGAGTCATGATAAATAGCAAGGTGTAATAACGTTTAATTTGGACACGATACTTTAAATGCGGTTTTTTAGGTCAGGATAAAAATTCCTGTTTTAGCGGATTGTAAAAATATTTTATGATAATATTCAAAGTATTTCTACATTTTCTGAATAACAGAGAGTGTAATTTTATAGATACATACATTACCTAAGTAGTTGCACTTTCTTTTTCTTAAAAATAAATGCGGAACTTATTTGCATTTATTTCAATATGCGAAACAGTTACATATCGCCCAGTAAAAAGTACTGAACTTAAAAGATATGAACTGTAATGAAATGATTATCTATAAGATTATATTTAAGTGTGTCGTATAAGCATAAAAATTTAACTAAAACCTAGATTTTAAACACGGCGGAACTAAATTGTTCCATGCAGAATTTTAATTCGCCTATTAATATGTTTCATTTAAAAAATTAAAGACATGCTTTCTAATCAGCTATGAAGATATCGAGAGTTGAAATTAAATATTAAAATTCACGAAATCAATTTAAAAAAATACAATTTAATTATATTTGATTTCGGCATTTCTTTTTTTACTACCAAACTCGAAATAGCCGTAAATTTTTATTAAATTTTTTGGCCAGCTGCAAAACTTTCTCTTCGGATATCCAGTTTACGTGGAGTATTCATTCACATTCAGGTTGCTTACATAAGCTGATAATTTGCAGGCGCACCCAAATTTCCGGACAGCGGTACCAAATTATTACTTTGTAAATTCTCATATTCAAGTTACCGTTACATTGAATATTCTATATATTTTAATTTTTTTTGAACTTTCCGATATTATTGATATTCATGTCAAGTTTCTTACTAAATATAATGCTTTAGAGATCGCTCTATTTGGTTGCTATAAGTATTATCTTCTCGTCGCTGACATAACACAGTATCACAACGGTAATCTTTTCACTATGCATTCACGTAACAATTCTTGATAGACCAGTTTTCTATGGTCATTATTAGCTCAAGTCTTTTGACATACTTATTTGAAAGCCCACAAGTAAATCTATCTAGTGAGTTTGAAGAATTTTCATTAATCTTTATTCCGTAATAAATTTCGATGTTTAGTAACAGAAGTTATATTTAATTTGACATGTAAATGTGAACTTTTTAGTGTAACAATTGGAATATCAATATAGTTAATACGACAAACTCGAATGGATAAAATTTATATTTACACCTGACCTTTTGTCATGTGATATGCACCCAAACTTTCTCAATGATATTTCCATTTCATTTCTTTATTCCTCTACTATGAATGTCAAAAGTTAACCTGTCTGTGGCTTTCTTTTAATTGTCAGATCTACGTTTACAAAGAGCTCTGTCAGTTATTATTATGTCTGTGGGAAAGCTTTTTTGTGAACAACATTCTTGAGATCGCTGGGTGAAAGATTACAAGCATCGTATCTTCTTTGTTTGACGTTTGTTTTGGTGCTTGAGACTTATGAGAACTTAACAGAATTGAGAACGTTCATTTATTAGATAGTTTCATATCTTGCCTTAGATTTTCTGCATTATCTTAATTATTAATCAGAGCATAGCTAACTACTTAGAATTCGTTACTTCTGTCATTTGAATAAATATCTGCCCGCTTTTTCCTTGCACAAAATTTTAGATTAATTTTAATTTTATCAAATACCGTGAATATTTATTTATGTTTTCTTGCTTACAGGCCGTGGCAAGAAGAAGAAGAAGCTGAAGAAACTCCTTCCCCTCCTCGCTCTGATCAAGCTCAAACTCTCTGCTCTCATTCCCCTGTTCCTCGGTATCATCGCCTTCGCAGTCTTCAAGTTCTACATTCTCGGTAAAATTGCCTTCATTGCAGCAGCCCTTGGAGCGCTCAAAAAACTCCTTGAATCTAAGAAAAGTACTAGCGCTGTTTGGGCTGAACCAGCTCATGAAGAGCACCACGGATGGGAAAGCAGCGGTGGTTGGGGACGGTCCCAAGATGCACAAGACATGGCATATGGTGCCCACGTCAAACAAGCGTGAAGCTAAATTATTTATTTATTTATTCTAGGTAATTTAATTTATTAATCTAATCTTTTTCTTTGTATATATTGACCACCGTTCGATACACATGCTAAGTTATATATTTTTTGTATATATATATATCATATTTATACAAATTTTCTTAAGTTCCATTGACTGATAATATTAGTCTCATTATTTGTATATATGTATTTTATGTAGTGTGTATAATATATATAAGTATTTGTCTCGTATTCTATATATGCATAGTTGCGGGTATAATATTAACGTTTTATTATTTTAAGTTTTCAGTTCCAAAGATATAATATTTTTATTTGTGACTTTTATATATATCTTATTTTTTATTTTTATTTTCTTAGTCATTTGTGTTGTATGCGTGCAGGTGTTCGAGTCATATTTATAACAAATCAATTTTATTTAATGAGAAGAATGTTAACCGTTTGTCTGTTGTGTTGAACTTAATTTATTTTACGATGGATCCTCGTAAGAAGTAATAAACGACATTTAAAAATAAATTTACTTTTATTTTACCCAAATAATAATTATGAAGACTAACTAGAATTCATTTTATTAATGTATTATGTAATTGTATAATGCGATGAGAATTGATGACACAAATTCAAAATCAGTGAAAGCTGATTGAGTACACCTAATACCTATAGTTATACGTGTGAACCCGAGACAATCGCACCTTCCACGTCTAACCAGTTTGACTGGATTTCATTCAACAGCCTCAAAATACCGTAAACAATTTCGACTGTAGTATTTGATATGGACTTTATGGATGTTTATTTAAACTACAACTGCTTTCCAAAAATGTTTTAGGGTGTGATTCTACAGACCTTTTTACGCGCAGTAGATATCCATGGACAAATTAAATACTTGCCAGGGTGTGTTGGTTGGTTCTGAAACTTTTTTTTTCCTGCACCTCTAAGATTTTCTTTGAACTTCTACAAATAGTAACCACATTTAGGTAGACCGTGTGTCGCTCGCCATCTAATTGGTATAAAAAACTACATTATTTCCTACGATGTGGGCTGGACGGTAACTACATAAACTCACTTTATGGAAAGCAATTTTAAGTCTTTAGCACTCATAGTAACTCAGTCTCATGTATCCTTAGGGTCCACGATTATTGACTGCTAGAGTAACCAGTAAATATCCATAGCACGGATGTACTCTAAATATCAGAAATTCCCCATCCAAGTGGTAAATGTACCTGATATGTTCCGTAAACAATGAAAGGGTTAAGCTACATATATTTTAACCCATTGATCGTACACGGAACATGCAAAATACATATATACATAATATTATATTAGTCCCACGTATTAGGGAACGAGCCACCAATCGCGCACTTAGTACAAAAAATGGGTATGCCAAAAATTTATTCTTAACCGAAAATGTAGCAGCTAAATATATTTGGAAAAAAAAATTGACCCGTTTCCTTGCTATGTGGTGTAAACCGCAAGGAATATAATCACGCGCTACCAATTAACGTTTTGGAGATGGCCATATTATAGAGATGCAAGATAACATTTACCTGTAATGTCATTAAACTATATTAATACGTAGGTGCCTCTTAGTCGCCATATTGTCTGCATGAATGGAGGCACACGTACTCGAGTATCTATCATACATAACGACTGGTTCACAGATCCACTCATCTAATAGCAACACCAGATTTACGAAGTTACTTTCGCAGTTACAATATCAAGTGTGTGTATCAAAAAAAAATAGAAAGTCTACTAAAATGAATTACCAACACTGTAAATGATAAGCACCACTTACTTTCGAATGTATCGCTTATGTTATTAGAGTTATTATGATCATGGGAAGTTGGCAAACTCTCTATGGTGAGAAAATATTGACGTCTATCCGTCGAATGAAGATATTTCTACAAGATCTTTACGTTGTGTTCTGTTGGTTCCGATGGAGTTGTATGGGGCCATAAAATCTATTCTAGCAGGAGTCGTAGAAGGTGACAGTAATGCTGCAGTACAAAATATTGAAGAAGGCGTTACATGATATAAATCCATTACAAGAAAATATATTCACATGTGAGAGGAATTCACACAATCAAACAATCATACGAAAGTAATAAGTAACAAAACGATTCTGCCGGACTGCTACCGATCCGACTAAGACGGCGTGCGTTTTAGTCGGTTCGAGTCCGATATAACCTCTCTCACTGGCTCCGGTGGGATTGGTATTTGTAAAAAAAGGCTTTGTATAACACTTAGGTGGCAGGCAAGCACGCGGCCCACCTGATGGAAAGTGGTTGCCGTGGTCTATGGACGTGCTAAGCTAATGCTATCGTTGGGATTGTTAAACTGTGCCACCATTGTAACACTTTACGTGTTTGTAATGGTGACCCTCTTTCCCGAGACTTTGCCTTTAGCTAACCATCAGGTGGGGTGAAGTCAAATTGACGTGTACTAAAAAAACTGTGGGTCGCCCTCCGTCCCTAAATATATTTTCATGCTGCAATATTACAAAGTCCTCTCCTGAAAGGAGTAAGCTTACCCCATATTAAAAAATGTGTGTTAATACACTTTTGGCTACTTCTTCGAAGATTTTTCGGTGTGAATATAATAAGTATGTAATATACAGATATACAGTACAGTTATTTAAAGTGAGTCTTGCACAAAACAAAAGTTTTTGTTCATCTTCTAGCTTGGGACACAATTCTCACATCATTACTGCACGCTGCGCAAGCCTGGGGGTAACCGCCTGTTGACCTAGTAGAAGCAGACCAGGGTGATGGTGTCTGGGGGGCCAGCTCGCAACCGGACATGGCCTATGGTTAGGCGGGCAACGAGAGAAATGTTTTATGGACAACCTCACACCTCGACACAAATAAAGGGTGCCATAATTACGTGAAATTAATTATAGAGACTGATATAGAAAACAAAACTTAGAATCTTGGCCGAAAAATAATAGACTCAGGCTTTTTCTCGAGGTTGGAAGATCAGTCACTCCCGTAAAAACCAATATAAGTGAGTACAAAAAAGCGTCGAAGTGAAAGTTTCGCATCCAACCAGGAATATCATGAAGACGAAGAAAATTATTTGAATAAATTTTACACTTCAAGAGTTCGAGTACTTATAATTTTAGGACACAACACCACTTATAAATATTAAAATTAACTGCTACGTTAGCATTCACAGTTAGATTCAGATATAACTTATCAGAAAATATTATACAGTGATAAGGATACTGAATCTCTTAAAGCACAGTACGCAGACAGATTACCTGAATAAAGAAACAAGTAAAATATATCTCATAGTGTGCGTGTCATGATAGGTCACGATCTCAGCATAATTATGCTAAATAGTCATCAGTCATTATTACGCACATCATCAGAGACAGACTGGATTCATAAGGGCCTCTCAACAAAGCATCATTATTTAATGGATTCGCGTCGAAGCGAACCGTTATCAATTTGATACACCGCGGTGATTTTAATAATAAAATGTGTGAAATACAGATTTATGTAAATCTTATAATTTATTAAATGATTCCACTGGCGTTTTCGCCAATAGAATGTCACTTTGTCTAGAGCTCAGGGCGAAGGTTCAGCCATTGCCTACCAGCAGTGGACTAAATTAATTGATTGATATTTCTAAACATACAGCCTCCGTGGCGTGGCGGTAGTGCACGCGACTGCTACGCACGGGGTGCGGGTTCGATCGAAGTTCGTTCAGTGCAAAAAGTTGTATGCATGAATATGACTGTTTGCACTGGTCTGGTCGTGCCTCGGAGAGCACGTTAAGCTGTCTCGGTCCCGGTTGCCATACAAACATCTATGGCAGTCGTTACGGGTAGTTGGAGCCCTCAAAAGTCCAACCAGTCTGACTTGGAACTTCGATATCGCCATTGGTCATTGGACCATTGGTTGTGGGGGTCATATGGCAGTCGCTTCAAGGAAAATATCGGAGTTCAGCCGCATTACAGTTAGGCCGGAAAGTCGATCCCAAATGAGTTGGGAAAAAGGATCAGCGAATGATGATTTCTAAAAGTGAATTTAATACTAAAATAACTGTCATCAATTGAAATGGACTTTAAACGTTTTACGATATACAATATTTCAAATTATTTACCAATATCCTACAACCCCGTATTGTTTAGCGGGCGTGGAAAGTATTTATTTAGAGCATCAAACTGAGTACCACTATTTTCATATTATTCACTATTGACACAAATATTAGTGATTTTCTTTGCATAAACCACAGTTGCAGCTAGCTAACCCACAGCAAGACTATGTCGCACCCTATATAACAAATTGAATCTTTGATGTGATCCATAGGCAATGAAAGTGGCCATGTCCTCAACATTTCTTTGGATTCCCTGTACTTTTTCCAAGCGACTATGCGATGAAGGTCTTCAAGAAGTGATAATGAAGGTATTTGAAGTTTCAGCAACTCGATGGTGTTTCCTACCTCGTCTGCTTTTCTGCTACATAAGTGGAATTTCCGCGACCTCTTGTGATAAGCGGTTCTCTATTGGAATACAGATTATTTGATGTCAACGTATAACTTGACATACTTTTTTCTTCGTAACGATCATTACGCATAGCAATCATTAGCCATTATATAGACCATGTCAACCTAAAATCATGCCTCTGTTGTATAACTGTTATGCGTATAAACATAAATGTTTTAGGTTTATGCGATTTTATATTAGACCAAATGTAACATTATCTATTCTGTGCCAAAAGTCTGGATTCGATTTATGCTTTTTCAGACATTTTATACCACATAAATGATAGACACGCGACTTCCTGATGGAAAGTGGTTACCGTAGCCGACCATATAGAGAAAAGGGGGAAGGGGGTAGGTTAAGAGATTCTCTGTACTGTCAGTGCACAAGACAAAGAAGGGTTTCTCGGTCTTCCCACTGACAACACAAAACCTCTCCAGTGAACTCTGGCTACCCTAGTCCCCACCAAAAACACAACACAAGGATAACCTAGGTATAATAAATTGAGTTAGGTAAACCAAAAAAAATGGAGGGATAGGAGAGAGAAACCCCATCTCCTAATTGTGACCACACTGAGTGAATGATGATAGTTTTTTTTTTAATTATTCAGGTACCTTTGTAGCCTACCTACTGCACGTATTTACTCCCATCTTACCACCAGTTGTACGAATTAAGGGTTAACACTGACGAATAGAAAGTTTTTTTTTATTTTTTATTTATGGCACGTCAATCTGACTTCACCTCGCCTGATGTTAAGCTGAAGGCAAAGTCTCATGAAAGAGCACCATTGCAAACACGTTCAGTGCTACAATGGTGGCGCTCAGCTTGACGGCCTCATCAGATGCTTTTTCACGCCCCGCTTAAAGGACCCGGGACTGTAGGAAGAAGGAAACACGTGCGCCGGCAAGGAATTCCAGGACTTAATGGTGCGGCAGAGAAAAGACTTACCGAACCGCTTGGTTCTTGATGGAATATTCTGTACCGTATGAGAGTGATATCTAAGCCCTGCACGTGTTGTCCTGTGTAGGAAAGGGGAGGGTGGGATTTATTGGAAGAGCTCAGCATATATCAGTATATATAAAGTGACGTCACTTGCATAGCGCCATCTAGTGGTAACTGCTTCAATAATGTCAAAACCAGTTGTGGCTGATAGAATGTATGCATTGTTAGTTCAACAATGCCATTCTAGCAGGTCTTATTGAAAACCTAAATTATACAGGGAATAATTCATGCACATGAAATTCCTGTTTAAGGTGGACTTTATATATTATCATTCAATAACTCCTAGAGCTTAAAACCCGCACTAAAAATAAAGTACAAAAATATGCATTGCTATGATAAAAAGTGAAGGCTCAGTGACCGAGAATATTTAAAATGTTTTATTACTTCTGTTTAGAAACTTAAATTTGGGTTCACAAAAATACTCGTGATTCGGTTTTATATTATTTTCTATATGTATTAAAAGGATAGGTTAAGTTCTGCATCGATTGAGCTCACAATTTTAACACGATGCACAATATTGCTTCAGAGATGGCTCTCAGCTTTTATTTTATCGAGTCAATAGATAGCGCTGTAATCGAGTTATAGGATATATTTAAAATTGTGTACCCGGATAAAGTCATAGGCTAAAATAAAAAATATAACTGCCGAATGTTTTTATAGTGTACAGGCACAAGAATATATTTTTTTAAATATAGTTATTACCCTAATTATTATTATTCTTCTTCACTTAGGTACTCTTACCTCCTACCTAAGAATTTACCTTCAGCTTACCATCAGGCGAGGTGAAGTCAAATGGACGTGTCCTACATGAAAAAAGAAAAAATACACCTCTGGTTATTCCTTTAGGGATACGAAAGTGTGAGTAACGAACAGGCAATAAAGTAAATTACTGCGACAACTTTCTATTTCCACCATAAGGATGTTGGTCATTGGTCTAGAACTTGCCCTGAACAAATATGGCACACTAACCGCTCAAGAACGTACGGTAAACAACTCTGTCTGTTTAAAATATATTTGACTTTGCAATTTACAAACAAGTTATTAAACAAAACAACTGAATAAACGAAATTGATTCTTTAATTCTTTTGCTCAAGTTACTGCAGCAGTCCAAATAATAATAACAGCCCTCCCAAGTCCATAGAGAGGAAAGTCTTATTTTTTCATGGATTCACTGTACGAGTGACGACTCAATGCCAGAGCCTCTTTCGTTGACCGGTAGAGGGCACCACGGGTAAGTAAGGTTATCTTGAATTTAGGTGAAGTTAGAAACCGGACTTCGGGCTACTAAATGTGATTTAAATGCAACCGTGATTGGTGTTATTAATTGTAAAAATATTTAAATATAATAAATTTTGTATCCTAATGAATTTACATTTTAGCTTAATAAATGTTAACATAAATTGATAACATGATACAAATGAGCGCAATACTCGTATAAATCACCCATGTTGGTAGATCAATGATCTATGGTTAACTAACTACCTAATGCTCACGGGTTTGCCCGCGTGAAATACTTTTTAAAGCTCGCGATGCATTTTCCTGCTATTTTTATTTGTTTAACTATTTTGACTTTCATAGGACTGATTCCATCGAGAGCCTTATCTGTCAATCGGCAAGTGTGCCTACTTAGAGTTTAAATTGACTTGACCCCATAGACCCTGGTGAAGCCCTATAGGCCCTTCCAAACAAAGATTTTATTTATTAATTGAAATCGTATTTTTAAACCAGATGAGAAATTAAAACATTTTTGTACTTAGAATCGTTACTTTTTCGTTTTTCAACACAACAACAGTTCAAATTCTGAAGAGAGATTCTACCAACTGAATAGATCGAGATTCAAACCCGTGACCCAGTTATCTTATAACGTTTGTCATTAAAGACTTCTTGTGTACTTCAAGTGTGCCTATTAATGGTTATGTTGTATAATATGGTTGTGATTCATAATATTTCGCATTCATTCATAGATTATTATTGAACTCTTATTATATTTACCTAGGGAGTAGATAGATGTGTGTCTATTTGGTATTAAATTAACAACATTTTTAACATCCTTAGTTAGACAAACACACGGCTCACCTGATGGAAAGTAGTTACCGTCGCATAAAGACGTTTAGGTCTCATACCCATAGTGTAATCGTCTTGAAAAACCACAGCAAGGAGTTCATTCCACAGGTGAGTTCATTTTACTTTTGTTTTTTTTTTCTATTTTATCATTAATCGCATTAATGTTCAGAGTCGTAAATATTACTTTGCAAGTTGGTGAAAGTGGTTGGTGTTTGATTATTAAGCGTGTAATGGTGGTAAAAATGACAGATTTGGTGGTTACATCCGGGAAATTCGTAACTCTGACCAGCAACCAAACGGAACCGGACCGGAACTTCAGGGCTAGAAAAAATGATTTTTATACCACTTAGATCGCAGAGAAGCACACAGCCCACCTGATGGGAAGTGGTTACCGTGACCTATATTATATACACACTGGTGCTGCCTACTCTGTAGAAACCTTCTTAAGCCCTTCTTAGAAAACCACATATTGTAGTTGCTTGGGTAAACCACAACAGGGAGTTGAATCACACATACATACATTATATTCACGCCTATAAAACTCCCATCGGGTGGGTAGAGGTGTATGGACACCCAAATTTTGCCAACAATGATTTGTAAACCTACTCCTTGTATAAGGCACATTACATAGAATTATCTAGCGGGTTCTAGAATGCGGATAAACATCTTAGATACATATACATTCTTTTGCTTTGCGCTTAATGCACACAAATATTTGCATGGGAATCGAACCTGCCACTTCCAGTCTGACTAGCCAAACGTCACTGTTTACTTAAACCGCTCTATACTCCATTTGAATATAAACTACACAATTGAACTGCTTTTACTTACTATAAAGTTTAACTGTCATCTGTAACTGTTTAATTATAGTGAATAAATCTCATTAAAATTAGTAAGAGTCGGTGTTGTGCGTTACAGCTGTACATTTTACGGAATTATTGATGGTTTATGGGTAATTTTATGTGTACTATAAGAGACATTATCATTCATATTGCGTGAGTAATAAAATTATATTCATAATTCTTGTTTTCTCTTGAACTACTGTTGGCAAGTACTTTGTAACATTGGTTTTATATCAAACTAGCTGTCCCGGCAAATGTTGTTTTGCCTTATTAATTTTAAGGGTGAACAACCCTTATCACTAAGGGGTATGAAAAACAGATGTTGGCCGACCTCAGTTCTCAGACCTACTCAATATGCTCACAAAATTTCATGAGAATCGGTCAAGCCGTTTCGGAGGAGTATGGCAACGAAAACTGTGACACGAGAATTTTATATATTAGATTGTATTTATCATCAGTACATAATATAAAACAAAGTTGCGTTCTCTGTCCCTATATCCCTATGTATGCTAAAATCTTTAAAACTACGCACCATATTTAGATGTGTTTTTTATAGAAAGAGTGATTGAAGAGGAAGGTTTATATGTATAAAACAGCATGCTATAACCAACTGGTGCGGAGAAAAATGAAAAGTGTTGTATAAACGGGGTGACGCAGACGAAGTTGCGCGGGTCAGCTAGTACCATATATCGTTATCATTTTGTACTTATCATTTTATTATTATATATAGTTATGATTACTGCCCCACCTACTTCGGTGGTGGAGATAAAATATCCTAACTCATTGTCTTTTTCTATAAACAGACTATTGAACCCAAAAATAATTTTTCAATCTAAACGAGTAGTTTCTAAGAAAAATGCGTTCAAACAAACAAAATCTTTAATTCGCTAGTAAATCGATTAGTTTTCGGTGTCCATGTCTTATCTCTCTGATAATATGCTCTTAACGAAACTTTCGTTGTACTTTAGTATGATTACCACAAGCATGTCATTGTTACAACACAAGGGAGGTATACAAGTTCATTTCCGGCTCAAGTGGGCCCAGTAGGTGCGCCGCGAAAGTGCCAGCCGCGCCTACCGTCACAGTACACACTGGGCGAAAGTTATGAACTTGTGTGAACAATTTAGCCCCAACATTTTGTTTGATTATTTGTTCAAATAATAGTATTTGGAGAAGACTCCATGTTTAAGGTAATCCATCAGATCTACACTCAATTAAAATGTGTAAACATGGAATTTAAATTCTGTTTTTTTTTACTATGGTCCCTAAAAGAGATTTTTTTCTGTGAATCAATATCGTTTGATAGTTTAAAAGTTTTATATTAAAAATTTAATTGTAAAAGTAATGTTATTTTATAACATTAGTTAAAAAATCGTTAGAATTTTTATTTGATACTCACACCTTCCTTCCTTCGTTTCTCTTTCCTTTCTTTTTTTTTCGGGAAAGTGTCACTATTGGTCACCTCTAAACTATCTGACCGCCTCTTAAGCAGACCCATTAAACTGAGAGACGGCCGTTATTGTACGGTGATTATTATTTGTTATTTCTACTGTTTATTTTTTATTTTTCTTTTTATTTATTACGTTAATGTTGCATGGAATAAGAGAAATAGTTGACGTCAGTTCATATAAGTATTCTATTAGGTACAGATGAGGCATGTAATAAAAATGTCTAAAAATATTATTGTATATAAAAATTCTAACATTTTCTACCAGGTAGGCTGTTACTCTTAAAATTTGATGAATATGTAGTGAAGACCCCAGTCAACAATAATGCTTCGCGTACTATTGTTGACTCGAGCCTTATTTCATCGCGTATTTCAATATGGTAATAGGCTCACTACCTATTACGTGGGCCCGAATACTATGGTTGGTAAAATGTAGGTTTTAATTCACCGCCGCTCAATCCTGGAGGGAAATAGGCGTGAACATAATATGCATAGCTAGTAATACTTCGTACTTTTCTGTATGATGATGTAGAATAAAATACTCACCACCCCATCTTATACGAAAAGTGTCGTAAGTAACTAACGGAAAATGCAGACAATATTACTGCGAGAGAATGCGTGTGGTCAGCGTGGAAACAGTAGACCGCTTTGGCTGTTTGAGAGAGGCCTAAGTCTAGTCTAGCGTTAATTGATTGATTTATAGTGGATACTAACGACTTTGCTCGCAAAGATAAAAGTAGAAAAGATCTGCACCAAATTTTAGTCCTTAGAGCATGATGGTATAACCTACATACTAACATTCAGACTTTGAAACATCTTCACAAAATTTCACATTTAGGTACAATATTAGCAGGATTACATAAAAATGTATCAAGTACAACACGTATTTCTTCAGGCATTTCTCTCTTCTATTTGCTTTTATAGTTTTATTTTTAATCACCATGTTCTAAGTGTTTCTCACCTGCGTAAGAACAATTGCGAACACAATAGACGTATCAGAATATATTCATATTTAAACAAAACATTAAGGCTATGATAATTTAAAATGTAAATAACACTATGTACAGTGGGCACCAAAAGTTCCTTTGACAGCCTAGTCTAATTTATTCAAAAGTAACATGGATAGATTATATTTTATACTGTTGATTGATGGCACTTGGTGGAACTTATTGTTATACATGATTAATATTGATAACACAGTTGTACTTGTCCACTGTATTTATTTTTATCCCTAACCGGTTTCACCTTGTGGCTTTCTCAAAGGTTTACATTGACAGTTAACTGTCAAAAGTCAAAAATGTATAACATAGATAATAAAATAGAATAGATCGATGTCTTCTTTCATCAAAATAAAATAATTAAACTCATGCAAGTAGTATCCTACTTGCATGACATCTGCATCCCATCACACACAACGCAGCCGCTTCACAGTTAGACTGGAAAGCCGACCCCAACTGAGTTGGGAAAATGTTCCGAGAATGATGAAGTATTTATCCTACTTAATTACATTAGTAAGTGGATTTATTATCCAGTAAAAAAAATAGCTTTTAAATTAGCAGCTGTGTAGTGGCATCACTTTATACAATTTTAGTTTCAAATTGTCAGGAAGCTTTTTTGGAGCCCACTGTACTTTACACGAATTAGAAATAAAAGTAAACTATATTTACTAAGTACATACGAGAACAAAAATACTTTGAATACCGCGCATAACTTTACAACAGGTTTATTCCAAAGCTTCAGAAATTCAACCAGTGTGTCTCGACACGATACCGTTAGCTCAAGGTCGCATGCTCCCAATCGCAAGTGCCACTGACTCATCCCATACTTTCTTCTTATGCCTATGATATAGGTATTTTTGTACTAAAGGTGCCACTCCATCATTCCAATTCGTGATTGTCATCATCACCGATAACGATATGAACTTGATTATGCAAGTTCACTTCGAGTAGTATCTGCAAACGGACGTAAACGAACAAGTGGTTTAACCTGCCAGGCGTGGTAGTCATTTGGATGGGTGACCACCCACATAATAGACAATAGACATTAGACATATCTCTTGCACTCTGATATACCCAGGGTCATCTCTATGACCAAGAGGCTAGTGAGGATTGGTTTGATACAATCTATAATCGGTACAATATTTTTTTTTTGCGTATGAATGAGAAAACATTAAACAAACAGCAACTTTTATTACATTTTTGAACAGCAGTTAAAAAGTAATATGAAATGTATCATCAAAATGGGTAGCATTTAGGAAGTAGGTACTGTGTTTGAAGATCGAATTTAATTTATCAAGCGGATAATAAAAACAAAATTTAATACAGAGTTGTAAAATCTTGAAAACTACTTTCAAACAAAATACAAATAATGGAAATAGCTATTAAATTACAGGAATAACGAACTTATGAATCTGTAAGAAAACTGTTAAACTTAAAAGATATCGAAGACAAGCTCAATAATCGTATACTTACGTATTGACGGTTTATTCAAATATTTGCTACAGTGAGCATGTAAATAGGTGAATTGCTGGCAAATGACGGAATACAATACATGTGTGTGATATCAAATACCTAGTATCACTTGTATGTATTATGCATGCTGCAAATTGCAACACGTGGAAGTGAAAAGCAATGCAATAGTACCTATTAGTAAAAGTATCACATGAGGGTGAAATTAACCATCATTAATTGCATTGCGTAACCGTTTAGGTATAGACGGCCTCTGTGTGTAACGGTAAACCGTTTGACTGCTACGCAGCGGGTCATCTTGAAAGAGAGTGGGTTTTAGTCGGTTCCAGTCGGACATAACCTTACTCAGCGGCTCCGGTGAGATTGGTATTCGTAGGGATTTCGCGCAGGAAAGAAACGGGTTACAGGTTTGATTACAGTTCAGTGTAATTTTTTTATACGACTTAGGTTCTTCATCTGTCGAATCAACGACATTTTTGAGTTGCAATCGTGCTTGTTTCACGACAGTTTCAGGGAGACGGAGGGAGGGCCCGAGAATAGGTTTCACTCTTCGGGACGGCTTAAGAACGTCCTATCGACGACTTAGGTTACAGACGGGTACACCACCACCTGATGGATAGTGGACTATGGACGGTATACAGAATGAACTCCCTGCCGTGGGTTTCCCAAGTAACTACAATATAACGTTCTTCAAGAAGTTAGAAGGTTTCTGCAGGGCAGGCATCGCGAGCGTGGAGCCCATGGTGTTAGCCCACAGGCCACAGTGACCGCTTTCCATCAGGTGGGCCGTGTACTTAGTTGCCACCTAAGTGGTAAAAAAATTCAATTAAAAAATAAATTAAACAACTTAATATACAGATAACATCGGCTTTAAAAAATAAATCTGACAGCACCTATAAAGTGTCCCACCAATTCACAAGGCAATGGGGTCAAAGAATCTATGTCACCGTATAGGTATATGGACCTGTGCTTTCTACAAATTACTTGTTTTGCCTCGTATGTTGCACAAGATTGTAGGCGTTGAAGAGACTCATCGTTTTGAAGAACCTTAGGATGTGCATGACATAACCCGTCACGTAGGAATGTATGCGGATATAAAGACTATGATACCGGATATTTTATTGGCATTTAGATTCCATTATGATGCGTGAGTCTTTTGTAGATGTCAAAGTTCGGAATACAGTTATTGAGTGAAGGAATAGAATACGCAGAATACGCAGAATGTAATTGTTGTCTACCGTTATGTTTGAAAGTTTAGTAAAATATATGAATGTTGAAAAGTTAAGAATAGTATTGTTACACATCATTTTAATATCATAAGATTTCATTAGCAGGCTTCGAAATTGGCGGTGGAGCGGGTCCGGAGAAGTTAGACGTTGGAGGTTGCAGACAGGCCGGGGCGGCAGCGCAAATTGCGTCTCCCCTTACCCGGGGGCTTAATGGGGTTACCATGATTACCACTTTAAGCCCCAGGGTATCATTTCAAAAGAGGGGAGGGGGGTCATTTCAAAAGAGATTCCTCAGGGTCTGCCGGGGTGCGAGAAATATGTTTTGTGTTATCTCACCTTTGGCAATCAAGGAGCCATAAATGGCGTGCGTTTTAAGCGGGTTTGAGTCCGACATAATTACCTCCACCGACTGTGGTGGAGACGGATTTCGTAATTGGACTCTTTACTTACTCATTCATAAGTTATTAACTTCTTTTTGGTTTTGAATACAGACTGGGCTATGGTATAGTTTGATATAACTTATGATTTTTAGATATGAGCTCTTCCAACACCATTTCAACCTTTGCTGCCTCAAAAGACACCCAAAAACCGTGTAACTACTGATCATAAAGAGTGCGTACACATTTTAATGAGTTTGAGGTCAAGATTTTAACTAGACCGGTAACTATACCATACTGTAACCCGGTACTGGCAAGAAAAACCTTCTCACTTTGATCAGCACTACGAGTTTGCAAGAATTATTTCTTGGTTCCTTTCTCTATATTTTTTCCAACTGTAATAAAACGTTAGTAAGCTGTTCTACACGCTTATAAAGTTTCCTATCATAAAAAGCAGTGGAACAAATAGTGACATTGCATGCAAGTCAAACATTAGTTACCATTTTATGAATATGTAAATGAATTTGTACAAGTTTTGACTGTTTTACATAAACATATTTCATTGAAGAGAAATACTGAAGCTACTGATCGTAAACGATTCACAGCCTCCCAATGTTTTGAGTTAATAGTCAAATTATGTTGCTGACCTAATTTGGCGCTATGATTTGTGAAACTGTGTGATACTGGTAAACAGGTATATGGGAACCAACATAGCTATATATTGATAGATTTCCACACACGTGTAGAACCAGTTTGCGGTATGTACAATTATACATAATTATATTATATACAATCAGTACGTATTGTGTGTGATATGAATATGGCGCCAAGACGTGGACCCTCACGGGTCTCATTAGAAAGCTCAAGTTCACACAGCGAGCTATGGAAAGGGCTTTAATTGGAATTTCTGTATGAGATTGAATCAGAAAAGAGAAGATCCGTAGATGAATGATAGTTGCCGATAAAGCCCATTGAGTTAGCAACCTGAAGAGGTAGTGGGCGGGGCACATAGCTAGAAGAACAGTTGGCTGTTGGAGCTGAAATGTACTCGAATGGAGTACTAGTAGACTCGAGGTTTATTAGGATGATAAATAAGCCTGGAAATGAGCTGTTCACGCAACTTGCTACTCAAGCAAATTATAAAAAATCTAGACTAAGTAAATGTTAGTAAATATGGTATATGCCTGTATAATGGCTTGTGTTCAGAAGAATTGTTTGACATAATGCCCACACCTACTTTCACGGGCGGTCATGTGGGTACCCCATTGGCTACAGATCACCTCTTAAAGGTCGGATTGGAGGTCAATGGAAAAGGCCTATTTTCAGTGGACGTCCTTTGGCTGAAAGGTTAATTGATAATACATCTAATAATGCACATTACTTAGCACTACTTAAAATATGTGTCTACCCTAGCTTGTTACTATGGCAATGGTCATACAAAATTAGAGTAATATGTCTGTGTGTATCTGAGAGATAATGAGAGAAAAACAGACAATACAATCCTAATAATTGTATTCTTGACTGTACAAATATTCGCATAAATCATGTCTCAGACAGACAACATAGATAAATTTACATTCTTTGAAAATTCAACTTAACAGCGAAAGCTGCGTCTAAAATACCCAAAACTGAAAAATTTAAACTTTCCTCAATAATAAAAATATACAGCGCCAAAACACAGTAACAGCGATAGTAAGGCTAGTCGCGTGGTAAGGAATCATGATTATCAAGAACCAAGCGGTTTGATGACTCTTTCCTTTGCTGCACCATCAAGTCTTGGGATTCCTTACCAGCTCACGTGTTACCTTCTTCTTACAGTCCCGGGTCATTTAAGCGGGCTGTGAAAAGGCATCTGATGACACCCTCAAGCTGAGCGTCACATTGTGTTTATAATGGTGACCTTCTTTCCTGAGAGTGTGCCTTTAACTTATCATCAGGCGAGGGGAAGTCAAATTGGCGTGTGCATTATAAAGAGACCTATACTTTTAGTTTCTTCGAGGTCATCCAACAAAGAAATAAAATCACTGAAATTGCTCGCGGAATATGCAAGCTGAAGTGGCAACGGGCTCTCCACATCTACCGAAGGATCCATGGCTGACCAAACGAGTTCACGAGTAGAGAGCTGGAATAAGCAAAACCGATGGGACGCCTCCGGCAATCTTGCCATCTGGCCGGATGAGCTGAAAAAGGTGGATGGCATTACTTGAAGGACTTTTTAATTCATTGAACAAAGAATAGGTATTATTAAATAGTTCAGTGATTCTGTTCTACTGTAATGGCAGACAAGCACACGCAAATAGTTTATGCCTTATAATACAGAAATGTAATACAGTAAAAATTTCGTTATCACAAACAGATACACAGAAATTTTAAAATTCTGTGATAGATTTATTTACCACTGATATACGAATACTCGTATATCAGTGGTATCCTCAGGTAGATGAGGCATCGGACGGGCCCCGCACTATTGACGGACGACATCGGCAAAGTCGCAGGTACCTATTGAATGCAGACCTCCTCCAACTTGTCAGCTGAGTCTTAGAGGTCGATGGGAGAGGCCTATTTTCATCAGTGGACAGTTCTAGTAAAATGTGATATTGGAGTGGGATAACATTATTTTAAATATCTAGGAGATAAGTTTCTTACGCATTAGTACTGTCGGACTGATGCAACACCCAGTCTAAGCGATGTCCATCTAGAAAATAAAACATCCAATCCATTGATGTGTTACATACGTATGTACATACATATTAGCATCTCGGAACAAAACTTTTTCTTACAAGACGCAGTCGGGGCTTTTACGAAATCATTCACAAGTACTTTCACTCACAAACTAAAGTAACGTTACATCATTGACACAATTCGATGTACACTTGGACTCAATTATTTAATCATTTTATAATAATTGTGACCTAGACATGTGTTGCTATGTACGCTCTATGCAGGCTTAACTTTAGTAGTGTTGCATTTGTTGATACATACGCTCTATGTAGCCTTAACATTGGTGGTATTGTATAAATGTTGTAATGTACACTCTATGCAACATTAAAATTGGTTGTAATGCATCTGTTGCCATGTGCACTCTATGCAGTCTTAACAGTCGTGGCGTTGCATATGTTGCAATGTACACTCTATGCAATATTAACATTTTTGTGATGCATTTGTTGCCATGTACACTCTATGCAGCCTTAACATTGATGGTGTTGCTTTTGGGTTTTAACATAAGTGGCATAAAATTATGTTTCCAAACTTTTACTATCTGCAATGAAGATTCTGTCAAAATTAATCCAGTATTGGACTGTCCGAGAAAATCTTTATAGATATTTCTGGTGGTAAAGTGTTTATTGTACACATCTTTGATACACATTCATGAAAAACATATTTTTTTTTATTTAATTACATAAATACTACATGTATATGTAATAACTACGGTATATCCCGAAACGGATAGGCACATGCATTTTACTACTAATTTTTCGACCCTATGCTGAAATCGAGCATTTGAAGGTTACACGGGGATTACACACAAGTGACTAAAGCCGCACGATTATTACCGTGCGGCTGAAATCATGTGTCTAATTGCCCGTGTAAATGTGTGTGCTGTGACACTAACATCTATTCTACTTAATGAAGGAAATTAAATGACTGACTCTTATCAGATTTTAGCCACCTGTGTAAATAGGTTAGCAATGCGTCTTGTTGAAATAAATTGTGAAGTTTATAGCCGCACGACAAAAATCGACTCGTGTAAACCCCTCATTATGTTGAACTTTAAAAAATGTTGAATGAACTCCATTCATATTTATACATTCAATAAGTTTTGACTCAGCTTTATTTTACGTAACACTTGCAATTTATAAGGAAAGTCTTATACTCAATATACTAGTTATGGCTTGTGGCTCCGTCTGCATTGAATACCTTAATTATATCGTACTTGGTACCTACAGGAACTCTTTATGGTCTTAAACTATCTTCGTCATGTTGTTTTTTAGATGGCAGACAGGGGCAAGGCGCATCTGATGGAAAGTGTTTACGGTGACCTATGGACGTTTGCGACATCATATATTGAGTATATTTTAATATAATATTTTTTTTTATACAACTTAGGTCACAGACAAGCTGCACGCGGCCCACCTGATGGTAAGTGGTTACCGTGGCCTATGGGCGAGTGTAACACCAGAGGAATAACACTCGTGCCGCAACCCCTGTAAGAACAGAGACATTCTGTGTCGTCATTTCATATATTCCATAAAATATATTCCATCCATCCATCATATATTCCAGAATAGTAGCGGCCACCAACTTACTCACGGCGATATGGTACGATGCGTGAGCGCTTGGACTGCCACTGCCTCTTTCTGCTTGAGAAGGAGACAGCGGACCGGAATCGAGAGTTTGAGATGGGGACACCATAATTCCTCAAGTCGATCGTGCCATCTCGAAAACAAGAATGTACCTACTACTTTGATTCACTCTACGTATGTTTATATTGCATAAATATAAATTATCTTTTATTTTATTATTTCTTTCTTCCGAAGGCAGCTGGGATGCGAGGGATATGTCTTAGGATTCTTAAGCAATCCTCAGGCAATGTCCGATTTTACTCCATCAGTACCATATCCGGCATAACTGCTGCCGTTCGAAGTCAGGGCATATCCGAGGCCAAGCGCGATTGGTTTGACTTTTTTTAATCAGGAGTTCTCATGGCCACCTTCCTATTCCATCGTCAGACCCTGAATTTTAAGCAATATCAGAGAGTTTGTTAAGGCAGGATAAATGAACCCAATCTCGATAGGCTTATCTTGTTTATTATAGGATTTTCTGATCACCTTATGATCCTGAACTCCATGTAATACCATGGAATTCTTTTTGTATCACTTAGATGTCAGGTTATTAATGAGCCCAAACTCATCAGATAAGTTCATCTTATTTAATTAGAAATTTCTTTGGCCACTTCATCATCAGATCAGCTCCATCGTATTATATTATGTACAGTCATTCAAAATATACGTATGTGCAATGGATAGGATATCTTAAAAACCAAGTTAAAATTTGATTTGACCGGAAAAAAATATACATACATACATACATACATACATAAAATATAGTACAAATTTATGAAAAGCTTGTAAAAAGCACACATGTTATAAAAACATAACATAAACTCACGCCTTTATCCCCGAAGAGGTAGGCAGAGGTGCTAGCACCCACATTTCGTCCGTTTATGTTTAGGTCCCAATGTAACAGGTGGCGAGCCTATTGCCATTAAGCGGGCACTTATACCCACGATAAATACACACATAACTTCGAAAAGCATCGAAAAGTCATTGGTGTGTGCCATGGTAAACCGGGATCGAACTTGACACCTCGTCTCAGCAGTCCATTACCCATACCACTAGGCTACCACGGTACCATGCGGCACATGTTATAAGCACCGTAAAAAGAAAGAAATAATTGCAATTATGTACAGTTAATACTTTGATTGTTACCAGTGTATTAATTACTCACTAGAATTTGATGATGTGTGGCGTCACTTCATAAAATGTTAGCTTCATATTGACATCACATTGTATACCTACGCACTTCTGGCAGCCCACTGTACAGCCGTTTTAGTAGTATATTCCAATAGAAACTTTTAAATTAATGTAATTGAATATAAAGATATCTCTCACAAAGAAATAGTATAGTCATTCAACGTCGCAATACTGTCAGCCTTCTTTGATTATCAGATGGTGATGATGCGGAGGAATTTTATATATTGTGTATGTAAATACTAGTGGACGTTCTTGTACAAGCTGTGTAATCGTGAACAAAATAAAAAAGCACAATTTAGACTCTAGACCCAGGTTAGGTTAGAACCACGATTTATTCCAGGGTCTTTGCACCAGGCTTCACGTCAGCCTAATGGTCGTGAGGCACACCTAGCCAGCCGATGAAAGTGGTTATGTTGGACTTGAACTGACTAAAACTTCGGGTCTTCAGTTACCGGCGATGAGATAGTAGGTAACATATCCCATACACCCTGTCCACTATGAAAATGCACCGCGCGCCGTCGCAGCCTTCTACTACGAGGGTGGCTCCATCCGACATCCCCAGGCCGGCGCTCATGGAAAACAGAAGTCATTCTGTGACCTCTGACGCCCGATAGTCGCCTCCGTTCATCGCAGGATGTGCGAGTTAAGAGTCTCTTTCTCGAACATTACTTGCTCACATAAAGGAGGCGGCGGCAGCCCAAGTGCTCGCGCCTTCCGAATGTCTGAGACTGCCATTTCTCCACGTTGGCCAGACGGGTTGGTACCGGGTTTTATTTCAAGTTTTTCTTCTTTTGCAGTAATATCACCTTCCTATATTTCCATGTGTCACCTGTTTCACTTTTAGTAGGTATGAGATAAGGTGGTAATATTTTTTCTCCACCAACATTTGTGCACTTACTGTTCGGAAAGCGACAGGGGCGGTGGCCGATTTGGATGGGTGACCGCTTAGTGATATTCCTACGCTAACATTCAGTTATAACCAATGTATTCGTGTAAGGAAACGATTAATTCAGGCAACGGAGCGGACGAAACGTATTGGTTACAATATAGTTACGTGATATGAAGTACTATATTAACTGTCTGTTTGTTTCCCTATATAATAACGAAAACTATCTTTAATTATATGCTAGACTGGCTGTGTCCGCGACTTCATACACTTCGACTGTGAGGACTTTTTATTAAATTTATTTTTACTTATTGTTGTATTATTTTTTAGAGTACAAACACTTTATACTAAACAGAAAATAAATTAGTGCTAATCGAATAACCCGCCCCTGCTCACTTGCCATGTTTCCATGCTGGATTGCGATGATCATCTTCTGCTCCAAAAATGAATCGGCGCGATTTTTTATTACAATAGAAGTGTTTTTTTTATACAGGACACGTCAATTTCCCTTTACCTCGCCGGATGGTAAACCAAATTTAGAAAAGAGAATCCCCATTACAAACACATACTATATGAGAATGGTGGCTTAGCTTGATGGCCTCATCAGATGTTCCTTTACGCACTGCTTAAAGGACCCGGGACTATAGGAAGAAGGTGTTTCCTTCTTCCTACAGTCCCGAGAGCTGGCTAGGAATTATAACACTTAATGGTACGGCAAAGTCAAGACTTACCGAAATACTTAGTTCTTGATGGAATATTCTACATTCTATGCGGGTGACATTTAAGCCCTACATGGGTTTTGACAGTGTAAACACAAAATATCTATATCGTCTGTGAAGTAATTTATCGCAGGTATATAATTGCCCTGTTAATCCGGCATTAGGCTCGCTATCTATTACATTGAGACCTAAACATAAACTGGTGAAATGTGGGTGCTAGCACCTCTGCCTACCTTTCGGGGATATAGGCGTGAGTTTATGTTATGTATGTCTGTGAAAATTTTTAGCTACAGCTTATGAGATACAGCCTGGTGACAGACTAAATTCAAAAGGAGTCTCGGTTTTGGTACTAGTCTTATTTTTACCCTTAGAGTATTCTATATGTATGCGTTCCCACACTCCATTATAGAATAAATAAAAAAAAACAATTCTCATTACAAACAAATTACACACCCACCAAAAAACAAATCGAAGATGCATCACTAAAATCACATAAAGTATTAGAATTGAGTTACACAGCTTTCCGGTTTCCAATGCGACCTCGAAATTGAATATTAAAATTAGCTACATATAAAATTAGATAGAGTTCATGCGAGAGAGAACAATGAATATCACTATCAAATATTTTATTACAATAACATTATAAAATTTAACGTTACATCGCGTTTTAAGAAATTACGACACTAATTTTCACCTCACTTTATGGTCTTACGAAAAATCAAACAATCGCACTTTTTCTTTAGTTCAATTTACACTGTGCTCACAAACGCATGCGCATCTTCGATGTTGTAAGCGCAAACTTCACTTTCTAACATCCAATATTTATTTTCCTATTTATCCTGACGTGAGCTTAAGAAGTACGAGCGATCAGTTAGCACACGAGACGACTCCGACTTCAAACAGCGCGCACTTTACGTCATATTGTCAAAACCCGTGGTGGGGGCGCGAAGGATAAAATCCATCACCTTTTTGGTAAATCATCATAAGTTTACCAACGTTCGCACTTGGAGTACAAGCATCCAGTGATTTTTTTTTTTAAATATGTGGAAGAAAGTTTTTTTATTAGCCATTGTGGCTATAACAGTGAAGTGTAATCCAGTGCAAGTAAAAGGTGTCGCTGAAACTTTAGTGGGTGCTGTAACCGAATGCATTGAAACGGATACTTCGTTATGTTTGAAGGTGAATATTGTGGATACCCTAGTGTCTGTGAAGTGTCAGTGACCATAATCTTTAATGAGTTCTCTTGTAATAAAGATAATACTCGTTGAGTATTGAAGGAATGGGTATTGGCGTAACAATGGATTCTTAATGACTTATTACGCGTTCTTCGCGTAATATTACACCTGTCTCCAATGTTTTTGATGAGGGTGGAATAATGATAAATGATTCAAGTATTTTCAGAAACAAAATACAAAAAAAAATATCATTACAACATTTCAATGATAGTAAAAACATAGTAAACACATTCACAAAAATATTAATATGTAATCAAATAATGGTTAAGTGTCCCAAATTAAAAATTATGTTCACATAATACATTATATCATTAGCTTCTGTTTGCCAATTGAATATGTCGAGATGCAAGTTGATACGTTTTGCTAAGATATCTAGTTAAAAAATTCAACATTATTTTATTTATATTAAAAAAATACAATCTTCAACAAAAAATTAACATTACATTAACACCTCTTGAATATCTCATTCCATAGATAAATAAAAAAATATTACTCTTGTATATACATAAAAAAATAACATAAACATGTAAACTAAAGTTAAAATATAAATTTACAGGAAAAAGCCTTGAAGTTCACGGAACGACTGTCCATTCTGAAAGATATGGACATCTTCGAGGGTATGTCGTTAGTGAACACTGGGTCAGCGAGGTCAGCTCGTAGCTACGAGCCCTTGTCTGAGGAGCCGAGAGCCAGGGAACTTCAGATTAACGAGAGGATAGCCGACAGCGTTGGAGACTTCTTAGACAACCACGTACTGCAGCTACGTTTGACTGCCCCTGAAGATGAGTCTAGGGCCCTCGATGAGGAAGGTAAGAGAGTTCTTATATAATTTGAATATCACTACATAGTATAAAATAAAGTCGCGTTCTCTGTCCCTATTTTTCTTGTCCCTTTGTATGCTTAAATCTTCAAAACTATGCAACGGATTTTGATGCGGTTTTATTAGATAGAATGGTTAGAGAGGAAGGTTTATATGTATATAACATCATGCTACGACTAACAGGTGCGGAGCAGGAATGAAAAATGTTGCAAAAACGGGGTGACGCAGACGAAGTTGCGCGGGTCAGCTAGTTTAATATAAAACTATCCATCTGTAAAGTGTCTTAAGACTAGTTCATCAGTATGACACTACCCAATGACACTATTGGTAGTACCATTCATTAATCTAGTCCCCATGACACCACTGGTAGTATCAAGGCGAATAATTTTTTCTCCACGACATCACAAGCAATGTTGAAGGAAATTTTCGTAATTTTAAAGTAACGAAAATGAAGTCTTTTATAATTAAATTTAGAGTAAAATAAAAAAAATACATTGTTACCGATGTATAAAAAATTATAAAAGGTACTATGTACATGGCGCAAGGAAATAAAGCCAATTTTACAGGCGACGCCTTAAGAATATGTATAGGTACTCAGTAATTTGTAAACTATTCCAATATATTTAAATTGACAGAAGAAATCTTAGTGTTGTAATATATTATTATGTCCACTAGATTATTAATTTGAAAGAAAAGTGGTAATTATTGAGCCTATCCCGGGTTCGATTCCCAAATAAGTGTTCAAAAATTCTCAGAATTAGTATGGAGCCAGACCAGGGTCCGGTTGATGACAGTGGGCTAGCGGCTTATTATGTGTAATATGTGGCATAATCTCGGTGCTATAATAAAAGTGTCTATCTGAGTTAGAATCTAAAGAAACTATAGATCTGTAAGGTTTGTTAGGTATCACTATATAATATAACAAATATAAATTAAATGCAAATACCCTGTCAATATAATTGATGATTTCGTCAACTAAAAAGCCCGTCCCTGATTGTTCCTGGTGTAAAAGTGCCCATCACACTCGCCGCGTTTCCACGCTGGATTACGATGGCCATCCTTTGGACCAGGAATGATCCGAATCGATAGTCCTCTGTTCAATAAATTATATAGGTATTAAAACAATTTACCGCCCGAATTTTCTAGAATATGAAATGACGAAAATCACGATTTATCTGAATAACCAAAACAACGATTCCAAAAACTAGAATCAGACGACGTTTTTAGCAATCAAAACAGTTTATGAACCGTAGGAACCAAAATGATTATATTGTTATATTCTTAGAATTCTAACATCTAAAAATAGCACCGTCAAGATCGAATCCTCCATGTCCAGCTTACATAATAAGAAATCATTAACATGGTGATAAACGCTTCTATTGTCAGAAGTCGAGAAACTTCTCGCCACTAAAGTGCCAAACGAGTTCTAAACAATGACTTGAAACCTAGGTACTTTAACTTTCTCTCCTATACATATTTACATAGATGTCAAACAAAGCCCTTTCCTGGTAGGTGCTAAAATAGGCGTTATGTGTTGAGAAGACGATTTCATTGTATATGAAATACTATTATCACAATGATCGTTTACTTAACTTATATTAGAGTCATATTGTATTCAGAATATACAATAAATATACATGCACTTTGAATAAATGAATGAATACTAATTAAAATTATTAATAACAAAAAAAAAACATTCAGCATAGCATAAGTAAACATTTGTAGTAATTTCAATATAGACTTTTGATCGTGTTTCTTTATACTACTGACCCGCGCAACTTCCTTCATATTTTTACCTTATACTCCGCACCACTTGGTTATAGCATGATATTATAATTATACATATAAACCTTTTTCTTTAATCACTCTATTTATTAAAATAAGCCGCATCAATATCCGTTGCGTAGGTTTAAAGATTTAAGCATACATAGGGACAGAGAAAGCGACTTTGTTTTATACTATGTAGTGATGATGCATATCAGTGGGTCTCTGAATTAAGATTCTCTGATGCATTTAAATCATAATCATAAGCATGGGCATGCATTCCATAGAGTCATGGTAGGTCCCTGGTTTTGCAAACGTCCATAGGCCACGGTGACCTCTTTCGTAAATTATTTAAAACCATAAAATATTATCTCCCATCATATTACAGAAAGCCTGGTAATGGAACGAGAAACGTAATACTTGATGCAGAAGAACTGCATATAAATTTCCTTTAAGTGACAAGAGCTTACAGATACCAGTATACATAACATAACATAAACTCACGCTTATATCCCTGAAGGGGTAGGCAGAGGTGCTAGCACCCACATTTCGCCAGTTTATGTATAGGTCCCAATTGGTGGCGAGCCTATTGTCATTAACCGGGCACTTATAAACCTGCGATAAATACACACATAACTTTGAAAAGCATCGAAAACTCATTGGTGTGTGCCATCTTCTCGTTTCAGCAGTCCATTACCATTATACTAGTAAACTCTAACAAAAATCATCATTAACTAATGTTTTTTTTTTGTCCCCAGCTCGTGGCAAGAAGAAGAAGAAGCTGAAGAAACTCTTACCCCTCCTCCTACTATTGAAACTCAAGTTTGCCGCCCTCATTCCCATTTTCCTCGGAATCATCGCCATAGTTGCCATCAAGGGCGTTCTCTTAGGAAAGATCGCTTTCGCCATGAGTGCTTTCAGCCTCATCAGGAAACTTATGTCAAAGAAGGGCGGTATGATGATGAGTCATGGGGGTGGCACGTCTTACGGAGCACCTTCGCACCATGAAGAGCATGGAGGGTACAACTACGAGCCTGCACCCCAAGGCTGGGGTCGGAAAGCCAGTGATGGAGCTTCATTAGCGTATTCAGGTCATCTTACCCACTGAACTGATATAGAATGATTGTGTATTTATTCGTGTGGATGTGTTATGTTCGATGCCATGTACCTCAGTCTTAATTTATTTATTTAAATAAATATATTTATGATTAATGTTATGCATGAATTTCATTTTTCCTTTGTTTATTACTTAAGAATTACACTTAGTTTCGTGCCCCTTATGCCCTGCCTCCTGCACTAAAGGTAACCTGAATGGAGTCACTAACGGTGCAGTCAATATGGCAAGGTTTCGTTCTGGACTAGTCCAAACATAGGTGGATTGTTAATATGCAAGACGAAGAAGACATAATAAAGTATGATTTTTCAAACTTCCTTCGTTGCCGATTTCATACGATTATAGTGTGTGTGAATATCTGGGTTCGATTCCTGGTCGAGTGGTTGTTATTTGATTTTTTTTCTGTCAGGAAATTCTCAATATCATGCCTAGCAGGCGACAGTAGACAGATATGAAATGAGATATGTGTAGTATCGCTAACTATAAATTATATCTCTGCTTAATGTATTCCGACTGAGGAAACTGAGGAAGTATTAGTCCTATAGAATACCGCGGCTAGTAATAACCTTGTGTTGAGTAGCGTAGCCTGAGCTCACTGGAGTTCTTTAACAGTTGCAAAAGATCTTAGGCCACAGGAACCAGTTTCCATTAGGGGGAACATAATTATTGCTTGTCTGCCATTTAAGTAGCATAAAAAAGGCGGTTAGAAAGAAAATACAGGAAGTGAATAAGATTCATGTCATCTGATACTGTCTAAGGCGTCAATTGGTAGCGCTTGTGCGGCTAAGCTCGTGATTAAGTTCCTATCGATTTACACCGCCTAGCAAGGAATGTGGTCATTTTTTTATTCCAAGTTTATTTAGCTGCAACATTTTCGGTTAGGAACTTATTTTCAGCTTACCCATTTTTGTACAAAGTGACCGAATGGTGGCAATAGGGTCTCCCCCTATCACTTGAGACCGAAAATCATAGTTGACGAAATGTGGTAGAATACACCTCTGCCTACCCCTTCGGGGATTACGGGCGTGAGCATTTGTATGCATGTATCTATGAATAAGATTTATATAAAAGACTAAATTAAAACAACTTCTTTTTACATGAGCCTCACGATATTAACTCAAAATAGTATAATTTAGCTTCCTAAAGCGTAATTATAGGGGTGGTGACATAATTTGACTTTCCTCAATAATGGACCATCAACCCATACTTTACTTCAGTCCATAAACACAAACTTGTTTCACATTTACATTTTTTATAGAGAATGAAAGTTTATTGTCCGTAAAAATATTACACATACATACATAATTGTAGCCATAAACCATATTTGTAATTATATAAAGGTGCTTTTTCACCGGTGCCGAGACGTATACACTGACGGTGCGGTTAGGTCAAAGTCGCGGCGGGTTATTGAGCGAGCTATACTTGGAATTTCTTTTTTTTTCTTTTTATAATATCACGCCAATATTATATATATTGGGGCCTAGTGGTATGGGTAATGGACTGCTGAGACGATGTCTCGGGTTCGATCCCAGGTTTACCATGGCACACACCAATGACTGCGATGCTTTTCGAAGTTATGTGTGTATTTATCGCAGGTTTATAAGTGCCCGGTTATTAGCAATAGGCTCGCCACCTATTACATTGGGACCTAAATATAAAATGGCAAAATGGAATTTCTTTACAAGATAAAATTCGAAATGAGCTCACCTTACAAAGAAAGAAAGTCACCTACATACCTCGCAGAATAATTAAATCGAAGTGGCAGTGGGCTGGCCACATCTGTCGAAGGAGCAAGTCCTAAAGTGGACACCGTGGGACGTCCTTCAGTAAGATGTACTGAACTGAAAAAGGTGGCTAGGCTGAAATGGCTGCGAATCAGGAGCAATGGCGCATATTGTGAGAGGCCGATGTTCACCGGTGGCTTGCGATAGGCTGATTGATTGATTCCTTTTTGACCTGTGCGGTTGGCAATAAATAATTGGAATGTAGAAATATAATATACTATACATATATACATTCTGCCTGATTACCGCAGAGTAGAATTTGTGCACCATCTCTAGCCAAGCGGCTGTGTATATGGCGCCCAAGGGATAGGGCTGTTTAACATCAGGCAGATAATATACAGCCCAGACTCAGCTTCAGATGCTGTGGACGGAGAAATGTGGGTGTCAATTTCACCTCTGCCTATCCTAGAAGGAAATAGCAATGAACATTTGTTTGAGCATATTATGTACATACATAACATATTTTACGTCAGTAAATCTCCGAATATATTATGTTTACATCCTCATTTCACCAACTGTACTTTTAGGTCCTACTGGTGGCAACTGGTAATAAGGTCAGGCGGGCACTTTGTTATATATAGTATGATTACTCAAGTGTCGTCGGATGGAGAATAGTGATAATATCCCTATTATCCTCCAACGACATCCACGGGAAGAGATGTGGTGATTCTATTCTACTCCTCCAGGGACCCAATAATGTCTTCTGAGACACGAATGCAGAAGCATTAATTGAAGAATGAAACCGACTAACTAAAAGGCAGTGAACTGTGTCCACCCACACCCACGACCTACGGTGAGGTCGGCTTTCTAGTCTAACTTAGATGCGGCTGAATTTCGATATATTCCGTGAAGTGACTGCCATCGGACCTCCACAACCAAATTGGCGATATCGTGACAAACTGCGTGGCGTAGCGGTAGTGAACGTAATTGCTACGCTGAAGACGAGGGTTCGATTCCTGCTCAGTGCAATTATTTGTGTGCATGAATATGAATATTTGCATTAGTCAGTGTGTTTCTATGTATAGTATGTATATACAAAAAAAGTATCCTAATATGTTCATCCGCATTCTAGAACCCATAATACTAGTTAAATTATGCTTATCATGGGTTTAGGTGGCGTTGTGTAGATTGTCTTAGAATATTTATTTATTATAATTTACCAAATTTCTGTAGTTAGGCTAGGTTTTGAGGGCTCCAACTGCCCGCAACAACTGCCGTAGATGCCGGAGGTGAGACAACATAAGACATATCTCTCTCACCCCGGCAGACCGGGGAGATCTCTTTGATATGACCCCCTAATGTTGGCAGTCTGTGGCCTACTGTTACCATGCTGACCACACCGTTTGGTACAGGGTTTTATTTCTTTTTCTTCTCTGACGTAATATTGCCTGCGTATTTGTCATTTAGTCGCTACTTCCGACACGCTTCAGATGAGATGGAGTGACCTTTCTCGGTCACTATCGGATAAGGTTCCATAAAAGACTGAAGGATAGTTTTTGTATTTTTTATATATACCTACCTAAGTAGGCATAATAAGAATATTAGCAACCAAAATTATGCTTGTTCTAAGAGTGTGTCCACATTGGTAGTGTAATGGCCAGTTATCGAACCCGGGACTTCTCGATCGTAAGCACGGCTCCTCATTCACGACGACAATAATTTAAAACTTAAGTTACAGTCTCTCCACTTTTTTATTTTTATATACCTAGGTATACAGGGTGTAAGGAGAACACTCCCGAAGCCGGAGGCCCATGGTAGTACTCCTGGTACAAAATAAAATTAAAGAAAATTATAGCAACGCAATTTTTTTTATTTTTTTTATCTCACAAGATGGCGCCACGTGTTTTTTTAGAATGACATTTTTTTTAAGAAATTTTCGTTTCATTTAGCTTCACTGATACGATGGAGAGTAAATAATGCGGAATTCCTTTTTATGCGAATATGTTTTGTACCTAGTGTACCTAACAGGAGTACTACCAGGGGCTTACGCTTCGGGAGTGTTTCCCTTACACCCTGTATACTGTTAATTAGTATAATAGGCATTGTGTTTTAGAATTAAGTTGTAAATAGGTACGTCTATAAATGTATCTATCTATACATATATATAAAAACTAGCTGTTGCCCGCGGCTTCGCCCGCGTGGATGTTGGTTATCGCGACCAAACATGCCATATTTATGTCCTTTCCCAAGGTCTAGTCTACCCTTTCATCATCAGTCATCATTCTCTAAACCTTTTTCCAACTCTGTTGTGGTCGGTTTTCCAGTCTAACTGTGATGCGGCTGAACTTCGATATTTTCCGTGAAGCGACTGCCATATGACCTCCACAACCAATGGTCCAATGACCATGTCGATGGCGATATCGAAGTTCCAAGTTAAAATGTAAATGTGGTTGGACTTTTGAGGACTCCAACTACCAGTAACGACTGCCATAGATTATTTTTTATTTAATATTTTTTTTATTTATGGCACGTCTATTTGACTTCACCTCGACTGATGTTAAGCTGAAGGCAAAGTCTCATGAAAGAGGGTCACCATTGCAAACACGTACATACAGTGCTACAATGGTGGCGCTCAGCTTGACGGCCTCATCAGATGCTTTTTTACGCCCCGCTTAAAATAACATATCCCAAGTATTTTTTTTTAAATATCTCCAATGTACAGACACGACCGCTTTACAATTATATAATAGTATAGATGAATCGCGAAATATGTTGGTAAGCGCATAACTCGAAGACGGCTGGACCAATTCGAGTAATTCTTTTTTTCATTTGTTCCTCGAACTCCACGGAATGTTTTTTATGGAGCAGCGGGAACGGGATCAGAAGTCCATGCGGGTGGAGCCGCTGGCACCAGCTAATAAATAATAAAAATGTTCACGTCCGGATGGTTTCATCTAGTTCCACACTACATTTTGATAATAATATTAGATTCTTTTTTATTTAAACCATTCTTAATTCTTAATTCTTTATTGCACACACAAAGTACAGAGATTATTTACATACATTTGCAAGAATCATGTACAAAGGCGAGCTTAACTCACAATGAGTTCTCTACCAGCAAACCTTTGAGTTTCAGAGGAGTATGTATCGTAATGAAGGCAGTCTGAAGTGTGTTACATCAAAGATAACAACACAAGATCATAAAAATGTACCTAAACAGGTACCTACATATATATAGACATATACATACATACATACATACATACATACATACATACATACATACATACATACATACATACATACATACATACATACATACATACATACATACATACATACATACATACATACATACATACATACATACATACATACATACATACATACATACATACATACATACATACATACATACGACCCATACATATAAATATATACCTACACACATACATATATATCACACATATAGATAGACTTAAACGTATATATACCTACCTAGATAAATAAATATATAGACAACAATATTATTGTGAAAGGAGATGATCCTTAGTTCTTCTCCTGAAGATATCAAGAGTAGTACTACTACGAATGGAGTGAGGCAAGGAGTTCCAGAGACGCACAGCTTGCACCGTGAAAGATCCATCGTAGCAGCTAGAACTGTGCCCAGGTGTGCGAAGTAGAAGAGACGAAGAAAGGCGGCAGGGTTTGCCCCTGGGTACAAGATACTCAAAGCGTTCCCGCAAGTAAGTAGGAGCATTAGGATTATGAAGTATAGTATAGAGAAGAGTTAAGATGTGAAGGTTACGGCGCTGCCGAATAGGGAGCCAGTTCAGTCTTTTCCGGTATTCGCTGACATGGTCGTATTTACGGAGGCCAAACACGAAGCGAATTCCCAAATTCTGCAAGCGCTCAAGTTTGTTCAACAGTTCCTCCGAAGCATCGAGAAAGCAGACATCAGCATAGTATAACAGCGAGAGTAGAAGAGATTGTGCAAGAGTAATTTTAGTCTGAAGAGGTAGGAGTTTCTGGAGACGTTTGAGGGATTGAAATGAACAGTACACCCTCCTACTTACCTCCGCAATGTGAACATCCCAGGCAAGCATGGAGTCGATATGTACGCCTAAGTTTTTAGCACTTTTTGAGTACTCAATGGCTTCAGAGTCATACATCACTGGAGGCAGAGAATCATGATCCAAGAGGCGGAGCATGTATCGGCCACCAACAATGAGTGCATGAGACTTTTTTGGGTTGACCAGCAGTCCAAAGGATTGTGCCCAAGCATTGATATGGTCAAGGTCATTGTTGATGGCGGCCACAGCCTCAGTTAGTTCATCGGCTTTGAAATGACGATATATCTGCAGATCGTCTGCATAGAGATGGTAATGCGAGGTTAGAACCTTAGTGACGGCGTTTATGAAGACAGAGAAGAGGAGTGGAGAAAGGACGCCACCCTGGGGAACGCCTGACACTAAGTCGCACCATTCGGATGAAACGTCGTTCACTCTAACAGATTGTGAGCGCCCTTGGAGATAAGATTTGAACCAAGATGTAGCAGAGGCAGAAACATTGATTGACGATAAAATACCTAAGAGGATGTCGAAATCAACTGAGTTGAAGGCACTGCTGAAGTCCAGTAATACCAAAATTGTCAATTCCTTGTTCTCCATGGCCATCCTTATATCATCTGTTACTTTAACTAAAGTTGTCACAGTGCTATGGCCACGGCGGAAGCCAGATTGGAAAGGACTTAGCAGGCCATTAGAGGAGAGGTAGTAGGTCAGTTGATCGTGGACAACACTCTCAAGTACCTTGGACAGGATGGGAAGGATTGAGATGGGGCGGAATTGGGAGTGTGTTGTGGGATTGGATACTTTCGGCAGAGGTATGACGGAAGCCTTTTTCCATGATGAAGGAAAGCAGTTGGAATATAAGGAATAGTTAATAATGTGCGTGAGGATAGGAAGAATCAGATTTACGATAGGAAGAAACATTTGGAGTTGAAGGCCATCGTCACCGACTGCCCTGGTGGATATGGATGTTATTCGTTTCTTAATATCTACCTCTGATACTGGTTGAAATGAGAAGGAAGTATTTAACGGTAATGGAAGAGAAGAGAGAAAATTTAAAGTTGAAAATTTAACATCATTAGGAATGGTGGTTGGAGGGGTGGAAAAATGGGCATTAATTGCATTGAGGTCCATATCAGTAAGGCTGTCATGGAGGGCCTTGCCAATACCTAAGGATTTTAAGAACTGCCATTGTTGAGAAGTATTGAGGTTTTCAATTGAGTCATGAATGTAACCTCGCCTGGCATCCCTACACATACGATTGCACCGATTACGCAGGCTCTTGTAGAGGTTCAAGCCCTCCTCAGACGGACACTTCATATATTTACGCTTGGCCTTATCTCTCTTGGACATAGCGTTTTTGATGACTGGAGAAAGCCATGGCGCAGGACGATGTCGTACCCTTACTTTTTTTAGAGGAGCATGTACATCATAGATGGCCAACAATGTACTGGTGAATATAGACACCTTTCCATCCAGATCATCGCAGTCGTAAACCAACGACCAGTCTGTACTATCCACGTCACCCCGCAAACGCTCGAGATCAATGTCTTTAAAATTGCGAAGAAGTAGAAATTTACTCCTACATAATAATGATATAATATAAACATCAATATGTTATGGTAGTTATGGTAGTTTACACTCTAAGTAATCTTTATTAGGATCATTGATCTATGTTTCGACGACCTCTATGGCGTGGCGGTAGTGAACGCAACTGCTACGCAAGAGGCGCGGGTTCGATCCCCACTCAGTACAAATATTTGTGTGCATGAATATGAATATTTACATTGGTCTGGGTGTCTGTATGTAAATATGTATGTATTTACGAAATAAAATATAATTTCTACGTATGTTTATCCGCATTTTTGAACCCATATCTAAGCTAGTTAAGCTATGCTCACCATGGCTCTAAGTGGCGCAGTGCAGATTGACCTACAATATTCATATTTATTTATGTAAGAATACGAAATATTCCTCATCATAAAATATCACTTTTTTTTATACTACGTAGATGGCCGACAAGCACACGGTCCACCTGATGGAAAGCGGCCACCGTGGCCTATGAACGTGTGCAACACTAAGGGTGTCACACACGCGCTGCCCACCCTGAAGGGAAAGGGGGAGAGCTGGGAAGGGGTGGGGAGGCTAGAAAGGGGAGGGGAAGGAGGGGTATAGTGAGCTCTGGCCTACTTACCGGCGGGAACACAACACGATGGTTATTATGACCGCGGTCTTCTGTAGGGCGGAGGTACTTCTCCAGTTGGACAGCTCATTTCGGACGGGAGATACCGTGGTGTCCTACCTCCGTTAATTGTCGATTGTCACGATGTCATCAAGTTTAGTATTACACTTATTATTGTTTCCAGCATTAAGCTATGCTATTTAATATCAACTAATCCAAGAATTCTCTTGCCTCTTTGGAAAAAAATGGAACAACCAGCATTAAAACACTGGTTGAAACATTCAGGTGATATGTAATAATAGCTTATCAAGAAGAAACCTCTAAGCCCAGTGTACCTAAGATCACGTAGGCAGAGGTGTATTAAACACCCACATTTCGCCCACTATCATTTTCGGTTCCACGTTGTAGGGGACAAGCCTGTTGCCACCAAGCGGGCACTTTGTACAAAGAATGGGTATGCCGAAAACAAATTCCAAACCATAAAAGTAGCAGCTAAATAAATTTGAAACAAAAATATTGAAATCAATTATGTGCTTAACCGCACAAGCACTGCCAATTAACGTCTTGGAGAGTATCAGACTATGTAGTAAGATCATGTAATATAATATAAATTATAATACTTCATACCATATTTTAAGAAGACAGAGACAGAAGAGTCACAATCAAGACCAAAATGATTCGAACTATAAAGTATCAGGTTTCATCTGGAGTTAACTATGTAGCAATTAAATTTAACATAAACATAACATAAACTCACGGCTGTATCGCCGAAGGGGTAGGCATAGGTTATGTTTAGGTCTCAATGTAAAAGGTGGCGAGCCTATTGGCATTAACCGGGCACTTATAAACCTGCGATAAATACACACATAACTTCGAAAAGCATCGAAAATTCCGAGAACCCGAGACCTCCGAGTCCATTAACCATACCGCTAGGCTACCGCGGTTAGTAGTAAAGTTAAAACAAAACAATCTGATAAATAACAAAGCTTATACATGTATTGAAACAGAGGAAGGTATGTAACAGATAATAAGATATGATTTATTAAATTTCGATGTCACAAGTTCAAGAATCCGGAGAAAGTGCTAACAACAAAAAAATTATCACCAATATGGACCTTAAAACTCAAAGAAAAACTCCCAACCTAAACAATATTATAAATATTAATGAAATAAAGTATGCCACGCACTTTTGCATAGTGTCGTCAAATTTCTATATGGAATCGATGTTTTTAATATGCTAATAAGGTAAACAGAGAAGTGGGGAGATATCGGATAAAAAAACTGTTCTGATCGATTTCTGACCATAGTTCGAACGATCTCGGATTAGACCGCGACGATTGATCGAAGCAACATGAAGACTATTGGAGTGATTTTGAGTGTTGTCGTTTTGGCGTCGTGTGGTCCTGTTACTTCAGACGATTCAGTGCTCCGTTCTGTTATCGGGAACTTTGTTAATTGTAACAGTGATTTAAGTCTGTGTTTGAAGGTACGTGAAGTGATGTGATTAGTTAAACAGTAGGGTTAACTTTGAATTTTGAAACCTACAGTGTCTCAAAAATGTGGATTTATAAAAATAAATTTAGGGTTGAATTTTACATGTTCGATTCTATAAAGTGTTTTAAACAATAGTGATTTTACAAAAAGGCATGCTAAGATCAAGTGTAAAATATTTGTTAAAAATTTAACTTAAAAATAAATTATTAAATGCTTATTACATTATAGATTCAAATTATTTTGCCAAGTATAAGGAAAATGTTCAACATTTCCCTTATACTATTTTTTCCAAATAATTAAAAAAAGTACAGAAGTAACTTTATTTATTGAGAGTTGTAAAATTAAAACTATTGTTTTCATACTTCTTTGATATTTAAAAATATGAATCATTGTGAACCTTAGTAGGTTTAAAGAACTACCACAATTTCGCCAATTCGAAGTAAAAAATAAATTTCTAGAAAACTATAAAATCCTTCCAAAATAGACGCGACAGTGAAAGTGACACATAATTAGTAGGCCAAGTTAGATACGTCAAAGCAAAATTAGTTACAGTCAGATAATCGGTCCCACACAATTATTAAAATATAATGTTTATTATTTAATTGTCAATAGAAAGGTCAAGTGTAAGAAACCAAGGGTTTAAACTTTCACATAAAATACAACAGTTAGACAATCAAAAACTAATTTTCATTCCAAAAGTCAATCTGACAATTTCTCTTATAAGACGACTTATCATCAAAATTGCACTTGAAGGTAAAAGTTGACTAATAAATTATGCTTATTTTATTTAACAAAATCATATGTTTTCAGGAACATGCCCTCAAAGCTGCAGATCGACTTAGCGCTGTACGAAAACTGGACGTCATCGATGGAGTTACAATTTTAAACAATAGTCCTAGAGAAGCTAAGAGCCTTGAGACTCTCTCTGCTGATCCTGAACTGAGAAACAAACAAGTGACAGAAAGATTATGGCAGAGTACTTCTGAGATTCTTCAGTCATCTGAGTTGGAGCTAAGCTATGCAGCCGCTGATGATGATGAGACTGTGTCCAGGTCTATTGATGGCGCAGGTAAGAATAAATGAACAGAAGCTGATTCCTGGCTTTCAGTTATTATATATAACATCCAAAAAACCATATCATGAACTGACCATATAATATGGGAAATGAATTGATTGATAAAATGATGAAACATTAATAGAAAATAAATAAGTAGTAATCATTTTATTTATTACTCGTAATAAGAAACATTATAATACATTGAGTCATATCAAGCAGAAAACAACACGGTTACCTATTTAATAACAAGTTGAATAGACCAATTACTATGATATATCGGGTTTAATTTTCATTTGATTTATAAAACGGTTAATGATGATTAGCCGTTATAGAGAACCAAAACCCAATTAGATAAAGTAGCACTTATCAAATTGTAAGCGGATGATGGTTAAGGAATAATTAATTATAATCCATCATTGACTCGCATGTGAGAAACACGTTGAAAGCTTGATCCACCTGTAGATAAGAATACTAATGAATTTCCTGTATAACAGAAACTTAGTTAGCGTTGCCAGATTTTTACAGTTGTCAATTTGTTCTAATTCTGTTATGACTTCTAATATAATCTATAAGTTTAAGAATTGTCTATAATTCGTTTATTGTTGCATTGCTGTCTCCAAGATTCAAAGGCTGTTGCATGTCGCACAGTATGCCTCGACTTTTGGTAGTGCTTAATAATGAGAGAGCATTGTGAGGCGGTATTGTATTTTAGTCTTAATGCAATCCACCCAGCGGGTTACAGATCAACCCTGTGACCTCGTTTCCTTCCATACTGCTTTGTACCATAGGTATCTCCATTGAACCCTCGTTTATGGAGATTCATCCAAAGAACTTCAGCATTCGTAGAACTATCGAGGAAAATTTATCTTTTATGCGATCTCTATTGAATTTTCAGCCCCTTATAAATATAATTTTAAGAGCTTATAAAATTTAAGCCCCATGTAATTGTTACAGCTGAGGAAGGCCGTGGCAAGAAGAAGAAGGAGATCAAAAAGAAGATCAAAATGCTCATCCCCTTCATACTCCTTGCTAAAGCTAAAGCCGTCGCTCTGGTCGTCATATCCCTGGTCGTTATCGCCATCTCACTCTTCAAGTTGGCTTTCATTGCCAAGATTGCCTTCATCATTAAGCTAATCGGTCTCATCAAGGAGCTCTTGGCGAAGAAACATGCTCAAGAAGAGATTGCCTGGCAACCACAAGGTTGGGAGTCAGCTCATGTTGAACACCATGCCGCCCCTGTAGAACACGGTCATGGTTGGGAAGGTGGTTGGTCTCGCTCCAGGAATGAAGCTAACAGCATGGCCTATTCTGGTTACGGAATCTAAGAAGCTGGTTACCAAATATTACCAAATATTTAATCCCCAAATATGAAAGTTTTGTGAATGAATGTATTTAAGTGTGAATGAAATGTTGTCGTGTCTCTATTGTTCTATTTTTTTTTACTTTTTTATTACCTTTATTCTTTTCAGTCATTTTATTATTATTATATTGATTTTGTTAATTTGACTGAAAAGGAACCTTTTAGATTATGTGATAGTATTATTAGTTATTTATAAATATCTATATATACGGGTATACACATACGTAATATTTTATCTACTTACCTATATGATAAGTATGATACAATTATTTTTATTATTTGCCAAAAATATATTATTATTAAACAAGTACTTATTATATATTTCGAACTATTTATGATATGTATTTGTATAGCCTATTATTTTATTTTTTATTTTATTATAAATTTGTATATAAGTTTTTTAGTTCAAACCTTTTACGGCTAACGTACTAAAAGGTATTTTATATTGTATTTATGTGAGTTAAATAAAATTTAGTTTTTATTTAATATGATCTCTATATACTTATATTATTTTTATGGATTTCCACAATTGCGTACAATTTGTTGCTAATTATATTATTTTGTCTTTCTTGTTGTGTGTTTGTTTGAATGTTTAAAGTTACAGTATTTATTTCTGTATTAATAATAAACCGAACATCAGTGAATTTATTTTATTCTTTTAATTAATTCTCCCTAAATAATTATACCAAAATTTATATTAACCTCATCATAATTATTTTATTTGAAAGTTTATTTGATTTAAATACAATAATATTGAATGTCACTAGTGACATCGTAAATAATTGAATTTGATAGTTTTTCAATGTTATTCACAAAATACTTTCGACTCCTTACAATTTCAATCATGAGCAGTATACTACCGATGTTAAAGCAATTCAAGTAAAGATATGATCTTGACATATTTTTCTTTTTTTTATTAATAGTACGTCAATTTGACTTCACCTCGCCTGATATTAAGCTGAAGCCAAAGTCTCATGAAAGAGAGTCACCATTGCAAACATGTACAGTGCTACAAAAACTGGCGCAATGTAGGTGCTAGCACCCATATTTTGCCAGTTTTTATGTTTAGGTCCCAAAGTAATATGTGGCGAGACTATTGTCATTAACCGGGCGAAAACCATCGAAAAGTCATAGGTGGGTGCCATGGTAAACCTGGGATCGAACCCGAGACTTCGTCTTAGCAGTCCATTACCCATACCACTAGGCTACCGCGGCTATTTACAGTCTTCTATATTAAAATTCATCCTCACACATTGCGACCTGGAACGGTGCGCACAGTACGGTATGAATGGAACTTAATCCCGCGCACCACACAAGGATAAACTCCCTGTTATGGTTTTCCCAAGCGACCACGATATGGAGTTCTTCAAGAATGGGCATTAGAAGGTTTCTGCAGGGTAGGTTGCGGTACCTCTGGTGTTGCACACATACCTTCCTTTAGGTGATAAAAGGAAAAATCTCTCTCCCATTTTACCCCAAAACGTTGCCATTGTTTTGAAAAAAACTAAGACTTTATTATCAAGTTACCATAAAGTGAAAAATTTCTTACGCATAACACAAACTCAACACAAGAGTAAGTCAGTGTTTGGTCCTATAGGGGTTCGGCCCAATAGGACGAATCACAGAAATTAAAAATAATTAAAGTTTTTCTTCAGTGATTCGTCCTATTGATTTTTTTTCTTTCATTTTATACAAAATTTGTATGAAGTAACGTCAGCAAGGAAAATACTGCTTAAAATAATATTGCAGAGGGGTAATAAGATTAGTATTATTTTAAAGACTGGTGTCGCAATTTCAAAGTGCGATATAAGTCTTCTCTGTTTGTCTTGTGTTGTAATAAGTACACTATAATGTTTACATCTATTCTTTGAGTATAGACGATTCATACTATACTATACTATACTATACTATACTATACTATATATATATATAGGACACGGCGGTATATCCGCCCAATTGAGCAGTCCGACTGAGGAAGTACCTTCGCCCCACAGAATACCGCGGTCATGATAACCGCGTGTTGTGTACCCGGTGGTGAGTAGCCAGAGCCCACTGGAGACTTTTTGTGCTGTCAGTAAGAAGACGAAAGGCTTGTCCTGCATTGTCTCCTACACTGACGGCACAGAAACCCTCTGTAATTACAGGGTCGGCAGCACGAGTGTAACTCCCCTGGTGTTAAACACGTTACATAGGCCACGGTAACCACTTTCCATCAGGTGGGCCGTGTGCATGTCTGCCACCTAAGTGATATCAAAAAAATCTTAAATGATCATTTCTCCTTAATCAATGTAAAATCATCATTCATCCTTAATCAAATCAAAGTAAAAGGTTAAGGGTTAACCAATATTACTATATTTATAACTACTCTTAATTTTGATTTGCAAATTATGTTGACGAGGTCAAAATTGTATTTTATCCAAAGGGTTGGTTGAAATGTTGAAAATGTGTTCGTAAATCGACGCGAGCGCAGCGGAGGTGATGAGCCTCGCGCTCCACCCGGCTACACCTTCTCCCCTCCATGCGAGGGAGACAGTGCCTTGGGAAAGTTTGCGATCTCAGTCGACAAATCTCTCAGTCACCCTTATTTTATTAAAGTAATCACCATTGTCTTGTCGACCATACTAAAAACTTAGATATCTCTAAAATTAAATCGATGGGACGAATCAACGAATGAAAATTATTATATTATGGAAAAGTATTGTTTCGTCCCATGGGCCGAAATTATCACAGGACGAACCACTGAACTACTCTAACACAAAGAGTATCGACTGCCAATGTCGAGAAAAAAAAATTCGAACCACAGTATAACAAAATTATGCTTCAAATGTCAAGGAAATGTTATAGAAAACGCATTCTATCAAACTTCTTCATACAAAAGTAGAACGCAAGCATATTAGTATTAGGCTTAAAGTCGCCTGGGGAGGTGCGGTGCATATGCACCGCTTGGGGTTTGACGGAACGACGCGACGCGGCAAAAGACTCGCGGTGCAGGTGCACCGGTTAGTATCTTAGAGCAAAATTTAAAGCGAGGTGAATTCGTACTGCTATTTTTTTTTCTTTATTTGGGTAAATAAACAGTAACACAATACAATATTTACTTAGCTAGTGCGCGCACTTATAAACTATAATTGTGTTACCTACGACATTTACCACAGCATAGTAAAGTAGTAGTAGGTAAGTTTTTCAATAAAAGGGGGGAACCGAATGCGTTACTATAAACAAACAAAGATAATGATAGCAAGTACTAATTCAAAATTTCAATTATCTTACTTCTAAAGGTACCGCAATATCTATAGAGTTGAAGTTTCTGTTATATACCTAAGTCTATTAAGCGATATATTGGTGAGCGTACTCCTGCGTTAGTACGGCAGCGGTATGTCGTAAAAAGTTGGCAGGGATTACGGCAATGCGTACTTACAGGTATTCTATATGCTATTTTGTTAATTAGGGCATTACAATCATGACTTGATTACAAGAAGAAAACTGGGAATGTTAATTGCACTCGTTAATCGGGTAAAACAGGGTGAATAGGGATCCAGGGGTGGATAGGGATATAAATGGTCAATTGAATATTTTAAATAATTTCTTTTACAATTTTTTAACTAAGCACATTACCAGATATTTAATGATTCTGTGATTACAATGAACTAGTTCAAAGTTTCGCTTGAAAGAAAATAACTACAGAATTTAGCTGACCATTTTATATCCATATCCACCCCTGCATCCCTATTCACCCATATTCCAATATGTGTATAGTTTTTATAATTTTTACGCCTGAAAAGAATATCTGAGCAAAAATCATCGATGTGTGAAAGTTTCACACCTTTCTTTAGAAAGAATTTCTCTTTGTATCATATTGCTATGAATTTATTAATAGGTACAAATATTTGTTTAGACTCGTCAATGTGTTATATCTTAGCAGGTGTAATACTTATTATTTTTAACTCAATCTCATCAGAATTAGCTAGCGTATTATCCTTAAACGAAATGAAAAGAAGAAGGAGGATAAACAAGAGGGACGATAAAAGAAGAGGAATTAATTAAAGGGGATAAATAGTTTGAACTTCCGAAACTCTTAGAATTCATTGTAAACGGATACTGGAACTAAAAAACCTTTACCCATACAACAAATTAGAGGCTACAACTCTAAGCTCAACTACCTATTTGACCTGTTTTAGAGGTACTTATTTAGATAAAGATGAGTAGGTACGGTATTAGTAGAAAAGTTAGATTATATTAAAAACAAACAAATTTACATACATTTCTATTTGGGTCTTGTCATCTAGCTGCGTTTCAACTGGCATAAATATTTTTAGTGTTACTATCGAATCGCCTTCATGTAAAGTACAGCGCCATCTATTAATAGCAATGTGAACTTTTATGAAGATGAGCCTGTGACTTTCTTTTTAGTTTACCGAATTTTCGCTCTCACTTTTGAATATTTGGCGCTTGTGTCTTCATATATTGATGTTTTTTTTTGTCTTGGTGGTGTAGTAATCGCAAGGGCAACTTTGAGTCCGGAGGTCCAAACTTTAAGTCCAGGGTTCTATATCGGGGCTAAACAAGGAATTCAGAATTTTTTTCTAAATACTTTCAAGGATGTCACTGTTTGCTGATGAGCTTGGCTTAGCCCATAGTCTTCGTGGAGCCATAGGTCTAATAACATGATAACTTAATATTTTGGTAAACCGAAGTAGGTACGTTTAGTGAAATTTTGAAACATTAATATGTTACTTTTTGGAAATCAATTGAAAATTGCACCGCCGCCGTACTGGACTTCGCTGGACTGGACTGGTACCTTCGCACTACAGAATAGCGCGGCTAAAAATAACCTTGTGTTGTGTTTCCAGTGGTGAGTAGGATAGCCCGAGTATAGTGGAGTTTTGTATTGTCAGTGGGACGACCGCGAAACCCTGTTTTATCTTCTGCACTGACAGCACAGGAATTATATAAAGCTTTACTCCCCCCCCCCCACTAGATTGATCAGCAGCACGAGTAAGAAGTCCCTGGTGTTGCAAACGTGGATGAGCCGAAGTACACTTTCCATCAGGTAAGTTTGCTTCTCTGCCATCTGCCAAAAATAATCGAGAAAGGGGAATCTCTAGAAGGGACTTGAATCCGCGAGCAGTCTATTACCCCTGTAACATCTAGACCAGTCTAAGCATTGAATATTCTTCTTAACGTCTTACTGAATGACGTTCGTGTTCGCGTTTTATTTTCAACGATTCAGTATATTATCATAAGTGGCGGAACGACGCCGCGTATTAAACTCTAAAAGCAAACGCCTATTTAAAGATATGTATCAGCACTCTCTTTTATCGCTATCAATACAATTATTTCCTATTGTGATACGAATGAATTCAGTTACGGTATACTACACTATTTCTATAGTAGGTAGTATAAATGTCTGAATTACTTATGTCTGTATTGTAAAATTATCCTTTATCTATAATTGATGACACTTGTACTTCTCCACTGAATTTATTACTGTACCTTACCGGTTACACCTTTCGGCATTCTCAAACTCCTTAAAGGTTTAGTTGGAATTTCAAAAACTGATAGGTACAGAAGTTTGGAAAATTATATTTTTTTGTAATAGAAAGATCTTGATCAGACTTAAAATTTTATGTCCTCTACACCTGTAACAGCGGCCACCATGTTTTGATCGGACGTGCAGTCATTTTTTATTTATTTATGACTTCACCTCGTCTGATGGTAAGCTGAAGGCAAAGAAAATACCATTACAAACACGTACAATGAAGGAATGAAATGAAAAATGATGAAAGACATCCATGCGAGCGAAGCCACGGGCATCAGCTAGTTATAAGATACAAGCTGTAGTTTCTGCTCTGCTTTAATTAAAACGCCAACTGGCTGTTAACGATACGCTGTGTTTATTTCTATGTCTGAACATTCGTACTACAATTACGATATTAGAAAATTTAACCAAATTGCCTCGTTTCATGATGGGCCATGAATTTTTATTTTCGTACTCTAAAATTAGATTTGAAGATAGTTGTTAATAGACCTCCATATGTTTTTTTTAATTGCACGAAAAAATCTGCTGTACGTCGCGTGACACGGAGAGGCGATAAAATTACGTCTATTAAGGTTCTCCGTAGTAGGTACACTAAAAGAATCGTACATATAGCAGGTTGCCTAGGTTTTTTCCGTCTACAAGATCCCCATGGATAGACCGAAGCCCGTGAGATAGATATAGATAGAGAGATAGATAGTAACGACTGCCATAGATCTTCATATTAACAGTCGGGACCGACGGCTTAACGTGCTCTCCGAGCTACGAGTAAGACCAGACCAATGCATATATTCATGCACAGAAGTATTTCTACGGAACCGGAATCGAACCTGCGCCGCCTGCGTAGTAGCGTTTACTACCGCCATGCCACAGAAGCTGTCTTCTGATTATTAACATGTGCATTGGATAAGTATTGCTTGCAGGAGAGGTTTACTCACTGATAATATTACAGGGGAGGTTCAAATCATGGTTCGTCACGTGAACCTCCATTATAAAATCATTACGTCACTATTTTCATTTTATGAATGAATTCAATTTTCGTTGTATGACTTTTAAACGGAAATGAAAGATATTTGGCGGGACCAAACCCATCAGTAAAGAATGTAATTGATGTTTCTAAATCATTCACACCATGATTTGATATATAGTTGATGATACGGATAGAGGCTTTTATTGCTGGTTCGAATGATTATAGCGCATTAAACAGAAAATTTCTATTTTATTTCACTTTCTCGATACAGCCGTACGATGGACATAATTATTGATACTCAAACATAATTAAGTAGAACTGGTTGTTTTAGAAATATAAGAGAGGCTTTTATTATCATTAAATCGGTGCAAAAACGGGCGCTGGGTTGGGGATACCTAATCCTATTTTCACAATTGTAACAAGTGATGTGGAACCTCTCAAATTCAGAAGTGACTTTGCCTCACTGTGTTTGTTTTATCGCTTATACAACTGTTTGTGTTCAGAAGAATTGTTTGACATCACAACTACTTTCTATCATCTGCACGCCATAGGAAGGTTTTGCAAGCGACTACAATATGGAGATCTTTAAAGGTTTTACATGTATTAAACAATTAAATATCACTCAAGTGTATGTATAATGGTAATCAATCAATTAGTCTATCGCTACACTGTTGGGCATAAGCCTCTCCGAAAAGAGGAATCGACGAAACTTATTTCTTGTAAACACAGGTAGAATAATATTTATATAACTATGTAAGTACTATGGAGACTTAACTATGATAATCACCGTGAAAATAAAAGTTATTATAGTGCATCTCTCCATAAACTATAATTTTAAATGTATCATTTCCATATTTTGACAATCAAATCTTGTTATAATCTAATGTTTACCTATAAAGTGTAAACTAGTTTTTAACCTAAATAGTGAAGCAATTGAGTTAATTCGAAACAATTTTCCGCCATCAGCTTCAGAGATAAGTTAAAATATTCAAATTAAACTAGTAAATTACTTAGTAGACAGTTTGATGCCGCAGTGATTGCAGTGATAGACCGTTCGACTGTGTGTACAAGGTTTATAGGTGTTATTCAGCTATTTTGTTGGTTATTCTTCTGTCGAATCGACGGCATTTTTGAGTTGTCATCGTGGTGTAGTAATTTCACGGCAGCGCCGCTACTCACGGAGAGGGCCCGAGCATAGGTTTCGCTCTTCGGGAAGGCTTACTACGTCCCCTCCCTTCCCTTCCCTTTTGTTGGTTATTTCTTAGTACTGCATATTTTCTTCTATGCTCGACATGACAATTTCATAAATCCAATTTGCTTATAGTTGTTTACAGATTGAATAGAGAAAATTTTCTCAGTTCAGCAAGCTTTATTGGTTTTCTTTAACGTGAGAAACCGCCTTACCCTTCTAACCTAACCTATCCATGTGGGACGTGCTACCCACAAATTAATTATATTCCTTTCAATGGCGTTTAGTGAACAGCTAGACATCCAAGCAGCTGACTAGTTTAACAAAAATTATCGAAGTTCAGCCGCAACACAGTAAGACTGGAAAGCCGACCCCAACTGAGTTGGGAAAAGGTTCAGAGAATGTATTCGAACATAATGTTGCAATGTTTAGAATCTAACTACGCGATTACTTTCCGTAGTAGATGTTGTTATTACTACGTGTTTATCAAGTGCTATCACAAGATGGCATTTAATAAACAGTAAGTTAAAGAAGAATTTGTAATGAAGATGTAAATTATTATTCAAGTGATCAGATTATTCTCCCTGTAAGAGTCTGGACACTGGTTTAAGACCCAACTAGATATTCACTTTTCCAATTTTAAATCGATTTGAAAGTTAGTATGGCTCAAAATTTCAATTAAAAAACATATAATATCAAAAAAGTCAGCCTCTAAATTCTTCGGCATTTTAAATATTGTTGTGTTTATAATTAAATCGCCATTAGATATTTTTATACGCAGTCATTGTTATTAATAGACATTAGTCGACTACATTACAATCCATACAACTTCATAGCTAATCTCTGACAGCTATATTTTCTCATGGCACCATAGAACTGGTCTTTTCTAGAACGCCAAAGTTTACCCTAAGTGAAAACTACTTAAAGTATAATTATTCAGGTTACCCTTTAGATGTGTAATTATGGTTAGAAAACATAGCCACTGTGGTCAGTACTATCGTGGAGAAATACGAAGTACAAATTTGAGATACATTGGAACGGACTTTAGATCTAAGTGGCAAGAGATACAAGGTACTGGTGCGCACTGATTGATTTGACTAAAACTTTGATTGGTAGATTTGATCTCGTCCAAAATTCAAAATTCAAAAATCATTCATCGTCACCACATAGTATAAAATAAAGTCGCGTTCTCTGTCCCTATTTTTTTTGTCCTTTTGTATGCTTAAATCTTTAGAACTACGCAACGGATTTTGATGCGGTTGTTTGAATAGATAGAATGGTTAAAGAGGAAGGTTTATATGTATATAACATCATGCTACGACTAACAGGTGCGGAGCAGGAATGAAAAATGTTGCAAAAACGGGGTGACGCAGACGAAGTCGCGCGGGTCAGCTAGTTCTGTATAAACTATTAAACCTCACTTACAAAACGTCAACATCAACAATATTTTTTTAAACGACGGTTCGAAACACGGCCCCAGCCTGAGAAGACTCCAGCAAGAAACTTAGCGTGGTTTTTTTTTGTCCATCTCGTGCTATCCTCAAAATATCTACTTTTTGGATCCATAACTCGAGCTTATACTAGTCTAAACGCTACAAGTGAAGGTGAAATATCAAGAAGGCCATGTACTGTAATAAAGTGACATTCTTTTAGCAACGCTACGAAACTTATCGCTTTCTATAATTTAATATCATACATACATGCATAATAAATGGTTATGCCCGTAATCCCCGAAGGAGTAGACAGAGGTGTTCAACACCCACATTTCGCAAACTATAATTTTCAATCCCACGTAATAAGGGGCGAGCATATTTCCACCAATCGGGCACTATGTAAACAATAGGTGCTGAAAATGCTGAAAATAAATTCCTAACCGAAAATGTTTTTTTTTTAAAGAATATTAGCAAGAAAAAAAAAACAAAAAAAAAGTTGCAGCTAAATAAATTATTGAAAAAAAAAATTTTTTGACCCGATTCCTTGCTATGCGGTGTAAATCGAAAGGAAATTTATTAGCCGCACTAGCACTACCAATAAACGTCTTAAAAAGTATCATCCCTCTTGGTTTTTTATAATAAAATATGTACCCAAAGATTTTGTTGGGATAGGACGGCTTGGCCTACATCCTGCCTAGTGGTGAGCAGTTTTCGTGCTAGAGTGAATTCCAAATAATATGGACCAACATTCCAGATGCAAATAATCCCATAATGAAATTCCCAATTTTTCAAATTTTAATCTTATTATGATTTGGTTTAATGTCAGGTTAGGTTAGATTCTCATCGTAAGATATGAACAATGAACACTTGCAACATAACACGTATTACACATCGGTTATCGACCTTTATGAACACCCCTTGTACAGAACATTCTACAACTTGAACATCGCGTGATATCATTCATTGAGAGCCTCGTAAAACGCGGCTGTACTAGTTTCAAGTGCGAGGGTCAGTGCCAGATACGAGCGGAGCGATGCATAAACGTACTAACACATTATGGTACGAGCAGTGGAATAATAATGTGGAAGATCTTTTAATTTATTAACAAGTATTATTAGTTTAATGGATGCTATTAGTTTATTGTTAAAATTGGGAGAAAATCGGTAATATTCAGAATTAATTAAAAGCTATTTTTCTGATTAGAACCTACAACCCAAAAAACTCTTCAAATAATATTAAATTGACATTTTTACATTTTTTTTCTTCAATACTTTGAAAAAGAATTTGTACAATATTATATTTATATTAAATCATGGACATCAATTCATAGAATTGGTTGTTTAGTCGTTAAAGCTTGCACAAAAGCTAGCACCACGGCGGCAGACCCGTGGTCATTTTATTCGACGCTATCCCAGCTGCCTCAACCCATACACCTAAACCTAAGTCTAGGCTATATAATCTTCTGATGTTAAACAGCCCTATCTCTTAGTCGCCTTGTACGACATCGCATGGGAAGAGATGAGCTGACTAAAATTCTACTTTCTGCCCAAAAAATAAGAGATTGATAGAGATACATGCAACTCTTTCACTCATAAACTAACAACAAGCAAATACAGTGTGCTGTATCTTAAAGGAAGAATTAACTACTTGCTTACTGACGCATATAAACACCTCCGCTCCAGCTAGTGAAAACCACGATGCTATGCTAGTAACTCCCTACATACAAAAGTGAAATTGTTTAGTCAAGCCTTATCTTGTTTCAACCGGATTTCTCATTAAACATATTTTCGTTTCTCCAGTGAGACATTGATATAAATATTTATGAGGATAAAAATTTAGATTGTTAAAAGTTTGTTTTAACTGTCATGGCCGCCACATACAAAAAATTGGGGTGCTGAAGTGAAACCGCAGTTGATGTTGAAGTAATATACGTAATGGATGATGCTTTAGCATTAATGTGGATCTATTTTTCTTGATATATTATAGGTGTTTGTAGAAATATAACTGTGGTCTATAATTGAGAAGGACATCTAGAAATTTTCAAATACAAACTACAAAACTCTTATACAAAGTAGTGCCATCATAGCGAGAGCCTGAGACTTCCACTTGCAACGTGTATTCGAATCCTAGACTCACAGTATCTCTATGATATACGGCCACTCCTGAAACAAATCACTTATATATTGACAAGAACGAGAATTTTCATTAATTCGTACTTACACATAGCTCTAATAATTTATAGTTACTAGTAAAAGTGAAATTAAATTGTCCACATGGTTGAAAAAGAAAATAGAGCCTGCTTCATGCTAAGTGGTTAATTATAATCGCATAGAAACAAAAGCCAATACAAACAAAACATTATAATGATAGTAAACACAACAAACTAGTAAGTTATGTACAATCATTAAAACAAAGTGTTGAATGAAAATTAAAAGCTCTTTCAAAAGCTTGAGGCCCCAAAACACGTAGGCACAACGTTCGCAAGTTTGACACCGGTTGGCCTCATCCGCATCATAAAGTAGGTGACCATTTCGGCGTTCCTCATGACGTAGGCCCACTTGAATACGCCACCAATTCGATAGCGAAAGTCGTGCGAAGTGACCATAACTGATTAACATAATGAGGTGCGTGAAACTAAATTCATAACCATAAGCGAATATTTGACCATATAATACATAAATGGTAGATAAATGACAGGATATAAAAGCATATTAAAACTAAAGCAATAAAATATTCAAAGAAGAAAATATATTTAGAGAAGATATTATAGGTTTATTATACTTTTGAGATTTCCCAAATAGTATAAGAATTACAGGTGTGGAGAATAATTAACAAATGAAATAAATAGCAGATGCCCCATCTCTGCCCGTGGACCACAGGAGGTGATTAAAGAATAGAAGAAATTTGGAACAGTTCCATCTGATAGCAAACATTCAATTCCTGACAAAGTGTCAGCTTCACGGTAATAAGCAGGACCAAATTCATAATTGAGCATAATAGTATATCATTCAAACCTACACATGTGTGGATGTATATATCATTTTATTTAATTTTAAGTACAGCCAAGTGTTGCACAAGACTACAATGGTCTAATATAATATAGTGATAATGAAAGAGTAAAATTTTTGGATAAATTTGATGATGACAATTTTGTAATATTAGAAGGCCAGATGAATGAGACTAAATAAAGTCATCATTCCCTGAACCTTTTTCCCAACTCAGTTGGGGTCAGCTTTCCAGTCTAACTGTGATGCGGCTGAACTTCGATATTTTCCGTGAAGCGACTGCCATCTGACCTCCACAACCAATGGTCTAATGACCAATGGCGATATCGAAGTTCCAAGTTAGGCTGGTTGGACTTTTGAGGGCTCCAACTACCCGTAACGACTGCCATAGATATTTGTATGGCAACCGGGACCGACGGCTTAACGTGCTCTCCGAGGCACTTATAAACCTGCGATAAATACACACATAACTTCGAAAAGCATCGAAAAGTCATTGGTGTGTGCCATGGTAAACCTGGGATCGAACTCGAGACCTCGTCTCAGCAGTCCATTACCCATACCACTAGGCTACCGCGGCTTCTTCTTCTGAGACTAAATAAAGTATGATACAATTTTTTTTATCAATCTTTATAATATTGCTATGTAGTATTCGAATGTGAAAGGTTGTAGTAATATTCCTTTCTCTTAGATTATTAGCGTATAACAATGGTATAATGACTAATATTAGATCTTGATCACTGACTAAATGGCAAGAATAGATTAGTTTAAATTATGAAAGACGTGTTAGCTTGCGGTCACTTGATAATGGACTGTAAAAAACATCCAAAAAGCAATAAAGAAACTCTTTTTCATGTCATATTTCTTTTTACTTTACACGTGGCTCTGCTCCATGGTTTTGATAATAAGCTTTATTTCTCAAGTTTCAATTAAAAATCTGGTACGAAGGTGAACGAACCCCAAATACTTAGCCTATATCTATTCCAAAGCTTATAATAATAGCATCTAAACTTGTGAAATGTGAAGTTCTGTTATAGAACTTGACATTCATTTGGTAGACAAATAAATGAGACAAAATAAAAATCTTCAAATAAATAAAAAAAATTCAAGACATTTTTAATTTGTGAGCGGGCTACAATACGAGTAAGGCTACACAGAGCTGTAATCTTTATATACCTACAATACAGATTACAGCTTCATATCAAGAAGTTTCTGGTCTGAAAATTTTCGAAAATCTTGTGAATTCTGCAATCAGGCTGGAAACATAATATATGTAAATATAACATTAATGTTTACTAAACAACCAACTAAAAATGAAACTGTTTTTCACACTTTTCAACGCTTTATGATAACAACTTAATTCTATTCAGGTTTTTTGTGATTGGACACATTTATAATTTATGTCACAAATAAGGTCAGTTAATACATCATCATCATCATTTCAGCCATAGGACGTCCACTGCGGAACATAATCTCCCATATCGACCTCCAATCCAACCGATTACCTAGGGGTACCCGCGACTTTGACTGAGTCGTCTGTCCACCTCACAGGGGCCGTCTCACGCTGCAGGGAGAATATGGTGAAATGAAGCTATATTGCCTAGTCACAAGAGTTTGAGAGGCTGTGGGGCTCAACTTCAGTCCATATCGCACTTGCTCTCTTGCTCACTGTAGCTCTACACTTGCACCACCGAAGGCTATTGCTGTAGCAAAGTATTTGACGGACAAAAATCATAATAAAAAAAACTTAAAACCTGCTAATAATGCCAGATTTACTCGAGTATTGATTCAAAAAGAAGAATAAATAACAATTCTATAATGTAGATCCTAAAAGTTATAAATAATTTAACTACTTCGGTTCGGTATAAGCCTTAGTTGTCTTAACCGGAAGCTTCAACCCAATACATTCACATGTGATAAAGTGTCAATACATAACTTGACCTATTCTTAAAAGTGTATACTGGAACCGGTTCTTTAGCCGCAGTTGTATAGACGGGCAACTTTTGGTTGTTGTTAGTTGCTCATGTTTATTTGTAATATAGAGTTATTGAACTTGATATCATAGTTTGTAAGACTTTTATTTTTTAAGTTGACCTAGTACTTTGATTTTATCCTTAATAATTTAGTTGATGATCGAAAACTAATACTATTGTTTTTTGAATATATCAACTAGCCTATAGCAGTAGCCTACTGTTGAACACAGGCCCCTTTTAATGTTGGACGGTTTTAGTCTACTATTTCCACGGTCAGATTGGCAGAATCCTTGACAATGTATATATATTTTTGCTCGTGACTGTACAGGATTTTTACCAATATTTGTCTGTTTTTCTGTTTGTTGTGTCTTACACCCTTCGGATGAGATGAGGTGATGATGATTTCTCCGTCACTACTACTATTTCGAATATAGTTAAATATAACTACAAAACATTTTTATAAATAAATTTGTGATCAAAATAATATAGACACTTCAATTATTAGGGCTACACAGTAACACTCACAAGAATGTGTTATTGGGTTAGAGATTAACAAGGATCATATTTCACACCGTTAGAAGGTCAGTAACTGTGTAACAAAAGCTATTAAATAAATAAAGAGAAAGACGAAAACACTGAGTAATGTACTTTTTAGAAGAATATGAGCGTTGGCAATATTTTGAAATAAAACAAAAGAGAAATGTGTATTCGAGCTCTTGACTATCACTAACCACAACTTTTATGTAATCATGTTAATACATAATAATATTACAAGTATGTAATATAAACAAGAGATTGTTAATGGGTTCGAAAAGATACCGCAAAATAATGATTATTTGCTAGCAGTGGTTACACATACATCTAAAACATATAATTTCCCTTTCACAGTATTCGTCTGTAAGCTCCTCTGAAATTCTGATTGCTATTAAATTTGTTGAACATATTATTCGGTAGGTCTGAGAATAATATTGAAATCAAAATTTAATACGGGTGGAGCCACGGGCTACTTAATAAAGGAGTTATAGAAATAAACTAAATATTTTTTTAAAACAATAATAACATTGGTTGTTGTTTTGTAACTATTTGGTCGTATTAACAAAATGCGCTAACTTTTTTAAAATAGTAACATTGGTACTAATTTAATAACTGTTTATATTTTTATTATGATTAGAAGAGAAGTGTACCATACATCCTTAACTGATGAAGATAATACTGAATGAACTACAAAAGATATAAGTTAAAGTGAACCCTTTAGTCAGTAAAATTACGAGGTAATGAAGAGCTCCAGTTTACTCTTTAATACCATTGAAAAAGAAACTTCACTAGAATTAAAAAAATAGATATAAAAAGAGAATAAGTAAGAAAGAAAAAAAGGTAGACAAAAAATTTTGTTTTCAAGTATCTTTAAAAACCAGTAAATGAGCTGAGTAGTTCTCACTGTTAGACTAGCACATCTCAGGAGCAGAAAAGAAAATAGTGAATTTCAAAATATGGGGAACATAATTGATAGAAAGATGAACTTGGTTTACGCACTTTAAAGTACCGTAACAGATATTAAATGAAAAAAATCGTGCACTGCGACGTCACGGTTGACGCAAAGCAAGTCATAATCTACACATTTTGTCATTTCACAGTTTTATTACATACCCACTTTCTATACATTGGTAAAAGTTAACCAAATTATATTGCAGAGTCATCTAGATCCAAAAGTGATGTGTCATAAAAATCACATCGCGTCCTCATCTATGAGATGTAATAGTATAGATACGCAAAAAAATATTACATACATTTAATAAGTATTTATTTACACTATGAAGAGTTGAAAGTATTATGTAAACCATTAAAATACATCTGTCTAACTTCTCATTCTGATTTAACAAATTAATATTTAAAGTTTTCTAATAATATGGAAAAGATTCATTTAACTACTGTGATAAAAAGGTTATTATTAGACGACAAAACGGTTGCTACTTGCAACCAAAAGTGGTTCATATGTACTACCGTCTCGCTAACCGGCTTCACTCTCGATGAAGATGAAATTGGACTAAAATACGTGAAACTCAGTCTATAGAAAGTGGAGATATCAATGTATATATTATAACCTGTTTTTGTTTACCAGTTTTAGAGAATCATCTGGTAAGTTAATAAATTATGTAGAACGTATTATAAATAATTATAATGTTAGAGAGAGTTGTCTCATACCTCCGTGTAGAAGATATGGATACGCTAAGTGCCGGAACTATGAGATACGACAGTTGATTTAGAAATGTAATTTATTGTAATTTGTTCGTAATATTTTTCTCAAAATGCTATTAATGGGTTAGGAGAAATCAGAAACATAGGTGACAATTTATGGGTGTTGCCACGCCTCTGTTTATCCCTTCAGATGTACATAGACATGAGTTTAAGTGTTATGCAAGTTAGACATTCATACAGAGATCCATCTACAATAATTGGTTATAATTAAAGCGACTCTGTAAGAATTAGATAATTCTCTAGAATTAGTTATTAATTCAGATTGGCACTTTGATAATTTCAATCCGGTTCAACTGACTGATTAATATGGTTTCTATTATAGTGCCTCAGAGAGTCTCGTAGATATTATCAATCATGGGATGAAAGTAAAATGTAATAGTCTAGTTCATTCACTTGTATGCTATTGACCCGACATAGTTAAGCCATCGAACATTTTATTCATATCAATTTCTATTTAGATTTAAACTTAAACAAGAAAACAACAATTATTCATAATTATTCGTTTATTAAATAAGTTCAATAAGTTAATGGCAATAAATTAAATAAATAAATTCTTTGTACAATAGAGGTTTTTCCTAAAGATTTAGAGCTTAGTTTAACTTGAGTGGGAATATCCACTATAAGCTAAATTTTGTGCTTCGTCGAGATTTTTGTTCCAATCAGATCCGTAGCTGGAGTAGCCGTGAGGGCTGGATTCGTGGCCAATCTGCTCAACGTGGACTGGGTGGTGTGATGATGCATGCGCATGTGGAACAACTTCATATGTTGTTTTGGTGGTGTCTTGTTTGAGACAGTAAGCGACAAGGAGGATGGCTGCGAGTACCAATGCGATCTTGGCAGTAGCGAGGGCCTTCAGAGCGATCAACTTGACGATGAAAAGTTTTCCGAAGAGAAGTTTGGCAGCCAAGAGACCAATGATGCCCATTCCACCGCCTTTCTTCTTCCTGCGACCTGTGAATTTAGAAAAGAAATTAAATACTTCCTTTTTTAAGTATAATTCGCATATCTTGAACGTGTCTGAGAATACTATTACTTATAATAACAAAACCGTAATTCATTAACAATATACCCAAGATTGTAACTCATAATTATTATATTATTGATAAACTATACGGCTGTTACTAAAAAAACGCGTTATATTTTCTATGATAGACTCAATTCTCCATTAAAATGATTTGTTATGCTATTCTTGTTTAAGTCAAATAGATTGAATGGAACTAAAATCTTATGATGAGTTTGTGAGCTAAATTGCGTGAAACATTTAATTTATAATAATGAAACTGATTGACTGTAATAAAACTGAATAACATTGTTGAAAAAAAAAATGATTTTGTGTCTTACCTTCTTCGAGGGATCTCTGGATGGATTGTTTGTCAGCATCATTCATCTTGACCTCAAGAGAATGAGTTTCAAAGAGATTCACGACGCCATCAACGAGTCTGTAGTTGACTTCTGTATCTCTGGCTGTTGGGTCAACAGGAAGAGGATCTGATTTCAGCGACGACCTTGATTCTGGCTCACCCTTCAACACCACACCATCAATAACTGTTATGCTCCTTGATGCTCTTAAATTATCAACGATCCGTAGCATTTTTTCCTGCAATTTAAAAGTTTTATTAAAATTTTGTATCAAAACTGATGATCACTTTTTTTGGTAAAAAAATTAAGTTTAATCTAGGTTCGGTAATGTTTAAATTGGTAGCACTTGTTGTTTGAAATAAGATTTTCACGTAAAACCTAATACACAACACATATCACTTTCACTTATTAAAAAAAATATTAACCTTAACACAAATAATGTAATCTCCTTTGCAGTCCTTGACGAAGTTTATTGCCGTTTCTAATGTGTTATCACTGTCTTCTGCAGAGACTAAAGCCGCTAAGGCTACAATAAGAACGAAAAACTTCATTTTGTTTTATTAATTTTTATTATTATTTTTTGTTCTATTAATTTTCCGACATCTAGCGATGTCAAGCAATGTTTGACGAAGCGCTTGGACTGCTATACAGTTTTATCACATTCCTCCCCACCTGTTCTCTATATGAAGCACGTTAGACCATCTGGGTTAAGATAAAATTTTGGACAACTTTGGACTGTATTTCATTAGATGCAAGGTATAGTTTGTTATGTTTAGATTTTACGAGGGTCCGAATTATTCTTAGGGTCAGATATTCTGAATATTTGTTTGAAGATGTTAGTATTTTTTGCATTTACATAAAATAAATTATTGTAAAATGTAGGTTGTCGATAATATCGTTATTTGAATAAGTAAAATAATATGTTCTTAGTAAAAGTTTAATACTTATGAATGAATAAACGTATTTTATTTCCACCTTCAGTATAATGCTTGTTATTATGCATTTTATTAGTGTTATATGTGTGCTCGCATATAGTTTTATTGCCTTGGTACGAATATTGAAAATCTATTTGATGAAGAGAATCGAATGACAGACACAAAATAATATGGACAATGGTTTTACTAATTACTTAACTTTTTGTAATAAGATATTTGTGTTTAATCGTTTAGTTGTAAGTGAATGTGTAAAGTAAATGTACCTATTAATATTCATATAATGTTTTCACGTATATAATAATATTCATACAATATATTTTATATTTACATGTTAAATAATGTCTTTAAAAGAAATGATTATTTTTGTCATATGAACATTCTTATACATAATGTAATGGATAGTGAAGAACTTTTATAAGTTTGTTTGTATTGTACTGTAATGCTTGTAAAGGTTTTAACATGAAACTGAATGACCCAGAAGTTTGTTTTAATTAAACGTAGTAATCTCAGGAACTACTGGTTCAAATTGAAAAATTCTTTTTGTTTTGAAATTCCGGTAATCGAAAAAGGTCGTAGGATTTATGACGTCACGCTACTACTCCAAGGGAGTGAATTACGATATCAAACTCAACAAATCTGTCAGATTTGTATAGTTTGATATCACAGCCCATTGCTAGACATAGGTCTTTCCTAATATTGAAATACTTTAGCCTACAGTTGACACGCTGGGCAGACGGGTTAGTACCGAGCTTTGTTTTGAGCTTTTTTTCTCTCACAGTGATATCTTAGGTATTATTATTTTAGTTTTTTGTTCGTCGCCTCTTACGACACCCTTCAGATGAGATGAGTTGGTGAGTATTATTACCACTACTACGGGTGGTAGTGGTGGTATTTTTATTAAAATAATGAATTGTAGGCAGATAATGGCTTAAAGGTAAGTATGCTTCGAAATATGCCATTAGGGAAACCGGAGAGAGCCGGTCAGTAAACAAATAAGACGTAAGTGGATTGTCATTTCGAGCATTATCCGATTCTAAATATGACAATTAACGCCTTTCCAGACACCGTACCACAACCTCTTAAATGTAATATTACTTCAATCTTACTTTGCTTTCATAGTGTGATTCGGATTTGAATCGTTTTCATACATTTATATTTGTAAATTACACCAAAATTACATACATTTATATTTGTAAATTGCACAGGGGAAGAGGAATGATTTCATTCTACTTCACAATAATAGGGAAAAAAAAATATCATCATTCTCTAAGCCTATTCCCAACTCAAATGGAGTCGGCTTTCTAGTCTAACTAAGATGTGGCTGAATTTTAAAATTTTCTGTGAAGCGACTGGCATCGGACCTCCACAACCAAGTTGGCGATATCGAAGTTCTGCAGTTAGGCTACTACCCGTAACGACTGTCATAGATGTTGGTATGGCAACCGGGATCGATGGCTTAACGTGCTCTCTGAAGCACTACCAGACTAGAACCAATAGCCATATTCATACAAATAAATACTTGCACTGAGCGGGATTCGAACCCGCGTCTCCTGCGTAGCAGTCGCATTTACTAGCGCCACACAGAGGCTGTCATACACAGGCAAAAAAATCATATCTTAAATTATTATTTTTATGGAAAATATAATCTTATCACTATACGAGCCATTCTCGTAGTCCGCTCTGACGATTCAGACGAAAATTTATATTCAGATAAGGTTTTACTTTCTAAGTTTATCTATATGTTTCATGAAAAAGAAAAACAAAAAAAACGAGTGAATCTTGGTCACGGTCACCCATGTTTTATAACAGATAGTAAAAACTATAACGATGTAGACTCTATGGTTTTTACTGTAAGTAGTACAGCGGTAGATAGTGCGATGAGTCTACCCAAAGAAATGGGTTCTAAAGTTAGTAAACTTATATTAAATGGAAAATCACATATTTCAACAGTTCAATGTTCTGACATGCAAAACATAGTGTAGTTAATAGTGCTATTGCCATGTCAAGTAGATTGAATAAATCATTGTCAAATAAATACAACAAAAAATCTAGTACATTTGTGCATGGTAAATAAAAATAAAACATATTAGAACAAAAACTCACGCCTGTATCCCCAAAGGGGTCAGTAAGATGTGCTATCACCCACATTTCGCCAGTTTATGTTTAGGTTCAAATGTAGTAGGTGGCGAGCCTATTGCATTAACCGGGCACATATTATTATAAACCTACCATAAATACACACATAACTTCGAAAAGCATTGAAAAATCATTGGCATGTGGCATAGTAAAACCTGGGATTGAACCCGAGACCTCGTCTCAGCAGCCTATTACCTATACCACTAGGCTAGGATTCTATAAAAAATACAAAAAATACCACATATTTTTAATCCGAGGGATTAAGTCAGTATAGAAAATACTAGTTTATTTTTGTCAGCAAAGTTTATTCATTAAAAAATACCACATAATTTTGATCTGAGGGATCAAGTCAGTGTAGAAAATATATTTTTGTCAGCAAAGTTTATTTATATTATTAAATATTGGTACTCTAAATAGTAATCAAATATTGTAAAGCTACCGACAGATATTATAAATCTACCATGAAATATAGTAAATCTACTAAAACGGTATCTACAGAAGCGTTATAGAAAACGAATTATTATTTCGCTATAATTTAGTTAATTACATAAAATAACGTGTTTCTAATTTTAGCAATACATTCTCTATTGTACAAACTAGTCTACGCCCGCGGCTCTGCCAGCGTGGATGTCGATTATCGTTAGCATTTCCGGTTCTTCTCAACCGATTCCGATTAAAATTACTTAAAATTTTATGTCTATCACCTTTGATTAAAAGCCGCTTCATTGCAGTTTGGCATTCCGTTATAAATGATAATTAGTGACATTTCGATACCTACATACACGCGACATAGTACCGCGGTAGCCTAGTGGTATGGGTAATGGACTGCTGAGACGAGGTCTCTAGTTCGATCCCAGGTTTACCATGGCACACACTATTTATCGCAGGTTTATAAGTGCCCGGCTACTGGCAATAGGCTCGCCACTTATAACATTGGAACCTAAACCATAAACTGGCGAAATGTGGGTGCTAGCACCTCTGCCTACCCCTTCGGGGATATAGGGGTGAGTTTATGTTATGTTAGAGACATTTCGCTATAGCTCTCAAAGGGATTGTTAAACCGTGAGTGAGTGGTGGATTTCCCTCCCTCCTCCTATACATTTTCTTGTACCTAATGAATACCTACTTAAATATCTTATTCGTTCAGTAGTTTTGCGTCCATTGAGGATAATATGATAATTATTAATTAAAACTGAGTTCACTGTCGTTAATATAACATAACTCCGGCACTTTTTTATGGCACGTCAATTTCATTTCACCTCGCCTGACGGTAAGCTAGCAAAGTCTTAGGATTTTTCACTTTCCACAACTTTTTAATGTCTTCAACGTACAGACAGGATTACTTTACATTTATATAATAGTATAGATAACTGAGAGGTATGAAGCTATTAGTTCTGAATGTAAACATTAATCTCGGAGCATAGCGGTATACCACGGTTGCGCTTCAGCAGTATACTAGTTCGATTCAATTTATGGCATTTTCTTTCCGTGTAGCAATGTCTTTACCCCATTTACTTACTGGTGTACATAATTATGGTAACTGGTTAGCAGTATTATAAAAAAGCAGTAACCATCTTAAACCTGTATATGATTGAAGAGTTAAGAAGACGTAAAAATTGGATAAAGAATAATAATTTCTGTATAAAACAGTCTCCGTGGCGTAGTGGTAGTGAACGGGACTGCTACGCAGAAGGCGCGGGTTCGATCCCCGCTCATTAGGTTGTGAAGGTCTGATGGCAGTCGCTTCACGATATCGAAATTCAGCCGTACCTTAGTTAGACTAGAATGCTGAGTCCAACTGAGTTGAAACAACGCATGAATTATTTATTCTTTGCTTCTTGTAGTTATTTTTTGTGTCAAGGGTTATTAAGTTTTTACACAATCCATCCATTTTATCTTGGGATGACCTCTGCTCCCATAGTCCTCTATATTTTTACTCTAGACCTTTTTTACGACGACTATGTTTTTTTTAAATAAAGAATATTAACAATCGAAATTTCTAATATTCTTTTAAGAGTGGATTCACGTTGGAAGTGTATGGTCAGGACTTAAACCCGGGGCCTCTCGGGATTGTAAATAAATGAGAATCTAGTGCAGGTTTTCCTCTCGGCATTGTAAGTGGAACTGCAAGGCTTCCATTAAAACCATATACACATAATCAAAGGGAAGGAAAAGAAAAAGCCTGTAATGGAACCTTGAGCAACATTGAGGTAATGATCAAGATAATAGTTTTATCAAATGTGGTAATGAATAAATGAAACTGAAAATTAAAATAAAACATTGATGGAAGATTTTTTCAAAACGACTACAAATACTACTAAGTATACTAATATGGGGTTCTTCAAGAACGGTATTAGTAGGTTTTAATAGGATCGATAGCACGAGTGTTGTAAACATCCCTAGGTGTGGACCTAAGAATGTTTGCAACACTCGTGCTATACATATGCGTACTGTGCGCTTAATTGGAACCTAAGTGATAAAAAGAGATAATAAAAAAAGAATGAAATAAAATAACAATAAACGAACAAGTACATAAAAAAAAGAAGTTCAATAAAAATGGTATTCATTCATTATATACATGTGCAAATATATTACTGGCTTACAATTATTGATATACATTTCGTTTTGTTCTTGGCTTCTTGGTTCTCGTTGGCTCACGCCTAAAAATAATAGCACAGCAGTATCCGAATATCAGATCGTATACGTTATGTAATAAGTATTCATTATTATTATATCGTGTTACTGTTTCGACTTTTTTGCACATTACACGTGCAGCATGAGAGATCATTATATCACGAAGCAACTCTCTTTTTGTACAATATTATAACTAAGCACCCAGTAATTATACCCAGCAATTATTTTTAACATGCTTATGGGCTTGCCTTACTTCTGGCATCAAACCACCACATCTTAAAAGTAATATTATTTCAATGTGAGACTCAGGCCGTAAGGATCAGTCAGAATACTAGTTTTATTTGGTTAAAATGGGTAAAATTGGTAAAACCGTGGTAGCCTAGTGGTATGGGTTATGGACTGCTGAGGTGAGGTCTCGGGTTCGATCCCAACTTTTACTATGGCATACACCAATGACTTTTCGAAGTTACGTGTGTATTTATCGCAGGTTTATAAGTGCCTGGTTAATGGCAATAGGCTCGCCATTACATTGGGACCTAAACATAAACTGGGGAAATGTGGGTGCTATCACCTCTGCCTACACCTTCGGGAATACAGGCGTGAGTTTATGTTTTGTTATGTAAAATGGGTTAAATAGTATCCAACAATGTAGTATAATTTGATAGATTTTATACTGGTTTTACTAGATATAGTAAAAAAGTCTGAATCACACTATGAAAGTAGCTTGAATTAGTGATGGTATGGTCCCTGAAGTGGAATATGTCTTATACGTGAGTAAGTTGCATAAAAAAGAATTTGCAACTTTCCCAAATCCCTCTAATCCTGGGAAGGTCAATGGCTTATGTTATGAGTGAGTTCACGTCGGTGGTGTAATGCTCCATTGCTCCGTATTCAAACCAGAGATCTTTTCCGCCGATTCCGCCGAAAAGGCCGATTCCTTAACCGCTAAGCGAACAACGTTTAACTCATGTTCGTAATATCATAGAAAAAATGCAGGAGAGTCACCTTTGTTGATGCAACCATGAGGCTATGTGGGTATGTAACAAAAATGTCTAGCTCAACCACCCCCGCCAGACCCTTTTAGGGAAGGCAGACCGAGGTAATGCTAACTAGGTGGTGTCTAACTACTCTGCACAAAGTGGAGGAAAAATCCGAGAAACGCACCCAGGACTTCGAAATTTAAGTCCATGTGGATGCGTCCAGGAACGGGTAATGATGGTAACTGCTTAGTATAAGTTTGGATTAACATAATACAGTCTAATAATATTGTAGATTAAAATAAAACAGTTCTTGAACACTGTGGACTTTTACATTTTTTAGATTGCAATATGACGTAACGTTATCTAGTAGTCGCGGATTAGCAAGTCATTGAAGATAATCAAATGATTATGTTAGCATTATAATTCAATGAACTCAGTATTTGGAGGAGTTTTTAATTGACGATAAAATGTTTAAAAAGTCACATGTGCTTTTTAATAACACATTTTGGACTGCTATAAATATAGGAATGCGACTTTGGTGGTTGTAGTAATTACTTAGTATTATTCAGTATTATTGTATCCTTTACTTTTTTTTATAATATCACGCCTATATCCCCGAAGGGGTAGGCAGAGGTGCACCCACGTTTCGCCAGTTTATATTTAGGTCCCAATGTAATAGGTGGCGAGCCCATTGCATATAAACCTGCGATAAATACACACATAACTTCGAAAAGCATCGCAGTCATTGGTGTGTGCCATAGTGAAACCTGGGATCGAACCCAAGACCTCGTCTCAGCAGTTCATTACTCATACCACTAGGCTACCGTGGTACGTTTTTTAAGTTACAACAAAATAAAATTAGTCCCCTTTTGTTTGTGTAGTAACCTCGTTTGTCTCTTAGGTAATCCAGTTGGGTTCGTACTACTAACCAGACAGTTCGGTGGGTAAGTCTCCCTCGCACTTGACTCATTTCACCGAACCACCGAACCATCAGATAGTCCATATCACCGAATTTCATAACTATCACCGAATATTTCTTTTTAAATATGTAGGTTATCAACTTGACACCAGGTTTCAGGGTGAAAGCTTCAGATGGGATCGGGACTAACGCTAGGAATGATGATGATGCATGGAGGCTATTTAATGAGATAACAATAAGTCTTCCAAGCACTTCAGTGTACACTAATGTGAATTACAATGGGAATCGGGGCACCATAGTATTCGCAACTTATCAACTAATGTCATTACCTATATGCTATCATTATTTTATTGTCCTATTATATTTACACATTAGATAATAACAATTGCTTAGACCCGTATTAATAAAATTTATTAACTACCCACAGCTATAGTTATAGTTATCAGTACTGAGATCGGTTTGATTTCAATGACTCCCTAATTTAAAATAAATAAATAAATATTCTAGGACAATCTACACAACGTCACCTAGACCCATGGTAACCATAGTTTAACTAGCTTGTGTTACGGATTCTAGAATACAGATAAATATACATAGTTCTTTTTTTTTGTAAATACATACCTACATATTATACATAGAAACCCCCTGACCAATGCAGATATTCATATTCAAGCACACAAATAATTGCACTGAGTGGGAATCGAACCCGCGCCTCCTGCGTAGCAGTCGCGTTCACTACCGCCACGCCGAGGTGATCGTCATAGTCGAAATAAAAACTTCGTGAAATCATCCATATCAAGTCATGTCAATAAAGGTATTAATCCGTAGCTGACCGCAGACCGCAGTTGCAGGTGCGGAGTACCGTGATATAGATATGAATGTGATTAAATTGTTCATTGTTTTAATTCTCTGCAGCTTCTCAATTTACCGTTTATCCGGATCGAAGTAAGTAATGCATGACACGTCATCCGACCGCAACATATTGTCCATAGAAATAAAATAATGACTGTCTCGCAATCCGTTCTTTTATCTATATCCACACGTTTCCATTTTTTACATACATTACCTTGTCAAGCCTTGATATGAGTTTACAACCCCATTGATAATACGCAATGAAATGTTTTAAATATCTGTTCTCAAAACCAAAGATGGCTCTGCGTCAGTTGAGGTAGCGAGGTTTATGGTTCAGGCAATCTTGTGCCAGCATCTGTAGACCCAAAACGGCATGTGAAATTAATCGGTACGACTTCAGCATAATCGCCCAGGGGTATTCAAAGGGATTCCCGCACGAAGAAAAAGGGTACTAAATACAATTCAACTATATTATGATACTGGATGCCATGGGAATTCCACAATCAGAATTACCATGGTAGTATGACCAAATCTAATGTCCGTAAGACACTTTCCATGAGTTGCATGACCAACTGCTTACCGTCATGCGCAGCGCGTGATCTTTACAACAGTAGTACTAGCATGAACTATCGAATTCGTAATGTAAAGGTTTTGAGAGAACGGAGCATTGTGGTTGGCAGTCTGCCTCTTGTGAACCTGTGTGCGTGTGTAGCCCGCCAATCGCAATGCTCCGTTCTGTCCATACCTTTACATTACTAATTCGAGAGTGTTCTGTGCTAAGGCTACCGATTGGAAAATTTAGGTATCGCAACCAACTGTACAATTAGTGACTACGATTAATAAGCTTAGCCGGTGGGGTTAGAGTTGATACTGGGAAGCGATTTAGATCGGAAAAAGTAAATGCTCCGACGGGGTTTGAACCCGCGAAAAGTTCATTTTTCTAATCAGAGGTGATTTTATCTGTAAAGATATGACAACCCCATTATCGATTTGGGTAATTTTGGTCTTGAATTATTTGTGGAAGTCTATAAAAGGTTTATAAAGTGAATAAAATATGAAAATGCTCGAAATGGAGCTACGGGAATGGGGGCTGAAGTCCACGCGAGCGGAGCCGCGTGCAACAGCTAGTATCTTAAAACAATATTAAATTATTATAAAAAAACACAAAAACAAATTTAAAAAGATACAACCAACAAAAAGAAGTACCCTCAGATCCAAAACCTACTTTAAGAGTCCCTCTTTCAGTTCTAGCGACCGCCATCTTAAAAAAGAGGCGTAAATTATTTTGTCTCTACGTCAGACAAAATGTTCGTCGCATAAATTCTTCGTTAAAGCAGTTGCATTGCAAAGTTCCCTATAATTTTAGTGCTGTCACTTTTAGTAGCAGAGAGTAAAATTAACTTTAGACTTAACCCCTCTTAACATCTAAAAAACTAAAATAACCTTGTCTGATCTCAGCATAATAAGCTTATAGAAAAAAATTCAATAGAAATAAAAAGATGTCCAGTAGGTATAAAACATGAAATTAATCATATTGTTTACTAGCATGACGGTATATTATTGTTATATTTGACGATAGTCCGTCATGCGATTAGGATGTTTAAAGTCATGACCTGAAAGTCAATCTATAGTTACCGGCACATATATATTTTAAGCCCAAGACGCGAGACAAATGGTACCCCAACTCGTGTGGATTGATTCGGTACAGTCTATTTATTAGTGGGGCTCACTTGCCACCGTTGCACCACGTGCTATCCTCAAAAGACAACTGAAAACGCGTTTATACCACTTAGGTGGAACACAAGCACACGACCCACTTAATGGAAAGTGGTTATCGTGACTCGGGACTTGGGGACATCTGGAAGAACTGAGAGTAAAGATAGTTTCTTTACTGTCAGCGCAGGAGATAAAGCAGAGTTCCATAACATCACATATCTGTATCAACTTAAGTCGTCTGTCTTCCCACTGATATCACAAAACCTCTCCAGTGAACTCTGGCTACCCTAATCATCGCCTTATCACAACACAAGTTTATTATTAGATACGGTATTCTGTCTCCCCGTCAGGTCGGACTGCTCAAATATCGTCATATTCTACCTACCTCAATACTACGCATATCGATCACATTGAAGTCCCGTCTTCCTACAGTACCGGGTCCTTTAAGCGGGGCGTGAAAAAGAATCTGATGAGGCCGTCAAACTGAGCGCCACCACTGTAGCACTGAACGTGTTTGCAATGGTGACCCTCTTTCATGAGACTTTGCCTTCAGCTTAACATCAGGCGAGGTGGAGTCAAATTGATTCGTTAGCAGTCGCTTCTTGGAAAATATTGAAGTTCAGCCTTACTTAATTAGACTAGAGACCGACCCCAACTAAATTGGGAATAGGCTCAGAGAGTGATGATGATTTTGGTCAACATATATGCTGGCAAGTATACCAAAGAACAGCGAAATTTCACGTCCAAAGCATCCGGCGCTAAAGCCCACCATAATTCGAATAGATTACAAACTGCGGGTCGTGATCTTGTGATATAACCACACGTAACGATATAAACATGGTATTGTTATCTCTAATGACTATTAGAAAGCCATTATGTCGTAGACAATTAGATGATCCATAAAATCTCATGCGAATGAAAGAGAAGGTAGCAACAAGATGTGTTGTGTTAGAATGAGAGTGACGATGACGCCGATCGACATCGAAAGTTAAGATGTATAGATTGAGAATACGATGACATTTATATGACACGATTTTTAAGTAGGTAACTGTTTGAATTGTAATATTATTATTGATTAATTATAAAATTCAGACTTTTAAAAGATTTTTTGTACATTTATCTGTGAGGAATTATGATTTTGATGTTGCAGTCAAATACATTAAGATTCGTAAATAAATAATAGGGCAGAAAACTTCCGCCTTTCGCCGCTATCGACGAAAGTTGTCTTTTCAAGGAAGGAAATCGTGTCCCAAGTTTGGTGAAAATCGATGGAGATATGACTCTAGACTTAAGCTAACGCGCCACACTGACATAAATACTTACAGACAGATGCAAAATTCAATAAAAGTTAATCAAAGGCTGCCGAAGTAATAAATATTTTTAAACAAAGCCTCTGCATTGATGAAATAAAAAAGTTATTAAATCTAAAATCTTTATTACACATAATATGCCAACTAAATACTCGTATTGTATAATACATTTTGTTCGATTGAATATTTTGTATGAAACATTTCAGAATATGCATCGGCCCCTATAATTTAATATGGAGTGTATCTCTTATTACTCGATTAACATAAACGGTACGTAATTTTACTTGTTATGAAATCTATTGTCTCGAGCATAAACTTGTAAATGACTTAACAATATTTACTTCACTTTAAACTCACTTAAAAGCAAAAGTTACTTAGCTTATTTCAATTTCTTTTTTTTCATAATCATTAATGAGGAAAACTATATTTATAAAGTTGGGTTCGAGATTACAGAAATAAATATTTGCCTGATGATGATATAATTAATAATGTAGATATAAATATTTAATTCATCATCATCATCATCATCATCATCCTTAGGTTAATCCCTGTCGCACCTAAAGATTATTATTTATTATTATCAGAGCAGTGTGAGAAACTACTAAATCTAAAAAGGCTACATTTATTTTTCATATTATTACATTTCAAATTTTGTTATTTCATTATTATTATTAGTGAATCATGCTTATAGAATATATGGTTGATCTTACGCATTTTATATCACAATCACTAACTTGATATATTAAATACAAAATATATTATGGTCTTTTTAGAATTGCTGTTTTCATAATTGACACACGACATCGTCACGACAGATGTCGTGGAATGTAAAAGTCGATCAATATGGCTAATTTTTGAAACTCATCGTTAACACGACATGTTGGTCGAACTTTCGTTTTCCTCCACACCTCACTTTCAAACTATTCGAATGATTTTTTAAATTGCTTTCGCACCAGGTCAAAGGTAGGGCGCCTTGTGAAATCATTCAACAATATGGACTGCTATTATTTGGTCATAAATCTCCTGAAAAGTATTTTGTTAGTCATATAAGGAAAAGTACATTCGTAATCATTAGTTGCGATATTTGATTATACTTTTTTACGGATACCACCTCTGCCAAAATTGGTGGAGGTGATTATATCGGACTCGAACCGACTAAAAGGCATGCCGTTCATGGGTCCTTGATTGCTGGAGGTGAGATTATACAAGATATACTTATTCTGTATAGACCAGTAAACGGCACTTACAAAAGGTCAATAATAAATGCTACTACACTTACAAAACCCATACTACTAGACTACCGCGATTATTTTTCTATCTGTCTGTATTGTCGACTATCTTTAATACACTAACTGGGCATAATGTGGGCCACCGGAACCGCAGTTTATGCTAACAGCGGCCGAATAATAAAATCAGATTTCTACATATTCTTTAACATCTAAATGACTTAACCTAATGACTACTATTTAGAAGGAGTGGCGGCAGACAGGTTTGTCTAAAACATATCGGTAACATCGTATTCGACAGACTAACCTATAGTTATTAGGCTTTAGTTCCGGAGCTGTAGAAAATGATTGATATGCGCATGAGTCACTCCAATTGAGCACGAGCCATTTGAAATAGATTTTTTTTAACTTAATAATTGTGTCTGTGTTTTTGTTGGTATGAGTATTAAGATTGTGACGTAGAATCTTCTTTCCTGCAGCCCCTTTCTTTAAGAGATTGTAACAGCGTGTTGAGATAGTCTCTGGCATATTTAGAAGAGGTAAGACACGACGGTATATCCATCCCAATCGAGCAGTCCGACTGGGGAAGTACCTCGACCCTACAGAATATCGCCGTTTAATAACCTTGTGTTGTGTTTTCGGTGGTGAGTAGGGTAGCTACAGCTCATTAGAGAGGTTTTCTGTTGTCAGTGGGAAAACTAAAGGCTTAACCTACATCTTTTGCGCTGAGAATGTCTCTGTTCTTACAAGGGTTGCGGCTCGAGTGTTATTACTCTGGCGTTACACTCGCCCATAGGCCACGGTAACCACTTACCATCAGGAGAGCCGCGTGCTTGTCTGTGATCTAAGTTGTATAAAAAAAAATCTATCACACAAACTACATTGGTTCCCCCACACGGAAGGAGCTACGTTCTTAGACTTGTATAATAATTATAATAAGTTTCAACATCAAATACTTTGCATTAAAATTAAATTATTACACTCACACATCAAGATACAAATCTGTCTGTACGTCCGTAAAGGATATATGTGTCATCATACATATTGATGTATGTGACATCCGTGTACACAATATATTAATATTAATTATCCAATGTACTACCAAAAGCGAAGTTTCCACTTTTACTAGCTAATTTGCAACTTTATAAATATGCAGCGGGTTACGTCACGCGCTACAGGCGGACACGAATATCAACGAGAGAGTTCTGTTATAATTTATAAATCATATGACTACTTGTATTATTTAATTATTTCTGTGGCGCAGTGGTGGCAATTGCTATTACTGAGCTTGAGGTAACAGGTTGAAATTGTAACCTGCACTGTCGAAAAGTTGTCATAGGTAAAGTGGCATCCAAAAGTGCCTGGACTCCTTAAGATTGCTAGTATTCTTTTAAAATGGATTTGTGCATTGTTTAAAACTACACATTTTTGGCCAACACAGCCATTCTCATACATATAAAATAATCCTTTGACAAATTGAGTTTACTTAGAACCTTCAGAATTCGCACTAAAATTATTGAAGTATTTGAATCCTGAATTAAACAGAAAAACGATGCCCGTACTCCATAGGCACTAGTTTTATTTTTTGAATTCAATCTGCATATTAAGTATTCTTCATTTATCAGTGTCTGTTTTGTTTTTGAAGATGCTATCAATAGGTTATAGCTACAACCATGGCTTCAATTTAAATATAATAATTGTACACAATTTGGTTTGATTCCACTTAGATTGAACCCATTCATTCGTAACATATCATAGCATAAAAGAAACTCACGCCTATATCCCCGAAGGGGTATGCAGAGGTGCTAGCACCCACATTTCGCCAGTTTATATTTAGGTCTCAATGTAATAGGTGGCGAGCCTATTGCCATTAACCGGGCACTTATAAACCGGCGATAAATACACACATAACTTCGAAAAGCATCGGAAAGTCATTGTTGTGTGCCATGGTAAAACTTGGGATCGAACCTGAAACTTCGTCTCAGCAGTCCATTATCCATACCACTAGGCTACCGCGGCTACTACCCATTTGTTCCATTGTTTAAAACCAAATCACTTAAACAGTTGTATACAGAAATACTCTACTGACATGAATATGCAAATTCCAACAAAATTAATAGCACCGAAGTGTTATACTGCGTAGAATTACATAACAGAACGTGCTACCTCACGATAAAGATCCCGAATTAAATCCAACCGAACACTGCCACTCCGTGCGTTACTTCAGTTCTCTGGGAGCATTTATCAGGTTAGATCAGTATTTAGAAAGTGTATGTACGCTACAGATTTGAATTAAGATAAAAACAATATGTTGGAAACATGTAAAAGTAGTTTTAATTATCAAAAGATAGTTATGTAACCGTTAATGGTGTTTATGAAGGTTGTAAGTTAATATTTAGATTCAGTGGTACCAACATTAGCATCACGGAGGTAGGAAATGACGGTATCTCCCATCCTAATTGAGCACTCAGACTAGGGAAGTACCTCAGTCTACAGAATACCGCGGCTAATAATAACCTTGTGTTGAGTATCCCCTTCCCCCTCTTCTCTATATGGCCAGCAGCACGAATGTGACGACCCTTTTTTTTTTTTTTTTTATCGTGCGCAAAATCCCCACGGATACCACCTCCACCAAAACCGATGGAGGTGATTATGTCGGACTCGAACCGACCAAAACGCACGCCGACCATGGGTCCTTGATTGCCGGAGGTGAGATTATACAAGACATATCTCTCGCACCCCGGCAGACCCGGGGACATCTCTGTTGAGATGACCCTCCTCCCCCAAAGCGGGGACGAATGTGACGACCCTGGTGTTGCAAACGTCCATAGGCTACGGTAACAACTTTCCATCAGGTGGGCCGCGTGCTTCTCTACCGCCTACCTAAGTGGTATAACAAAAGAAAAGGATTAGCTGTGTTCCACGGTTTCGCCCGGATGGATGGTGGATGTCGGCTACCAAAGTATTATTTGTGATTGGCGCAAAACATGTCATTCTCCTGCACACATTCCTGTCATTCAATCATTTCCATTGTCATTTTTTTTTGCCATATCCTATTTCAAACAATCCTGCTATTTACATGGGTCGACCTCTGCTCTTAAAGCGCTCAAATTTCCTGTTACTTATATTTTTTTTAATAAAGATAGTTGAATCATCAACTATAAGATAAATCTTGTACATCCACAGTGGTCCAGAACTCTCACTGTCGTTGGGCCGAGAGTGTCACATCATTACCTATAATTGTACACAATAACAACTCGGTGAAAATGTTGTTTGAAAGATTAAATAATTATCGCCATTGTGTTGTTTTCCCAAAGATGCCATTGTTCGGTTCGAGATTGACTTTTACTGCGATTAGTGATTAGTAAAACTCATCATAGAATATTTTTATTTTTTTATAACATTCGAACGAAATATAGAAATTCTTTTGTTATATACTTTTAGTATGAAGTGGGAGGTCTGTAATTAATAAAAAAGTCTGACCCAAGCTTGACTTTTGTGGCGTAGCGGTAGAGCATTTGAGTGCTACATCAAGGGGCGTGAGTTCGATTTCCGGACAGTACAGATATTTTCATGCCTGACTATGTATATGTTTATGGCTAGATACGTATAGTATATCTACGAATGTTAATTCATTTGATCAAATTAAATTTAGATTCGCTTTTAATGCGTAGTATGTAAAATAAATGTCAAATATTTTTACATTTTTGTTGTATTATAAAACAAAAAGGCTTTCATTTTATCTTGTGATATAATTACTATTCATTAATGTTTTACATAATGTAATATTCGCCTCATTTTACTTTCATTCTTGACGTCAATAATTAAGAAGCGCGTTCTAAACGTCAATTTAGCTATTTGAATTACCACATTACACTTTTTAAACATTAAATAGTATTATTTTAACACCTAACGGTAGCCTAGTGGTATGGGTAATGGACTGCTGAGACGAGGTCTCGGGTTCGATCCCAGGTTTTACCATGGCACACACCAATAACTTTTTGAAGCTTTTCGAAGATGTATTTGTGTGAGTTTTACATGTGCCTGATTAATGGTAATAGGCTCGCCACCTATTAGATTGGGACCTAAACATAAATTGGTGTAATGTGAGTGTTAGCATCTCTGCCTAGCACTTCGGGAATACAGGTGCGAGTTTATATTTATGTATGTATGTTTATGTATCTTAACACGATGAAAAGAAGCCGCACCAAAATTAGCAAGTTGTGGCCTAAACTTCTTGCTGTGGTGTTTTTTTTGTTTTTTTTTAAGTACAACAAACAGCCACAACATAATGTGTACAGTATAATAATTTATAATAATGTACAATATTAAAATGAGCAATATTGTGCCCACTACGCTATTCACACATTGCTATACTTAGTATAGTGTTCCCAAATGATCCCAAGCGAATATAATTTGGAATTATTCTAGAATTGTATAAAGAGATTCTTACAAGGTCAGAAATATGAATGTGATGCCCTTGTTGTTGCAAATGCCCATAGTTCGCGGTAACCTATTCCCAACAGGTAGGCCAGCTTGTCTGCCACCAAAGTGTACTAAAAAGTTACTTTATTCAGGTGATCGGATTTTTTCCTTGCTGCAAAACCGGTTATTTGAGTGGTGGTGGAGAAAGAATATCACCACATCCGAAGTGTGTCGTAAAGGGTGACAAACGGAGCGTATTGCAGAGCGAGAGAACGAAATAAAACCCTCGACAATCCGTCTGACCTTCTTGGAAACTGTCTGCCTCCCAAAATACGAACAGGTTTATGTCCATTAGTGGACTGCAATAAGCTATATAATTGATTGATCGATAGACAAAACATAATATAGATGAACGCCATCTATCGAAACTCCTTAGTTTTTACAAAACAACGAATTCACTCTTCTCTGATCGATATGTAAAGTGATTAATAATTGAAAAGAAAGTTGCCTATGTATTCGGATTTATTTGATTTGATGCGAGTGCTATACCGAACTGATGACCTTGATCTTCAGAACCGTTGACTTACTACTTAGTTAGAGTGGATTATAACAGATGGCGCTTTTCTAAATAACAGTGGAATTCATACAGCTTATTAGAAGTGTTGTAATAAAATTTAATTTATGAGGTTTTTCAAGAAGGCAATCAGAAGGATCTTATGTCATCGATAGCAGGAGTATAATACCATAGAGTTGCACACTTGCATTATTCAAGGCATCCACTTCCCCAGGAGGAAGTCGTGTGCTTGTTTGCCACTTAAATAGTATAAAAATCAGTGGTATCAATACACTCAGTCACACAGACATTACAATTAAAAAGATCTTCGCTTTGGGGCTTATACAAAGACTGATGAAACAGGATGTGGTGCAGGCTTTCTTTCTTTTTTCTTGAGATACATACTAGACAGAGTATTGTGGTTTGCTTTTGACTTTTACGAGTGCGTTACTCGGAAAACCTCTTAACTCCAAGAAAAACCTCCATCAGAACCTCGTAAATCACTGACTTGTAGGTCACGTTGGCTTGGACCCCAAAGATCAAGGTGTAACCCCATATCTACAAGAATTTTTATGTCAGGATAAAACTGACTAAAACCGTATTCAATTACCACGCGCCCATGGAGGACGGAGGTCATTCTGCGATCTCCGACGAAAGTTTTCTCCATTTCCTTCTCGAGCATTACTTGTTCGCAGGAGGAGGCGGCTACCATCCACGAGCAAGGCAACAAGAGAACTTCGACACCTAGGACCGTCTTCAATCATGAAAGACTGTTACCAAGGATACGAGTGTGCCTATGGGTACGTTGATACCCTCAGAACTCCCAAAGAACATCCGATAATTTATATGTGACTTCCACAGTTGAAGCAGTATATTTGTGTCCAAATATGCATAGCTCTACTATTTATTACATTTTACATTTTTATATTTTATTATTTTAAATGAAAAGAAAGCTAATAAAATAAATAAATACGATAGTATACCACGACACCAGAAATACAAGAAACAAATAAAGTTTAGAGAGTCGTTTACTTTTGAGCACTAAAACAAAAAAAAAACTTCATAAAGTATAAAAATATTATATAAATGTGACATTATGTTATAAAAAGTGTTTTATTTTACGCTATCTGGCTATGTCAGAGTCGTTGTGTTGTACGGATGGTTAGTTAGACGAGCATGTTGGCAAGCAAGTTGGCGAGCACATAATCCTTATTATCAATCAAAAAAAAAAAGAAATTGAGGCCTCACCTTGAAGTCCGAGGTCCGATTACCGACTTTTACTTTTTCATTTCACAAGGTCTTGAGTGTCCCTTGGCAGTAAGACTATTGTGAGCAAATTTGCGTTGGACATCACTCAATCAATTCGTCAATCTATATTCACTTAATATACCATAATAATATAGGTTTGTAGAGGGCCTAATTTAAATTTACCTTCTCTCGCAAGTTAGCTTTTTCGTTAGTCGCTTCTTAAGACACCCTTTAGATGAGACGGGGTGGTGAAATGTTTTTTCTGTCAGCACAGAACACAAGGATTGGAGATAGTGTGAGATAAATCTTACATTTAAGAAGTAGCATAACCCACAAAACCCAACTGTTTCAATTCGTTCTCTTCAGTCAGTGGGTACACAAAATTTATGTACTAAGTCTAACACAGGCTTTACCTTTGGGGGATTTGGGGACAACTTGGCAAAGTGGAGAGCGAGAAAAGTAGTTATATTATTTATTTTTATTTGCTGTAAAATAATAATTAAAATAATGATTGGCATTATTAGAAATGGCATTTTTTGTTAACGTTGGTATGTAGTACAATGGCCAGTGTTCAAAAATGGAACCTTCGACCATAAGGCCGATTTCTTAACTACCTTACCATTTCGTTATTTACTTCATATCGAATTGGTTCCCGATGGTATAAAATAGTCACACCACGTTAAAGGCCACTAAGGAAAAGGACTAAATTTTTATCCGACAGCCGAACAGCCCATTTAATTTAAAACAATACGTAATAAATTATATATAGTTATAATATATATTTAATTACTAACATATAAAACAATAAATACATTATTGGGAAATAAAGATGTAAAGAATTGAGAATATTGTTTTGTTTTCAAGTACATTTCGTTCTTCCCGTCCTTGCATAATAATCACGTAAGTTCTTCTCTCTTCGTTTTCCTGCACCTAACCTTTTGATAGAGTGATGTGATTCATGCCACTACAGTATTTACCAAATCATTATTTTTTGTTTCAATACATAACCTTTTAATAATATTCAGAATATACATGTAATATTCTAATACCATATAATATTGTTCAATATTTCTTGATCAATTTGATCTAAATGAAAAAACACACAAGCACAAAATGATTATAAATAGTGTGTTTTGATGCCATTTAAAATGCAACGAAAAAGTTATATAGTCTAACTATTTAACTATGTAATATTTTCGGTTAGCAATTTTAAATACAAGATGAATTAATTTATGCAGTGCTATGATGTCGTCGAGACGGCCTTTCGAGCCAACATGTTGGACGCGCAGGGTCCAACATGTTGGCTCGAAACGCTCGTCACTATACTCTCCCGTATGTGACACACACGGTTCGCTTTCACGAGCCGAGTATATCTTACACATTTTAGTCTCGGCGACGATGAGCATGGAGGTTAGATCTCCAAGATATGATTAAAACAATTCACTTAATTAAAGAAATGTTTGAAAAGGGTTTTTTAATGAGAACTATTATTAGAGAAAGTTGTAACGTTTACGCTTTCTTTAAAACAAACAGATTTATTAAGTACTGTATTGTATTAACTTGTAATTATATGAACTAAACCATTGTAAGCGAATTGCTACGATTTATTAACAATTAAATGCAAACTCGTGTGCAAAAACATAGCGCGTTGATGTCTTTTGTAAGAATGTAGGGTTTAATTTTATACTGTCTGTTAAGTTAGACAGTGTTCTTTTTAAGTGATAATTATGTAGTATAAGGTGGTCACTTTACCCATAAACATGGCGGCTGAAAAGTAGCGGATACTTCGGGTATAATGCCAAGTAAATCGCAAGAGATTAGAAGTAGTTCATTTCAATGAACGATATTCGCGTAAATTGTAGACTTTCAATTAATTAAACATAGTCTATCGCAGACCACTGCTAGCTGTAGGTCTCTTCGAATGGCCAATCGGGTTGGTTGGTACGCTGGTCTAAATTAAAATTCTGAGTTGTAATTGAGACAGTAACATGTCTTAACTTGAACTTGAAATGAAGTCTAATATTTAGTTTAGCTCAAAAATGTTTTTTAGATATTTGTGTTTTATTGTGTTTTCTTTTTCAGACTTGGATGTATTTTTAAAACTTAGAAAGCAAAATATTATCTAAATACAAATTAACGTTCAAATCGAGAAAGCGGTTTTCAAGATAATAGAATATACGCGTGGCTCGTTGCTATGTAGTAAACTTTAACACTTTAAAAGGTTAAACAACACTAGCCAGGTTGGACTTAAAATTGGTGAAAAAAAAACCGCGGTAGCCTAGTGGTATGGGTAATGGACTGCTGAGACGCGGTCTCGGGTTCGATCCCAGGTTTACCATGGCACACACCAATGACTGCGATGCTTTTCGAAGTTATGTGTGTATTTATCGCAGGTTTATAAGTGCCCGGTTAATGGCAATAGGCTCGCCACCTATTACATTGGGACCTAAATATAAAAACTGGCGAATTGTGGGTGCTAGCACCTCTGCCTACCCCTTCGGGGACATAGGCGTGATACTATAAAAAAAAATACTGCGAAAAAGGCTACGAAAAATAATAAGCAGTTTAAGCTTCCTTTTCTACGTACTTTTCATGAAAAACAAATTAAATGAAACCAATATATGAACTGTATAGGTATAACTCGAGGTCAGTGACGTACACAGCGTTTTTAGACAGGGTAGACATTTCAAAGTGCGACATATCAATTGTAGGCGTACATTCCATAGAGACATATAGATACTGCATACCCTACCCAAATAAGATAGTTAAATTATACACAATTATATACTATGTTATATCACTTTACTTCTTCTTCTGTAGAATTGACAACATTCCCATGAGTTGCCATCGTGGTGTAGTAATTTCTTCCATATATGAGTGGCGGCATGCCGTGGAACCCCCTATACCTTATGTGTATATAGTTAGGTACATATAAATTAACTGATTTTGGTAGGATGTGCACTTCTTCTTCTGTCGAATCGATGGCAGTTTTGAGTTGCCATCGTGGTGCAGTAATTTGTTTCACGGCAGCGCCGCTACTCACGGAGAGGGCCCGAGCATAGGTTTCGCTCTTTGGGAAGGCTTAATACGTCCTCAACGACTAATTGTATTTATGGAATATATGCCACTGATTAGGGCATATCTGTCTGATTAGGATCTATGTCTATGTCATTCCACAACTTCCCAATATATCCGCTTTAAGTCCCGTAATTGCACTGTATCTGGTTCTGCGTGTTAACATACTATATTAATACCAGAGGTACGCTTGCGTGTCGTTACCGAATATACCTATAAATCAATAAACACACAATCGGATATTATATCACAGCTGGCAGGAAGAGGACGAGCCCATTGTTAGCATGTTTGCCTTTACGCAACAATATCTATGCTAATTTTATTAATGCGAAATTAGCTGCCTGTCTGTCTGTTGCACTTACACACTAAACCACTAAGTCAATCTTGATAAAATGTGATACAATGATAGACCAGAGCTTATGAAGAGATATAGAGAACCTCTGTTTACATAAATACGGGTAAAAGGGGTTCAAATATGGGCGTTTTTCGTGCAAGATAATCCCCTCAGGTACCCCCAAGCCCACTTCCCCGTCGGAGGTTGGGGAGGTTGTGTGGAACTTGATCTGACTAAAATGCCGCCGTCTTTGGGTCTGCTGTAAAATCTTACTGTATTTTTCGTTTCCTTACGTGTTACTAAAGAAATAACTGGGTCCTAGGTCGGGGTATGCTCCACAGAATCCCTAAAAGGTGATGTTATTTCTATGTGCAATATTCGCATAAGTTTAAGAAAGATTTGCATTCTGATAAATATAGTCCTTAGATGAATCAAAGTTTGTTTACGATAATCTGCACTTATGTGGGCCGAAACGCGAGCAAGAACTAGTACTAATATAATTTATTAATCTACTAGTTTTTTTACATACATCTGCAAATTTCTAGTATGCAAGGTTATGTAAGTTTATTTTTAATCTACGTAATCTGTTTAGATAACACTAGACTATATTTACAGGCCCGGTTAATAACCTTACAGGTCATCATCAAATTCTAAGGGTATCATTCAGAGTTACGCGTTACTTTTATGAATTTTTTTTTTTATACTACGTAGGTGGCAGACAAGCACACGGCCCACCTGATGGAAAGCGGCCACCGTGGCCTATGAACGTGTGCAACACTAAGGGTGTCACACACGCGCTGCCCACCCTGAAGGGAAAGGGGGAGAGCTGGGAAGGGATGGGGAGGCTAGGAAGGGGGGAAATTATGATCAGGTGACCACATTTGCGGTTTGCTTCACAGTCCCATCCGTCAATGAAGTATTCCTATCTTATCTTGTTTTAAGGTGCGCGCTCTGGAGCTATCGCATACACTAGGACTCTGTTGGATTAGCCTAGGATTAGCCACCTCAATAGAGTTACATTTCTCTTACATTTTATTCCCGTGAAGATTTATGACACTCGCAAAGGTGCTTTACGACTTGACACTGGCCAGATGGTTTGTACAGGCTTTTATTATGAATTTTCTTTTATTCGTAGTGATACGGACAGAGGTAAGGACATGACTGCAGTACCGCGGCTAATAATAACCTTGTGTTGTGTTTCCGGCGGTGAGTAGGGTAATCATAGCTATAAAAATTTCTTTCTCTTCTGCACTGACAGCATATCCCTCCCTCCCTTCCCTATCCCCCTCTTCTCTCTATGGTCGGCAGCACGACATGTGACGCCTCTGGTGTTGCAAACGTCTTTAGGCCATGGTAACCACTTTCCATCAGCTGGACCACGCGCTTGTCTGCCACCTAAGTGGTACAAAAAAAGTGATATCGTCTGTGTATTATACCGCTTGTCAACTCTTTCCCTTCGGATAAGATGGTGTAGTGATATTATTTTTCTGCCAGACACGGATGCTATTTTTAAATATATGTTGTAATTTACCCGAAGTACTTACTAGAAGTAGGTTCAATAGTCTACAGTCTGTATTTAATTACGATTTTACCACAAGTACTCATTAAAAAAGGCAGTGAATACACTATCAATTTGAACTAAATAATAGAGTATACGATAGCGAACGAATGTAAGACTCGTGAACAAAATCAAAATACTGATGGTGTTATTACATTCATGTTCATTCACGGATGTCAGAACATAGTGAGCTCACTACTCCTAAACGGATTTGTTAAAATATACTCGTCTGTTTCTTATGTAATATAATATTGTGATTTGATTACAATATTCTGTATGCCTTCAGCGGAATATAGTTGATTCTATTATTATTATAACATATTTTCCGTAACCGTAATGAAATAAATAACATTTGTATTTGAATTTCTGATATCGTAATATTACAGTTACATTATTGATGGACTTTTTAAGGTCTAAAAATGTCTATAGGAGCTATATAGGCCATCTAGATCAATATGTCTCTTCATGTATACAAAACATTTCTTCTGAGCGGAAATCAAACCAGTGCCCTCACGTGGCAGTCGGATGCACTACCATCACGCCACAGGACCAGAAAATATCACTATTAAAATATAAAATGCCGCATCCAAAAACATCCTCAATAATTTTCATCGCTGCGACTTACTTTGTGCTGTGCGAATGGCCTACGTCACGCGAAATATCGATATGCCAACGATCAGTTCCACTATAATAAAACTTTCATCGATATCGAATAAATCTTTCTAGTGTTGTTATGAAATATCGTAATTATGAATGAACTAGCTTTTGCCCGCGACTTCGTTCGCGTGGAATAGGGACTTCCAGCAGATTTTTGGTTTTACCCACATAGTTCCCGATCTCGCGGGATCACTTCAAAAATGAAATGTGGAAACTTTACCTCCAGAACAGCACATACCCGGAGTTTCCTCTTTCCATTTTAGTGCCATACAATATGTGCACTTTTTAGCCATCCGTCCTAAGAGCACTAATCGATTAAAGGGTCGTAATCAAAAGCAGCATCATGAAATACCTCCCACGTATTACGTGTAAATATATTTTGTCTTTGTGCTTGCCGTGCAGCTAATAGAACACGTAGTCTATGAGATTCTTCATGTGACTCTGCAAAAATCAGAGACGCATGACGTTCAGCATCCAAAAGCCGACGTACTCGAGTTTGATCTACAGTTTCGGAAGCTCTTTGAGTTGCATGACGCCCAGCATCTAAGAGCCAGCGCACCTGAGCCATCTCTTCTGTCTCAGCAGCTCTTTGAGTTGCATGACGCCCAGCATCTAAGAGCCGGCGCTCCTGAGCCATCTCTTCTGTCTCAGCAGCTCTTTGAGTTGCATGACGCCCAGCATCTAAGAGCCGGCGCTCCTGAGCCATCTCTTCTGTCTCAGCAGCTCTTTGAGTTGCATGACACCCAGCATCTAAGAGTTGGCGCTCCTGAGCCATATCTTCTGTCTCAGCAGCTCTTTGAGTTGCATGACGCCAAGCATCTAAGAGTCAGCGCTCCTGAACCATCTCTTCTGTCTCAGCAGCTCTTTGAGTTGCATGACGCCCAGCATCTAAGAGTCGGCGCTCCTGAGCCATCTCTTCTGTCTCAGCAGCTCTTTGAGTTGCATGACGGCCGGCATCTAAGAGCCGTCGCTCCTACCTCGTCTCTTCTGTCTCAGCAGCTCTTTGAGCAGCGTGACGTTCGGTGTCTAAGAGCCGGCGCTCCCGAGCCATCTCTTCGGTTTCAGCAGCTCTTTGAGTAGCGTGACGCAGACGAAGTCGCACGGGTCAGCTAGTTTGTAATGAAAACTATCCTATGTCCTTTCTCAAGTTCCAAACTATGTCTGTACCAAATTTCACACAAATCGGTTCAGTAGTTTAGGCGTGAAGCAAAGACAGACAGACAGACAGACAGAGTTACTTTCGCATTTATAATATTAGTTTGGAAGTTTGGATTTGGAAGTCGCGTTTTCTGTCCCTATTTTTCTTGTCCCTTTGTATGCTTAAATCTTTAGAACTACGCAACGGATTTTGATGCGGTTTGTTTCAATAGATAGAATGGTTAAAGAGGAAGGTTTATATGTATATAACATCATGCTACGACTAACAGGTGCGGAGCAGGAATGAAAAATGTTGCAAAAACGGGGTGATGCAGACAAAGTCGCGCGGGTCAGCTAGTTTGTAATAAAAACTATCCTATGTCCTTTCTCAAGTTCCAAACTATGTCTGTACCAAATTTCACGCAAATCGGTTCAGTAGTTTAGGCGTGAAGCAAAGACAGACAGACAGACAGACAGACAGACAGAGTTACTTTCGCATTTATAATATTAGTTTGGACGTAATTATGAATGAAAGTGTGACTTGATATGGGAACAATTTTATTAGTATTGTTTGGTTTTAATATCTAATTACATACATAACATAACATAAATTCACGACTATATACCCGAAGGGGTAGGCAGAGGTGCTAGCATCCATATTTCGCCAGTTTTTGTTTACGTGTTTCCTTCTTCCTACAGTCCCGGGTCCTTTAAGCGGGGCGTGAAAAAGCAGCTGATGAGGCCGTCAAGCTGAGCACCACCATTGTAGCACTGAACGTGTTTACAATGGTGACCCTCTTTCATAAGACTTTCCTTTCAGCTTAACATCAGGCGAGGTGAACACAAATTGACGTGCCATAAGTTAAAAAAAAGGTTCCAATGTAATAGATGGCGAGCCCATTGCCTTTTATTTTATCTAATTCAATTAGAGATTTACGTATACGTGATAGCCTAGAGAAGCTGATGGTAGTTGGTCAGTTCAATGCGAAAAGATCAAGCGATCGTTTACCTACCTGGTCAGACCTAGTAAAGCCGTAACCGAGGCCATGAAAGCCAACGAGGACAGAAAGACCTTCAGTAATGAAGATACCGATTTGAAAGAAGACGTATAAATGAATAAACTGTGTAATACCAAAAAGACTATTTGAGCTGTTTATTCAACTTGCTACTCCAACAAATTATTATATCTAGACTAAGTAAATGTATGAAATTAGACCGAAAAATAAAGAGAAGTTGCCGCTTAGAGTCTTGCCGGAGTCTTCTCAGCCGTCCTGAGAAAACTCCGGCAAGACTCTAAGCCGCGTTTCGAAACAGTGGACTATTTTTGCTAAACTAATCTTAAATATATTTTTAATTTTGATGTTTTGTAAGGCTCGTTTATTGATCTGTACAGAATATTTTTTTGAAAATTGTTTTTTTTTTAATTTAGACCGGGTTCTGATGTGAGTAAAACTACGGTAGCCTAGTGGTATGGGTAATGAACTGCTGAGACGAGGTTTCAGGTTAAATCCCAAGTTTTACCATGGCACACACCAATGACTTTTCGATGCTTTTCGAAGTTATGTGTGTAATTATCGCTGACGTGAGATAAAAAAATATTTTTTTGCAAAATGTGGGTGTAAATTCACCTCTGCCTACCCTTCGACAAAGTACATGCATATATACATATATAATTACTTATATTTTTGCCTTTACGTGGCTTATCAACAAAACGGTACTATGAGCAGGCGCGTAACACTTTTATCGAATTGCAATTCTAATCGATTCATTTAAAGTAATATCGATGTCGCACGAAAGTCGTATCGAATAATCGCATGATATGTATTCGTTCTACGAATGTCAATACGTGAGAGAAAATACTTTAGTGATGTAATTACACTTTTGTGAGGTTTTCGATTTCTTTTACAAATCATCATTATCATCATTGTGTCGCATCCGATGTCTATATCTCAGAGTCCAGGGTCTGCCCGTAATGGCTAGGATATGAGAATCGGCTGTATAGTGTGTTAGGGAAACGCTCCCGAAGTTGAAAATACATGGTAGGTAGTACTCCAGATACATTATATTATTATATTGGCATTAAAATTTGTGATTTGGCTATTTTTTGTATTTATTTTTTATATATTTAAAGGGTACTTACTCTCCATCGTAAAGTTAAATAAAACAATTATTTCTTAAAAGAGCATATAAGTTCTTTTTTGTGATGATGTTTTGTTTATAAAATTATTGTTTCATTCAGCTTTACTGAGAGTAAATAATATTAATTAAAGGGTATAAAAATGTCAAATCGTAATTTTTTCGGCCAATAGGTAGTAGCTGCTTTCGGCTTCGGGAGCGTTTTTCTAATACCCTATAAGCAGCAACCTCCATCTATCCTTCCAGGTTCAATACATCTGTAACCAAAGTGATTGCAACAGCATCAAAAAAAACTCCAAACAAAAGATGATAAACACCACCATTGTAGCACTGAACGTGTTTGCAATGGTGACCCTCTTTCATGAGACTTTGCCTTCCGCTTAACATCAGGCGAGGGAAAGTCAAATGGACGTGCCATAAATAAAAAAAAACCCGAAGACTCTAATAGTAATAGAAATATTTACTTCCAGAAATATGAAAAGACCGTTAAACGAAGTAAGTGAAATAAAATGCATGAAGCATACAAACAAAAAGTGTCATTCTATAAAATTAATTACCCGAAGTACGTCTCAACTAATGTACAGAGGCGGCTCAAGTAACTGAGGTAAACAGAAAACACTTTCGCTAAACTCAGGTAACGAGAGCTTGAAGTAAGGTGTGAATGTTTAATGCATGATAACAAATATGAATTAATTATGTAAATTAATTGTTCTTTATTATAATAATTCTTCAACAGTCATCATTCCCGAAACCTTTTTCCCGACTCAGTTGGGGTCGGCTTTTCAGCCTAACTGTGATGCGGCTGAACTTCGATATTTTCCGTGAAGCGACTGCCATCTGACCTCCACAACCAATGGTCTAATGACCAATGGCGATATCGAAGTTCCAAGTTAGGCTGGTTGGACTTTTGAGGGCTCCAACTACCCGTAACGACTGCCATAGATGTTTGTATGGCAACCGGGACCGACGGCTTAACGTGCTCTCCGAGGCACTTATAAACCTGCGATAAATACACACATAACTTCGAAAAGCATCGAAAAGTTATTGGTGTGTGCCATGGTAAACCTGGGATCGAACTCGAGACCTCGTCTCAGCAGTCCATTACCCTTGTTTTATTTTGTTATATTATATTTTATATATATAATATATATTATAAACATGTTGTTTAGATACTTAAATAAAGGTAAATAATCCTGTGGCAACTTTTTATAAAAAGATATTATGTTAAACATATAAACTGGGCTAATTAACTAACTAACTAGTCGTTCGATACCGGTTTTTAGTCTTTAAAATGCGTTTCTAATCAGCAAGTTATACTGAGTTTTTAAACAAAACTTATCTTCTCAAAAGAGATGTCCCTGGGTTTGCCGTAGTGCAAGAGATTGTCTTCAATATAATCTCTTTCAATATAATTCATAATCTCACCTCCGGCAATCAAGGACCCATGGACGGCGTGTATTTTGGTCGGTTCGAGTCCGACATAATCACCTGCACCGATTTTGACAGAGGCAGTATCCGTGGCGATTTTGCACACGATAAAAAAGTCATACAATAACTAATCCCGGTTGCTTCCAAAAGTTTTCACTCCCTTATTTGTAGTCATTTTGAATTTTACGAGATTGACTGCCGCTGATCTCTAGATGTAAGTCTGTATCAGAAAAAATAAATTTCACAGAACAATGGTACCAACTTTACAACATCACAAATAGTAAGGTCATTGACATTGAATGTCTAGTGACGTGCCATCTCATCTACTAACAATACATTACAAAATACATGAATGATGACTTTACTGACCTACTTGGTGTCCACGGCTTCGCCTTTATGTAGTGTTTTATTTATACATTTATCTGAAATTCAAATTTATTTCATATCTTTTTTTTATTTATGTCAATTTGACTTCATCTCGCCTGATGGTAAGTTAGGCAAAGGCTTAGGACAGAGGGTCACCATTACAAACACGTACAGTGTAACAATGGTGGCGTTCAGCTTGATGGCCTCATCAGAATGCTTATTAAAACCCCGTTTAAAGGATCCGGGACTGTATTCGGTTTTGTTTCTACTAAATTTCAATCAATAATGTGACACATTTTAAGTCTAATCAAGATTTTCTCATAAAAATTGCATAAAAGAACTGTTCAGTAGCAATCTTATTTTTGCGTTACAACAGTAAACAGACAAGAATTTCAAGAAAGTATTTTTGCATTCAGGATCGTAAGTCCTCCATGAGCGCGGGTCTGGGTGACAGGTGGAGTCATCTGCCTCCCTGGAAGGAGCAGCTTATAACGGCGACGCGATGCGTGCTCCTCTACAGCTGGGGAAACATTTTGAAAGCATATTACTACACCCGGAAGGACCTACGACGACCCTGGCTTAGCCGAGACGTGAGGAATATGCCATAGGCTACCTCATTCTCGGTAAATGATGTCCCGAGACGGCAATGCGGTTTTGTTCGATTCGAGTTCGACATATCCGCAGACGATAAAATAATCGTTAGTATAAAATACTTAACAATTTTTTTAAGTATCTTCAACACACAAACACAACTAACTTATAACTTTTTATCAGTATACATCTATACCATTATATAATTGTTAAAAGTTTATATTACAGAAATTACAAGAAAAGATATTTTTTTATATTCAGAAGGTATTGACAATATAACATCATAATTAATCTAAGTATTGAAATTTTTTAATATTTCTGATGTAGAGACACGATCACTTTACAATTATACATTGATATGTATTGTGTATATTTACAGAGAAATGTATCTAAGTATATTTTTCCGCATTCGTAACCCATAACACAAGCTAGTTAAACTATGCTTTCCTGTGTCTAGATAGCGTTGTATAGATGGACGTAGCATATTTATTTAATCATATCTATTTATAATAGCGCCTATAGATTTATAGGTAGATAAAGTGTCAACGATACTGTGCTGCACTTACTCACCGTCATTGCGCTGGTCCGGGTTCAATTTATTGTGAAAACATTATTAACCTTACCGACGACGGAGTTCAAAACTTTCTACATCGGGTACAGTAGAGAAGCTTATATTAATACTTATGTTTAGTATTTAATCATCCTTGTGGAGTTCCACATAAGCCCCGGTCTGGCAACACCGTGGTTCTCACACCCTATCTTGATTTTAAAAATAGCCCTGGGTCACCCTGACCCTTTTTTTTTAATCTAAAAATCCGAGACGTGCTTAGGTACGGTTTTTTATGCATAAGTCGTCAGATTGACTACACTAAGCCTGATAGTAAGCGGTGGCGCAGTCCAGAACATGGTGGCCACCGTTACAGGTGCCGTCGCTGCAACGGGGTCCCCTCTACAGTAGTTTTTCTCGCCTCGCTAGAAGGACCCGAGACTGTAGGATGAAGGAAACACGTGTGCTGGCAGAGTATTCCAAGACTTAATGGTGTGACATACAAAATGGGCTTAGCGCCGATAATTTGCTTATCATAAGGTTTCATAACACAAGCGGTTCGGTGAGTCATTTCTCTGCCGCACCATTAGGTCCTGGAATTCCTTGCCAGCCCACGTGTTTCCTTCTTGCTACAGTCCCGGGTCCTTTAAGCGGGGCGTGAAAAAGCATCTGATGAGCCCGTCAAGCTGAGCGCCACCATCGTAGCACTGAAGGTGTTTGCAATGGTGACCCTCTTTCATGAGACTTTGCCTTCAGCTTAACGTCAGGCGAGGTGAAGTCAAATTGACGTGCCATATAAAAAAAAACACAACTGACTGTCCCACAGTTCCATCGTTATAGAAATATGAATGCTGACACAACTAGTTGTGCCATTGCTTTCATTTTTGTGCCCTTTTGTTGTCTTCCTAAAGCGTAATACTCGCGCAGTGTGTGTTTTATCATCCTCTTTAATTCTCCAGTGCACGAATATAGCGGGTCCTAATGGCAGCCCTAAGAGAGGGAGTGTAATGCTCGAAAAGGAGACGGTGGAGCGGGTCCGGAGAAGTCTGCGGGCCCGCACTGCCCGCGATGAGCAAATGCGACACAGACCTCGCAGAATGACCTCTGTTCCCCATGAGCGTGGGCCTGGGGGTGATGGGATGGAGCCGCCTGTCACCCAGAAGCAGGCCGCGGCGGCGGCGCAAAGTGCCACCCCATACCCAGGGGCTAGATGGGGACACCATAGTCCCCATATTAGGAGAGGGTCATCTCAAAAGAGATGTAACCATCTGCCGGGGTGCGAGAGATATGTCTTGTATAAATCTCACGGAGAGACGGCGTGCGTTTTGGTCGGTTCGAGTCCGACATAATTACCTCCACCGGCTTCGGCGGAGGCGGAATCCGTGGGTATTTTGCGCATGATAAAAAAAAAGTACGCGATTATAAACTTAAGTTCCGGAGCTCTTGAATTACGGAACCATACATAATTACATACAAATGAAAATGATTATTATGTCACATACCTATTCATTAATTATTATGAAGTTACACGAAAGAAAAAACTAAAGCATGTAATGAGAAGCAATGACGAAGCGAAATGTGTTAATAAAAGTTAAATAACTGCAGAATTATGTTCTGATCTGTGAATTGATTGAAATAAGAAATGTTTAAATCGTATTTAGATAATAATATGAACCGAAGAATGATGTGGCAAATTCTACATTTTAAAGTGTGATATAGATACAAAGATCAATGAAAAAGACAACTTATCAATTATACAACAGCTGCGCATCGTGCAATATGAACTTGTAATTTTAAAATGAAACCTTTTTTTACATTAATTATTTTGAGTACCTATCTGAAATTTCGGTACTTACGCCATGATCACGAAGCATCTGTACCCTTAGCCTGAAAAACTATCGAATTCGTAATGCAAAGATATCGAGAGAACGGAGCATTGCGATTGGCAGTCTGCCTCTTGTGAACCTGTGTGCGTGTATAGCCCGCCAATCACAATGCTCCGCTTCGTCGATACATTTACATTACGAATTCCATAGCATTTCGTGCAAAGGGCACTGATGTATTGATAGTTAACGGTGAAACAGTTTCAATTTTACAGATGTAGGATATGACAGTATACCCCATGCTAATTGAGCAGTCCGACTAGGAAAATATCTCAGCCCTATAGAATGTCGTGGTTAATAATAACCTAGTGTTATGTACGCTCGCTAGAGACATTAGACAGCTTAAGTTGATACAGCTATATGATGTTATAAGCCCTAATTTTTTTCTACACTATCAGCACAGAAACCCTTTCAACCTTCACCCCAAAGTGGTTTATGGAAACAAAAACAAATAAGTATGACGTCCCTATCTTAATATGACCAATAGTCGAACCACTTCCCAATAGGTAGGTCGTGTTCGTTTACCTCCTAAAATAGTAAAACTAATAATAGAATTATGAGGATATTTACTCTGTGGTGTCTACCAACCAATAGTAAAATCTGAAAGAGAAAACGTACACACATAATTAAAACTGTACGCCTAGATTCTTCTTTAATTTTTACCTAAATTTAAACATATAGAATTATTTAACTTTCATTACGCATGTGTTGTAAACGGGTTGTGCAAATTATAATCGAAAAAGTAAAAGTGGTTTTGATGAGGTTGGTAGGAATAGACCGTGGTTATCACTATCACATAAATAACGTATATATTAATATGTTTAATTGTTCATGTATGAATATTCGTCAGCGAGTAAGAAGGCATTATAATTTGTACATTTTATTACTGGTATAACTGCAGTCAACGGGATATTTACTATGTTTGTTGGTTTTGTTATTATTACAGGGTTAGCTATAGGACCAAGATTCTCTAACCAGTTGTCCAAATGAAGAGAACTATACTTACACAATAACATCTATAATCAACTAGACTGACTGTACATAGAGATGCTTCTATGCAGATTTCACGCCTAGAAATGTTTTGGCCAGGATTTAAACCGACCTTTCAAAAGTAAGGTCAACTCTTAAACCGCTAAGCTACCGACACTATTTATAGAAAACAGTCTCAAGAGTCGATTATATTATAGAACGAACTGAACTCAGCTTCTCAAACGATTGCATAATACATTATAGTTAATGACATAAGGTTACTTAAAAATGCTAAACCGGTTATGGACAAAAAATCATTATTATGAGGTGTGATGATTTTTAAGTTTTGGTGCGTTGGTTGCTATCGTATTCTTTAGGAAAAAATTCTACTACTTATCATCATTCATCATTTCAGCCATAAGACTTCCACAGCTGAACATAGTCGTTTGGAGGACCACCTCCAAACGACCCGTTGGAGGCATACCAATGCCTCCAACGGGTACCCGTGTCTTTTGTGACTTACTATGTCTTCCGCCTCGTGGGAGGCATAGTAAGTAATCCTACGCCTTATCTACCAGAACGTGATATCTATTCGAGAACCTTTCGACTTCAATGACCATCGTTTCTTCTTGCTATGTGACCCGCTCGCTGCCACTTCAACTTGCTGACACGGTGGGCTATGTTGGCAGCTTTCGTTCGTCTACGCATCTCTTCAATTCATCATTCTACTACTGGGCTAAACCCTAAACTAAAGGCGAAATTAGCGGCAGAGCAAAATCGTATTCCTTCAGGAACGATTAGGTTAGTCTTTTCTATGGGGGGCCTAAAGTTTTGGAACATTTTACAAGCTTACGTACTCGTATTATCTTCCTCCTACAGACCCGGGACCTTTAAACAGAGACAAAATAATCTGACAAGGCCGTCAAATAGGGATCATAATTCTAAGGAAAATATGTGTAATGGCGCTCCCTATTCTTTAGACTGTATTCAAGCTTATCATTAGGCGGAGTGCGGTCATTTGCTGACCCAAATGTAACAAAAATCAGGAAGTCTACAAGACTTGAAGATCCTGGGAACACACTACAACTTAATTTTCTGCATCTATTACCAGTCTGAGGTTACAAACTAATAAAAAAACAATAAATCAATAACACCGCCTGCGAAAACTGACGTAATAGTTTCTTTTTTATAACAGAAATATATCTATCGGTCATTCATCTAATAGTGACTGCAGGTTTACCTCAAGAGATTATAATATAAATAATACAAAATGTTGGTAATATATGAAACGTCTATCATGGTGAATGCTCTGACGAGCTCTTCCAATTAATCCCACCCTCTCCTTTCCTACAAAGGAAAACACGTGCAGGGCTTAGATGTCATAAGGTGCTGAATATTCTAATGAAAACGGAAATTATTATCGATACGAGTATTAGCGTCATTATATTGAAATCTACCGGATCTATTAAGATTTATGATTATTGTCACGCTCGCTTGGATGGTAGCATGATGATATAAAGCCTATGTTATTTCTAGATATTGTAGCTTTAGATTAGTGAAATAATTATTTAAATCGGTTCAGAAGTTTCGGAGCCTATTCATTACAAACGAAAAAACAAAAACCAAATCTTCTTTATAATATTAATGTACATAAATTTTATCTATATAATCTATAGGCTCCTTAAGATAGTTATATCCACTAGACTAGCTCGAGACTGATTTAATGAATTGTGCGATCAGCCAACCATACTTAAGCTGTTTTTCTATTGATACATAATATTGCGCCGTTTGCGTGAATTGAAGCCATTCAGGCATCAGTACGGAAATATAATTACGTACTTATTACGAGAACTCAATAAACAGTAATTATATTTCCGTACAATTGGTTCACTGGGCTGCAAGCTGATTAGTACTTATGAGTCCATTGAACCTTAATATATACTAACAATAATAATAACATTAACCTTATAGTACGAAGAATCAATACGGATACCACATCTCCAGGATGACGAGATTGAGATCCTTCCGGCCTCGGAAGGCACGTTAAGTCGTCAGTCTTGGTTGCCATGCGAGTAGCGGATTAACTTAAAGGCAAAGTGGGCACGTGCCTAGGGGCGTGAAGGTTCAAAGGTGCGTGAGGGCAGACCTAGTAAAAGTAGAAGAGTTCCCAGTAAAAGTAACCTTGGAGTAAAAGTCCTCTCAAACAGCGCCGTGCTCACAACGATGGTGAGGGGCGCGAGCGCGGAGGCTGCCGCGGCCTTTTTCAACGAGCTAGTAATGCTCGAGAAGAAGGCGATAGAATAGGTCCGGAAGGTATACGATGGACTACTGTAAAAAAGGGGGGCCCCAATGAGGTGCTTGCCTACGACGTTTCGAGGTTAAATTCGCCTCTGCACACGAACATCGGTGTCCTTTGTTATAGATAGTTGATACAAATAATATCTGGACCATCTAATCATATACTCAATTACTTAAGACAGAGTTCACAACTTATCCCATTTACGTTAAGACTAATAGATTATACATTTAAAAGATTACATTCATTGTGTGTAAACTAAAGTATATTAACAAAAGAGTTTAAATGCTCAACATACAAGATAATATTCTCATTCAAGCTTACGTAGCTAGTAGCTATTTTCACTTTCTTATTTTAAATGATTACTACTGAATGAATATTGTTACATCACAGTCAATTAGAACCATCGCGTGTGAAATTTAAAATTAAGCATAAAGGGTATCATTTGTGGCTATAAATAAAATTAGTTGCATCTCAGTACAATTGTTGTGAAGAGAAGATTGAATTAGACAAGTGTAATGATGATATACAAGAGCGCGATTAAGTAACAATAAAACAATGAGACTGTTGCTCTATTTACGCTAGTAACAAGTTGGTCTGCTGTTTCTATGCTGGGCAAGGGTTTTATTTCGAGCTATCTTTTTCTCGTAGTGATATCGTCTGCGTATTTCTTCGTTTATCGCCTCTTAGATTGAGTTCTAGAATTCACAGCCAAAGCTGGGTTTCTCTAAGCGGAGCGTGCAGGGAACGTTGCAGGTAACGGAAGCCTTAGTTCCTGCTCCGGATGGCTACACCCTTGCTTACCATCAGACCTGTAGTCAAGTCAAGGTTTTCAAACCTGAAGAAAGAAAAGAAACAGGAATACTTAATTACAGCTGGTTTTCCTCAAATGTAATATTGGCCTCGGAGGACGAGCCGCGTCAGAATCTAGTTTATTCTTTAGCTTAGTGCAATTTGTCTTGAGTGGCCAAGATGGTCGTGGGGACAATTTTACACCTCACCATATTGAGAGCCAAGACGACAGACGACGCGCGATCAAAAGTTGGTTTGAGTCCGAGGACAATTCCTCACAAAATAGAGTCCTGTACTTACTAGTTATTTTTTTATATTTAATGATTTATTCGCTTGATTCATTAACATTTATATAATTCATTCTATTCTAACAAGATTAGTAAAAGTACGTTTTAATCCTTTAATTAAAATTGTTTTACTTATTCTTATGACTGAATTAAACTTATTAATAAAACATCATTATATTAAATTAAATACATTTTTTTACATTTAATGATTTAAAATAATATTTTTTGGTGGAATAACATTAAAAAGACTGGACCAGGGTAGCCTTAGCATCCAAACTACCCAGAACCGAGGGGAGACCCGACCCCAAATAAACTGGGAACATGAGAACACGAAAAAAAATTTTTTTTCTAAAAACTTCATGACTCAAGGTTAAATATGAAATTTATTCAGCTAAACCAAGACGGTTGGCTAGCGTATTATATTTCTGTACAATTCAAGATTACAAAATAACATTACCGGTTGGTAACCATTTTTTATTTCTCATTTAATAATTTCTTTTAAATGAAAGTAGTGACGAGATGTTTAGTTAATTTTATTTTGTATATTCTTTACTACAAATAATGAATTCATTTTTTATGCTCTAAACTACGTCCGTCTATGAATAACTTTAAGTGTACAAAGACCCCAATAGTATCGGGCAAGCCTCTCGGAGTTGCGCGGTTAGACGAATCTCGTTTCTGCAAATCAAACGGAGAAGAATGAGAATAAGCAGTTCTTCGAGGAAAGCTTCAAATATAAATAAAGAAACACAACGTTAAGATGATGATGATGATGACGATGATTTATGAAAAAACCATGGGTTGAAAGCTGTACCCGTAACACGAAAAACTATCGATATCGTATTGTAAATGTATCGAAAGAATGGAGCATCACAATTGTCAGGCTTCATACACACAGGCTCAAAGTAGACAGACTATCTATCTTAATGTTTAGATAGATAGATAGAAAAGTTTTTACGACACGTGTGTATAAACATATAAGTCGCATAATCGTAAGGTCGACTCGTTAAGCACTAAGCTACCGACAGCGTAGTGGTTAACGAGTTGACCTTACGATCGAGAGTTCTCGGGTTCGAATCCTGGCCATTACGCTATCGACGTGAACCCACTTCTGAGCCAAGCTGTGAGGGTTAGAAATATATATAAGTATTAGTAAATTCAATCGCTAATTATTATTTTTATTATTGTATAATGTTGTTGTCAGTACGAGAAAATTGACGAAATCAAAAATCTTTGAAATATAATGGAATATTTATATTATACATACTGATGATCCTCTAAATCTTTAGCTAAACAAGTAAGTTAAAGTACCATGACCATTATAAAAAAGTGAGTTAAAAAATGCAATTTGAAAACTGCATACCGGACGCACTCCTGCGCTACTTCATACATATTTAAGTACACTGGTACAGACTATGGAAATGAAGTCGGTGAATGGAATTTTAAGGGCTTCTTCACTGACCTATTGGTTTAAGGCCCGTATTAATAAATAGCTCTCAACGCTGAGATTTAATATCGACCTTGTGTTCAAAAAGTGATCTAAACTATATAATATGAAACAAAGACTTAGTTATTGATCTCAGTATAAAAAATTTAATCAGGAATCGTAAATATCCAGTACGAGAATGGAACCTGATAAAAGGTTACCATGAACCGCTTACCACATTTCACGAGTTTCGTATCGATTGAAACTGAGACACACTTTGACAAAGTTACAATTATTTGTGTATATAAATTCATGATGTTGTAACTACTCTTGTATATCTAAACAAAGATTTGCTAGTAGAGAACTCTTACAGAATTAAGTTCGACTTTACCCGTCATTTTATTTTAATTGTACACTATGTATACATTTTGTTTTATTAAAGAGACTTTTTGTTTTAATGTTGTATGAAAGAGTTTACAAAAAGGTAGCTGACCTTGCTACTCTACAATATTTAGCTGGATTTTTTATATTTTTAACATAGATATCTTGCTAAAAATAGGATCTAAAGTACGATACCAGACATTATATAATGTATAGTATAAAATAAATTTAGTCACGCAAATTTTGAGTTTTAGTACTATACTCTTGGAACACCTGTCCGTTATGCAATATTAGAAAACAGACGAATAAACGTATCATTGCTCTTGTAATAAGTAGTTTCTGCGATACCGCGATATAGGCGCCGATTCCGACATTACAACTAAATTTAATTTTAGAATCACTACATAGTATAAAATAAAGTCGCGTTCTCTGTCCCTATGTCCCTTTGTATGCCTAAATCCTTAGAAATACACAACGGATTTTGATGTGGTTTATTTTAGTAGATAGAATGGTTAAAGAGGAAGGTATATATGTATATAACATCATGCTACGACCAACAGGTACGGAGCAGGAATGAAAAATGTTGCAAAAACGGGGTGACGCAGACGAAGTTGCGCGGGTCAGCTAGTTTAGTTTAGTTTAGACTTTTTAACAGACGAACGAAAACTTCAAAAACTATGATTTAGAAATATTCAAGGAATCAATTGATTAGCCTACCACGTCCATTGCTGGATAACGGATAGGCCTCTCTCCATGTGCGCCATTTCTACCGATCATACACCATCCGCATCCAGTCTTACCCAACCACCCTTTATGTCCTGCCTTCTGTTTGCCTCCTCACTGTCTCCACTCTAGGACTGATATAATCCAAAGGTCGTCAGTCCATCGACAGATGTAACCACCCTTTATGTCCTGCCTTCTGTTTGCCTCCTCACTGTCTCCACTCTAGGACTGATATAATCCAAAGGTCGTCAGTCCATCGACAGATGTAACCACCCTTTATGTCCTGCCTTCTGTTTGCCTCCTCACTCTCTCCACTCTAGGAGTGATATGCTCCAAAGGTTATCAGTCCATCGACAGATGTGGCCAGTTAATAAAATTACTTCATGGAATCGGTAGGTTGGCAAGAAAATTTTAATGACAGAAGATAAAGCTCGTAAAGTGTGTAAGGATAATATGAGAAGAAGGAACAGATGGCAGGGTGTTGTCTCTACCTGTCTTATGACTACATAAAATACGTATTTATAATCTTATTACGAACATAACCTAAATGACAGTACTAAATAAACAATAGTTTTCACGGCTTGAAATATGATTCTCCAAATATGCGTAATAGCGAATAATAATAATAATCTATCAATGTGTCATCGGTACTTAAATTAATTTGAATTGAATTATTAATGATTGTTAAAAAAAACTAAATCCTACGTTTTCATTTTAAATAAAAGTAATTTGATCACTTCTTAACTTTACTTTTATTATATTCCGACGTTTGAAGATGCATCAATATCGAGTTGAAAGAAAAAAATAACAATAACCAATGTTAAAAAGTTCTTAAAAAAAAATTGAAACCAATATTGAATGATTTTAGTTTTCTAAAAATGTACAACAGAATTGACACCACTATTGGATTCGGAACTTACGTTCCGTTCCACAAGTATCAATTAACAACTTACCATAGACATTTACAAAATATAATTGACGTTTCGTTCTAACTTGTACTTTGTATCATAATAACGAAATTATGTTCAATGATACTGTTCAGAACTATGACTATTACTAGGACGAAAATAATATAAAGTTTGACTACTATACTAGGACAATTTACACAACGCCACCTAGACCCATGGCAAGCATAACTTAACAAGCTTGTGTTATGGGTTCTAGAATACGGATAAACATACTTAGATTTTTTTGTCTAAACTCCCAGACCAATACACCCAAAAGAATTTGTACTGAACGGGTAGTAGAGACAATAGTGATTATTACGAGTAAAAGTTGTTTGATTATTTTTTTATACAGGAGGCAGACAAGCACACCGCCCACCTGATGGGAAATAGTTAACGTGGTCTAAGGACGTTTGCAACACCAGAGGCATCACACTCGTGCTGTTGACCCAGTAGACAGGAGGGGGAGAGGAAGTGTGAGGGGAGAGGGGGAGTGATGAAGGTTAAATTAATTTCTGTGCTGTCAGTGTAGAAACAAAACACTTGGGGGGTTTCATCACAAAGTGGTGATAACTTAAACCCTCGGTTTTCCCACTGACAACACAAAACCTATCTAGTGAGCTCTGACTACCCTACTCATCGCTGGAAATACAACATTAGATTATTTTTTGCCGCGGTATTCTGTAGGGCGGAGGTACTTCCCCAGTCAGACTGCTCAATTAGGATGGAAGTTAACGTCGCGTTCAACCTTCGTTGTTGTGTCTCCCCATACCCTGGGTATACCGTGGGGACTAGGGACACCGTGATAGCCGGGGTGCGAGAGATATGTTACTTACTATCCCAACTCCGGTAGTTGAAGACCCAAAAACGCCGTTTTTTTAGTAGGTACAAGTCCCACATAACCACTCTCACTGATTCCGGTGGAGGTACACGGAAAAAAGTATACATAATAGCTTCTTGAGATTTAGTACAACAATTACTATGCAGACATACTTTGAAGAATTGCAAGTAATGCTTGGAATGCAAGTAATAGCTGTTGAACAACATTATCAAATTGCTTGAGTATTTTTGTACGTGACTACCCAAAAAAGAAGTACGTAATGTAGTTACAGCTCTGTTTAAAAAACGAGAGTAATGTGTTGACAACTCATGATTCTTTAAACTACCCATGTTTCAGACATAGGTTGGCGCTTGCAACAATGCCGAAATATTGGAAACTCAAAACAATAGATACACAAATGTCAACATTAGATAAACAATTAGGTTTTTTTAAGCTGAAGGCAAAGTCTCAGGAAAAAGGGTCACCATTGTGAACCCGTACAGTGTTACAATGGTGGCGCAAAGCTTGATGCTTTTTCACGCCCTGCTTAAAGTTTATTAGTACATATGTTAAATCATGCTGTTAGTCTTATTAATAAGTAGTTAATTAATTTTATTCTTTTGCTTAAAATAAATACTATGTAAACTAGATCCTAGATAAGCGCTTGATTAACAACCTATTCAAATTTATATATAAATAACTACGAGCATTATATAATATGTTACATTATCTATCTGTTTATTTATTTAAAAATATTATAACTAATAATTGTGATGAGCATTTAATACATTAATAACATCGATACGTTATTTGTTTATTCGATAAGAATATTGTTCAACCATTACATGATATTCGGAAGTATACATGAATGTTACATATTAATAGCAATATCAGTAGGTTTTTTGACGTTAATAATATTTAAGTTGATTGTTCATTAGATATCTCTGTTAGAAGAGATAGGCGGAGGACTCGCAAAGAGTTCTGCCAATCTCTTCATGTTAGTTTACTTAATACTAGACAACGTACAGAAATAATGGATTACGGGCCATTGAGGGACCCCGACGTAGTCAGCTGAAATCAAAATAGTAAGTTCACCAAAATATTTTGGTGATATATTTAAAATTTTCATGAGAAACCCTATTATTTTGGTGACCACAGCCATAAAAATAAGTGGTCGATTTGTACAAAGTTTTTCACAAAATATTGTGTGAAACGACCATTATTATAATAAAAAATTCTGGATGTTGATTTGAACATGCGAGAGATATGAAGGCGCAAGTTGATGAGCGGTTTTAGTACGACATGGTGGTGAGGGTGTTTTAAGGGTATCTGACGGGGTTTCTTGATTAAATCTATTAGATTGCTAATTTCAAAGTCAATGACAAGTTTCAAACTTAGTCTATTTTTCCTACTATCGATGTTTTTTGTAATTTTTGACAACTTGTGAAAACCATAACTTAAGGAAATTAAATTTTTGATCATTTTTCAAGTAAAATTGAAAATGAATGACTTTTTTAATGAAACAAAAATTTACCCTCTCTTTTGGGGAACTAAATGGTAGTACTCGTGTCAAATAAAAAATTATTGACTTATTTATTAAACCAAAAATTACCCTTAAATTCAAGATGACGGAGAACGAAACGAACTGAATACCATGCAAAATGAATAAAATCTCAGGAATAACAAATTCCGAAAGAAAATTGCTACTAGAAATATTTTCTAGGTCAAATCCAAATTTCACTGGATTTAGATTTTTAATAATATTGATTGATGAAATTCAAATAAAGCACTAGTTCCTGTGATTCAAAACATCCGTTTCAGGTTCTAATCCAGGCAATCCATTTCAAAACTATCTTCTACCTGACTTCTAAAAATTACATCATACTACCTGCTACTCTGCTGTCACTCTTATACTATCCAAGACGAGAATCGGTAGTGCTTGTGCGGCTAAGCACGTAATTTATTCGATAGCGTAATTAATCAGATCAAAAAATTTTTTTTACAAATTTAATTAGCTGCCATATTTTCGGTTAAGATTTTATTTTCGGAATACCCATTTTTTACAAAGTGCCCGATTCGCTCCCTATTACATGATACCAAAAGTCATAGTTGGCGAAATGTGGGTGTTTAACACACGTTTGTCTACTTCTTCGGGGATTACAGGCATGAGCATATGTATGTATGTATGTACTACCCACTAGATTATTACAATTATAAATATCTGTCAATTATCATTATCTAACAAATTACTTATAAATTTTACTTTCAATAGATCTCAGTCAGATATCAAAATATTTAGTAAAGCAAAGGAAGTAGAAATTAAGAGTAATTATTATGCTACTTGGGCACTTAATTTGCGTGAATTGTATTATATAATAGAACACTTATAGAATATTAATGCTAGAGGACCATGATGATAGATTTTTTATATTATTGAGGAGGATAAACACATGGCTTGGAATTTGTACTTATATTACACCGGAAAGCAGTAAGAAAGAATAGCGATTATATTGGTCAAAGAGAAAAGAGATATCTATGATGCTATGTCAAGGCCACTGAAACTGTTGAGGAAATTATATCTATGTATCTCTGTTTGGAGAACTTTACAATATTGCCTTTGAAAAGTCCAACTGTTTCTCTATCGAGTCGACGGTATTTCCACTCCTTAACTCTGTATTACCAGTGCGCTGCCGCTTGGATTGGATTTGGTTTTTGGAGACGCTCATAAGGTTCTCATATATACAGGAATGTGGACATGCAGCACACTCCAACAGGTGAGCCATGTTCTGTGGAATAACTCCGCACTCGCACCGCAGATCCGCGTCATCCAAGAAGTCCCACCTAGAGCTGTTTTCCTTACTTCGGCCAACCTGTGTTCGAAGTCTGTTTAGGAACTTCCACCTGATCCAGGGAAGGTTATGTCCAGGCGGAAGACTTTCTGACAGCGGGACTAAAAGGGTTGGGGGTAGACTCCACGTCCTCCACTAATTCATCGTAGCCAGTGAGGGAAGATCATCAGAATGGAACTACCTTCGCCGGAAGCAGCGGTTGATCATGGTAGAAATTGGTCATGGCGATAATCTCAAATATTAAAGGATCGACCTTCGAGCCTTCGCAGATGCGTATAGATATTGCGCCCTTGCACATTTTTACCGCAAAAGAAAGGAAAGTCAAACCGCACCCCTCTTTCTGACGATAAATCAGGTGAAACAGGTCGAGATCTGTTCTTTGCACTTGCGACATACTGCACATCGAAGTCCTATCTCCTCGAGTAAGATGGCTTTTTACTATTTTTTTTTCTCTACCATGGCAAATGTCACCATTATAACATTCCTGCTGTCTGTAAAGAATCAGACTTTAGCTTATTAGTTTTAATAGTTTTAACAGGATTAGTAAAGATTCACAGACGCCGTGTGTTTAAGTTCCAATGATCTGGGGAGAGGGGTAAAATAAAAAAGTGACTATAGTATTAAATGCAGTTAGAACTCATGATAAAAAGGGATTCTATAAGAGGAATTTAATTTTAAGATTTGTCACCTGTAAGTTATTATAATCATCATGGTCATTGTTATTTAGTTATGTCATAGGCTTTCACCTTGGAACCTGGATTACGCCTACAGCAACTCCTCCTTTAGGTTCGGCTAGTACAGTTATAAAGAATCAATTGCCATCTGACCTCTTGACGCTGAGAGGTACCCAGACTTGCATGTAAGAAGATTGACTTACACTCGAAAATCATGGCGATACACATGAATATGTGTATGTATAGTGAAAATATAATAATCTAAAGGGGTAGATAGTAATGTATGAACCACATTTCGCCAACCATGACTTTCGCTACCGCGCAATGTGGGGCCGGTTGCCATCAAGCAGTCATTTTGTTATGCATGCTTAATATCAGATGCGATATCGCCTACCATGACACCAATCGGAAGAGAATCTGGTTCCCATTTTGCTTCACCGTATACCAACAAGGGAACAACGGGAATCGTAAACTGATATAGCTTAACTTTCTGTATTTAAGATATATAATTGTATATGTATTATTTACTATTTTATTATTATGATATGCAATAAATATGAGACGTTATATACAAAAGCGACTTAACTCATAGTTGAGTTTTCTTCCAGGAAACCCGCGACAGAGAAATTTCAATGTAAAGAGAGGTAAAGTCTTGTACATAAATCAGGAAATTTTAATGTACGAAGTTATACAAAAAGTATACTCCAAGCAATAGGCATACATATACATACAAACATACATACATAGATGGATTACTTGTATGTTCATACATTACTAGTCTTTTCTATAAAGAAAAACAAAAGTAGGCCAAGTTTCCATGCAGTTACATTTATCTTATACAAGTATACTGGAAACATATTCACCCAACTGACATCAATAGGAAGACTTCCTATAATAAACACTGATTTGACCTGGTCAAAATTTTTGAACAAAGTTTTACGCAAAAAATACTTTAAAATTCAAATTATCGTCTCATAATACCGTTTTATAAATTAAAAATTGAAAATATTTAAAAAATATCAACGACTTTCGAAAAGATTTTAACCGGATATCAAATTTCTAAATACAGGAGAGGAAATAGAAATTAAGAGTGTTGATTATACTACTCAGACAGTTAAAGTACGTAAATTACGTTACGTAATGTAATGCCGTGATAACGTTAACTATAGTGTAGCAAACTACTGCATGAATGAACTTAATTTTGAACCTTCGATACTAGCACTATATAACATTCAAATTAAAATCATTAAATACTTTATAACATACAGGTATAACACGTAAGTACTATATATAATAGCTATACAACACGCAAAAGCTTGTAACGCGATTTCCTTACAACAAATCATTGCCAAAACAACAGAATTTTAAAAATAATTTATCAAAATTTATAACCCTATATTAAAAAAATTAAATACCATAGTAAATTCCTTACAACCAATTAAAAACCTAACCCTACATGCTAAAAAGTATTCCACCTGCCGGCTCTAAAACATTCGTAACACGTGCTGCGCCGGCGCATTTCGGCCAACACCCCGAGGTGGGGGTCTGCAGAATAAAACCGCTTTCTGACAGGTCCCTCACAGCATTTCACTTACCATCGTCAAGGAGTATAGGACCTCAAAGATGAAGACCTTCATAGTATTAATAGTGTGTGTAGCAGCAGTTATTTGCAAACCTACGAGTTCCGATGATGACGTCATCAGTTCCGTGGTTGGAGTCGTCAAGAGTTGTGCTGAGGAAGATATCTGGATGTGTATCAAGGTGTGTTGTGTTGTGTTTAGTGTTTTCTCCGGGTCAAGCTTATAAATTCCTTCATTGATTAAAATAACATAAATATCCCTTTTCACATAATATATAATATTACAAATTTATAATTCCCCATACGGTTTTTTAGATCCAATTATTTTATTTAATCAATTAGATCAAAGTCTTAACCTTTGATATCATTATTTTATTGGGGTTGGAGAAAAAAAATTAGGAAAATTTAAATCAAAGCTTCTAATTGAATTTCATCAATTAATAATGATTTTTAATTCCTGTTTTCAACATAACGTTTTTCTATATTAATTTAAACTGAACAATTAATGAGCACTACAGGTTAAATCTAATTATTCATACAATGAACATTTCAGTCTTTCTTAAAATTAACCTTCCTTAAATTTAAAGTATTAAAAAAAATTGGTAACATAAATATGTATTCCCTTCTCACTATGTCATACTTAGCTAATCTTTAGACATATTTCGTCAAAGTCACGTTTTAAAATTATTAGTTTATAAAACTTAGATCTATACTAAATCTTACGAAAACTAATACCATGTTTATTTCATCAGGAAAAATCACTCAGATTCGTCGAAAACGCTTCTTCAGCTCGGGAATTAAAATTGGCTGATGGCCTCACCGTCTACAACACTGGAAGCACACGCTCTGCGAGGTCCTATGAACCCCTTCCTGAAGATCCTCAAGCTAGGGAGAACCAGGTTGAATCCAGACTAGTAGATGCAGCTGCTGACTTCATGGAAAATCATGTGATCCAGCTACGTATGCCCAAGAGCACTGTTGATGATATGAAGAGGTCCCTTGAAGAAGGTGAGTTCACTTAGTTATTCAGTTAAATTTAATCTTCCATTCGTCAATATTATAAATTCCTATATATCATCAAATATTTTATACATTCCTCAAATTTTCAAGACATAGCACCCATCATCATTAATTAGAAGATTAATATTCCCACCTGTTTATAACAATTAGTATCAGATTTCATCACACATTGTACATGTAAATAAACTTTTACAACTAATGTAAAAGCCTGAGAAGTATTTGAATAACATGAGAACTAAATAAAACGAGCATTTAGTCTGAGAATTTTACTGCAAAACTTTTCTAAACTCCTTAACATACTTCCCATCACATGCATTCTACAAACATATACGTTCTCACGTATAAATATAATTACATACATCACATCCCATAGCGATGCTCGCTCAAAAATAGCCAGGTTTATCACCGTGAAACCAGTATGTATGTATCTACCATATCATTAAATTGAATTTCTTGTAAACGATCAAATTATTTCAACAAGTGAAAGTATAATATGAGAAATATAATCATTGATGTTACCCAAAAGATGTACAATTTTATCTTGTTAAAAGGGCAACAGATTTTCCCTTGAGGTTAATCAAAAACTCATTAGCATTGTAAAACAAGAAGTTATAATATGCTTACATATTATCCAAGTATGACCAAATAATTTCACGGTCTATTGTTAGTTGTTCAAAGCAGTTTGTTCTGCCAATTGGTTATGCATATTATAAAACTGAATAGGTACATTATGTAACTAATTCTTACTTCGAGTGTGATGGATTCAATTCGATGTTTGGTGAATTTGATTGTTTAGAAAAATAAACTCTCACAATAACAAAGTCATCTCTGTAGAGAAAATACAAAGCTCTCAATTGTGTTAAATATAAACAAGTCACGAAATAGACTCGCGTGATAGCATCATAAAAGTAAAAAGTCGTTATATAAAATCTTGCAGTCATGTTCATATTTAATTCCCCGCATAACTCTCGCCAAATAAATTAAAACAAACCAAAACCAGTTCTTCTTGCTTGAGAATTTAAAAATAGAAAGTACGATCAAAAAATTAATCAGGTGTTATACATGACCAGATATAAATTAATACATAAACTATTTAAAGCATTTAAGTTCTTAAATAAAGAAAATTTTAAACGGAAATCCGGATTCGGTCATGAGACATGAGAAGCTAGAAAACGTTGTCCAAACGAGTCTCGAGAGGGTTTCTCTAACCTATTAACAAGGTTGATTATCGTGGAAAGCGGACGAACTGTTTCTGGTTTTTGCTAGATGGCCATAGTACACGCTCAGTATGTAGGCTCAACTAGTTCTGTAGTTCCGCTAAGACGGGCCGCGATCGAAATCTCTATCAAGAAACGAGTAAAAGTAACGCTCCAGGCGTAATCTTGGTAACGAAATATGGATGTAGGCTTGAAGCTTTCGAATTGGTACCAGCCGAAACACTTTCTAGGTGAATCAGGTTATGCAAACTGGACGAAACATGGAGAATTTCAATTTCAGTCAAGTGTTAAGGACATTGAATGTCAATGAAGTTTCTATGAACGATTAACGTTTGAACTTAAATAGTAAATTATCTAAACTGAGCACGAGGCTACTTTGAATGCAATACATTTAGTTTGCCTAGAAACACCCTTTCCTAGTTATTCGTTTGTAAACGTAAATACAGTAAGCAGATACTAGAAAGTGCAATAAGACTATTAAATTTTATAGATTTATACTAGTGATAAATAATTGACATTGAATTAAACACTTTGAAAGATAGGTTTAGACTATTATAGACAAAATTTTTAAATCAATTCGGACTTTACTGAAATAGTTAATAGCTTTTCAATTACTAGTTGAAGATGACTGACATTGTCAGCCCTTAAAATATTTTATTTTAACAATTCTCACTACTATATTTTTAAATATTAAATTTGTATCAGAAATCAACATCGTATTTGCTGGTCATTCTAGGTACATCCTATGAGACGCGCTATTGCTACTGGATCCTATTGCTTAGGTATTGTTTGTTGTATCAGCAAATTACAATATTTCTTCCGTCTCTTCCAGGCCGTGGCAAGAAGAAGAAGCTGAAGCAGCTGTTGCCCATCCTCGCTCTCCTCCAGCTGAAGATCCAATCACTCATCCCTCTGTTCCTCGGTATCATCGCCTTCGCCGCTATCAAGGGATTGATGCTCGCCAAGGCCGCCCTATTAGCATCCGCTCTGGTCCTCCTCAAGAAACTTCTGTCCAAGGGCGAACACCATGAAAGCTACGAAGTCGTGGCCCACCCACATCACGAGGAACACTTCAGTCACAGCAGTGGTGGAGGTCATGGCGGTTGGGGCAGGTCTGCGCAGGACGCACAAAACCTGGCCTACAACGCCTATTCCAACTAATACCTAAGATAATCTAAGTCTGAGGACCGTGGTTAACCCTTATGTAGTCTGGTTTGGACCTCAAAGTAACGATTTTAATTTATTATTTAATAATTTATTTAAATTATTTATTGTTAATTGATGTGTGACGAGTGAATCTTGTCTTGATTTTTCCATAAGCATCGCCGTGCTTCTATGAATATCTTTATCTTTTACTACAATGTACCTGTTTATTATAAGTATTGTTTTTTAGTACAACGTACCTACGATATCAATAGCTTTAATTATATTTGTTTTATGTTTATACCTATTTGCCCGACTGTGACGATTACGTGGAGTGATATGTTTTTATTTTAGTATCAATTTCAATGTGTTCATGTTCTACTAGTCGATCTTTATATATTTTCACTTTATTTGTCATCTTTATATAGCTTTTGTAAATATGTTTCGTATCGATGTATATAAGTAACATATTATTTTTTGCTTCTTCGTTTATTGTTATATTTTATATATCTATGTATATTATATATGTATTATTCATATATAAATATTATTGATGTAAATATGTATTTCTTAGGTGATGCCTTTGTGTGTACAAATCGTTTTGCTCCTTTAGCTGTTATGATTTATTATAAACCACCCAAAAACACTAAATATAACAGTTGTTTTTATAAAGGCTGTATTATTTCACCCTCCATTACAGACAGTTAAATAAATAATATCACGCTTGTTCTTAATTGTAATGTATTGGTTGATGATGAATCATGAATCATCGTTGGTAGTTGTTGGCAGTCCATGCTAACAAAAGTTCATTGTGATATAACAAAAGATGATAATCAATTTTGACTCCGAAGTTATACTAACATAGTATATTGTTACAAAATAGTTACAAATAATGTAACCAGTAAAAATAAGCATAGACATTCGTAAGAATTATGCAAAATTAGAGCAAGTAACTTTTCGGTCATCTATTTTGATTCTACATAATCATAATACTATTGATATGCTGCCTAACAATTCATTTGATTTGAAAACATATTTAGCCATCTTAGTTTACATTTAGATTTGACTTCCATTCAGACCAGATTCAAATCAATCAAAATCAATCAAAATGCACAGGATACAGAAAAAGATTAGATCAGATCATTGTAGTTTTATTAAATTTAGTCTTAATCAAAACACCGTACCATATTCTTTTCATACTTTCTCAAATTATAGTGATATAGTTATTACACGATTAGATAAGTAGCCATAATCATGTCAATGAAGTCAAAATAAATAGACAAAATGATACCCACTTATATAAACTTCCGCAACAGTTTAAATCCATTCACTTTTTTCTCCAAGGTACCTAAACCCATGATTTTGGTTAACTTCCGATGGCACGGTTTATTAATTGCACTGATTTCTCGATCCTCCCTCTCATTACCGCATCGTGACCTCCTATTCTTACCTCTATCATTATATAATTCCAGTTACATCTATTAAGAACTTTCAAACAAGTTTCTCTCTCACTAATTTAGAGAATTCTTTAAACTCTGTTAAAAATGCATCCACTAATTAATTGGCTGTTAATTATAATCTGTTTGCTTTCTACACAAAATTAACTTTAATATGTATGCATTATAATATACATTTTGATTTAGTTTAACCAACTCGTTGCGGTCTCATAGCTTTGAAGAGACTGCCAATGTTATTGTCTCGATTCTCATTTACTGTCAAATCTGTTGCAAATACCAATTAATTAATTTCATCTTATTTATATTTATACATATAATCTGCATTACCTTAATATAGTTACATCTATCATATTCAGCGGTAGTCAGGATGCATCCCAAACACTTTAGCGCCAGGCTACTGACTCAAAGATGCTCTTCGTAAAAGTAAATTTGTATCCACCAAATAGCGCCAAAAATTTAAATACAGTGCCCTGGACTTAGTTAGGTATTCCTGTAGATGCTTTTAAGATTGATACTGTTGCTGATAGCGACCGTTTAACAATAATAAATTCATAAATAAAATTGATTCCTCCTTTTGTGAAGAGTAGAAACTTTGGGGCATCATATTATGGAAATTTCGTCATATCTTAAATACAAACGAGACTTTAGTATATGAGCATTTAAAGTAAACATTGAAATCACTCTAGCATGAAATAATTTCTAATTTCACAATGTATAAAATTGAGTGAGAAAGAGTTTAATATTTTCAATAAATACTATTAGATCTTCATCAGACTTTTTTTAAATATAGTAACGTTGATATATTATATAACCTATTCACATTTAAGTAAATTTTCACATCATTTACATCTTTAATAGATGATTTAAGATGTCAATGATAATACGAGTTTTGTTCGTGTTTATTGGTATGCAAGTCAGTCACGCATTAAATTTTATTTATCGGAGTCAATAGGACATTTACTACGTGTTATTATTCTTTAAACACTGTAAACAGAATTAAGGTTGATATTACCATCAATGGATGTGTGAATTTTAATAAGTTTACGTTTGTATACCTATTTTCTTTTTTCTTTTTGTTCTTCGTCATATGATCACTCTTGATTTTTATACAAGTATGAATGGAGTAGGGAAGGACAATAAAGATACGCACCAAATACGTCTTGATATATTTTGTCTAGAAGTTTTCAAAGACCTTTTCTTACATCTGTTTTGCTTTTTTGCTAACAAGAACAATAACTCGACTTGAAGTTGCCACCGTATTACTTAATTAGATTCATAATAATTTTGGTTATATTCATTTTCCCGATGATCCTCCTGTTCATTGGGTATATTTTTATCAAATATTTATTAGGAGACAAGGATTTTAACTGTAAGTATAAGTAACTATAAAGCATCAGGTAGCCGTGTATTTATTTTTTCAATAACAAAATTGCACTTATTGAATACTCGATCAAGATACCTACTCAATAGATGTAAACAAGCTTACAACTGACTATTCACATACATGTTCTCTTCAATCAATCATCAATCTTGAATGTTCGAATATCATACTCAGTGAGTGTTAGACAAATAAAAAGTTTTCAACAGTCAATAAAGAATTCAAGTATTAATTTCAATATGCCAGAATATATTGATGGTGCTTAAGCAATACTTCTTACGAATTGAACTCATAGTTCTTGTATGTTTATCGTATGTTGTGGTGATTGGTGATACGTTTATTCATCTATGCCTAAGTCATATTTACTAGTTTCATCTTAGCATTGTTTCGTTTTTTCTATTAATTAATATAGAAGAAAGAACTGCGTAAAAGTTAATTCAAATGTATCAGTCAAAACATTCGCTCGTATTTTTTTTTTTTATCTTTTTTTTTCTTATCTAAGTATTATGAAAATAACTACTGATATCTCAATACTGTAATTACTCGACAAACCAGGTAAAGTCGCCCAACAGCGATTAAAAATCTAAAAACTTCTAACAAGCTTTTACTTTCGCTCGTCGATTTTATTACAAAAAAAACTTTCTGAATTCCACCTTAACTTCCTTCACCAAGAATTGGAACAAACGTTGGTCGTAAATGTAAAATAGTATCACATTCACTGACATGTCGTGACCACACTATCAAGTATTCACTTGTAACTCATGCACTTGAAATTGAAAGCTATTGTTTTACGCGCCATTGTTCACTGGAGCTCGCTTTCTGCATAGCTTCTTTTAGATGACTTTAGATATAGTGCACTTAAGTTGTACGCTGATTAGAGACACGACAGGCTTATGACTGGGACTTAGCGTTGATCAATGAACTCTTTTCATTAAAACTTTTTCTACTATTCATATTTAGGAACTGTTAACCGTTTTCCGTTTACTGAAAAACACAACGCAAATAATAAACTAATTTAAATGAAATGCCTCTGACCGGTTGGTTATTTATTCTATGTAACTGTACGGATCCACAAAATTTGAACCTCGTCTATGAATGGGCCTTAAAATTAAGGTCTTGTGGATTGGATGGTCAAAATCACTTAGTCTATCAGTAAATAAATAACTATCAAAAATAATTCGTTGATCAAAAATATCTATTTCTAGCTAGTTTATTACTTTTAGATATTAATTACTTTCATTTTTTAATAAAATATAGTACTTTCTGTTAAAATTGTCATGTCTAGTCATCGTCTAAGTGTAGTCTAGTTGGTGGTCAGCCTATTTGTGCAGCTGTGAGATTTCTTACTATCTTTTTACTGATTTTATCATCGGCATCGTCGGTGTCGCGGTGCACGTCACGTCTACAAAACGTTTAAAAGCAGAATTAAAACACGTTATCTTAATCTTAGTAATGACTTCCAAGTTGTCGATATGATGAATAATAGTGATGAGAGAATTTTAAGAAAATATGTTGTTGTAGAAAAACGATGAACCGACCAGAACGCATGCCGTTCATGGGTCCTTGATTGCCGGAGGTGAGATTACAAGACATATCTCTCCCACCACGGCAGATCCGGCGACATCTCTGTTGAGATGACCCTCTTCCCCCAATGTGGGGACCATGGTGTCCCTATCTAGGCCCTGGGTATGGAGTGGCTTCTGCTAGGGTGACCAGCGTATCCACCAGTCACCCCCAGGCCCACGCTCATAGGGGACGGAGGTCATTCTGTGACCACCGACGTCCGAGTCGCCTCCGCTCATCGCGGGCAGTGCGGGCCCGAATACTTTGAAGAACCTGGATATTGGATATATATATATACTAGCTGTTGCCCGCGGCTTCGCCCGCGTGGATGTTGGTTATCGCGACCAAACATGCCATATTTATGTCCTTTCCCAAGGTCTAGTCTACCCATTCCCACCACACATCAACAGTCATCATTCTCTGAACCTTTTCCCAACTCTGTTGTGGTCGGTTTTCCAGTCTAACTGTGATGCGGCTGAACTTCGATATTTTCCGTGAAACGTCTGTCATATGACCTCCACAATCAATGGTCCAATAACCAATGGCGATATCGAAGCTCCAAGTTAAAGTGTTAAAGTGGTTGGACTTTTGAGGGCTCCAACTACCAGTAACGACTGCCATAGATAGATTTTTTTTATTTATGATACGTCTATTTGACTTCACCTCGACTGATGTTAAGCTGAAGGCAAAGTCTCATGAAAGAGGGTCACCAATGCAAACACGAACATACAGTGCTACAATAGTGGCGCTCACTTTTTTGCGCCCCGCTTAAAAGACCCGGGACTGTAGGATGAAGGAAACACGTGTGCCGGTAAGGAATTCCAAGACTTAATGGTGCGGCAGAGGAGAGACTCACTGAACCGCTTGGTTCTTGATGGAGTGTTCTACAGCATATGCGGGTGACATATAAGCCCTGCACGTGTTGTCCTGTGTAGGAAAGGAGAGGACGGGATTAATTGGAAGAGCTCATCAGAACATTAACCATGGTAGAGACGGTAAAATACTGCCAGGAACCAATATCTCTACGCATCTACAAAAGTTCGGACTGGACTCCCAATAATGCGGATCGCGCGTCGCTGCAACCTGTCGAGAGCATCTAATAAGTACTTTGCGAAGCCATCCCAGAGATGCGAAAAAACGTTTGTATGGCAACCGGGACCGACGGCTTAACGTGCTCTCCGAGGTACGACCAGACCAGTGCAAACAGCCATATTCATGTATACAACTTTTTGCACTGAGCGGGGATCGAACTCGTGCCCCGTGCGTAGCAGTCGCGTGCACTACCACCACACCACGGAGGTCCTTTCATCAACTAACAGTATACACTATTATAGTATAGGTGTTGCCCGCGGCTCCACCAGCGTGGATGTAGGTGACCGTGACCAAAAATGAACATATTGTCTGTGTTATGACAGCGTGCGATTTGCCGTCGACTTCACAGAAGAAGTGTGCAGGTTGCAAATAGACTTGGGTTAGTACTGTGAGTACCTAATGTATAACGCGTAATATAACACGACCGCGTACTCGGTTGCTCTGTTGCATACAGTACCTACTCGCGCTGTACTTTTTGGCGAGTGTTGTCTCTTTTGATATGGCAGTTTTATTATTGTAATGAACGCAAAGGCGTTTTGTCGTCGTTTGAGATGACGATTTTCTGGTGTAGAGTTTGCGGTGTCTGTCCGGTGTTTGCCCCCGGGTATGGGATGGTGCACTTTACGCCACCACCGTATCTTGCTTCTGCTAGAGTGACAGGTGGCTCTACCCGTCCCTCCGGGCTCATAGGGGACGGAAGTCATTCGCAGACTGTGCGTGTCCGGCGTCTTCTACGAAGCCGAGCCACTGTCTCCTTCTCAAATATTATTTGCTCGAAGCAGGAGACGGCGCAAAGTACCATAGCCATGAGTAATGCAGCGCGCGAAAGAACCGTGTCTCCACATGGTTCTTCTATCTTAACCTTCACCCTCCTTTCCTTTCCACTTGGTCAGCAGCACGTGTGTGATACCTCTGGTGTTTCAAACGTTTTACCGTCTCTACCACGGTGAGTGTTCTGATGAGATCGTCCAGTTGATCCTACCTTCATCTTTCCTACACAGAACAACACGTGCAGGCCTTAGATGTCACCCGCATACGGTGCGGTGAAACTAGAACCAAGCGGTTCGGTGAGTCTTCCCTCTGCCGCACCATTAAGTCTTGGAATTCCTTACCAGCGCACGTGTTTCCTTCTTTCTACAGTCCCGGGTCCTTTAAGCGGGGCTTAAAAAAGCATTTGATGAGGCCGTCAAGGTGAGCGCCACTATGGTAATACTCACGTGTTTGTAATGGTGACCCTATTTCCGGAGACTTTGCCTTCAACTTACTATCAGGCGAGTTGAAGTCAAATTGACGTGCCATTAATAAGTAAAAACATCCATAGAATAGAGCGCGGTGACCACTTTCTATCAGGTGGGCTATGTGCTTCATTCCACCTAAGTGGTATAAAACGTTATACGAAATCAAGTAGGTCATGTTTAGAGTACTTAAAGTACTGGTATGATATTGTGTGCACCTTTTTTACGCCTGAACGTTTTCCTCGTAAATTCTGTAAACAATGTAGGCAGTTCAGTTGAACTATGATGTCATAGACAGTACCGACATCTATATCACATTTCACAAATTAAAAGTGGTTTAAAAAAAATTGACAGGTCTTATATAGTCCCGTATGTAACGAAACCATACCTTGAATTTAAATCGATCTACGCCATCTATAGGTGCGCCATGTACTAAATAATTGAATAACAAATTTTAATTTCATAATTAATTACGTATTTTTTTTTACAAATATGTACGTAAAAATGAAGATTTTTTATTCACATACTTAACTGGACGTAATAAGACATAAATATCATCTATAAGAATAAAACAGCGCCCCCTATATCTTTACTCATATTTCAATTAAGATCATTAATGCTCACAACTCCGGTTCTATTGAACCGATTGCGATGAAACAAACGTAAGATTTTAAGTCTGATCAAGCCCCTTCTAACAAAAAAAACCGCATCAAAATCCGTTCAGTAGTTTTTGCGTCCATAGCGGACAAACAGACAAACAGACAAACAGACAGGAAATGAAAAAAAAATATTTTCGTGTTCAGTATCGTTCACTTAACATATCCCAAGTATTTTTTTTTAAATATCTCCAATGTACAGACACGACCGCTTTACAATTATATAATAGTATAGATATATATATATATATATATATATATATATATATATATATATATATATATATTATATGGGTACTACAGACCTAAAATAAACAACATTTTTCTGGTTTCGGGAAATAGAGGATGGCACTGACACACAATGCTGACAATTTTGGAATATATGGACCACTCATTTTTGCAGAGTAGGATAGAGCCATCTCAGTGCCATAGAAGACTTAGGGTCAGCTGGCAAGAAAAACCTTATTAATATACCGGTTTTCATTGAAATCATTGACATCATGTGATTTTTTTAATCCAATATATTTAATCACTCACTGCGGCCGCATGAAAAAAAGATGTTTTAGATTACATTATTGTTTGTTCTAAGAAACTTATTATAGGAGAATTTTAATCTCATCACGGGATAGTATATTAATATAGATATTGCCAATGTTTAAATAATGAGATAAAGATAGATGAAACTTCAGATGAAGTTACCAATGAAATTAAAAACCAAAAAGATGACAATCTTGTTTTATAAACGAAAGTTACGACTGATATTAATCTTAAAGGAGACTTTCGTTTTTAACGGACATTCTGTAAGTGATTTTGTTGATTCAAAACTAAAATCAAAGCATGATCCTAAGCTGGAAGGGTGATGAAGGGAAGAATATTTAACGATTCCTGATGCTAAGGTGCACAGGCCCTCATTAATAGCAGTAGTACATCCAAGCTGGACCTCACTGAGACAATATAAATATGATAAGATATTTAAATATAGCTTCCTAATATTTGAGACATGCATACCCAATAGCGTGTATTGTATGGATGTAATAACCTCAATTTGGTCCAATTACTTTGTTGAACATTTCCTTTTTATAATCAAAAGGAAATCACGCATATGCATGAGAACGCATGAACTAGTTCACGTGAGGGTTAAGTTATGTGAACGTATGGGATATAATAGTAACTGACTGACAATATAGATTTTGAAGAGGTGGGTCTGAAAACCCATCAATAGACGTGACGTAAGTAGCAATAGGTCTGGCAGACCCAAGAAGTAGCTTGGCGTCGTGAGCATAAAAGCTGGCATAACAGTCCCATTAATACGTCGAATGAATACTTTGATACAAGACCTCATGGCCAAGGAAGAAGTTATATTGAGATAGTAATTTGCAAGGAATCAAAGAACAACGAGGAAAAGATCAATACTCAATACGGTTTCTCACACTCCATGAACAAGATAAAAGGAAGCAATCTACATCTAAAAAAAGTAACCAAAGTCAATTCTCAAGAAAGGTATCTAATTGTCTCTGGGTCACACGACCTTGACAAACTTAAAATAATTGACAAACGCAAAATACTACCAAACAATATGAAACTACTTATAAACCTCTCAACAAATTATCTTACGAGTAAGTAGGCATCAAACTCACAACATTCAAAGCGGTTGACACATTTAAACCAGCACGCCATCCATACAGGCTGTAACATACTTAATGATATTCTAATTCTCAAATACTATTGTGCGTGCTGTGTGCTTAACAGAGCGAAGCAGTCCTTCATCTTAAGTACCTTACCTACTACATTATATTATTGTCTTCACTAAATATCTCTACAGTATTATATTTTGCCTATACCCTCTTCCTAAGATAATTCTTGATACTTTAAGGAGGATAATAATTTGAAAAAGCACTTAAATAGATCGTAATACTGGAGTCTAATACCTCAACTTTGTTATTATGACTAATAATGGTGGCCCTGTTGATGAATAAATTGTCTGTACATTAACATAACAAGAGTTGTAGATTAATAATTTACCTGAGCTATTATTCATCTAGGGCAATTCCTCACCATCGTCATCCTTGCGTTAGTCGCGGTTGCATCTGAAGTCTTCTCCTTAGAGTCTGTTTAAATAAATGATCGATCCCGCCCGAATTCATAAATTCATGTTTTGGGTAGAATGAAAATTCCTTATTTTTCTGTCATTAACTTCATGAATTAGTCAATGAAAATCAATTCAGTAAATGAATTTAGTATTTTTTACTATTGGGTGTTTAGGAAAAAATATTGTAATATGAGGTTTGTATGTTTGCTTGCTACTTTAGTAGCTATCGTTTATGTTAAACCAACACTGTGAATAGAGCCACCTAGAGCGAAGGTTTTAAACTAAAAGAAATGCTTTCTTTTCAAAAAAGCTCATTTCCTCTTTGAACATTTCTGAAAATAGAATTATTATCTAAAACGAAATCACATTCAAAATATACTCAATGAAAATCCAACAAAATCTGAAGAAGGTTAAAATGCAGATAAAGTATTTTATTAATAAAATTTTAAATCTAACTTGATTCATAACAACGCCATCTCTGCCAGTTATGCTGTACTTTTTCCAAGGCCAAGTTTGTTTACAATGCAGATAGAAGTTCAAGGTTCTGCCGCGACGCGACGGCAAAGTCAGCGACTGCTATAACGTGTCAATGAACTTTAAGCGCCTATATTTTTATTCTATCGCTTGATTTCTTTTAATATTCCATAATTCAATAATTTTAAAATAATAAATCAATATGTAATGTATATTATAATCACACTGCAAAAAAAGAACTTCTAATAATTCAACCATTCAAATTGCAATAAAACTAACTATAATTTCATATCTAATATAAAAACGAGTCACAAAAAACAACTCATCATTATCAGATTATTACAAATAACACGTTTTCATTCATTACTTCCTTGTTTTACCTTTTTCATTCAACAAACAAGAATGCCAAGGTTACTACAAAAGTAAACGTAGTATCCATTGAAACGGTTGTTTTATTACTCGACTCGGTAGCTAGATGGCGTTGACTTTTTGTTTTTATTGTCTTAGTAATGTCGGTTACTAGGTAACTATTTGTTGAAGTTTTGTCTTTATTTTATGTGAAGTAACTTGACTCAATCGTTTGGTTTTGTATGTCTTTTACTTGTCTTTTGTGTAACGACTTGCTGTGTAGTGAGTTTGCAATTTTGTAACACAGTACTCTTTTTTTACTTTTGTCGTAAATCCTTTAATACGTGTTCTGAATAAAATGAAGCCGCGGTAGCCTAGTGGTATGGGTAATGGACTGCTGAGACAAGGTTTCGGGTTCAATTCCAGGTTTTACCATGGCACACACCAATGACTTTTAGATGCTTTTTGAAGTTATGTGTATAGCAGGTTTATAAGTGCCCGGTTAGTGGCAATAGCCTCGCCACCTATTACATTGGGACCTAAACATAAACTGGCAAAATGTGGGTGCTAGTACCTCTGCTTACCCCTTCGGGGATATAGGCGTGAGTTTATGATGATGCTGATGATGATAAAATGATGTTTTAGTTTTATAGTGACAATTGTTTAAAAACATTTGTTTTCTGTTATTTTACTGTTCATACTGTTCCTGTAGCGATGTTCCCTAAGCAACAGTAATGTATTTTCATTTTTAATTATCTAGTAGGTACCTATTGTAAAATGTAGTGTAATGTTCATCTCTAACGTGAAAGATGGTCAAAATTGAATAATATCTATTTGTATGGACATAGGCCTCTCTCAACTTTATACTCACTATATTATTATTTTCTCTGAATCGGCGCACGCGCAGAACTCGTTCACAACCAGACTAGCCATACTTAGTTCCTGCTTTCCATCCTAGTTGCTAATATTGAGGTATTTTCTATTTTACGACTTGTGCACATAAAAGTACACGCCACACCAAGAGCTATACGAAACTGACGCAGCGTAATACATATTTATTTTTTAAATGTCCATGTTTTATTTTCATTCGTCACCATACACATAAATGATCATTCATTCTCTGAACCTTTTCCCAACTCAGTTGGGGTCGACTTTCCAGTCTAACTGTGATGCGGCTAGATTTCAAAATTTTCCGTGAAGCGACTGCCATTTGACCTCCACAACCAATGGTCCAATAACCACTGACGATATTGAAGTTCCAAGTTAGACTGGTTGGACTTTTGAGGGCTCCAGTTACGCGTAACGACTGCCATAGATATTTGTACATGTCTATGATACCCTTTTTTACGCAGGAAAGAAGAACACAGTGTCCAAAATAAAATTTAAATAAAATGTTTTAAGAAAACTTATAAATAACTAAGTTATTGTTTCCAATGGGATACGTTAAAAATTCTGAGATGGAATCCCATGGATATAAAAAATACATCAATGGAGACTTAATATCGCTGTCATGCCTCAACCATCATGACGTAATTCGGTACCGACTGTCTCTACCATTAAGATCGGCTCAGTACTAGATCTTGGGCATATAGACATAGGCTAATTTCAGCAGTGGACTGCCGCGGGCTGATGGAGATGATGATATTATATATTTATTTTATAATAGGTCCAGTAGCATATAGACTACTTTTATCCTGAGAAAAGATTCCCATTCAAGTTTATGGGGATAGCACAGCTATTATCACATTGATATGAAGTTAAACGAATGTCTTAGAGCACAAGATACCAAAAATAATTAATTATCGTAATTATATAATCATAAAATTAACATTGAATTATAATTCAGTACCAAAACCACTTAATTACATGATGAAAGCGTGAATACACGTGTTTCTAGAGATTGAACTCATGCATTATTTTGTACAAAGCAATTAATTACATTACCATGTTGAAACGAAGCGAATTATATCCACCCACTCTCACAGATTGAAATTGGAAGTGACTAGAATATGGAGCTCTTTTTGAAGGGCATTAGAAGGTTCCTACAGGGTTGCCATCATGAGTGTGAATCTCGTCGTGTTGCACACGTCCATAAACCACTAGCCGCTTTCCACCAGGTGGTGGTTAAAATAAATCATAATTAACTGATTTTCTGCCGGGAGACCAATAAAAGAATGGAATTAGGAGAGTAATCTACAAATTTTGGATTCTTCGCCGACTCACACGTCAACTGATTTTATACAAATTCAAATTGACATTCAATATAGGATTTCTAGCGCTTGGTCATTATGATGAATTGATGACCCATGGCTCGCGAAATGTCATTAGATAATTTTCGAAAATGATAAAGTTTCAAAGAAATTTTCGTCCTCTATTTGAATCATTCGTAACCTTATTTCGAAATAATAGGTAAATGACTTTTCATATGCTTTAAGTTCTTTTTTGGACAAAATTTTATCAAGGTCTGCTCAGACGTTTAGACGTGAAAATGCAACACACAGATTAAAACAGATAGATAGAGTAACTTTCGTATTTATGATATTAGTAAGATTAAGGATGAATCTTACTGCTCTTAGTGATGGAATGTTTACAGTTTTTACTTTTATCTTAACTGAATGTGAGAGATGAATGATTTCTCTGCAAGAGATCACCTTTCTCTAGAGTTAGGGGCAACTGCCCGACCTGGATAACGGGAAAGGAAAGTCTATTCAAGTGATAAAATATAGCGGTTATTGAGTGAATATTGTTCTTGACTCTATTCATTCAAAACTACCTAGCTGTACCAATTTGTGGATTAGATATATTGTTTAAATAATACTTAGGCTATGTTACGGGTTTAATAACGATACTGAACCACAGAACTTCGATATCAGATGGCAGTCGCTCCACAAAAAATATCGAAGTTCAGCCATATCACAGTTACATTGGAAGGCCAAGTCAATGTATTTGGGAACCTCTTCCCAAATCCATCCATACAGAGAATTGGTAACTGAAGAGTGAACCCGAACTTATGAATGTGTGGCGATACCACATATACCCAGTGCCATCTAGCGACAGCAAGAATAACTACTACGACACTCCGTATCCTGCATCGCGAAAGCGAAGTTCTCGCGCTGGCACAATATACATACAACAACCCAACGACAACCATTGGGCCGCGGCCCGCCATGTGTATAGATGCAAGAACTCAAGTCTTTTAAGTCTTTTAAAAGAAACTCGACTCGTTACAACGACTTATGACGCTTCACAACTTGATCGAGCCTTTAAACCTTGAGTCCTGAGTCCTTTAACAGTCTTCGACTACGACTCGAGTTTTATTTTCAACTGAGTCTTATAACAAAGACTTGAGTCTTTTTAAACGACTCAGTCGTGACGAAACGACTTCTAAATTTTAAAAGGACTCGACTCGTTGGACTTGTGAGTCGTGCTCATATACTCTGTAATCGTTAAGTGTGCACAGGCGATTATGCCGTAACTATTACAGATATCAAAAAACTTTTAAAAACTTGTTAGAAATAAAGCGATAAGTACCTAAAATATTGATCTTAAACCGTTCCATACATTTAGTACGAAATTAATAGGAAGGTACGAGTAGGTACCTTCCAATATTGAAATACAATTTTTGTAAGGCTTTGATTTTCCTTCGAAATTTAAAACCTTTATCACAGGTTGTTTTTCCCGCCACTAAATTTGCAAAATATTGTGTTCTTTTTGGCCGTGGGAAGTACAACTGTAATAGACGCAAAGGATAAGGCAAGGATATTAGAGGATAGGGCAAGATTAAAAGATGACTAAGCTATATTTGATTAATAAACATGGAAAATTGATTAAACTAATAAAGCTTTGACTTGAATTAAAATGCCTATTTGTACTAATTTAGGTTTACAATACATTTTTTTATTTATTTATTACACTTTATTAATATAATTTTAAACAGCTCAAATTATGCTAAACGACTCGAGTCCTTTAATAAAAGACTCGCGACTAAGTTGTGAGTCTTTTAATAAAAGGTTCGAGTCGTTTTATATCTGAGCCTTATTATAACAACTGGAGTCCCGCAGATTAATAAGAAGACTTGAGTCGTATTTTTAGAGTCGAGTCTTGAAAATCGAGTCTAGTCCTAACTTAAGTGACTTAAAAGACTTGAGTTCTCACATCACTGGCCATGTGTGATCACCTTGCCTAGTGGGAGGATCCTCCCTTTGTGTTGGAGGGACATCACTTTCCGTTCCTTCAATGGACCTTTTGTCTGTTAATCCTTGGAAATATAATATGGAAAACCTTGGTTGATTTGGTTTTGAAATCTTTAATTGTAGTTTGTTTAGTAGAACCGGAGGCATAACCAAAAGTCACGTTATCCGACATCCAGCCAAGCGGGCAAAGACTAGAATACTATGAACGTAAACTCTTATCACTTGCACCATTACAATTAAAGTTAACACTTATTATTTAAGTAAGTAAACAACTACTCAGTGTCCGGCGCACGCGCACGTGGGATTATGTACATTACTTTTATTTATTCTTCACATTATTTATTTTAATAGACTTGTTATGCTAAAAGCTTTAACAGATACGCACGTGTAAATGTATTTGTCATAAGCGACCCATTCTGGATATATACGGTAACTACTTACCTTTGGGTTTTGATTACTCAAGGTGAAGACAAGAACTATCTTAAATTTTGCAGACCCGGGGTCATATCTTTCAAGATGACTCCCTTCGGGTGTGAAAACGGTGTCCTTATCCAGCCCCCGGGTAAAGAGAGGAGTGCCATGAGCATCCGCCGTGGCCTGCTTCGACTAGGCTGATAGACGGCTTTTTCACCAAGACCATGCTCACGAAAGACGGAAGTAATTCTGCAATCTTCAGCACCCGAGTCGCCTCCGTTCATCGTAAGCTGCACGGGCCCGGAGTCTTCTCCACCTCTGCTTTTTCGAGCACTACTTGCTCATAGAAGGAGGTGGCGGCAACCAATGGCTCTTGCGCTTCGTACCATCGCCGTGAATAAAGAACGAGCGAGAAAATAAGTTGTACAAAAAAGTATCGTTTGTATGAGTTTCATAATGAAGGTGAGGTAAGGACCTAGGGTGCTCGTACATGATGCTCACGTCTACTTTCTATAATCGCACCGTTCGCCTCAGGTAGGGACTTCACCCTCACACAATCGATGCGCACTGTGCGTATGAAAGGAACTTTATGCCGAGCGCGCTCAAGCTATGAAATGAACTCCCTGCTGTAGTTTTTCCAAGCGACTACAATATGAAGTTCTTCAAGAAGGGCATTAGAAGGTTTCTACAGGGTAGACAGCTTGAATGTAACGCGCCTAGTATTGCAAACGTCTGGTGTAACCACTTTCCGTCTTGGGTTGTGTGATTGTGTGCTTGTCTGCCACCTAAGTGGTATAAAAAAACCTAAATTTACCAAATATATATCAGCTCTTCTTAAACAAAGTGGTACACACATCATTAGTTTATATTCTTATAATAATTCATGTATGCGTTTGACATCATAATATTACGTTCAGGACAGTCGTAAACACAATTAATTGATATATTTTCTATTATTCTAAAAGAAACGGGTAGGTAGCTAGTCAAATTCACAGCGCTCGTGGGAACTCCATTTAAGTAAAAGTATATAAAGGAAAATAAAGAAATGATATGCTTCAAAATACCACAATGATTCAACTTGAGAATAATTATCTGAAAGTTTAACTTCTCACGGTTCTTTTGAATAGTTAACTATATAGTTAACTATAACATGAAGCATCTGTGGTTTAGTGCTTAAAAGTCGATTTTACGATCGAGATGCCCTTGGTTCGAGTCATGGCCATTGAATCCAAGCCTAATTTGGTTGGAGCGGTTATTAGGTTAGATTGCTAGGATTCACTAGCAATTTAGGTTGCTAATATACATTATAAAAAAATATAACCACTACTGCATGTTCCTTACATTTTTGCTAGCCAACAAACATAGCCTTTATCCTTCCCCAAGCTATTATTCTACCATCAATCATCAGATTATCTTAAAGAAATATGAACTTTGGAATAAAAATGAATGAATGTTCGAATGGGGGATGAAATGTATTCCGTCATGAAATATAGCCTATGTCTTTTCCCAAGCTTTAGGCCCGTCTCTGTACCAAATCTCATCAATATCGGTTTAGTGATTTAGACGTCAAAGTGTTATAGACATACAGAATAACTTTTGCATTTATAATATTAGTATCAATGAGTTAAAGATTATGTTGCTAAAAGATTTAGGCTATGCGTTTTCCCAAGCGACTACAATATGGGGTTCTTCAAGAATGACATCAAAAGGTAAAAGGCAACACGATTATAGATCTATATCAACATCCCACGCCATATTGTTAAAAATAGAATAGGTGTTGCACGGTAAAATATGTTATAAAAAAATAATATAAATAAAATAATAATTTTATCGTTCGTTTGAGTTGAAATTTTTAGTTGAACTTTTTATAAGAAACTGCCTACAAAGGTCAGTTTTTTACCCATCAACTAAGTATCTTCTTGTCAGTTGAGTATATTCAGAGCAATTAGTTATCCATCCGTTTTAAAGTCTACAAAAAATTATAACAAGCGTAAAAAAATTACCGTTTGTAGGCATCATTCGACTACGACCCCGATTTTACTAAATTTTAACCATAGTCACATGAGATCACAAAAACTGCCATGGTATATTCGGGTTTATTTTTATCGTCTCGAAGTTTAAAATTAAATGATATAAATTTTACATAGTTTCATCCACTCTACACAATGCCATTTAATTTAGTACTTTAAGCATGTTAAATTAGAGACCAAAATTAAATAACATTTTTTTGGTAATCTCAGTTCCTTGACAATTGGTTCAATATTAGTAGAATCCAGGCCCAGATTGGATACACATTTCGGTTTAGGTGCAGTCTAGATTTTTGTTAAAACAGACATAAATAAGCCTCAACAATATTATGTATATCAGGCAGGTGGAGCCACAGACATAAGCTACAAAGATCTATCCACTACAATGTAAGAAATAACTTTCATTTATCATATCGGCAATAAAATACAATGGCTTTCATTAACGTATAACAGTGTTGTAACCATAGATTTATAATAATATAGATCCCCAAGCTGACTCACCGTATCACAAAACTGTTGTAGTGCACAAGGTTTCTGACCTTTCCTACTCTGCTAACTGTTTTCATTGTAGTCCAAATTGAAAAAATATTTCTTCTGTATAGACTAACAAACGTCAAAACTAAAAATGTATTTAAGTTTAGCTTAACAAATGGACCGATCACCGGTTCAAAAGGTGGCCCTGTGAAGACCTGTGAAGACTCCGGCAAGAAATTCAGTGGGCTTCTCACCGGGCAAGAAAATCAACCTGTGTTTATCCTTGTCAGTCGACGGCCTATGTAAAATAATAAGGTTACCTGTAGCCTTAGTACGAAATACAATCAAATTCGTAATATAAAGGTATCGACAGAACGGAGCATTGCGATTGGCGAGCTTCACACGCACACCGGTTCACTAGAGGCAGACTGCCAATCACAATGCTCCGTTCTCTCGAAACCTTTACATTACGAATGCGATAGGAGTTCATGCTAGTGCTAGTGTGTTAAAACTAAAGTGATATTATAATCGTCAATACATTCATTTAACACTTAATTACAACTCTACCTCCATGCCTTGCCATTTCCTGAAATGACAATACTGTCATTAACAACACATGTGTTCTTCAATAATTCCGGAGTTTTATGGTACTTCGAAATTATTGAAAAACCATGTGTTGTTATTGATGGTTTGTGGGTGACTGTACATTTACATAATATTAAAAGAACAGATTTTAGTAATTGGTGTAAAAGTGTATCTGTTATCTATCTAGACCTTTTTAAATCTATGACTCATAACCGTTGATAATTAAAAAGATTCGAGAGTGTCTACTTGCTTACTTTATCATCATGACACCATGATTGAGTGTTGACCTCAGGTTTCTTCTGAGATTGCCTCGGGTCGGGCGGGGTGCGAAGGAATATTTTGCTAACTATCTCACCTCTGGCAATTGAGGAGCCGATGACGGTGTACCTTTTAATCGGATCGAATCTAACATAACCACTCTCACTGGCTCCGGTAGAGGCGGTATCAGTGGGGGTATATGCGCATGAAAAAAAATAACTGTTACTGTTATACTTCTCAGTGTTCAAATCAAATTCATTTAATTGTGATTATGGGTACATAGTTGTTACAATTTATGTATTGGATTCACCATATTTCAGCTTAATTGATATGAAATAATCTAATATTAAATATTTTAAAACAAAAATGGGAATATAATAATGAAGTATGAATGTTACGTGATATGTTTTTTTAAATTTTGTAATTTCATAAAAACAAACCTTAACCTTGTCCTTGTGTCATCTTAATAACGTACATGTAACTAGATGAAGTAATACGCAGATACTCCTCCTTCTTGCATCTGACCTGTTTGTCAATGGCACGTTATTTAATCAGTAGTTAAAGTTGACTTAACCCTGAACAATTCGTCTGGTGACGGAAAAGTATATTACCACCTCATCTCATTCGAGAGGTGTCGTAAGAGGCGACAAATGGAACAATACACAGATAATACCATTGCGATAGAAGACAAACTGTAAGGGGAAATATAAAAGGGAATAAAACCCTGTGCCAACCAGTTTGGCCCGCGTGGGAACGGAAAGCCAAAGCCTCACAATATGGAAGAAAATCTACCTATATCGAGCAGTGGACTGCGTTAGGCTAATTGATACAAGTAATATTTAGTAACACGCATACAGACTATAGTCAATTTTTACTTTAATTTTATTAATCACACATGGAATTAAAACTATTTAAACGGATAAAGGATATTGATAGAAAGAATAATAGGAAATGAATTCTATATCTATTAAAATATTGTAGTTCAACGCCTTTAAGGAATCAATACAAATAAAAGACACAACAATTGCATATTTATTTTATTTGTAACACCTACGACAATAAATATCTTTGAACTATAACGTAATAATTATGAGTATTTGTATCAGAAGAACTTGGACTAAATATACTAAATACATTTACATAAATTATAATATTAAATATTACAATACTCTTTGAAACCTATAAACATACTCGTGGGGTAGAAAATACATAAAAATAACATAAATAATTTAACTTACATAATACTTAAAAATATTAAAGCCAGGTACTGATTTAATAATAAATAAACATTAAATCTAATACTAACATAAACAAAACAAAAATATGTTAACAAAATATATAAATATAATGAAAATAAATAACGTTATGACTTGGAATGACTAAAGAAAGGGAATGAAAAACAAAATTACATTTATTATCTAACATACATTTGCAGTCATGGCAATACGCAAATAAATAAATCGTTCAACATTACATTTACACATTCACACAAGATAAATAATACTTAAATACATTTTACAACGGAGAAATCAGACAAAAGGGGCCAAGAAACCGGGTCGCGTGCTAAGGTTTCTGTGCTTGGTATGCCAAGCTTTGTGCTTCGAGCGATCGACCCCATCCTCCACTTCCGTGCCCGCCCCCGCTGCCACTACTGCTGTACCCCCCTCCGGAATCACCTCCGTATCCACTTGTACCACCGCTGCTGTAATCATGACTCGAAGTATGATGCGGATGAGCAACCACCTCATAAGTCACATGCTTCTGCTGAGACAATAACTTTTTCAATCCAATGATTGCTGACAAAACCAGAGCCAGCTTTCCAATCAGCAGTGCTTTACCAGCAATTAAAGCAATCGCACCAATTGCTAATGGCATTATCGCCATCATTTTCATGGCCAAAGCCGCCATTAAAGGTCCCAGAATCTTCTGTGCTTTCTTCTTTTTCCCTCTGCCTTCACTTACCTCATTATCTCCTGTAAATGAAGACACGGTATCCTCCAAAGCTCTTCCTGCACTAGAAACTGCATCAATCACATCAGATCCTTTGACTTCCACTCTCAAAGAATGTGTTTCGAAGTAGTTCTTCAGCCTTGAAACGGGATCCAGAGACCTCGGCGCTCCTGTATCAGTTGGTACATCTGTAGATTTGATGACAGTCACTCCATCCGTCAACGAAAACGATTCCTTTTGTCCTATCATTTTGTCGACGAAGGAGAAAAACTTGTACTTCAAACATGTTGTTGATTCCTTACGTAGACAGTCGGTTAACCCATCAATGTCATTGTCTGAGTGCGATGTATCTTGCGCGGGGAGGGCATGGCACGCCGCAAAGAGTAACAACACGATAGTCCGTTTCATCGTAAATGTGTTCAACGTCTGACGCGCCCGGCGTCTCAACCGTACCTATATAGCCTCGAGCAAGTGTACCGACCGAATTGGACTTTCTCAGCCTGGAAGTAAAAGTAATTCCAGGTTTCATAACGAAAGCCTTGATCTTGAGTACAAAGGTCGCGAACTTAGGATAGGATAATGTTTTAGTATATTTAGGTCAGACATTTATGTTTGTAGGCTAGTGCATTCCGTGCGAAAGCTTACTGCAATCAGATATAATTGTTTTATATAAAAACGATACGCTATAGCCGTGATCGTATAATAATTGAGTACAAAATTAAATTGATATTTCCAAATGCGTTGTTTATATTTTCAAGATCACTACGTATCTGTATTTCTTTCTTAAACTATTTTCTTTTTGTCAATATCAGTGCATTCGATTTTTATGTTGTAGCTAAAAATGTTTGCTGAGTGTACTAAATAGCTTTTTTTTACCTAGGTAAATGCCCATATACCTAGGTTCTCCTGCGTTATGAATCTGTGAGAGGGACATAGGCACTGTAGTTTATTTTTAGTGTAGGTAGTAAGCTTTCGATATTACCAGCTTGAAATCTCTTGAAGCTATGGAGGGTACACGAGATGGCGGGAAGATGATTATTGTCTTATTGGGTCACCTTATACCCGAGCATTCGACACCCACCTTGGGTATGGAATGCTCGGGTATGTGGCTATGTCAATTTTGAACCGTGTTAAAGATTAACACGGTCTGAAATTGACATAGCCAGCCCTTGACATATTGTAAGCGATATCTACTGGCCATAGCTTTAAGTCCCAATACTAACTATAACGACATTTAATTTTAATTTGTACGCCATGTATGTGGTAGGACATAGTGCACCTACATTCATTATTTTAAGATATCTGTAATACCTATGTTCCACAATTAAATAAATAAAAATAATAATAATAGTATCTGTGGATATATATCCGCAAAAATTATATTACCTAATTAGTTAGTCGTGATCTTAAACCGGAAACTGAAGTACAGTTGAGTTATTGCATTGGTGTACGGTTTCCATCGTTGAACACGTGAGCTATTAGGATCTTTCCCACATTCTAGATTCAACATAATAAACATATCAAATCGTTTCCAGACATTATGAATCTCATCAGAGTAGGCTCAACTAGAGCATTTTATTATTTTATCTCCACGAGATTCATTACACACAATGGATCCATTACTGCTATCAGGGTATATTACTATTACAAAAAAATACAGATCTAACACGAGATATGAGTGACTCCTGCTTTCAAGTTTAAAGCTAAATTAATCTAGTTTTAATTGAAGTGGCATTATAAAATACCGTTTTTGTGGCGTGGTAATGAACGCGACTGCTACGCAGGAGACGCGATTTCGATTCCCACTTAGTACAAATATTTGAATGCATAATTAATATGGTTATGTGCATTGATCTAATCATGCCTTGGACAGTACGAAGCCGTCGGTCGCGGTTGCCCTACGAATATTTAGGGCAGTCGTTATGGGCAGTCGAAGTTCTAAAAAGTTCTTGTATATTCTTAATTGGGTGTGGAAGCCAGATGGCAGTCGCTTCACGAAAAATATTGAGGTTCAGTCTCGTTTTAGTTAGACCAGAAAGAGTGATGATGATAAAATACCGCAAGGCTTCTGTGGCATAGCGGTAGAACCTGTGATTACTAAGTCAGAGATCGTGGGCTCAGTTCACTGTGACTGCAAAAACTTGACAATCGATCGGTAAATACTTGACGTTTACTAAATAATTTATTTAAGACTTTTATTTCCTTTCTTCAGCTGCAACATTTTTGATTAGGAATTTATCTTTCGCAAACCCCTTTTTTTAAGTGCTCGATTGGTGGCAATTGGCTCGCCTCGTATTACGTGTAACCGAAAATCATAGTTGGTGAAATGTGGGTGTTTAATACACCTCTACCTACTACCCCTTCAGGGATTAAAGATATGCATGCATGTATGTATGTTTATTTAAGTGTCATCGCATAACTATTGATTTTCCAAGCGACTACTATTATGGCGTTCTTCAAGAAGGGCATTACAAGGTTTCTACAGGGTGAGCATCAAAAATATGGAGATGCTACCATCAGTCAATAGGAACAAATGATTGGTATTATCAAAAACTTCACATAAATGTCCACAGATACACAAAAGCCGGAAACGTTTTAGTTGTGAATACCATGACGTATCCGAATTAAGGAACCGGAATGAAATAATTTTTGTTCTTTGTTTTTGAATGAAAATTATGACTTATGTACCTACGAGTTGATATAATTTTAGGCCACTAAAACACAACAAGTATGGAGCCCCACATCCAGGCATAAGTGACTGATAAAAGAATCTTTGCTCTTCAGTTGAATGAAAATCTCTGAAACAAAAAATACATCGAAAAAGTTAGAAATGTATAATATAACATAACATAAACTCACGCTTTTATCCCCTAGGTAGAGGTTCTAGCACCCACATTTCCACAGTTTATGTTTAGGTCCCAATATAATGGGTGGCGAGCCATTAACCGGGCACTTATAAACCTGCGACAAATACACACATAACTTCGAACTCAAGACCTCGTCTCAGCAGTCCATTACCCATACCACTAGGTTACCACGGATATCTATATAAATTATTCAAGAATAATCGTTTCCTCTCCTCAATCTCTAATTAATAAAGCACTCCCACATGTTCACTAAACGATCCAAGGACCCCCGACAGCTAGCTGTTTTTCAAAGAAAAGCTTGTTGCTAGAGTTCCGTCTAGTAGGTACATACAGTATTACGGTAGATTTCTTTTCTCGCCAGTAATCATTAGAACCTCTCATAAGAAATATGTATAATAAGTACAGTCATATCTCCTAACGAGTCACTTGTCACTTTGAACATATTCATTCAAATATTGTTAAACTTTCACTCTCAGGGAAGTTTAGTGACGTCATATATAGGGTAAAAGCCGGATAGTTGCGCCACTTTTCAAAAAAGCTATATAATAAAGAAATATGTGCTTAGTAAGAATATTGCAACATGTATATCAAATTATAGGTCTTTAAGCTACTATAAAAGCCAATTATGAAGAACTTAATTATTAAAGGTTTTGAGTAAAACCTGTTTTATTAGACCTCTCAAAAAAGGGATAGTTGCCTACTCTAGCGGATAGTTGCCTAACGTAAATAATACTTCGGAGGATACTTGCCTTTAACAAAAATAGTCAAAAATGATACCCTCTCGTACAATAAAACGATGCGTAGCTTCAATGTACGAGAGGGTATCCCATACATTCGCGAAATTTCGTTAATTCATTTTTTTATCCAACTCTTGGAATGCAAGACCAATCAAGACCTAAACTTTCTTCTGTCATACTTGCGAGGCATTTTGTTCACCTAAAAGTTAATTATTTATTCATTTTATTTTATTAAACTGTGGAATGAAATCTGGGGTTGCGTACGTCCATAGGCCACGGTAACCACTTTCCATCAGGTGCATGTCTGCCAAGTTAGTGATATAAAAATCAAAAAGAACAAAGAATCAGAAAAAAGGTGCTGGCACGAAAAAGTACGACTTAAGTATTGTATTCCAGGCTAAGTTATAGCCACAATGAGTAAAAACACAAATAAAAAATATTTGTTTTTAGTTGTTGCGCCTAGAGCAACTATCCGCATAAATTTCTAGGCCAACTATCCTTTTTGATACGGATACGTGCCCTTTTCATTTGCGAAATAAATAATAATTATTTTACAATAATATGTAATAAACTTTACAATTTAAAGCCTAGTGCACGCAAAGAAATAAAAGGTGGATTGAAACCACAATTAGTAAGAAAAATATTCAACAGAAATAACTTATCAATATAATTTCGACACATGTCGAAGATTCACCGCGAAAGATTTCCGCTCACACGAGTGAAACACTTGCGTCTATGGTGATGGTTAATGTGGCCCTGAGGTCTACGGGAGGTGTACTTACAATTATAGTAAAACGCTAATGCCACTTACATCCGTAACATAGTGTATTCGAAACCGTGGCAAGTATCCCACTGGCGCAACTATCCGGCTTTTACCCTATGCAGCCATTTAAAGAGCTTAGGTACCGTTTGAATGGCTAATTTTTAGTCATAATAATAGTTCAAAAGAGTGCTTGAAGCAAACACTATGGGTCTGGTATTCTATTGAATATTTCTTTTTCTATAGCAGATTAAGGTCTGTAGACAACGTTTTTTTTTTTCAATTTGACTCGCCTGATGTTAAGCTGAAACCCTCTTTCATGAGACTTTGCCTTCAGCTATTGCAAACACGTTCAGTGCTACCATGGTGACGCTCTGCTTGACGGCCTCATTAGATGCTTTTTCACCGCTTAAAGGACCCGGGACTGTAGGAAGATGGAAACACGAACGCCAGTAAGGAATTTCAGGACTTAATGGTGCGACAGAGAAAAGACTTACCGAACCGCTTGGTGACATTGTATGGAAACCAGCACTGACTGTCTTCACCACAATACAGACACAATACATGGTTGTATGCGACATTGTTTTATCAACTAACCAATTAGTCTATTGCGTCTGCTGGACAAAGATCTCTCCCAATGTGCACCAGTATATCTAGTATATCCCAGCCACATTTTTCAGGTCGTCATTTCAACTGCCTGGTTCACTTTATAAACCTCTTCATTGTTCGTTTAGTTGTAATAAATTTTGGAAATTTGGAGTTTGAAGTCTACTTATTATTTTTATTTTCAGCTTTTCTAGGAGAGACTGCTATGTGCCTTCCTAACCTAGAATCTGCGCCATAGTTTTATACGTACGAATAATAAATGTTTTGTTAGTTTCTTGATTTTCTGCTTATTGACTAAGGTAATCCGTAGAATGGGTGGGTTGATTTTGACAAGGTCTTCGCTCATAGTTAGGTCTTATTTTTTGACCCATGGTAAGCATAGCTTAACTAGCTTGTGTTACGGGTTCTAGAATGCGGATAAACATACTTAAATACATTTTTTTTGTTAATACATAGATATCATATATCTAGACCAATGCAGATGTTCATATTTTATACACATAAATATTTACATTGAGCGGCAATTGAACCCGTACCTCCTGCGTAGCAGTCGCGTTCGTTGTCATTACGGAGGCAAACCTACATTTTGTATATACCGTAATAAATATAGCTCTAAGTCCACATAGACAAAAGCTCAGGCACAATATAAATAGCTTTTACTTATCACAGTCAAATATCTGGTAAGTTATTGCATTTATCATTTCGTTTTAATAACGTAAATTAAACGAACTTGTCTGTCAGGATTTAATTTCCTTTGAACTTAGTCACGAAAGAATTCTCGATTAGAATACCATTTTCTAAAATAATTAGAATACCGACATGTCTGTGCACTTTCTTTTCATTTCTAATATTTGTTTATATTGTTAACCTGTTCAATATTTTATTGAATATGACGTCACTGTAAAAATACCTTCTTGGAACGAACCCCGTCTGTCTACAAACTTTGCATTTTGAATGAATTATTTTGCATAGCCTTTACTTTTTGGTCAATGTTCCTAAAATGTCGTTATTCTTCTTGCGTTGTTAAGTATTATTCCTGGTTGCATAGGCATTTTCAAAGTACAGTAAACAAGTTATTCACTCAGTTGGTACTATTCCTCTGTGCACTCCCAGGTTTGCTGGAAGAAAACTCAACTTTGAGTTAAGCTCGCCTTTGTACATCTCGTCTCACTATTGTATATAGATATAATTTATGTGTACATGAAGAATAAAATAAAATAAAAATAAAAATATTATCTACATATCCAAAGTACCATTTGTTAATCAAAACAAATCATATGAATCACACCTCTCACCGTTTTTTAAGCATATTGAGATAGACTCTTTAGATATATACTCATATTTATGAATAGTTCTGAGGATTTTAAAGTTAGATCAGGATTGACAGAGTTTTAGGGTTCCGACTACACGTTATGAGCGCCATAGTTGTTCGTATGACAACCTGAACCAACGGCGGATCCTGTTCCTCGAGGCGTAAAATTGTCTTAATGTGTTAAAGAATGGTCGTCTAACCTAAAACTAACAACTCACTTTCTTCCTACAGTCCCGGGTCCTTTAAGCGGGGCGTGAAAAATCATCTGATGAGGCCGTCAAGCTGAGCGCCACCATTGTAGCACTGAAGCGTGTTTGCAATGGTGACCCTCTTTCATGAGACTTTGCCTTCAGCTTAACATCAGGCGAGGTGAAGTCAAATTGAGGTGCCATAGATAAAAAAATGAAAAAAAAAAACCTAACTGGTTAATATTAGCTGCCGTGACATTAATCGCATCTACACCCACAAACACGCCTATCACAACAATCACAGCCTAATTCATACAAGTGCACATACAAATACACATACAAGTGCTCTTACAAAATTGGCCAAGTGTCGTCGACTTGCCGGGCCGTGATTACGCCTGCCCTGTGCTTGGTGAAAAGTGAAAGGGTTCAGATAATTCGTGATGTTCACTTGATGTTGTACGCTATGTTTTGGGATTGATGCGTGTGAACATATTATTTTGTGCTCTAATGACACTAGTTATGCCGTGTGGATTCACACGTATGAACTTTGTTTGGTTTAACCAATTTGTGAATGAATATTATCGTATCGAGTGTCGTATTATCTGTGCAGAGTATAGTTTTATACAGATATGCATAACGTTTAAGATTTCTACTGAAGTAATTTATGTAAAAGATGAATAGATAGAGGGTGCCCGAATACACTCCCTTATTCTACACCATAACTATTTTTATTATAATGTGGGGATAAATTAGTTTTATGCTATTGAATTCCTACTAATCTTATTCTATACTAACAATATTAGTAATATGAAACTTTGTGAAGATGTTCAGATGGTTGTTGTTCAATAACGCTCTGATAACTGAAATTCAGTACAGGGATAGACTTAAAGCCTGGAATAAAACACAGGCTTTTTATCCCAGGAAAAGAAACGAGACGAAATCGTAACCCACGTTATATAATCGTACCCATATTTCACAAAAAAAAATATCTTTCATTTCACAAAAGAAAAGTTTTTAATTATCTTTAAAAAACAAAGGCATCGCCAACGGTTCAGACAAACTTTTGCACATGAATATTCAGTCAAATAAAACAACTGTAGATCATAAATTACAAAATAGCCATATGAATACTAAACTAATTAATTTGTATGGAAGAAAGTGTTCAACATGATGAGTAAGATATAAGTAGGTACCTTATAGACACAATTACGAAGGTAAAAGTAACTATGCATAGCTGGGGTCACATCAGTTCAATGTACGCCCGTATATGTATGTACAATGTACATATGTACACACTCATATAGCGGATGTTTTTCTCTTATGAGTACCTATACAGTAGACTAGTTGATACCTGTGATTTCTCCCGCGTGAATGTCGTTTATGGCCACTTTTGGTCAATATCTTTGGATCTTCGGTTCTATTCAAATATTTGGCATATTTTAAATCGGTTTAAATAGTTTTAAAAATTAAATCAAAAGGCGCCATTAGGCTACCGCACCTAGTGGTAATAGACTGCTGAGATGAGGTCTTGGGTTTGATCCCAGGTCTTACCATGGCACACACCAATGACTTTTCGATGCTTTTCTAAGTTATGTGTGATTTTATCGCAGGCTTGTAAGTGTCCAGTTAATGGCAATAGGCTCGCCACCTATTACATTGGGATCTAAACATAAACTAGCGGAATGTGGGTGCTAGCATCTCTGCCTGCCCCTTGGGGGATAAAAGCGTGAGTTATATATGTTTATGCTTCAAATGCCTCTGTTTTTACATTCATGTAATCTCACAGAATACTACGGCTAAGAATAACCATGTGTTTTGTTCCTGGCGGTGAGTAGGGTAGCCAGAGCTCACTAGAGTTTTCGTACTTTTGTTTTTTATCATTGGTAAAATCAAAATCGCTGGCGGCACAGAAGATCTCTTAACCTTCACCCTCCCACCCCTTAGAAGGTGGTGGCCTTTTAAAAAAGGCTATTATAAGTTTCGTATAGGGTCTACAGCACTGGTGTGATGAAGTCCAGATGTTGAAATCGTTTATAGGCCACGGTTACTACTTTCCAACAGCTGGGCCGGGTGTTTTTCATCCATCTAAGTATTATTTAAAGAAAGAAACCACCTCAATCAAACTGTCAAAAATCCCAAAAAGATAATATATTTTTGAGATTCATTAATTTAAAATAATAAAAGTTTTTTTTAAAATATCTTCAATGTACAGACACAACTAATTTACACTTTTGTAATAATATAGATAAATATGAGGAAAGAAAGGTAACAAAATATCTCTATATGTTTAGATACTTACCTATGTACAAATATTGAGTGAAGATGAATTCAAGTTAATTTTTGTTTACACAACGAAACACCAGTGACAACTCTTCTGACGTTTACCGTTATACTTGTACTTCGCTTATTATTATTGTTTGTTATGCTATTTTTTAGGAAAAATCTCAGGAATAGGCCTCACCTGTTCATATACTTCAAGTCAATATTATCATTTAGAATCAATGAATCATTGTCTTCTATATATATTTCTGCATTTAGTTCGATATCGTCAATTTATTTGTGGTGGTCCGATAGCAGTCGCTTCACGAAAACTATCGAAGTTCAGCCGCATCAAAGTGAGACTAGAAAGCCGACCCCAACTGAATTGGGAATAGGCTGTAAATTGAACTTGAGAATGATGATGATTTATAGATTAAGTTCAAATGGCAAACTTCCAAGACAGTACTTAAGTCCGGGACTAGCCCCTTAAAGGGCGAATGCCTTACTTCATGAATGTGTAGAAGAATTGTGAAGATTCAAGACTTGTTCATGTCCACATAGCTCAGTTGGTTATACCTTATAGCCTATTCCTATTCACGACTGGACTTCTGAACTTCGCCCAATGTATGCCACATTACCCGGGTGTCTACTTTCCACATCCAGACCATCTCAGTTAACTTATGTCTACACTAATATTATAAAGAAGATAGATTTGTTTTTTTATGTTTGTTTACAACGAATAGGCTCTTAAACTACTGGACCTATTTCAATAATTATTTCACCTATAAACAGTTACAATATCTAGGAATAACATAGGCTAATATCATCACGCTACCATCTAAGAGAGCGGAGCAATAATCACAAATCTCAATAAATCCGGTAGATTTCTATACATTGGCGCTAATATCACTATTTCCGTTGTCATAACCGCAAGTAGAAGTAGTATAGAGAGGCAAGTAGAGAATCAAGTTCAGTCGTATAATGTGATAATCGTCATCCACGCGAGCGGAGTCACCGGCAACAGCTAGTATTTAATGAATCGAAGCCGGAGCCTTATACATTAACAGTCGTATCCACCACAAACAGCGCCGGCAGACAATAATGAAATTAAACAATTTCTGTCTGTAATAACATATTATATGTTTTATCTGTGCAGTAGTTTACAACAATAAAAATTCGCATATTTTTGAATTAATTTGAGGTGTAAGTAACGGGTTGTTAGAATACAAATTGCTAGTACACTTTGCTATAGTCAAGCATCAGTACAACAGAGTTAATATTTTTTTTTTTTTTTTTTTATCTATGGCACGTCAATTTGACTTCACCTCGCTTGATGTTGAGCTGAAGGCAAAGTCCCATGAAAGAGGGTCACCATTGCAAACACGTTCAGTGCTACAATGGTGGCGCTCAGCTTAACGGCCTCATCAGATGCTTTTTCATGCCCCGCTTAAAGGACCCGGGACTGTAGGAAGAAGGAAACACGTGCGCCGGCAAGGAATTCCAGGACTTAATGGTACGGCAGAGAAAAGACTCACCGAACCGCTTGGTTCTTGATGGAATACTCTGTACCGTATGCGAGTGACACCTAAGCCCTGCACGCGTTGTCCTGTGTAGGAAAGGGGAGGGTGGGATTAATTGGAAGAGCTCATCAGAACATTCACCATGGTAGAGACGGTAAAATACTGCCAAGGACGCAACATCTCTACGCATCTGCAAAGGCTCGAGGGACTTTGTGACCTCAGGACTCCCAATAATGCGGACCGCCTGTCGCTGCAACCTGTCGAGAGCATCTAATAAGTACTTTGCGGAGCCATCCCAGAGATGCGAGCAGTATTCCACGCAGGAGCGAATTTGTGTCTTATAAAGAAGACACCGCTGCTCCGGCGTGAAAAAACGTCTCACTCTGTTCAGGACTCCTGGATATGTATGTTAGTTTGTAAAAGATCATTTACAAAGGCCATTCTCTTGTTGAACTAATGTTCAAGAAATTGTAAGCAACTGTTTACACGTGGTTGCAAGTAAACAGATAAAATTTACTTTAAACAACATAACATAACATAAACACACGCTTATATACCCGAAGGGATAGGCAGAGGTGCTAGCACCCACATTTCGCCAGTTTATGTTTTAGTCCCAATGTTATAGGTGGCGAGCCTATTGCCATTAACCGGGCACTTATAAACCTGCAATAAATACTGTATTTATTGCAGGTTTATAAGTGCCCGGTTAATGGCAATAGGCTCGCCACCTATTACATTGGGACAACTGACAAAATTCTGGTTATTCTTCTTTCGTGTCAATGATCCACTCATGCTTATACTGTTTTAGAATAAAATCTTGCCATGTCGACCGCATCGTCAGTTGCTTCATTCAGGTCATCTTTGGTGCAGGAGGCACTACACGGGAAGGGACACGAAACCAAGTGCGCTACGGACTACACGGGGGCACCGCAGTCACATGAGGTTAAGCCCGGGTCTCGCATTCCCCACCTGCAAAGATTCTGCCTCGACCGACCGACCTGTGTGCGCAGACGGTAGAGAGATCGCCACACCGGCCAGGGGAGATCGAAACTAAAATCTGGGTGCTAGCACCTTTGCCTACCCCTTTGGGAATATAGGCGTGAGTTTATGTTATGTTATTTTTTATCACTTAAGTAACAAACAAGCTCACGGCCAATGTGATGGAAAATGACCAATGGATGCGTGTCACACCAGGTGCATCACACCCCCGCTGCCGGCCCTATAAGAATCTTCTGATCCCTGTCTTAAGAACCTCATATTATATAACTACATTAGGGAGTTTATTCCACAGCCTAAACGTGCGCGGGATGAAGTTCCTTTCATATCTCACTGTGCGCACCGTTTTTGGTCGTATTGTATAAGTAGGAATTCCCAGCTAGTCACGAGCGGTGTGATGATTGAACGTAGCCGTGGGCAATAGTTTCTCTGAGCACAGACCATTGTACATTTGAACAGATGAGCGAGGCAAAATATCTTCTTAGCTTGAGAGGCTCTACACAGCTAGTGAAAATGGGAATGTTGACGATTCTCAGACCACTTTTGCACTGAGTCGAAGGGGACAAGTTTATTTAGGAACTAGCAGTTGCCCGTGGCTCCACCAGTGTGGACTTCTAATCCCGTTCCCGCTGCTCCATTCCGAGCATTTAGGGGTATGAAAAATAGAATATGTAGGCCGATTCTCAGACCTACTCAATATGCTTACAAAATTTCATGAGAATCGGTCAAGCCGTTTCGGATGAGAACGGGAACGAACATTGTGACACGAGAATTTTATATATTAGACTAATATTTTGTAAGAACATTGTCACTGTTACAGAAATAAGTTCCAAGAGAAAAAATGCAGTTAGACTCGTAAAACTTCAATATTATTGATCTGCTTAACGACTACTGCAGTTGGTGTATGCAATCGGCCCACAATCATAAAAGTCCTGTTATATGCAGTTTTTACCGTACGAGCGGTAAGTATAATGTGTTAATTATTCGAACTTTAACAATATATTAAAACAATATATTATTGTATTTATTTCTCTTATTTATAATACATTTTATTCTTAAATTACATTAAATTAGATACAATTATTTTTTTTGCTACAAATTTTGGGCAATTTGCGCCCCTCGTCCGAATGTGCCATTATTGTATATATTATTATTCTATATTATTATTATTATTATATAAATAGCGGTTGCCATACGAATCTCCAGGTAAATTTGACAGCTGCTATGTAACTGACTCGTTGATCAAATTAAACTATTTAATCATGCTTCTAGCAACCCATTTGCTATTTGACAAGAGACTTAACAGTTGATTAGTTAATTTTAAAAACTGGGTGTAACTCAAATACAAACAAACATAGTAAATAACTCTTCTAAAAGCCATTTATTCCTCTTCAAAAGCAGTTTTATGACGTCATACCAAGTTACGTTAGTTTTGTAACAATATAGTTATTACGCATTTAGCGTAACTCACAGTAACGTGTGGTCTGTCGAGGTCAGTTGTGAGATAATTGGTAGGCAGCATGCTGGACCATGCACTTTTAATTGAAATTGTTCATTCTAGCTCGTGGATTTGTTAGTTTTGGTTCGTGGCATGGGGCGCGGGTTCGATCCCCACTCAGTGCAAAAAGTTGTATGCATAAATATGGCTGTTTGTGCCTCGGAGAATTACGTTAAGCCGTCGATCCTGGTTACCATACAAACACCTATGGCTGTCGTTACGAATAGTTGGAGCTTTCAAAAGTCCAACCAGTCTATCTTGGAACTTCGATATCGCCATTGGTCATTGGAACATTGGTTGTGGAGGTCAGTTGGCAGGCGCTTCACGCAAAATATCGAAGTTCAGCCGCATTACAGTTAGACTGGAAAGCCTACCCCAACTGAGTTGGGAAAAGGTTCCGAGAATGATGATGAATGGATTTGTTCGTTTTTTGTACCTTGAAGTGTACGAAATGACTATTATGATAGTAAGTAGTAATAATCTATACAAATAGGTATATAACGAATCGTTGCGCATTGTGCGGTATGAAAGGAATTACATATCCCCCATGTAGTTTTTTTTAGCAATTTATATTTAAACCAAATCTCATACAGATGCTAGATCCCATTTTTATAACAAATATCCAAACACCTTTACAATTTTTTATAGTAATAATTGATTTGCCATACTAATTGTAGTGTTAAATATTGTTGTTCACGTGAATCAAAACCCCCAACATAGCAATGAAACTCTACGATTATGACACGATATCTGTACAACTTAGCCTAATAAAATCACAACACCTCCTTTTGACTATCAACTAATTTTAAAAGCAAATCACAAGAGAAAATCATGGTTTGTTTTCTACTGAAGCCACTTGACCTAACCTCTATCAAACTCTACATCAGTTAATTACGAAAAAAGCTCTATAATTACCCTGTTGACCTGACATTGCGCTACTCTAGTATAGAGTTCACATGATAACAATACGTAGATCATCATTATACAAACTCTATGTGACTCTATGTCAGTAGAACATTCACGGGGGACACCTAGTTATAGCAAATGAGGTTTAAGATACAGAGGCTCTACATTTGATAGAGAAATTTCTTGAAAACGTGCGATTCATTATGTAGAGATGTGTTGAATCATTTCGTGATACATTTCATTTTGATCAAAACTTTCATATACTATTAAAGTCTTTACGTATTGCGTAGTGGATATTGCTGTGTTTGAAGTCATATAGAAGTGTTCTTGGCCAGGTTCGCTTATTGTTCAGTAAATGGTACCTAACCTATCAGGAAAGGACTGGAACTGACGCAGGTGATGATGGTACGACAAGGTTCTGGTGTATAGACCTTATTGGAGTTGGATAATCTTCAGCGGTACATTAAGTCTATTTTTTTGTAACTATGTATTCCGATAAATAAATAAAACAGGACCTTTACCACCACCTCTTAACTTCAATAGTGTATAGTTCTCTTAACTTGACGAAAAAATGGGGATACCGAAAATAAATTTCTAACCGAAAATATAGCAGCTAAATAAATTTGGATTTTTTTTTACCGATTCATATCGTAAGGATCTTAATTACATGCTTAGCCGCACAAGCACTACCAATTAACGTCTTGGAGAGTATCAGACGGAAGTTTATCGATTACAAACAAGCAAATCTTTCCTACTGTATTATTAGGCGTTGTATGTAAATGGAGAAGGGATCTCCTCCATTTCAATCCCGTGTTGAGATCAACATAATGTATATTTAGCCAGCCACCCGCGTCGTGTGAGCGAAAGTGGGTGAAAGCATGTAGTACCTGCCTGACACTCGAATAACACCGGACCTTAGGATGTGTCGGTAATCATCGCTTAAGGAGGTACTGCTAAGGTGGCAAACAAACGTAGAACTTGTATAAGTGTTATTGTTGTAGTGTAGTATGCAGTGTTGTGGTCTATGATTTTCGATCCAACGTAATGGCAAGGGAGTCTTTTCCATACCACTTGGTTGCAGACGAGTACACAGCCCACCTGATGGAAAATGCGACAGGGCCAGGGGCGTCACACTCTTGCTACCGACCCTATATACTAAACTTCTAAAGCCCTTATTGAAGAAGTGGTTTGTGAAGGTTATGAATGTTTCTGTCTCGACAGCGCAGGAGACATATTCGCCTTCCCACTGACAGCACAAAATCTCTTCAGTAATGTCTGAATACCCTTTTCACTTTGAAACCACAACACAAGGTTATTATTACCCGCGATAGTCTATAGGGCGGAGGTTCTACCACAGTCGGACTGCTCAATTGGGACAGGAGATACCGCAGCATCCTGCCTCCACCATAAACATCAATAATACATTTTAAACTCGTTAATTTTATTTTCGAAAGTATAATATATTTGAACGACATTGCGCGACAGTGTTTAAGAGGCATGTTAGCTTAAAGTACCGCAGCGCGTCGCCACAAATGGTCTATAACCACAACACGAGCCCATTTCTCTCAATGACTGGCACGCGAAACCATGTTGCAAATTGATGTAATGACCTTAATGGTGCAATGGCTGAAACTCTGCTTTCCATAGGTCGGGGGTTCATGTATGATGTCGATTTTGTAAAGGGGAAATTGAGAGGCTGGCGGATAAATGATAGAATATAATGATAATATATTATGTCTTTAATTTATTGTACACCAAGGTTAAATTAATACAGATCAAATACATGTTTGCACATGGTAAATACAATTGGCGGTCTTATCGCTCTGCCTCAATGTCTTACAGGCAACCATATATGGAGAGAAAATTTAGGTGAAAATTATTTCTGGGTTTGTTAGTTTGGTGTGTAACAATAATATTATATGGAGAAAATAATAATTACAAGTCAAACACGTGACCACAATAAGCTACGCAATATGCAATATATACAAATACTCACACATATACACCCTATACACACATATTTAGATATACCAAACATATACATATAGACATAGGACCTACTATTGTATTTCAGCAAGTACTCATCTATCCCAATAATATACTCCTTAATAATAGCCCAATATTATACTGAGATTCATACCAATTTAACGGATAGATAGAATTTAACGGAGGTATCTCCCGTCCGAAATGAGCTATCCAACTGGGGAAGTACCTCCGCCCTACAGAAGACCGCGGTCATAATAACCATCGTGTTGTGTTCCCGCCGGTAAGTAGGGTAGCCAGAGCTCACTGTACCCCTCCTTCCCCTCCCCTTCCTAGCCTCCCCACCCCTTCCCAGCTCTCCCCCTTTCCCTTCAGGGTGGGCAGCGCGTGTGTGACACCCTTAGTGATGCACACGTTCATAGGCCACGGTGGCCGCTTTCCATCAGGTGAGCCGTGTGCTTGTCTGCCACCTACCTAGTATAAAAAAAAGAAAACCAAGGTATTGAATACCGAATAAGTATTTTTTTCGTGGCTGATTTGTGTCACGGTTTTCCAGCACAAAATGATTTACAGAATTATAATTAATAGGTATGTATACCACGGGAAATCGGTTTTCTTTTAAAATATATATAAACTGTGTTATTAGATGACATAGCTGAGAGTAATGGCGGGTCACTGACATAGCATGTGCATTGAGACACGGTCACATTGCAAGCGTAAGAAATTAAAAAGTATATTTTCAGTTTCTAAACCTAACTAACCGCTCGCCCCGTGCAGATGAAGGTTATTATGACCAAAGATAACCTACGCCGTTTTTCAGAGTTGAATCTATCTATGGACCAAATTTCACCAAAGGCTATTTAGTATTTAGGCGAGAAAACGTAATAAACAGAGTTATTTTCGCATTTATAATATTAGTTTGAGTCTCGATATCGATTTAAAAAAACGTATTCGACAATTTAGACATGAAAGCTAACCAATAGACCAGGAGACAGGCGGACGAATTGATATACCTTTTATTAAGTTACAATCGAAATTAATGCATCATCCATTTATAGTAAAGGCAATTAAAACCCATAGTACGTTTGTTGAATATTGTGCATATAACTACTTGTGCCCCCGACGTCGTCCACAAGAACTTCGATTTGAGATTTATTTTCTTGCACGCAAACTTAAAAATGTTATCCTAGAATAAGTTACAAATATCAACTATCTTCAGTATTCATCTTCTCAGAGATTACCCGTTACAAAAAGACATAGACAGACCAATATAATTATATTAAAATTGTTTCTAGTTAAAAGAATCTTGTATACTTTTTTTTTATAAACTCACGCCTATATCTCCGAAGGGGTAGGCAGAGGTGCTAGCACCCACTTTTCGCCAGTTTATGTTTAGGTCCCAATGTAATAGGTGGCGAGCCTATTGCCATTAACCGGGCACTTATAAACCTGCGATAAATACACACATAACTTCGAAAAGCATCGTAAAGTCATTGTTGTATGCCATGGTAAAGCCTGGGATCGAACCCGAGACCTCGTCTCAGCGTCTCAGTCCATTACCATACCACTAGGCTACCGCGGTTTGTACACGTCTTTAGGTATTCATTAAACATTATTGGCTTAACGCTGAATGCGTTCAATAGTTTTTGTATCTACTTGCAGAACCCAACAGAAGCGGTAGCGGGTAACTCCCCGCTATATTGTCCGCTGCAATCTTACAGTCGCACCTCAGTTATCGATCGAAGTGATTATATTACATTACATTACGAGCTTGTAGAAAGTTTTTTGTTCTCATCATTTCACTGTGAACTTTTCAAATTTTATTGTTCGTGTGTAACAGATGAAACTCTATGATATTAGGGGTATTGCGTCAATTCGGCGTGGTTGGATCTAGGAGCAATTTTGATGTTTTATCGCTTAGGTTCTCACACTTACCAACTAATATCATATACTTCAAATTAACTTAACTTCAATTTGGATATAGTAAGCTCTCGAATTAGACTTATTCAGAGAAGATTATGTACAATTGATAGAACCTTATAATTGACCCAAAGACAGCGTGCGTTTTAGTCGGTTTTTCTTCCATATCGCCATTGGTTGTGGTGGTCATATGGCAGTCGCTTCACGGAAAATATCGAAGTTCAGCAGCATCACAGTTAGACTGGAAAGCCGACCCCAACTGAGTTGGGAAAAGGTTCAGAGAATGATGTTGATGATGTATTTTGGCGAAACTGGACCCATGTAAGTAAGTACATTATATTTTTATGTGCAGCAGCTATTAATTTTTAAAACAGTACTATTTCTTCATTATCACACGAAGTCGAAAAGTGTGAGGCACTTAAACAGCGTATTAACTACATGTTACTATGTCATTAAATGATTTAAACACCGAGCCGGCAGAATATCACGACGTCATGAATTCTATAGCAGTCATGTTTGTAATTGCATTCTTTGTTAGCTACCAGTAGCTAAGGTTTATTTATTTATACACAAACCACAAACAGTATAAATATACTTAGGATAATGGAAATTTAATTCATAGGGTTGTGATTTAGTGGTCATTGCTGCTAGCTTGAATCTTTACTACATTATCGGTATGAACCGACTACTTAGGTGTTGATTATCACAAGCAAACATAACCTGCCATTTCCCAAGGTTTAATCTATCTCCATACTAAATTGCAATTAAGTATTATGAATATAATGACCCTATATTATGATAATAATGACCCTATATGATGTATTTATAATAAGGTATTATTTAGTATAGATTACGCACTTTTCAATAAATAAAATTCTATTTTTTTTGTACAGAACACGTCAATTATTCGAGTCCACATTTCTTATTGATAAGCTGAAGGTACAATCTCAGGAATAGGGACATCATAATACGCACATACAGTGTTACAATGGTACTGTTATCGGGACTGTAGGAAGAAGGAGACACGTGAACTGGTAAGGAATTCAAATGGTGGGGCAACTCGCCGAACTGCTTGCTTCTTTTTCACTACACTTTATAGAAATTCATTTAGCTAGGTATTACCAAGCTTGATTGTAGTTGATTACTGCTTGAGATTCAGCATACATTAACAACACAATTAAAGAAATTAAGTAATAAATCGCATTATTTTTATGAAAGTATGTATCTATTATACGTTAAGATCGTCTATTGTGTTGTCTGTCATCTTTTTATTCAGCTGAGAAAGTGATCAACTGGCTAAAAAGGTTAGAAAATCAAGAATACTCGTAACCATCATCTTTATTGTATCTTTTTTAACGAGTGAAGTAAAGTCAGCTCGGAATTCTGCTATTCTACTGCAGGTACTTACTTATAAAAAGGCTACATTGTATGTTCTGATTTCATATTTTGATATAAGATAATTAATTTAAGAATGGTCGATCTCACTCAATAAATCAGGCAGTGCATGCAATAATTTGAAGCTTCAAGTTATCTCCTAATGTACCCAGATGAATTCTAATTCCAATTTCAAATTCGAAATTTATTTATTTTATGAAGCATAGGTTACACAAAGTTATGTTAAAATAATAATAGAACCAGCTATGTTCCGCCGAAGGCATACGAAATATTGAAATTAAATGTTATTCACTCAAAATATACAAACGTTTACATGCCAAATTCAAATAGATTAGTTAATTAGACCTGAATGTTATTAAATACAATTAACATCAGAATAATTAAGTCTTATTAAGACTGTTAAAAATCGAATGACTGACTTAGCAATATTTACTAATCGTTCATCGCTAACTGTACAACTAATGTCATAAAATGAATACGAACAGATTGATGATGGCGATGATAAAGACAGTTTGGAGAAAATATGATGACAGTCTAATTTTCATGGATAATTCATTCGGTGTGAAAAGAAACTGTTTGTTAATCAGATTTGATATCATGAATATTTTTGTTGCACACGTGTGTATGCGCGAGTATATTTGTATGTGATTAGAAAAGTGAAGATGTTCTTTGAACATTTCTTATTCGAACGGTTGAACAAAAATTAAATTTTCTCTGAAATGTGTGCTGTTGTGTTACAGGAATAGTTATACAGGAACGGAGGAAATCAACATGGCCACTCGTACCTACCAAAACTGCACGCCCATCTTAGGCTTCAAATGCCGGAGTTCATCATTTAAATTATAACTATGAATACCATATCACTACATAGCATAAAATAAAGTCGCGTTTTCTGTCCCTATTTTTCTTGTCCCTTTGTATGCTTAAATCTTCAAAACTATGAAACGGATTTTGATGCGGTTTATTTTAATAGATAGAATGGTTAAAGAGGAAGGTTTATATGTATATAACATCATGCTACAACAAACAGGTGCGGAGCAGGAATGAAAAATGTTGCAAAAACGGGGTGACGCAGACGAAGTTGCGCGGGTCAGCTAGTTATATTATATTATATTGTGTTGCCTGCCATTTCCCTCGCACTCCAGAGCCACCAAGCGCCTATTATTTTTTAACGCGCTAAATTCCCATGTATACCATCCACCAGAGCCGCGCCGGTGGGAGTGGTTATGTCGAACTCAAAGCCACTAAAACAGACGCCGTCTTTGGATATCTGATTACCGGAGGTGAGATAATGCAAGACATCTCTCTAGCACACTTCTATGAGTGTGCTAGAGATATGTCTTGGTTGCCGTGGTCATCTTCAAAGACACCCTGTGTTGGCTATGAGACCGCATAGTAGTATCTAGCCCCCGGGAATAGTGAGCCGTCGTGACCTGCTTCTGATAGGCTGATAAGAGACCACCCGTCATCCCAAGCCCGCACTCTTGCAGAACGAAGGTCATTCTGCGGACTCTGACGCCCGAGTCACACTAAACACCGACTACGAAATGATTATAAAAGTTGAAGGACAAGCAGGTATACGCACCCACAATAATTGTTAATGTGAGTAACTTCGCCTGCTCACAATATGGCTCCTATCCACAAAAACAGCTTACTGAATGAAAACTTCGATGCAGTACTTAGTGAAAGTTTCTCAAGCTAACAATTGAAATTCTTCGCTACTTGTCCATTCATGTTTTTTAGTTGGGTGTAACTTAAACATAATACAATTAATATGTTATGTGAAATCAATGAATAGTAGGTACCATTGTGTTATAGCGGTTACCCGCGGTTCTGCCTGTGCTCTTACATAGTTTATTAATATGGATATTAATGATTGGGTTTTATAAAGACCTTTGGGTTCAAACTAGCCCCACCTTTAAGCTGCTTCACCTACTGCAAGACGAACAAGCCTTTTAAACTCATTCTCTTCAGCTTACCGTTGTTTTGCTTGCATTCACCTCGTAATCCAGGGTTTGCTTGAGCGGAGGTGACTCGGGCGTCGGAGGTCGCAGAATGACCACCGTCCTCCACTAACGCGGGCATAGGGGTGACGCGTGGAGCTACTTTTCACCGTTGCAGAAGCAGGCCGCAGCGGTGGCGCAAAGTGCCCCTCGGGATTAGATGGGAACACCATGATTCCCACAACAGTGGAAGGGGGTCATCTCAAAGAGATGTTCCAGACGTCTGCCAGAGTGTGAGAATATGTCTTATATTAATCTCACCACCGGCAGCCAAAAACCCATAGACGGCGTGCGTCTGAGTCGGTTCGAGTCTGCCATAATCACCTCCACTGGTAGCCATGGGGATTTGGCGCACGGAAAAAAAGGGTCCACTTTTGCCAGTTTAACTGCGAAGCTGGCTATTTTCCGGGTAAGGCATACCATCTGATCTACACAACGACGACGACTACCATCTGATCTATCGAAGTTGTACTTTATAATAACCTTTTTCCATTATACATCTTTTCACTTCTATTTTAAACTTATTATACTAGGTACCCGACTACCGGATATGCCTCCAATCCCGGTATATCGTAATGTGCAAATGAATATCTCGTACACGTCCGCGTATTTCTGTGTTACGAGGTAAATCACTGGACTTTCCACTTCGGTAGGTGCGCCGGCGCTGACTGATGATCTTGGGATGTGTTGATGACGACGCATTAATCTTACTATACAGGATGGGTATGGAATCATTGTTTTTATATGGTAGTTGATTATCCTTACTGCAGGATAGGCAGTTGTGAGATGTTCCCGGGTCTGCCGGGGTGCGAGAGATTTGTCTTGTATAATCTCACCTCCGGCAATCAAGGGCCCATGGACGGCGTGCGTTTTGGTCAGCACCAGCTCCGGTAAACTCAAAATTATCTAAACCTAAACTTTAGTCAGTCTCCAAATCATTAAAGGTTGGCTTCTGAAATCTGACTGCGAACCCGCTTAGAAGCAACTGGTGGTAATCACGTAGGTACTGTTGATCTCTTTGAAGGGGCCCCATGTACCCTTTGTACTAAAAGTATAATCAACAAGCTGGAACAAGAAGGAAATGCGACTGTGCAGGTAAAGAGTTCCAAGACTTTATGGTGCGGCAAAGAAAATATTCGCCGAACCATTTAGTTCTCGATACCGTCAGCACGAGTGTAGTATGGCCACGGTGACCACTTTCCATCAGGTGGGTCGTGTGCTTGTCTGCCCAAATAAAAAATGGGCATTACCGTATGTGAGTGACATTATTGTGACACAAAGTTTTGTAGTATCTTAATTATGTATTTTATATTCTATTAACGAGCACAGCGACACCTAACCCGGAGGCCAGATACCAGGTGAATAGAGTTTCTCCATATTTTGGAATTTTTAGTGTCTTACAAGCGCAGTGGTAGGAAGAACAAGTTCTGAGTATTAGGTCTTGGGTTTAAGCTTGGACAACAAAGTACCCTGTAGCGGTGCGGTAGTTTAGTGGTTAAAGAGACGTTCTAACGATCGAGAACTCTCGGGTTCGAATACTGGCTATTATACTACTAACATGTAGTGTGTGCCCCTCATAACATAGAAAAAATAAGCCTCTGTGGCATGGCGTTAGAGAAAGCGATTGCTTCGCAGGAGGCACGAGTTCGATCTCCGCTCTGTGCAAATACTTGTATGCATAAATATGGGCTATTTGCACTGGTCTGGTCGTGCCTCCAAGCACGTTAAGCCTTCGATCCCAGTTGTCATACGAACATCTATGGCTGTTGTTACGTCTAGTTAGAACCATAAAAAATCACAAAATTGGTCAAATTGCAGTACTTCGATATCGCCTATATTTATACCTAGTAATTGTAGGCCAGATGGCAGTTGCTTTACAGAAAATATCGAAGTTTAACCGCAACACAGTTGGACCAGAAAAAGACGTTATCCGGACTCTGAGGTGACAACTTCGATTACGATCGGGATTAACGCAAGAATAATTCATACAAATATTTGCATTGAGCAGGAATCGAAACCGCGCCTCCTGCGTAGCGCAAAAAAAATTAAGTATTTATCTATCTAACACTGTGTCAAAAAATTGAAGATGCTTTTGTATCGTTTTTGTACAAATATTTTTGCTTTACCAAAAGGCAAACCTCATAGATTTCGATCAATAATTTGATATATTATTGAAACTAGTAAACATATTAAATATAATGTCAATTATGACTTTTTTGCTACCATAGTACTATAAAAACAAATTGTAATGATGTATGCAGATGGTTTTATAAACCTACATCACGCCAAGCAACACCTTATGCCATAGTTAATTTAGCAAGCAAGCTAGTGAGGGGCTGACAGCCATCGATAAAAAAAAACGTGTATAACATCTAAACTGTTAATTGGTGGCACTTGGTGGAACTTATTGTAATACATATTGATAACACACTTGTACTTTTCTATTCTTTCTATTTATTATTGGATCTCATTCTCATACATTGAACCGCATTATCAAAGGTATAATATATATGTAACCAGAAATCCAAAACTTAACGAACGTAGTACCTAAACCTTTGAGATGACTTCGAAGCGAATCTGGTCAGAATAAATATCAAATATCGTAGAGAAATATAGCAATTAAAAATAGAAATCAGAAACAGAACTTAGAGTTATTTTAAAAGTTATGAGGGAAGAAAAATGTAAAGAAGGTATCCATCATGATTTTAAGGAAGAATTCATACTCATGTAAAATTTTATTTATCGACATGAACATCCATACGTGTCCCATCACTATATATCGTTAGCCTACTTTACATTGCACTATGTAGGATGAATGTCAAGCATCACTTTTGATATCGAGAGCTTCAAATGCATGTAGTACACACACTATATACAAAAAAAACGATTGTATGTATGCATGTAGGTGACTGACATTCATAGTGACACTAGCTAATAGAAAGCACTTTACTTGTTCTGAATCAAAATGCATTTCCTATTTGCTTTTTATAGACTGTTTTATTTGACTCACCATAGAGTATTGAAATTATCTATCAGCACACATGTTTCCTACTTCCTAGAGTCCCGGGTTCTTTCAGTACGGTTGATACATACATACATACATTGAATCACGCCTGTTTCCATAGGGGTAGGCAGAGATTACGGATCTCTCACATAATTACTCTCGCGTCATTCACTCTCATTACCTTCTACATGCATGCTCGTCGGTTTAGGGTACTTCTAACCTGCCCTTTTTCTAAAACTCTCCGATTTGGTCCAGGTATGTGCGCCTAGATCTTTCCCTTCCCGACGGTACCATCCAAACTCGTCTCATACACCTGTTTCGTTAGTCTTCTCTCATCCATTCTCTCGACATGCCCGAGCCATCTTAACATAACTTCGTCGTAATTTAAAATGTTATTTTTAAACTAGACTTTAAAGTTTACTGAAATAAAGGTTGCTAGCGGTTCTGCCTGTGTGAAATTATCTGGACCCACAAGATCCTATTGCTATTCCCGACAGAAAAATACAAAACTCCGATCGCTCTTTTTCGCGTCAATGTTGTCACAGCAACTGTCAGTTTCGACGGTCAACGAGATTCACCATGCAAAAATAGGTACATAAATCATTATTCATCATCATTCTTGGGTTACTTGGGTTACTATATCCAAAACCGTCAACTCGGAATCGAGCCTCCTTATTTTCCAGTCCAGCTGTATCGCCACGTAACTCTGATATTTTCCGTCAGGCGACTATCATATTATGGCCTCCACAACCACAACCATATCGAAGTACTGTAGTTTGACTCATTGTTGGACATTTAGTACTATCTACCCGTAACGACTGCTATAGATGTTACCTCTGTCAATAGTCGTAATTATGAATACAAATATTTGCACTGAGCGGGCATCGAAGCTGAGCTTTCACATTTACTACCGCCACCCAACAGAGGCTGTCAATATTATTACAAATCAATGTTATTTTATTGATTGGTCAATACCGCTACCTAGCTGTCAAGACTAGAACTATATTGTAGTAAATTACTTGAGAAAGTTGTTCAAATGGAATTATAGTTCGTGTATAAGTCACTAGATGGTGCAGTGTTCAGTTTTCAGACTGAAGTGATGTAATTTTGCGTTCTTCTTGGCGTATCTCTAAGACGTAGATAGACGTACACTAGACTTTACCCTATATATTTTATATATAGGGGTAAAAGCTCAAGTGGGTACGAAAAAGGCAGTTATAAAACAAAAAAACTGAACTATCATTATTGTCTATCAATTTCGAGCCCTGAGCTTGTACATCCAAATCTTCATCGTTTATAAAAAATTACAACGCCATCTAGTTTGAAGAAATTAAACTACTAAGAAGATGCGTAACAACGTCACCTACATTAGAAAGAGTACGACAATTCCGACATTACACCGCGTCACGGGGCGTAACGCAGGAAATTGTAGTTTTGCGTCGCCTCTACGGAGCTCTCGTTTACGTTTTGTACAAAAAACACACGGGATCCACTGAAAACTGATTTCGCCCAGAAAACACTTGACCCTGGCGTGAAAGCATGAAAAAACGTAAGGATCTGCTTGATGAGGCCGATCTGCTCTCCCGCAACCCCTTGTATGTTTGCGATCTTCCGCACCATACCGCGTGGCGCGAGGCGGTGTCCCAATCGCGTATAGTCGGTGAAAGTTCAGAACATTCGTGCATTCATATCTTTTAAAGTTCTCATTTAGTTTACTAGATGGCTCAAAAATATACAATGTCCAGTTATAATACAGATTGATGGATGATTGATGTAATATAAAGGTTTCCACGAAGGAGTATGACTTTTTAGGGTCCCAGTCAACCTCACTTACAAAATAATGCTTCTGTTGATTTATTAAACGAGATTTTTCACGCAGAATTTCTGGTATTTGCCAGTCAGAGAGGGTCAGTTCGGAAGTTATATCGGTAAAGGCCAAAACAAACCAATCAGAACGAGAAATAGAGCAGACCCTGGACGAAGTGTAAGTTTGTAAGTGTATTGGCGATCGAATAACAATGATGGCAGACTTTATAACATACACAGCCGCGGTAGCATAATGGTATGGGTAATGGACTGCTGAGACGAGGCCTCGGGTTCGATCCCAGGTTTTACCATGACACACACCAATGATTTTTCGAAACTTTTTTAAGCAGGATTATAAGTGCCCGGTTAATGGTTATAGGCTAGACATTGGGACCTAAATATAAACTGGCGAAACGTGGGTGCTAGCACCTCTGTCTACCCCTTCGGGGATATAGGCGTTTATGTTATGTTATGTTACGTTATGTTTTTATTGTATACCAAGGACATATTATAATTGACGGCCTTATCGCTCTGTGGCAATCAAGATATATCCCATGATAAAAAAGCATGCATGATCCCTTTAAGTTTCGGCAGAGGTGCATCAACGTAAATATTTCATAGTTATGATTTTCTGTGCCACGTAATAGGCGGCCAACCTATTGACGTCAAGTGGTTACTTTGTCATGAATTACAATGTTTACTGTGGAATGAAGAAAAGCCCTCATTCGCTTTCTTGATGACATACATGAAATAGAGATAATAAATGGTTGTAAATTGAATGTCTTTAATCAAATACTTACGCAAAATTTACGTCAACCTATTAGGTTTTTTTTAAATAAATAATGCACTATTTGATTTGAGCGAGTTACCAGTGAAAGTATATTATAATGGACACTAACCGAAGTTAAACGGTTCAAACCGGAGTGAAAGTGATTTGTTCATAGAAATAAATGATTTGTGGCTTTTTGTTTTTAAATGTTTAACTTAAAAAGCATTTTCACGTTTTCTATTCTATATTTTCCGTAGCAGTATTAATAGTGTTATGAAAAAGTAGACGTTAATAGCCCTCGAGATGATCCCGTCGGGTGTCCTCATGTTATTGGCTAGCTTCTTTTAGGGTGATAGGCGGCTCCACATACTCACAATAGGAGCGCGCTCATGGAGGGCGAAGGTTATTCTGTAACCTCGCCTCCGCTCGTAACCACGTCCGAGTCGCCTCTGCTCATAACGTCACAAATGTTCGTGTGATAACCAGAACTGACGGTAACGTCTGTAACATGTTCATCAAAGCACGACCAGACAAGTGCAAATAGCAATATTCATGCAACAAATATTTGCACTGAGCGGGAATCGAAACCACACCTCCAGCGAAGTATTCTCGTTTCATACAACACGCCACAGAGGCTACTATCCTATCTTCTTATTGAATCTTCTCTATACGATACTCAACTTAATAATCGGAAATAATCCAATAGTCTACTCCTATTAAGAACACCTAAGACTTTTTTTCTTATGCAAAACATTCACGGATAAAAATCTCACCAGAGTCTGAGTGAGAGGTTATATCGGACTCGAACCAATTAAAACACATGTCATCTTCGGGTCTTCGATTGCCGGAGATTGTAAGCAACAAATCTCTCGTATCCCGATCGACTCAAGGCCATCTAAATCTCGGCCAATAAATTGTATAAGACCAAAACGCACGCCGTCCATGGGTGATCGTTTCCGGTGCAAAAGTATCCATAACACGTACTGCGTTTCCACGTTAGGATATGATGGCCAGCCTTAGCGCCAGGGATGGTCCAGAACAGGTTAAAATAAAAGAACAAAGATTTAAATTTTTAACAATAATTTATTCATAATAAATAACACAATAAATAACTTTCTTAAACAATAACTCCATCTCGTCATTCCTTATCTTCATACTCTGTCCATCCTCGATATGGTAACGGTGTGATATCTCTCTTGCGTCGGTGATGACCGTGATGACCCGCGTATATTACCTGATGATCATCATGGCTGTCGTGTGATGCGAGTTTCTTGGCTCCCACTATGGCTGATAGCAACAGTGCAAGAGCTGATAAAGCCAGAGCCTGAAAATAAGAAATTCAATTATTTCAAGAACTTTCTTGTTCTACTACAAAGACCAATATCATCATCATTCTCTGAACCTTTTCCCAACTTAGTTTGGTTCTAACTGTGATGCAGCTGAACCTCGATATTTTCCGTGAAGTGACTGCCATCTGACCTCCTGACAGACAGACACAGACAGACCTCCACAACCAATGACCAATGGCGATATCGAAGTTCCAAGTTAGGCTGGTTGGACTTTTGAGGGCTCCGACTACCCTTAACGACTGCCATAGACCAATATCATCCCTTTAATATTATTCTCAATAATTTGTATCTCTTTACTCTACTTCTATCTTCGTCTGTCTGCGTATGAACGTATTCATATACATTAGACTGTTATAGCAGCAACAGTTCGTTTACTCCAATTAATATCGTATATTAGGTAATTTTTTTATATATCATTTATAATGGCAGACAAGCACGCCGCTCACCTGATGAAAAACGGTTACCGTGGCCTATAGACGTTTGCAACAAACACAACAACAAAAATAACCTTGTGTGTGTTTCTGGCAGTGAGTAGAGTAGCCAGAGCTGACTGCAGAGGTTGTGTGTTTTTAGTTTGAAGTCCGAGAAACCCTTCTTTTTCTGCACACACAGCACAGAGACTCTCCTTGACCTTTTCCTCTTCCATAACCTAGTCACCCCTCCCCCCTTTTCCCCTATCCTCTACATGATCAGCAGCACGATAACACCCCGGTGTTGCAAACGTCCATGGGTCGCAGTAGTCACTTTCCATCGGGTCGGCCGTATGCATTTCTGCTGCCTAGGTGGTAGGTATAACAAACAAACAAAACCCGAAAATTCCGCCTAGCAACGATGTCAAACTAAGTTATTACATTGTTAACCTAATTAGTGAATAACTCAGGTTACAACTTAAGTGGGTCATAAAGAAATACGTTAATAATAAAGAGGATTAACTCACAGCATATTTACGATATAATTATGATTTTATGATATTTCTTTTGCTAATTGGATCATTTTATGTACCGGTGTCCATTCTAGTGTGTGTGTCATTCGTCCTTTTATTATGTTTGACGTAGAAAATTGTTTCTATATTAATTTACTTCCTACTAATCCTACTATATATTATAAAGCCGAATGTTTGTGAGCGTGGATGTGTGAATGTTTGTTCCTCTTTCACGCAAAAATTACTAAACGGATTTTAGTAAAACTTCACAATAATTTAGCTTACACATCAGAATAACATATAAGCCGTATATCATCACACTACTATTCAAGGGAATGAAGCCATATTCATGAATTTCAATAGATCTGGTAAATTTACATACACTGGTGCTAATAACGCTAACCATTACTTTTGTCATGATAACAATTGAGTAAGGGTGTTTTAGTGACACCTAGTGACACGCATTCCATTTGTGGTAGGAGTAAACTAGACAGGCATAATGATCTTTTATCTCTATCTCCATATAACTCTAGGAGGACAGCCGAAGACTGGACTAAGTGGCGTGTCATGGGATAGGCCTTTGTCAGTATGATGATCAACTTAACAAAGTGGAGATTCTCGCTCGCTACGCTTCGGACAAAAAATAATATTACTAACTGAAATTGATAATATTCCTCCTATCCCCTCAATCAATTATGGTATCGCAATCCATTTCTGGACATAGAAGACTTTGGCCTACTGTTTCCATACTTGCCAGGCGGACTATTACTTGGTTTTATTAAAAGCTTTCCTTCTCATACAGTGATATCTTCTGCGGTTTTGTTTTTGTTTGTCATCGGAGAGGGTTAAAGTCGGTTGTATAGGTTACGTCGGTTGTCAGGCACCTGAGAACTCTAGAGCGTAAAGCCGATTCCTATAAGGTCTGAATGTTGTAACTAAAGGTTCTGCTATGTGTAAAAGCTTGTGTTTTTATGATGCTTTTTGCGTTTACACAACAAACAAATAAATTTTCAAATCTTAGCACTGCTATTAGTAAAAAAATAAATATAGACGAACATATCATCATTCTCTGAACCTTTTCCCAACTCAGTTGGGGTCGGTTTTCCAGTCTAACTGTGATGCGGCTGAATTTTGATATTTTCCGTGAAGCAACTGTCATATGACCTCCACAACCAATGGTCCAATGACCGATGGCGATATCGAAGTTCCGAGTAAGACTGGTTGAACTTTTTGGGGTTCCAACTACCCGTAACGACTGCCATAGATGTTTGTATGGCAACCATATAAACCTTTTGAAATCAGTTAAAACGGATTATGCATGTCAAATTGTTTGAAAATCAAACACAATCTATTTGTGTACGGCTTTGTACGTGCCCATTTCTTTGTTTAAGGAACAATGGTAAAATTACAATTGCAGATTGAATTTTCAGTCATAACAATAATTTCTATGTATTTATGCTTGTCCAAATAATTCTAAAGGTCAATTTAAAGGGAATACTATTTTAAGCCTGTATACACAATACAAGGTTAGAATGTTTTAATTAATTAATTTAAGCTCGATAATAAAATCAGCCTAATTGGATGTTTTCTTATTTTACCAAAGTATCTTTCCAGCGAACACCCACACAAAAACTTTGCGATTGTTAAAAAAAATGTTTCCAAAGACAAGCCTGTTATTTTTTCCATTCCTAATTAGTTTTTATAAAGGGGCGTGGGCTGGGGATAAGTCACAAGCGAAAGATAATGTTTACAATTTTTTTTATCTACATATTCTTGGAGAGCAGGAGCAGGCAAAAAGAAAGGTAGGACGCACCCTAACCAGATGAGCTGATAACTTGAAAGAAGTGGCCGGGATCGTGAGTAATGGTGCGCATGGCCTATGTCCCATGTATGATGCCCACACCTACTTCCTACCATCGCACCGCTCACCATAGACAGGGAGTTCATCCTCACACACAACGACTGAAAACAGTGCGCACTGTGCGGTATGAAAGGAGTTTCATCCCGCGCACGCTTAAGCTGTGGAATGAACTCCCTGCCGTGGTTTTGCCAAGTGACTACAATATACTTCAAGAAGGATATTAGAAGGTTTCTACAGGGTAGGCAGCACGAGTGTAACACCCCCGGTGTTGCAAGAGTCCAAAAGCCACTATAACCGTTTTCAGTACAGACAGTACAGAAATTCTCTTACCCTTTCCCTCTCCTTCCGAATCGGCAGTACGAGTGTAACGCCGTGTAAAAAATAAACAAGAAATCCGACCCCAACTGAGTTAAGAAAATGTTCAGAGAATGGGAATGATGACCTATTAGCTACGTCTAGGTGCCTAAGTAATACGTAATTGTGTTACTATGCCGCACCTGACCAGTAAGACAAAGCCCTACTAAATCTTCTCCAATTACAGTAACGTAATTTAAGAGGGTGTCTGACCAATTCGTAACTAGTTTCGGTGAAATATTTTGCGCAATTACTGTAAAACATTAGTCAGTGCATGTAGCTTCTACGCGGCTTATTTAATTAGTATTCTATACACCACAAGTTGGCCGATGGCCGCTGGTAGTACTCATGGTTCACAACATATTATTGGCATAAAAAAAATTACGACAAAGCAATTTCTTTTTGTAATTTTTTTGAACATTTTTTTCTCCGCATTTTTTACTGTCCATCGTATCAGTAAAGCTAAATGAATTTCATTTCATTCAGCTTCACTAACACGACAAAGAGTGAACGACAAAGAGTTTAACGCTATAAAAAATAAAAAAATGAAAAAGAATTTAAAAAACATTGCTTTACCGTAATTTTTTTTAAGTTTAATTTAATTTAGGTTGCTTATATTCTTAAAAAAATAAGTAAAGTTTTGTACTGTGCAATTTATTATAATACGTGATTTTAGGGTTAATTTTAATATATATATTTTTTTCCTTTTTACTACACGAGTGGGTTTAGTATTATTGAATACATATCATTTCATAAAATTTTCTATGGTTTAAAAAAATAGCCGTGTATATTATTCCAGACTTTACATCCTTGAGATCTTTATTGACATTTGAAACTAGAGCGGTATTGAATAATGAACAGATTTTTGTTACGGAAATTACAATCAAATTCCTTCAGTAATTTGAACATCTTGTCATCTTCACTCTCTTCACAAAAATGTATGTATTCGTTAGCCGCCTTTGTACGGCTAACGAATAAATTATTCTGTCTTTATTCTTATTATTTTCTTTCGTGTATTATTTAGATTGCTATTCACAACTGTTTTTCTTGCTATTTGCCCCGCCTACTCCTACTGCAGCTTGCTAACCTGGTGGGCTGATATTATCAGCGACTTTTGTTCGTCTACCAATCTCCTCGTTTTATAACTCATTGCCATTACTTATCACTGGTATTGGTAGTTTAATAATATGTAAATTGAATTTATTATGACACTCTCCAAGACTGCTTGGATTACTGTCTGATACTCTCCAAGACGTTAATTTGTAGTGCTTGTGCAGTTTCCTTACACCGCATAGTATTTCCAAATTTATTTAGCTGTTACATTGTTGGTTTGGAATTTATTTTCGGCATACCCATTTTTTGAAGTGCCCGATTGGCGGCTCTAAGACCGAAAATGATAGTTAGCGAAATGTGGATGTTAAAGTCATAATCATAAATTATATCAGCATTCATCACTTCCTATTTAACTTGACGTGCGGTGTGCGGTATCTAGACCACGCCACGTATCGAACAGTTTTCCTCGTCACGCTCGCGGCTGGCCTCTTTATCCGATATAATCACACTTTTTCTAATTGCACACTACCGTTTTGTGACTTCCCGAGGGAATGGGAAATCGTTAGATATTGAAATGTTATTGTAGACTTTATACAAAGTGATTTTATCGTCGTTTCGGAAATAATGATTTTGTGCGCAGTTTTATTTATTTATTTCATAAACAACTTTACATTGTATTGAAAATTACAAAATTAAAATAAAAACAATAAAAATCATAAAAAAAAACAAATAAAATTAATCTAAAATATTAAACAATACATTATTAATTATGATGTCAAAAATTCATTGATACAATTATTATGCATAAAAAAGACATAAATATATGATTACTTTAGTTTCGATAACACAATCGTGTGGAAGTTTTAATTATTAGATTTTTTTTAATACCTACTTTACCTTTGGGAATAATTATTAAGGCGATATATTACAGGCGAACAGAAAAATATATGTGACGTGAGGAAAAAAAATTGTTTTTTCGCCAAACTTATACTTATTATGGTGGCATGGTGCACTGTTCGGTAAACAGTCCGTGGGTTAAGCTACCTAGGAGCGATTACCATTTGGATGGGTGACCGCTATTTCATTTGAGTGCTTTCATAGAAAGGCATTTCAAATTTTGGTTCATGATTGTCAACAATAGTAGGATAAGTAAAATTCGACTTATATGGACTTCCTGAACGACACTGTCCTCAGTTGGTTACCTACTAACCACAACTGAGATTTGGAGGTCAGTTGGCAGTCAAGACATCGTACTTCCTTGGATGCAACCGCGCCTAACGAGAGTATGATCATGATGAGCTATTATTTTTATTGAATTTTATGCGTCCCTGATGCCTCTCTGTTTCGCACGTCCATAAGTTACGGTAACCACTTTCCATTATGACCTCGTGTGTTTATCTGCCACACACGTGATATGGAAAAAAAAAACATTCTAGCTTTTATTTGGGTTTATGTATCTTACCTTCATAGTGAGTAGACCAATACCTCCAAACCCCATGGCTCCCATCGCCTTCATCATCATCATCCCCATGAGCATATATCCACCTCCGCCATCACCGCCTTTGTTGCCTCTGCTGGATACTGAAAAAAAGACATTTATAAGTTCAGTCCTACTAATGTTATATTACAGATTGACCTCTCCCAACATTAGAAAAGGCTTATGTCTAGCAGTGTACTGCGATACATGTCCCGATACCCGGTTGCTCAGTGATCAAAACATTTCCCCTGTTAAAAGGGATTAGGCGCGGGTTCAAGTCCGTCTAGGCATTCGCTATAACCAATCTAAATCAATTTGAATAGGCACACTACATATTTCAAAATCACATTAAAGTAATGGCGATAATGCAAAATAAAAAAAGATAAGAGCGAAATACGAGTAAAAGATGGAAAGGTAAAAAAAATTTTCGGTTAAACGCTTTAAGCCCTTTTTTTTCGATGGCGGTGCCGTCCCTTGTTCACCATTTTAGATTTGTGGCTTTTATTGTACCAGGAGCATTCGTTCAAATGCATTTTCTATAAAGACCATAGTCACTTTCATAAATATATATAATAAAACCGCGGGACTTTCATAAATTTTGCAAATTTGCAATTAAATACCAATTTAGCATATACTTCACTTTGGTTTTCTTCATACATCACTATACATTTTTTTTCCCAACATTCATTTGAATTAAGTACTAAATGTTCGTCGAACTTCGATGTTAACCGAGAAGTGACTGCCATCAGACCTCATATCGAAATTCTGTAGCATGTAAACCAGTGGTTTAATTTTGTTATTTTTTTGTAATAATCCAATTTTCATTTGATTGGCTGTCAAAATCAAATTAAATGTAGAAATACGAGCTCAATTTCAATGAAAGAAGGGCCAATTCTGGTAATAATAATAATTAATTTATTATTTTGGCTACAATTTCATGTTAGAAATAATCAAGATGTCAATGTTCTTTCTGGAAAACAGTAATGAAATTTATCCACCAGATAACTCCACGCTATAGCAACTGGTTCTCTGTTATCCAGTTCATCCTAGCTACTATCCTAGGTCGTCAGTCTATCCGTATGGGAGCCTTCCGTTTGAGTAAGTATATCCTACTTCCTACTAATATTATAAATGTGAAAGTTTAGGAACATGTTTCAAATTCAAATCATGTTTTCGTATGTGTATTTTTTTGTATGTGTATGTGTTTGTATGTTTATACTCAATAATGCTCTAACAGCTGAACGGATCTGGCTGAAATTTGTTACAGAGATAGAGAAACTAACCAATTTACACTTACCAAGGATAAATAAGTAGATCTACATTTAAGAAATATCTAACTTACTTCTAGAACAACAATGCTTAGAAGAGTATAAAAAATTAATTACAGATACCTCAAAGATGAAAATTATATATTGCATAAAACTTTTCTTGAAGTTGCGGTCTTTTTCGAACAAATAAGGAATTTTGCAAATCGTTCTATGATGGACAGACCTATGTGCGTACCAACTAAAAAATAAATAAACATCTGAATTGCGAATTTCCTCGTTTTTAGAAGTCCGTTAAAAAAACTGAGAATACGACGAGATATTTGACGAACCTCTCAGCATTGCCGATAGCGGAAATTGCTTTCTACCGGAAATTTGTAATTTTACTATGAGTGACAAGTTTTTTTTTTCATTTTCTTTCTAAGCCCGCATAGCTTTTGACCTTGGCTGTCACGGGTGCTAGTATATTATGAAAAACGTACCTACCTTTGTGAAAAAAAGGGTCGATTCCCACTGAAAGGGTGGCCGGTAGTGGTTTTTCAGAGAAAATATTAAGAGCCATTTTGAATCTTATGTGGGAGGGAAATGGCCTTAGTCATTATGAAGCCACAGGGCACTGCCAGTGGCAGATCTTTCAGTGGGTATTAACCCTGAAACTAATTATTAAACCACTGGACGGATTTCGGTACGGTTTTTTTGTTTGAAGGGGTTTGGTTCTATTTAAAATATTACGTTTGTTTGATTGTAATCGGTTGGATAGAACCAGAGTTATGAGCAGTAATAAAAAAAATAAGTTGCACAAAAGGCCACAGCCACGCGGTTAGGCATAGACTAGTTCATTATAAATTCAAGACAACAACCATACAACAGCAATTCAAAAATACAAGGCATAGATGCAACGTGACTGGAATTTAAATCAATAATGATATTTTTGTGAAAAATAAAACAGCACTTAATTATATTTAAATCAAGTTATCAAGTGCCATTGAAGTCATCAACAATTCCAATTATTTGAGACTTCTACCTACGCATATTGAAAGTTTCAATAGATTTGACTGTGTATCCAAACTATTTTGAAGCTGTAAATTACAGTTTGTTACAGTATTACATAAACATCATTGTACTCAAATCTATTTTAGAACGCCATATTGATACCACTTACTGATACTTTATCATATGTAATTTTATTTCCTTTTACGTACCTATATTCATTCATCGTAATCGTAAAGCGCTAAAGAATTAATTATTAGTACGTATTCTATCCAAAACAATAAAAAATGAACAAGATATTGCATAGTTATATATGTGTCAAAATTTCTATCTAAGCACCATTAATATAGGACACGTCAATATGAAGTAGTTGATCGAAAGATAATGTTTGTAAGGGTCACTTATTACTGACACTATCAATATTAGAATCAGCTTGACGGTCTCATTAGATACTTTTTCATACACTAATAGGACCATTATAACAAAAAGACAATTCGAATTCAAAATAATCTGCACATTGGTATTCAATAGTCATATTGAACTATCAATAATTGTACTATAACATCATAACACAAAAATAAACAATATTAACGCCTGCATTATTGAACGATACTCAGTCCTGAATCTCGATTTATAACTAGCAGACAGACAGATTACTATCACTGATAATCAATAACAGATTGTTATTGATTTTGAGTGAAAATCTGTCAAATCTACCAATGTTATTAGAAAGATTCAGGCAGAACTAAGCATAAAGTTATTATTAATACTTAGAGGGATAAAGTGTATGAGTAACATACATATCTTTACACAAAAACCTAGGTGTGAGGAAGTGATGAGTATATGAACCGTCAAACGGTTTTTTATAAACCTATCAACTTGTCACAACTTTACCAGTGCATATTTTAAACGCACTTAACAATTTAAAATAGTAACGCGGTAATTACAGTACTCTTTATTTATTTAAGCTAGTGTTAATAACTTTATAGAACTGAGTGTCGTTCTTAAATACGGACCTTAAAATCAAAAACAAGTTGACCACATCACTAACCTGCACTCTGCTTATAGCTATTATCAAGAAACTTCAGTGAATCAGCCAAGTATTGTGTAACACGATCTTTTTCAATCAAATTCGGTAACTTCACATGTAGCTCATGACCTTCTAGAAATTTCGCCATTCGTGTTAAAGGTGCATTATCACCAAATGATCTTCCTTCATCTTCCAAAGAATTTGTTGGAACCTGCACTAGTTTTACACCTTCTGCTAAATCTATATCACCATCTAATAATGAACCTATAGTAACACCACACAGAGTGACGATGATTGTAAGCTTTCGATACATTTTCGTGGATGACGTTTCGCGCAATAAGCCAGAAAGGGATCGACGAAAGTCTTATATAGTTGCTTTCAAAAAATAAATAAATAAACTAACAATTTCTTTACCGCTGTCACTTGTTGTTGTAAAAAAAGTAAGGCGGATTCTGCAATCTGTAGTAAGAATGCTGTTCGAACATTCGTTTGTTTGTCAAATAGATAATATTCAGAAAATTTCAATGATTTATGATTTTCAGAAATTGTTAGAATTGATTCGCTGAAGTTTTATAATGAGTATGAAATAAATTGTCGTTCGATATTTCATAATGTTTTAGACATAAATAAATTAACAAAACGAAAATGAATGATTATAAAAATAATTGTGATTCAACTATCAGTGTATCAATTAATAATTTTAGTATCTTCGAATCTCGCTATTTATTGCTGCCAATATAGTTATAGTACTCGTGTCATCTGCACCGAACTCTTTTGGATGATCAACAATCATGGAAGTTAGATCCTATAATAAGATATTCGTATCGGTCAAGGTGTATTAAAACCGAGATTTCGCCATTTTTCATGAACTTCTATCGAATGTGGACTGTAGACATTTTTTTTCAATCATTATCAATACTCACGGGAAGATATCATAAGTTAGCTGATGCTTGTGGTTAAACCAACGTAGATATTTGATCTCATTTTCATTAGGTACGGTCTATACCTATATAACCTACGACACTCATTCACTGAACTATCACATTTTGTAATATAGGATAGTCGGATATAGTTCGTTTTTCCTTCTTCTTTCTTTTGTACTTCGCCAATATAGTTATTGTCCACCTAAAAACTATTTAACATGCCCAAAGACGTTTTCATTTTAATAATAGTCAAGCAAAGTCACGAAACCAAGTTAGTCAACCATACTGCACAGTCTGTTTATCATTGTAATACCTCTATTATGATGTCTGCCGAGTGTTAAATTGTTACACTAAAGTTAGTCACCTCTATCTTGTGATGCAGATTGATTTCAAGATTACAAGATGTGACAATTCTGTATTTGATGTGACGTTATGTGTTCTTTTTGACAACAAATTATGCAATTTCAATACCACTAACCACAATCTTAACGTTTTATTAAATTGCCTTTATTTAGATTTATCATAACTAGTTTACAATAAATTAATGTTGCTAGCGATATTTTGGAGGTATTTAAAAAAATACATTAACTTAATTTAATTTATTACTAATTTCAAATACACTGTTAAAACGATCGGGATAAAGGATTACGAAATGAATCCAACAAACATGGTAAATATCCCGAACGTTTTAGCAGTGAATATGTAAATGACCATGTCAATCTAAAATCATACATTGATTCAAATTACTAAAGTTTAGCTCGAAATTCTAAAAGAATGTGATCTTGTGTTTGTATATTTTACTACACTAAGTTTCACTGTAATTACTCTTAAATGCTTATATTTTATACATCATTAAAATGACAGTTCCAAAACATAAATGAAAATATGAATAAATTTGCAGATAATAATGTATAGTATTTTTTTATCATTTATTCCTACTTACTTTGGCTAGGTTATTGCGCGCAGTTGCCAGCAGATTGCGGGTAGTGGCCTATTATTTCCATGTATTTTTTATAATATTATTATTGATGTCTGATACTCTCCAAGACGTTAATTAGTAGTGCTAGTGCGGGTAATAGATTACATTTCATAGAGTGATTCGGACTTCGAACGTTGTCATTCATCGATATTTGTGTAATATATCTTGTAAGACAAATGTAAATTCTAACAAATTAATACATCCACTACTACAGTAAGAGATATTGTTAAACTTATTTTAACCATATCACATTAGTATCCAATGAAATCTGACGGACTCGTGGCTTTTTCGATAGCTCAAAATCTGCCACGCTGTATTTGCTGGCTAAATAAAATCAATACATTATCTTATGAGAATAACCCTGTCAAGAAACAAAACATTGAAACCATTCACAAACAAAACAAAACTGTAACTTCCACTTGACTACAAACTATCGCGTAAAGTGACTAGATGTGGAGGTTTATGGCATTTTGAAATTTATTTCTATGAACGCCTTCACTGAACAGCTAAAATTTCTGGGTACACGCGTGTGGCCAAAATATTTTTTGTCTGTTTTAGCTGGTAATGCTAATGCATTAAATTATATAGGTATAATATTTATATGCGCGGGTCTGACATTGAGGTTGAAATTTCAATACCTATGTCAGCCTTGCACAATTGTGGAGCTTTCTATTTTAATGTTTATTCTTATTACAAACACTTTTTTATAATTCAATTCAACGGTTCCCTAAAAATAGTTTGCTTATTGAAAGAAACAACTTGTAAATAGCTCGCAGTTGACAAAGACAAACAAAAATTATCATTTTCAATTAGTGTATATTTTTGATTCTTTTTTTTTTCCTTTTTTTTGATCCTAATGTAGGAGGAAGTGGGTCCTACGAATCAAAAAAATACACTAATTGAAAATGATAATTTTACGTGCCTTGGGCCACAAACCAATGATACACTCACTGTGTAATTGGTACAAAGATGTTAAAGCTTGCGACTACATCCACGTGGACTCGAATCTGGATGTTAATTGTATTGCTTGCACCCCTAAACCTGTTACTAAATTATTTTTTTCTTAAATGTAAAAAATGCATACATACATATATTATATATGCTCCGCGAGTAGCGAGCCTATTGCCACCACTTAGGCTCTTTGTAAAAACAAATGGGTATGCCGACAATAAATTCCTAATTGAAAATATCGCAGCCAAATAAATCTGAAAAAAAAATTTCACCCTATTCCTTGCTATGCGGTGCAAATCGCAAAGAAATTACTTGTACTTATGAAATGTAAAGCAAACAGACAGAAATACATTCAGACAAAATTAATAAAGAAACAATTTTTAAATTGTAATGTTAATAAATACAACAGACCAAGGGATGAGTGCCCCAAATATTTGAGGAGACGAGTAGATCGTTTAACCCTTTTCTTATGGCGCCAACGTAGCTATTTGAGATGTAAAGGAAAATATTGAATGTTTTAGACGTACCTAGTAGCTCAGTTGGTTTGAGTGTTACCTCTGAAAGGGAATGGTTACGTGTTCAAGTTATGTCTGGACATTCACTCGTTTCAAACTAAATCGATTTTATTTCAAATTTAAAGATCTATGTATATTAAAATTGAAAATCGTAAAGAATGTTTAAATAAAATCGGGGAAGTTTTAGAAAAGGGGCAGGTCAGGAGTACCCTAAACCAACGAGCATGCATGAAGAAGGTACCTAATGAAATTGAATGAAGTGAGAGTAGTATGTCGGGTTAAAATGTCAAAACACTTTGCTTTCATTTTTAAGATACAAAACGTTTTTTAGACCTTGCATAATGAAACACTAAACAACGCAAAATCTGAGAAGACAAAGTTTTATCATTAACTTCTCAGGTCAAAGAATATACGCAGATGAATAAATATAATAATGGATACTAAGAATGAAAAAACATTAAAAAATAATGACGTTTCTTTACGAAATATCAAAAAAAAAATCTGCTTTCTGTCCATGCTTTTCTTTACTTGTCCAGTTTCAAATGTAATTGGCCTACTCTTTTTGATAACAGTGGGTTCTATAAGTTCGATGACGACCTTCATCTTTTTCGCCTTCCTTCTTCTGCCCATGTGTCTTTACTCAATCAATCCCTTGGACATAGGCCTCTCCCATTGCGCACCTCTTGCTCTTAATCTTTCCCCCTAATCTGTCCTAGCCGCCATCCGTCATTAGGCAGATGTTTCCTGCCCACTTTGCTTTGTCATCTTGCTTGTTCTGCAAGTTTTGTCGGTGACTAGTTCTTTGTCGGATGTCCTCATTGTGAAAATTATCCTTCAAAGAGGCTACAATCATAGCCCGCTCTATGACCCGTTGCGCGACTTTCAGCTGGTGAACTAACCGTCAGTGTACATATTTCAACACCACGGCGTCACAACAGATAGTACATGTACTTTTCTTATCTTTAAAGAAGGTCTAGAAAATTAGGTTGTTGCTAATTAGAAAGCCACACATCCTTTTCTAGAGAGGACAATACCTGTTATTACCCAGATTACACCCATATACGGTGCAAACAATTCCATCAAGAACCCAGAGGTTGACACTCTTTTCTTTACTGTACCATGATATAGTCTTGGAATTCTTTACCAGCACAGGTATTTCTTTCTTTCTATAGTCTCTAGTCTTTATAGCAAGCGTCAGGATTATGAAAAACCCAAGTCCAGATAGTGACCGTCAATTCTAAGGAAAGAAACTGTAATGACAATTTTATTCTTTGAACTACACGCCAGCTTACCATCAAGCGAAAAAGTATGATGTTATTATTATTTTTCACAACTGTTGCGAGTTAATTGGTCATTCTGTGAAGTTATATTTATTGTATTAAGCTGTAACAGTATCATACACAATGAAAAAAGAACATATTTCCTTTCCCTGTTCGCAGAGACTTTTGTCTAGATATAACTATAAATAAAACGGTCTCTCTCAACATTACACTTGAGATTTTATTAGATGATATCAAGCAATATGTAGCAGACCTGAGTATCCTTATATAGTTTTATTTAAAAGCTACATATTTACTTGAGAATTGGGTGCTTTTACACTATTTATGAAGGTGATAAAAGATAACGGCAGAATTGTGGAACATATGTCGCATATGATTTTTAATAATTATATTCATGTGGGAAAAAAAGAGTTTATATATTTGAGTGTTTGATGTTATTAGTAAAAGACTTACATAAATTCACGTCGAAATATATAGTTATCATTGAAAGAAATTCACAGACATGAATCTATAATTCATATCAGTTGTCAATATTAATCAATTAACCCGCCCCTTACCGTACCTGGGGCAAAGATGCCCATGACACTACCCGCTGAATAGCAACTGCCAACCTCTGCTCCAGGTACAAGTGGAGCGAGAGTCATCAGTTTTGTCCCTAAACCTGCGCCCCGATTCGCGAACTATGTTCTTGGCGTCAGCAGCCCAACTGCCCATAGTCTTGACCGCATAGGGTGCGAAAATGTACCTGTCAGCCAAAACCGCAGCGTTTTTTTTCTGACTTTATATTATTACAATGAATGATATTCTACACAGCGAAGTTACTATTATGCGTTCTAGATTGCCAATAAATCATACTAGTAAAACTTTATTCTTCAATAGGAGTATATTTCCCAAAAACGGTACGGAAACGACCACAGAAATGGAGGGCCGGTCCCCATCTTCGGACGTGGAATCTTCAGACACATATATCATATCTTCTACGTACATATTAATATAGAAACACTTAAACCAAAACAAAAAAGTCATATTCATGTATTCAATTATTGGCATTGAATGGGAATAAAACCACCGCAACGCAGCCGCTCCATAATATATCAATTGAATTCACCACTCTGGCAGGTTAAAGTTTCGTATTTAATAGTATCAACTATAAAAATAATGCTGATATTATCTGCACACATAAGATGTGTTACTTTTTTAATATAAGTACTTGTCACTGCTCTCAAAAAGAACAGAGGCAACTCGAGCGTCGGAGCTCTCTGAATAACCTCCGTCCGTGGGTGGAGTCGCCTGTCACTCTAGCAGGAGCAGACCGCGGCAGGAAATGAAGAAAAATTCTGCTCTCAAACAAAAATCTATTACAATTTTATCACAATAAGTTTCTAATGGCACCATACTATTTACTCAGTATTAAAACTAATAAAATACCACGAGTATTAAAGCCAAAATTCAATTTTATTAATTCATTCGTTGTTATATTCAACAAACAAGCTATAGTAGAATTGTTATATCACTTGTAAAAGTCACGTTACGTATTTGAAAGCATAATATAATTTATAACAGTGTGCTGCGTGAATAATATTCTGGACAAAGAATAATAAAAAATGAAAGAGTAAAATTTAGTTCAAATCACATTGAACGTTACTGTTCAATATAACCTATAACAGTTGTGTTTGCAATTGAAAGGCGTTTGAACGCTCTTTCGTCGGCTGGTAGGTAAGTGAGGGTGCTTAATCTATTCACTTAAGATATGTACAATTTAAGTTTATTAGACACAGGTAATGTATTCATGTAATGAAATTTTGAAACAATTACCCCCCAGTTTCCGAAAGGCTGATCAACGCTAAAATTAACTAATCATCTATTGAATCTCGTGTCAAGTAGCAATTGGGTTGTTGGAAGCATGTTTAAATAGTTTAATTTGATCATCGTGTCAGTTAACATAGTCTACTGTCAAGTTTAACTGGAGAATGTAACGTCTTCTACGTCTTGAGATTGTTGAGATTGTAACTAATGAACAACAATGAGCAGTGTGGCCACCATTACCAAAAAAAACGGTATTTCAAATAAGTAGTAAGTAATCATAAATCTATTAGTTAATTTTGGCCTGATCAACGTTTCAGAATCCCGAATTGATTTGACATCCTTGTTAAATTAATAGCAGTGTTATTTGATCAATGATTTGACAGGCCTTTCAGAAACCGGCAGTTAGTATACTAACTGTTTCAAAGGACTTAAATCGAAATATTGAATACTCAAGGAGCTGAGCCACAGAGCCTGTAAGTGACTGATAATAAGCAGGGGTAGTCAAAAGGGATGACCCTAAAATAGGCTATCGCTATCAACTTCTGTAAGTGGCTTTGGTCTACGGTTTCCACGCTGGCCTGACATTATGGGTACAAGGTTTTATTTCGACTTTTCTTTCTCTCGCAGTGATATCGTCAGCGTATTTTGCCGTTTGTGGCCTCTTACTACATACACCCTTTGGTTGAGATGTGTTTTAAAACTATCTAATTTCAAAAACATCTATTAAAAAATTAAAAAGTACCCGATTGGCGGCAATAGGCTTGCCCCCTATCACAAGGGTTCGAAAATCATAGTTCACACGCCTGTATCACACGCCTCTGCCTACCCCTTCGGAGATTACGTACATGAGCATTATGCATGTATGTAAAGAATAGTAGCGTCATCGGATACAGGGACCAAGCTACCGGTGGTTAGGGCTCCAGAGAACGGAACCTCTTCACAATACGTGACGTATCGAGAAGTCCTCTGCCTACTTCGAGTTATATTATTATTATCTTCAGTAAATCTGCATCTGTTCCTAACATAAGATTATTTAAGAATTTCTCAACTGTATCTTAACAAATCTATAACAACTTTCGCTTACTCCGAATGAAATAAAACACAACAATATTGCTATTGTATCGGCGAAAAAATGAAAAAGATTGGAAATTAAACTCTTGGGCTTTCTATGCGCAAGAGTCAATTCTACTTTCACTGTTCACGCGACACCGAACGTTATGTCTTTCTCTTTTTTCCTGTATCGTTGGTGTCTTCTTGTCTCTTTTTAACCAAGTTTTTCTATTACATATTTTCTTCGTTGGTTGTTATTCTTAATGATTGCATTTGAATATGCTTTAATATTATGTAAATTCCATTGCATTATATTTATCCAGAGTAAAAGAACTTTCGTTAATATTATAAATCATGACTGCCCTTCTAAAATGTGCTTCTTGGATTTAAAAATAGAGCCGACAAAATGAAGTAGGTATTCGATTGATAATGGTGATGTGTTGGACACGACCAGATCAATGCAAATATTCATATTAAAGCATACAAATATTTGCAATGAGCGGGAATTGAAGTCGCGTTCACTACTGTCACACCACAGAAGCTATCAAAATTTAAAGAAATAGAATTTTCTTAAGTAGGTAGGTACGCACCTGCGTTGAATACTACTCGCATCTCTGGGTTGGCTCCGCAAAGTACTTATTAGATGCTCTCAATAGGTTGCAGCGACGCGCGATCCACATTATTGGGAGTCATGAGGTTACAAATACCCTCAAACCTTTGCAGATGCGTAGAGATGTTGCGTCCCTGGCAGTATTTTACTGTCTCTACCATGGTTAATGTTCTGATGAGCTCTTCTAATTAATCCCACCCTCCCCTTTCCAACACAGGACAACACGTGCAGGGCTTAGATGTCACCCGCATACGGTGCAAAATATTCCATCAAGAACCAAGCGGTTCGGTGACTCTTTCCTCTACCGCACCATTAAGTCCTAGAATTCCTTACCGGTGTTTCCTTCTTCCTACAGTTCCGGGTCCTTTAAGCGGGGCGTGAAAAAGCATCTGATGAGGCCATCAAGCTGAGTAGCACTGTACGTGTATGCAGTGGTGACGCTCTTTCATGAGACTTTGTCTTCAGCTTAACGTCAGGCGAGGTGAAGTCAAATTGACGTGCCATTAATAAAAAAGAAAAGTACTGATCTATTAAAATTGATTCGATTTATAATTCGCCTACAAGATTAACAGCTCTAGGGGGTAGGTACATACAGACAGACAGATAAAAAGTTTAAATATAAATAAATCAGAAGAAAAACAATGGCCACCGAAAGGCGTCCTGTACATTTTAAACAAAATCCGGTTGGCATTTAAGTTGGTTGGCTGAACTGTTGGCCGGTTTACCCTACTGTAAATTCTATTGAAATTTTATGTCTTCCACATTACATGGTAGAAGTATTACATCCTTCATTTTTAGGACTTCATACCCAAATGATAAAAAATAAATGTTTCCGGTGGTGAGTAAGGTAGTCAAAGCACACTAGAGAGGTTTTGTGTTGTCGGCGGGAGGACCGAGAAACTTCTTCTTATGTCTTTTACACTGATGACACAGAAACTCTGTTAACCTTCATTCCCAACAGTCTTTACCCCTCTACATCTCGACAGCATAACGCCCTTGGTATTGCTAACGTCCATAGGTCACGGTAACCATTTTCCATCCGATGGACCGTGTGTTTGTCTGCCACCTAAGTAATATAAAAATAACAATAAAACCATCCTGAATCATACTTTAAACGGCCCTTGAATTCAGAGGTGAAGTGTACGCGGCCGGGACTAACGCAAGGGTGATGATGATACGATTATTGTTAGCACTTTCTCTAAGCTACAATATTGTGAATGTCGACAAGTAAAATATGTGCAGTGATTAGTTTCCTGATTATAACGGAAATGGTTGCGACGGCAGATTGAGGAGCTATTACATACGTCGTAGCAGTGTCGTGATACATGTCAACCGTCACATAGATTTGTATTGTAGAAGAGACATTCAAATGTAGGTAAAAAATACCCACGAATTTTCCTGGGTTTTTAAAGGTGAGATACATAATTGATATACTAGTGAACGCGACTGCTACGCAGGAGGCGCGGGTTCGAAACCTGCTCAATGCAAATATTTGTGTGCATCAATATGAATATCTGCATTGTTCTGGGTATTTCTATGTATAATAATGTATGTATTTACAAAAAAATTATCTAAGTATATTTATCCGCATTCCAGAACCCATAACACAAGCTAGTTAAACTATACTGATCATGGATCTAGGTGGCGTTGTGTATATTGTCCTAGAATATTTATTTAATTTATTTACTAACTAACACGCGCAACTTTATCTGCGCTACAAAAGATGTCCCCCGTTTTTTTGCAAGATTTTTCAATCCTGTGTCGCATTTGTTGGTCGTGGCATAATGTTTAATGCATATCTGTAAATATTCCTCTTGAATCAGTCTATCTATTAAAAATTTTATCAAGATCAGTTGCGAGGTTTCAAAGATTTAAACATACATAGGGAAAGACAGCGGGCAGCGGCTTTGTTTTATACTATGTAGAAATGATAATGATGATCCATTTCCTCATTGCGTTATTCCCGGTCATATAAAGTCTAAGGTCCATTTCTGTTCTCAGAACTTCGATGTTTTCTGTAAAAATGTTATGTAATTCTCATAACTCATAAACTCACGCCTATATACCCGAAGGGGTAGGCAAAGGTGCTAGCACCCACATTTCGCCAGTTTATGTTTAGGTCCCAATGTAATAGGTGGCGAGCCTATTGTCATTAACCGGGCACTTATAAACCTGCAATAAATACACACATAACTTCGAAAAGCATCGAAAAGTCATTGGTGTGTGCCATGTTAAAACCTGGGATCGAACTCGAGACCTCGTCTCAGCAGTCCATTACCCATACCACTAGGCTACCGCGGTATGTTATTTAATTCTTGCAGAGATAATAGGTAAATGATCTAAAACATAAGCCCATTAAGTGGCTAATATTATCAACCGAAAGACCTCTTCTAAATAAAATAAATAGTGTCACCCTTTTCACTGCTTCGGAATAATATATGTAACGCCTCACATTTTACCTCACGAGTCACTGAAAGTTCCCTCTGTTATTCAATATATCGAAAATTGGAGACTAACACAATATTACCATCTATGTAGGCAGAAAGTAAATTCAATTATGCATGATTGACACATCTAAGCAAAATACTCTGTGTTTATAGGAAGTGAATTAATATGTAAGTTTGTATGTTCTTTGCGTGTGTTGATTTATACCTGTTTCATAAATATTACTTCCAAATGATGGCCACACGATTTCCGTTTTTAAATTGCATAGTATTGTGAATATCATCATCTGTTTCCCCAGTCTAAGAAGATTCCGGTAAGAAACTCAGCATGCTTTCTTTTTTCTGGTCTATTTACAAATATTTACTTAGCCTAGATACAGATAAATTGCTTGAGTAACAAGTTGAGCGAACAGCTCATTTCCAGGCTTGTTTATCATCCAAATAATCCTGGACGTAAGATTTTAAGTTGGACCAAACCCCTTCAAACAAAAAAAACCGCATCGAAATCCATTCAATAGTTTTAGCGTCCATCGTGGACAGGCATAAACTTTTAACAATTATATAATAGTAAAGATATATTCAAGCCCGTAAACTCCCAAAGGGATAGGCAGAGGTAATATTTGTAATATAATTAAGTAGAAAGTATAGGCAGACGTGACATACCGTTGATTTAAATCATATCAACTGATTTTCTTTTACCGTTCAAGTAAGTGATGAATTACTTCATGAATTATTTATGAGTCTCTATATAAAGAAATTTTTATCAAAGAGTCCGTGATCGATAGGCCTACATAATGTATTTTTATGTATTAATACTAATACATAAATGTTTTATGTATAATACTTATGAGGCGTATCGTTAGAGCCTTCGCTGGTGGTCGCAGGTTCAATACCCGTGCAGAAAAAATATTTTCTATGCATAAATACATATATTTAGCTGCATCAATCAGCATGTATCAGGTCTAAGTTATAATTATGTATGTATGTACTTACAAAACGATTTACCTAAATAAGAACTTATATTTAAGGGCTAGGAATTAGTTTGACCTCCAAGTTTCGACTCTTTCACAAAATTCTTCATACGACCTCATTTAAGACTTCATTAGACCCTCTTTAAAATATAATTATTATATTTAGTTTTGAATGAATGCATTTGTAGGACATCATATATTTAGCCTAACTTAAATCCTACCCGCGGTAGTCTAGTGGTATGGGTGGTGGACTGCTGAGACGAGGTCTCGGGTTCGATCCCAGGTTTACCATGGCACACACCAATGACTACGATGCTTTTCGAAGTTATGTGTGTATTTATCGCAGATTTATAAGTGCCCGGTTGATGGCAATACATAGGGACCTAAATAGCCACTGGCGAAATGTGGGTGCTAGCACCTCTGCCTACCCCTTCGGGGATATAGGCGTGATAGTATAAAAAAAAAAATCGTGGGAACAGATTCCCATGGGTTGCAGGAACGCGACCGGGTTCGAAATTTTACGCTGGTTTTTTATTAATCTTTCATCAGAATTAACAAAAAGCTTTCAATATAATACGCTGACAGGAAACTGAATGTTTTGTAAATGTTTAAACAGGTATCAAAGAATTTATAATTTGACATTTACACATGGTACTCGTATTTCAGAATTAATCAATTAATTGTAAATTTAATGATTTACGGAACAACGTATTAATCAAACTGTGATTTGCTGAGATTTGTAATACAATTATATGTTATTAATTGCATACGTGCATTTTACAAGAAAAACGTTAGCGTGATTAAAGAATTAGCGAATAATAAGAATCATGTAGAGAAGAGGGGGGAAGGGGAAGGGGGAGAGGGGAGAAGGAAGGAACAACACACACTTGAGCAACAAATCTGGAAACAAAAATTCTACATAACTTGCTTGTACGGTGGTGCGTGCCATTTGGGCTTAGACAAACTCTACCACACATTACCTAATAGTTGGCCTTCGGATACTGGTTAACCTCGGGTAAATATCTTCCAAAAATATGCTAAAAATGTGCTTCAGGCGCATGTCATGTTTATTGAATGAATGTAAGGAAAACACTTCAGAAGCCGAAGGTCTATGGTAGTATTTCTAGTACACTATAAATTGGCACTACAAATAGACCACCTGGCAATTTTTTTTTCGTGTTATTTTACTCTCCATCATGTCAGTAAAGCTAAATGAAACGATAATAATATCATAAAATATTCACTGCAAAAAAAACAAATGGCGCCATAATCGGAGTTCATGCTTTTTTATGAATTTCATATATGAGTTTCATTTATCTTTAATAACACGATAGAGGGGGAATAACGCTAGTTAAACGGTATAAAAAAATAAAAAGAAATGTCAAGCCATAATTTTTTTATACCAATATGTTGTGTATCAGGAATACTACCAGGGGCCTTCGACTTCGGGAGTGTTCCTCTTACACCCTGTATTATATACATAATACATACACGCCCGTAAACTCCCAAAGGGATAGGCAGAGGTAATATTTATAATATAATTAAGTAGAAAGCATAAGCAGACGTGACAGACCGTTGATTTAATCATATCTACTGATTTTCTTTTACCGTTCAAGTAAGTGATGAATTACTTCATGAATTATTTATAAGTCTCTATATAAAGAAATTTTTATCAAAGAGCCCATGATCGATAGGCCTACATAATGTATTTTTATGTATTAATACTAATACATAAATGTTTTATGTATAATACTTATGAGGCGTACCCTTAGACCCAACGTTGGTGGTCACAGGTTCGATTCCCGTGCCGTAAAAATATTTTTTTATGCATAAATATATCAAGTTGCATTAATCACGATGTATCGGGTCTATGTTATAATTATGTATGTATGTACTTACAAAACGATTTACCTAAATAAGAACTTATATTTAAGGGCTAGGAATTAGTTTGACCTCCAAGTTTCGACTCTTTCACAAAATTCTTCATACGACCTCATTTTAAGACTTCATTAGACCCTCTTTAAAATATAATATTATATTTAGTTTTGAATGAATGCATTTGTAGGACATCATATATATTTAGCCTAACTTAAATCCTACCCGCGGTAGTCTAGTGGTATGGATGGTGGACTGCTCTCTCGGGTCTCGGGTTCGATCCCAGGTTTACCATGGCACACACCAATGACTACGATGCTTTTCGAAGTTATGTGTGTATTTATCGCAGGTTTATAAGTGCCCGGTTGATGGCAATAGGCTCGCCCCCTATTACATTGGGACCTAAATAGCCACTGGCGAAATGTGGGTGCTAGCACCTCTGCCTACCCCTTCGGGGATATAGGCGTGATAGTATAAAAAAAAAATCGTGGGAACAGATTCCCATGGGTTGCAAGAACGCGACCGGGTTCGAAATTTTACGCTGGTTTTTTATTAATATTTCATCAGAATTAACAAATAGCTTTCAATATAATACGCTGACAGGAAAATTAATGTTTTGTAAATGTTTAAACAGATATCAAAGAATTTATAATTTGACATTTACACATGGTACTCGTATTTCAGAATTAATCAATTAATTGTAAATTTAATGATTCACGGAACAACGTATTAATTAAACTGTGATTTGCTGACATTTGTAATACAATTATATATTAATTGCATACGTGCATTCCACAATAAAAACGTTTGCGTGATTAAAGAATTAGCAAGTAATAAGAATCTATTACAGTTATTGCAGTATTTGAATGTAATAATACTGATTTATTCTCTTTTTTCATTGATATAAAGTGAGGGTGTATCTAGGTGTATAAGAGGGTAATTGAACCTATTTACTAAATAGATACTTTCCACTCTATAACTAGAATAAGCATGTTAGAGAAGATTCACGAATGATAAAAATATTTTCGTAATTACAATTTCACTTCACATAATAAAAAGGTTACCTACATCAAAATTTCCTACTAGATTATTTCTAGGCAAGTGTGTTTCACCGTCGACCACTTCATTTCTTACCACCAGGTCAAATAGTGGGCAAACAACTCAGTTGGGGTCGGTGTTTTAGTCTAACTAAGATGCTGAACTTTGATATTTTCCGTGTAGTAATTGTCATCAAACCTCCACAACCAAACTGGCGATATTAAAGTTCTGTAGTTAGGCTAGTCGGACTTTTGAAAGCTTCAAACGCTCGTAACGACTGCTATAGATATTCGTTTGGTAACTGGGACCGACGACGGCTTAACGTGCTTTCTGATTCACGACCAGACCATTGCAAATAGCCATATTCATGCATACAAATTTCTACCGAGCGGGGTTCAAACCCGCGCCTCCTGCGTAGCAGTCACGTTCACTACCGCCACGCCACAGAGATTGTCAAACAAAAAAAAAACTTAATAAACTCATAAGTAACAACATATAACCAAAAAAATCGAAGGATTTCAACACAGCACCTGATAAATACACAAAATTACAAACACATTCTCAAAAAGTAAAAAATGTTAAGACATAATTTAACAGAGTCCACATATTTCTTTCCCTGGGTTTCTACGGTAAGGGATTGCATGGACGCGAACGCAGACAAGGACGCACTAATATATATAGGCTTCTTTCCACGGTGAGTGCTCTGCAAAATTACCCACATGTTTGTACACAGATCGTCGAAAGCACCCTTTGACGTCAACAAATACGTCCAAGTGTCATAGTTCCAAACAAATATTTGAATTATTTTTATAATCACACTACGATACTGTTTGCGTGCATTATTGTGATGATTGAACGATCTAAGTTTCATTTGAAAGTAGCGACAGAGTAACAGTGGTATACTTATTTCTATTACTGTTTCTTTTCATACATGAAAAAGAAGAAGTTATTATTTTCTTATTGATAAATAGTTTAGATGTGTTTCGCAATTTACTGATGTTTTCTACCAAATATTTTTTCTTTATTTACTTGAAACGTGTATTTATTATTCATTCATATCATACTTCTTCATACGGCCAATTTGCTACCAATATCAGAGTAATTTGGGTATGTTTGATACCAATTCTTTGTTTATCCATCAATATTATTCTTTGTTCCATCATAAATCATTTTACACGTGCCTATTCACATGTCACTCTAAATTAACTTTTTACGTTACAATAAAATTTGAAATTATTTAGTATGCTTACTGTTTCAAATCAATTTAGATCGGAAAAAGTAAATGTTCCGACGGAAATAATTTGAGATTGTTATATAATTCATTATGACCGATAGTTCGTATGATTCTCGGTAGATGGCACCCACCATTCTCAAGATGGTTGTATAGGAGAATTTCGAATGCCCAAGACGTGATTCCGTGGCTCGGCGGTTAAAGCAGCCAATGAAATTATTGCGAATTCTAGTCCGTCGGAGTATTCACTTTAGCCGAATTTTTTGATCACTGACGGTAACTGGCCACCGAGCCCTATGGACGTTTGCAACTCCAGTGACGATACACACGTGCTGCCTACCATGTAAAAAATACCCTTCTTAAAAAACCGCATATTGTATAACCCCATATCTAAATTTATAATATAGTACTCTACAAACAAAATTTTGATCATATTATAACCTTTCTCTGTCTAACTCTGGTGTAAATTATCCAAGTATTGGAAAATCTATTTTAGAAGATGAAAACTTATTAAACAACTAGGAGCGTCATACTGTTATAATGATATGCGTAATTACCCAAACAGCCAACTTTATTAATGGCACCACATGGCGATTCACTAATCTTGCTGGAAATCTAATTAATGAATATTTGAAACTTTAACATATTCACTCGCCAATTTATTTGTGATTTTAAATCATCTCTACAGCCATGTCAAAAACTTATAATAACCAATTATCCATTCTTTGTTCAAACCCTAATAATTAAAACTATTGAAACTCGTGTATGTTTCACCATTTATAACCGAATAACTGCTACTGATTTTGATCATGTTTTTAATCCGTCTTTGCCTAAATTATTATTAATTATTCACTTAAAAATTCCCAGTTGTTCCTGGGAAATATGAACCAAACAACGAAAAATAGAAGAAGAATATGTGTATCATCTTGCAGACTTGCCCCAAAAATGTTTTTGAGTGGGTTTTGGGCACTCTGTGGATGTATGGGCTCTTATGTTAATGGGTATATTATAATCTAATTGAGAAAACATAAATATCCTATGTATTCTAAGTAAGTATAAATCTAAAATATATTCTAAGGCAAAACGGGGTTTGCCAGGACAGCAAGGACGAGAACGTCGTTTGTAACCTGGTGCGTTATATAAGACTTTAGACGGACCATTTTGGACTTGAATTGGGATATTTAGTTTATTAAAGGAAACTGGTTTCTGTCACGTATGGACGTTTGCAATACCAAGAACGTCACACTCGTACTGCCGACTCTATAGAAACCTTTTAATGCCTTCCTTGAAGAACCCCATATTGCCATTGCTTGACCGTCCTTTCATTCCCACTATGGTACTGTGGTGCGCACCGTTTCTGGTTGCAATGTCAGAGGATTACTGTTTTTGAGTGGCAATTATTTGTTCTGTGGTAATGGTAAGTATACTGCGTGCATTTTCTGTGATTGAGGTAATATTTGGTTTCGAATCAAATATTCTGATTTTCTATTTAGGATTGTTAGTAATAGGTAGGAAATGTGCGGCTTGAAAGCAATTAGCTTCCCACTGTTGTGCAAATCTCGTTTGCTAGGTTTTGGGTGGTGTTGCCAACTAAAATTGCAAATGCTAAATGTTGTCAACATTTTCGGTTACTTAACCTCTCTCAGAATAGGAAGATGTTTAGAAGCCATCCGTTTCAATACTTTGATATTTTTGGAACGACATATATAATCGGGCACATAACTCTACTCTGTTTGGCAATTAGGCTGAACATAATCAGTAGAAGTTAACGGTTGTGAGGAAGAAAATAACAGTATGACTTAATATAAATTCATTTCGTGTTCGATTCCTCGATATTTTATATTGATTTGATTTATTTGCCATCACTACATATGAAAGTAAGTATATTATTTCAGTGTACCTATTAACAAGCTAAAGCAAAACGAAACGAATGTTTTTTCTATGAACTTCTACAATAACCAATAAAGCACCTTAAACGTACGAATCACGGTAAATTCTTGAACAAAAGCAGATAATACTGTAAAGAAAAGTGGTATATAGCAACGTGGACATGCAAGTAAATAACTCAATTAAAAAAAATAATGCACACGCTGTCTGCCATGGTCAGTGCAGCGTGACGCCAGTTAAAAATGATCAGGCAGCCATACAGGGCCTCATTAACCAAGTAGCCACCGATGTTGATGGTACGGATAATCGTGACCCACAAATGGATTGGTGAATGCCTGTGACACAGTGTTAGTGAAAGACATTGGTGAAAATGAATCCCCTTATCCTTTTTGTCGCTTTCATGCTTATGAGGGACGCTAGGGCGTTAGTTGAATTGGACTGTAGTGATAATGCTACGTGTATTAATAATATGGCGAAGGAGATAATAAAAAGTGTCAGGCAACAAAGAACTGTAAGGGTGTTTAATGTGCTGACGATAGAACCAATGAGGACGAGACAAGCAAGGATGGCGAGGTCGATGGACACGTGGTTAGAGACATTCTTGGAGGGGAATATTTTCAGTTTCGATTGGAACGACTACACATTCAAAGTGTCACAAGCTGAAAATAATAATGCATTAGATTTTGAAATTTTACAATCACGAACTGCCAAAGGTAAGAATAAAGCTAATTGTGAATCATAAAAGTATCATAGTAGGGGAGCCAAAGAAGCTAATTTTTTGTAAGAATAATAGAATAGTTAGATTAGATGTATCGTAGCTACATTAGATACTAAATATATCCTTACCATTATAAAAAATCTGAGGCACTCGAGTAACTACAAAAATTTCTTCTGGGCTCCCCTACCATTGTACCTAATTATAAATTATTTTCATAATCGCATTTTATATCGAACACAAATATTTTCGTTTTATTTATAAATAAGTAAAGTTAACAACATTAAAAGATAGTAAAAGAACTTATGAAAAAATATATAATTCCTATCAATATTTAGTCTATTTACAACCGAATTGTTTTTATATAAAACTAAATGTTAAACATGTTTAATAACATCAACGAAATAAGTGAAGCAGACCTAATATATTTGTTATAGTTTAATTTCATCCATTGTTAAACTAATTATCTGCTTATTACTTACGGTAGAAAAATAATTGCACAAAGAAAGATTTTCTTGTTTTACCACTATCTTTCCAATATTCTCAAGATACGCATCAAAAGAAAGCTAGTCAATAATATATCATATGCGCACGATCTGATAAATGTTCACTGAGTGTTAATTCTGTCTATTTGCACGCTTTGTTACGCTTATCAGACCGTTACGGTATAAGGCCATGTATACATACAGTTGCAATAAGTGCAATTTTTCTGTTAACTTTGCATGCTTTGTTAATCACTTATATATTTGAGCTTACATTATACACTTGTCGCACAATATATTTGCACTGTATTTCTTAATGTGATGTATAGTAGAATAAAAAATTATGTTTTGGGAGCCCAATTGATGAGATGTGTTGTAGAGTACCATCATCATCTATGAATTCTTTTCCCAATTATTTAAACATCTCGTTATATACTTCTCTCTTCTATTCTATCATATCAGCCTTCACCTTTCCAGTTACTCCAATCCTAGTCATGGTCTCTATCAACAATCCATCTAACTTTTCTTTCTACCTCATTAAATTTTCTGCTGCTCGATTATCAGGGATAATTTCAGTCATTTCCTCGCAGAACGTGAACAACAGCTAACTGTATCATGTTTTACAGTAATTATCTTTGTGAAATCATGTTCCGACTTTCCTTCAGAAGAATTCCGCTTGGCATCGTTATGTCCGATATCATCCGTTAGTAGATCAATGAATTATTAATAAGACTCGTTAATCTAGCATTCGATGTTTGACTTTTAATTGGCTCCTGAGCGTGTCTCGAATATCTTAACATTAGCATTGAGTCGATATTTCATTCTTTCTTTGAAACAGGGTGGAACGACACGATCTTTGTTATACATAATTTTAAGCACCTTATTATAATGACTTTTACTGTAACGTCCTTGAGTACGAACTTGTCAAAGTGTTAGTGAAGAATACCTGTTTAAATATTATTAATCCAGGGTATTTGACCTAATTCTTTCTAGCAATTATTTAAGGACGATTTATGAATATCCATATTCGTTAAAAGCTTTCCTAATTTGCATTTTATTAAAATTCCAGTTTGGCATAATTAATTTCTAAATTGAAATTATAATTAAAAATATATCCTCACGCGTTGGGACTAAAACTGTGAGTACAGTGGGATATGGAAGGCACTTCATTCTATACACACTTAAGCTGTGGTTTTTCTGAGCAACTACAACATGTAAATCTTCAAGAAGGGTTTCAGGAGAATCTTAGAGGGCTGGTAGTCTGAATTTTATGACCCTGGTGTTGCATACGTTCATAAGCCACGGTAACTACTTTACATCAGGTGGGCCGTGAGCTTATCTGCCACCTAAGTGGTATAGAAAAATATTGTTGATGGCCTCGAATTTTCGTTATTTTAGTGATGCTGGTATACGAATGTGTTGCCAAAACTGAAAAAAAATGGTGTTGATCAATAGTTTCATGGTATGTCAGAAACCGTGTGGTTCCCGGCAGAGTAGAATTTGAGTCACACCATCTCTTACCATGCGACGTCGCCCGAGGCGACTATAGGTCTTTTTTTTATTTATGACACGTCAATTTGACTTCACCCCGCCTGATGGTAAGCTCAAGGTGAAATCTCAGGAACGAGGGTCACCATTACAAACACGTAAAGTGTTACAATGGTGGCACTCAGCTTGACCGCCTCATCAGATGCTTTTTCACGCCCCGCTTAAAGGACCCGGGACTGTCAGAAGAGGGAAACACGTGAGCTAGCAAGGAATTCCAAGACATAATGGTGCGGCAGAGGAAAGACTCACCAAACCGCTTGGTTCTTGATGGAGAATGGAAGATAGTGTTCTATAATATCAGACAGTTATATAGAGCCCTGACCCAGCCTCAAATGCTTTACTCGAGTCAACAATAGTGCCCAAGGCTATGCGAAATAGCAAAACCCATTCCTAAAGCATAAAAACATTTAAATTAACAGATGAAGATAAGTGTAACAGTATGAATTAGACTAGCTAGACTTGAACTTCTTTTTTAGTCAAAACGGGAGCCAAGTCATTAGGAAGGTTCTCTCAGAAAAGTTTAAGGATTTCTGTACAAATTAAATTGCTCCAATGCTTTTTATCTTATATCATATCTACACCGTTATGAGAGCCACATTTAATAATAATTCATACTTGTATTGCTAAATTACCTTGAGAGATATCCTGGAGAATTCGGGTTAGGATCAAGGTTATTTTTTATTTTACCCGTCACATTTATGTAAAGTATAGTTTATGCAAGGAAGCGCTCGTGGGCACGTTGATGCACTCACAGTTCTAAAAACGATCAGTAAATAACTCACCTCTTATCGCCATACGCGAAATCCCCAAGGATACCAATCCCAGAATCGGTACGAGGTTATATCGGACTTTAACCGACTAAGAGGCACGCCGTCTTTGGGTCTTTAATTGCCAGAGGTGAGATAGTTAGACACGAGGCCCTCTCTTTCGAGATCACTCCCTTCGGGTATAGAGACCTTCTGCACTTCTGTGCATCGAAGGGCATGTTAAAGACTGACTTACACGATGCCATAAGTCACTGGCATCGTCTACACAACATAAACATCACATTCTTGCTTTGTTTTAATTTTCCCGTACTAAATCGGAATGGGCACTTTTATTCGAAAATACATTATTTACAAATAACTTACACATTCCAAACCACAATGAACAACAAGCTCATAATATGAAGTGAATAGCTCAACGTTAATAAAATATCAGTAGGTAAGAAAGGCATCATTCGACTTCATTCATTCGTGAATATTTAAAACAAGGTTCACTTAGGCTACGAGCTCTTTGACTGTGATCAATAAAGATATTACTTACTTACATATGATATACAAGTGTATGTGTGGTTATTTGTTTTTCGGTATTTTAAACATTATTAGGGTACATACATACATAATATACATAAATATGCTCATCCCTGAAGTGGTAGGCAGACGTGCAATAAACACCCACATTTCGCCAACTATGATTTTCGATCCCACGTAGTATCTACTTACAGGACGAGCCTTTTGCCGGCAATCGGGCACTTTGTACAAAAAATGGGTATGTCAAAAATAAATTTCTAACCGAAAATGTTGCAGCTAAATAAATTAAAAATAAAATACATATATTCGATTATACTGCTATTCGGGGTAAATTGCAAGGAAATTAATTACGTTCATAGCCGCACAAGCACTACCAGTAGACTTATTCGGGAGTATCGGACATTATTACGGGTGCATACTTAACATAGGTAATATGGAGTTTTATTGCTGTTCGTCTATTTATCAAACAATCAATGAATCAATCTGGTCGAATGCAGCTGGACATAGGCCTCTCCCAATGTAAAGAGACTTTGACCTACTATTCCCACTCTGGCCAGACGAGTTAGTACAAGTACCCAAAGCCAAGAATAACATAAACTCATAAACTCACGCCTTTATCCCCGATGGGGTAGGCAGAGGTGCTAGCACCCACATTTCACCAGTTTATGTTTTGGCCCCAATGTAATAGGTGGCGAGCCTATTGCCATTAACCAGGCACTTATAAACCCGCGATAAATACACACATAACTTTGAAAAGCATCGAAAAGTCATTAGTGTGTGCCATGGTAAAACCTGGGATCGAACTCGAGACCTCATCTCAGCAGTCCATACTACTAGGCTACCGAGGTTACTGAAGCAAGGAGATGTACAATTATATTCCTTTTCATATAAAATTGCAGGTTTACATTTTATACTTATCTCTTTTCCCATCTGTAATTAAAGAAAATTCTCTACCAAAGGCAAATAGAGCCGTCGCCAACTCATATATGAGAACGCAATCCATTGCTCCCCATCTCTTGAGAGTATTGTACGTTTCCCCAAAATTTATTTGAACCCATTTACTGAACGCGGTACATTAATAGTCCCTTCGGAAAACTCCATTGTACTAGTATATTCATTAGTGAAATACATACATATACATAAATCGTCGAAAAAGTAGACATATAATTTACAAACCGTGGGCTCCAAAAATTCCAGGACACCTTCAGATCTATAATCATTTGACAGCCTAAGTTTACACTTAGGCTGTCAAATGATTTTAGCAAAGTAACACAGGTAGAGATAATAAAATAAACTAGATCGAGGTCTTGTTTCTATAAAAGCGGGGCGTGAAAAAGCATCTGATGAGGCCGTCAAGCTGAGCGCCACCATTGTAAACTCATGTGGAGGAGGAAAAGTCGGAACGCGGACGCCTAAGCTTCCAGTTCACGTTGGCCTCGGCAGTTATCAGGAAAAATAAGTCTCCTTGATGATGATGAAACACTTTTGAACGCGACTGTACTTGCAGTCAATAAAATCTAAAAGAAACCAATTTAGAATGTTTTCTTCAGACATAATACAAACAATAAAATTGTTAAAAACGGAATTGATTACAACCGACGAAAGATATTGTTTCAAAGAATTCTTTTCGTTTATTAGGAATATTAAATAAATCAAATGACAAACAATTTGGACTCTGAATAATGGTCGTATTACCATTGATGTTGAACAAATAAGGTTATTACAGATGAAACAATGGCTCTGATGGTTTTTTGATGTTATTTTAGGATGTCAAAAGGTTTTTTATTGAAGCTTACGATTAAATATTTTTACCGGAGTGGAATTTTCTTTCAGGATTTTATTAGAGCGAGTTACAATTGTACGTATTAATTATATAAATGGGTTCGATCTCCTCTTAGTGCAATTATTTGTATGCATCAATATAGCTATTTGCACTGGTCTGGTCGTGCCTCGGTGAGCACGTTAAGCCGTCGGCTGCGTCGCTCCCGATTGCCATACGAACATCTATTGCAGTTGTTACATGTAGTTGAAGCCCTCAAAAGTCCGACTAGCCTAACATAGGTCATCTCAAAAGAGAGGGCCCCGAGTCTGCCGAAATACGATGGATACGTTGGTTCGAGTCCGACATAACCTCAAGCCCAAGCGTCTTCGGTGGGAAGTATCCGTGGAGATATTTCGCACATAAAAAGAATTTGTGATCTTGCTAACACAATCCCACATCTGATCAGTTTTCCCCCGAATCCCACTTTTATTAAATTAAATTTCAAACCAAATTACCCATCTATCGGCTTGCTGATGTGCAAGCTTATTTGCTAAATGACTTTTCCCACCAATAATTAAACAACAAAGTGTATTGTTCCTTCAAATAGGTGAAAGATACAATTTCTTTATTGAACCACAAATTGCATACTGGCATTTAATTAATAATGCGTTAGTTCCCTGGTCGCTTGTAGTTGCATGTCATTGTGTGCTGTAATTAAACTAGTTGTTATACAGTAATGGAAAGTGCCACTGTGTTCAAGATAGGGAGGTAAATTACGTCCTAGAAACTGCGAAGAGATATAATATAATTATACAAATACTATTAACCTTAATAAAAACCTGTGTTTTGATATGTTTCCGGTGTTACATTGTTAAAGGTCAAAGGTTATTTTTTTTCCGTACGTATTTTTTTTCAAAAAGCTTAGGCGTGAGAATGTATCAGACTACACGAACCGTGAATTTTTTTTATAAACCACTATCAACTTTGACAGAAATAGACATTGCAGTGACATCAATGTTTCTACGCTAAAAGTCACCGCCATTACCTTTAAAAAAATCGTTTTGTCTATGTGACTATAATATATGTGTTGTGTGACTGTATGCCTTACGCTAGTAACATTAATATCTAATTTATAACCACTTGATATCTATATAAGCTACAAAAAACTCACAAACATTACTCTCACATTATTTAAAATACTATGTAGCCAATTTCATCATCATTCTCTGAACCTTTTCCCAACTCAGTTGGGGTCGGCATTCCAGTCTAACTGTGGTGCGGCTGAACTTCAATATTTTGCGTGAAGTGACTGCCATCTGACCTCCGCAACCAATGGTCCAATGACCAAAGGTGATATCGAAGTTCCAAGTTACTGGTTGGACTTTTGAGGACTCCAACTACCCGTAACGACTGCCATAAATGTTTGTATGGCAACCGGGACCGACGGCTTAACGTGCTCTCCGAGGCCCGACCAGAACAGTGCAAATAGCCATATTCATACATACAACTTTTTGCACTGAGCGGTGATCGAACCCGCGCCCCGTGCGTAGCAGTCGTGAGCACGGGGCGCGCCACGGAGACTGTCTATGTAGTCACTTTCATCCAAAGTAATTTGATAGGAAAATACATTAGGAATGAAGAGATTCATTTCTTAACTTCGAATTTTTAGCATTTCCTTTTTGTTTTTCTTGCGGTATTGAGATCATCCATCCTCCGTCAACCATCTATCTTGGGGTGTCTTTCGAATTATGTTGTGGCGCCAAGAGTAATTGGAAATCGTCTACTAAATCAAAAGGTGTTTGTTGGTTTTAGGTTCATTATATTTAGAGAGGATTGATATCATAATGGCCTAAATATAGTCGTTATTATAGCACAGTTCCGTAAATTTATTTTATAACGTTGTTGTTTTCTCAAGATCATTAGTTGACTGTTCGTGTGGATTCTCTGAACTATCGAAGGTTCCAATCAATTAAAATTCACCTATAATTAGCCATGATGGTTATTGCGGCTATACCTACATGTTAAGTTTGAAGTATCCAAAGTGTTGCTTTATGGAAACATGTATAATTATTTTCTTTCATTCATTTTCATCATATTTCATTTGATTCAATTTCATTTTTATTCTTTTATCTTACTTATCTTATCTTATCTTGTCACCAATCTAGACCAAGTTACTTTACTTATATAAAATTCAAAGTATCTTCTTATTCACATATATAACATATATATTCATTTATATTCATATTTTATACCATGCATATAAAGCTTACGACAGCTATAAAGGTGTAAGGGACGTGGGTAGGAAGCTTGCAATATTACATATATTTTATTTCTACACAATTACTCTATAAATATTTCGCTGCTATAAACTAAAATAATGAAAATGGCCTCTTAAATAGTAGGAGTAGTTTAATGACGAACTGTCTCTATATACTTGGAAGTGTCAATGTGACCTATATATTTTGTAATGCATGTTTTATGATCAGCCTCTGTGGCGTGAAGGTAGTATTTTTATCTCCTATGCAGGGGTTTGATTCTCATAGTGTGCAAATATTTATTTCAATGAATGCCTATTTAAATTGGTCTGGATATTTTCGGTCCACCATCGGTCCCGATTGTCATACAAACATTCATGTACGACAACTTTATGAGTAGTAGCAGTCTAAGTACGACAACTGATCTACCTGCAATGCTTCGATATCACCGATAGGTTGTGAAGGTCAGATGACAGTTGCTTTACGAAAAATATCGAAGTTCAGCCACTTTGCAGACTTCTCGGATGCGACTGATATTAAGGCTATGATCTTCATCTTTCTGTCGAATCAATGCCATTTTTGAGTTGTTGAGTGTTGTATTATTTTGTTTCACGACAGAACCGCTACTCACGGAGAGGGGCCGAGCATAGGTTTCGGTCTTCGGGAAGGCTTACTACGTCCCCTCCTACGGCTATGACGATGATAGTTAAATAATCACTTTCAATTACCTTATCTGCTAAGTTTTACTGAAATTTGGAAGTACTGCATTTAGATCAGTTCTTGAACTTTTTAAGGCTCTAACTACCGTAACGACTATCATAGATGTTAGTATGAGAACCGGAGCCGACAGCTTTACTTGCTATTAGAGGCACAACCAGACCAGTGCAAATAGCCATATTTATGCACATGTAGGATATGACGGTATCTCTCATCCTATTTGAACAGTCCGACTGGGGAAGTGCCTCCGCCCTACAGAATACCGCGGCTAATAATAACCTTGATTTATGTTTTCGGCTGTAAGTAGGGTAGCCAGAGCTCACTGGAGAGGGTTTGTGTTGTCATTTGGAAGATATAGGGTTTATGTTGTCACCACTATGTGATGATAATGAAACCCTGCTTTGTCTTCTACATTGACAGCGCAGAAATTTATCTTTATCTTCACCACTCCCACTCTCCCACTTCCTCTCCCCTCTAGAGGGCCAGCACCACTGGTGTTGCACACGTCTATTGTCTGCCACCTAAGTTTTATAAAAAAATTAATCAAATATTTGAACTGAGCGGGGATCGAACCCGTGTCCGTTCACTATGATTAAGTCAGAGGCTGTGATATTGTAGTATTGAATGTAACTATATGTATTGTATGTAATATATGGACATATACCGTTCTCCATCCGACAGTAAACAGCGAAACCCTGAAAAAGTGCCCGATTGACGGCAATGGGCTCGCCAATTACTTGGAACCGGAAATCGTAATTGGCGGAATGAGGTTGTCTGTCTGCATACCTACTTCGGGGATTACAGGCGTGCATATATGTAAATATGTTGTATATAATATATATAATAAATAATATAACTGTAAATAAATATATGAAATAAAAATATGTATGTACACTACTCATAGTAATTAAAAAATTTGTAACTTCCCGGTGTGTTTATAAATGGTTATAAGAACCTGCTTATACAGCTGCTTTTACACTTTCGTCTTAGGAATGGGAGGTCAGATAGAAGTCGTTGCCATAAAAACTGCACTAAGCTAATTGAATCGAGTAAAAAGTAAGTGAATCCCAGGCTTCAAGATGAAATCCTCCTATATACCTAAGAACAGATCCAAGCTGTATCATTTTCTTTAGTTTCACAAAACCTAAAATTTTCTCTACATCTAATTTCAGATGTCTCGGACCCAAATGGAAAGAAGTCGAGTACTAAGAACGAAGAAGAGAAAACGGAAGACAAGACTTCCAAAAATCATCGTATAAGTAAGTGTATTTTGTTGAAAACCATTTCGATTTCTGATAATCTGGGCTACCATGAAGCATGCGAATCTTCAGACGAACTACACTATATTTTCCTATAGAGTTTAGATCAAACTTGAAGTCAGTAGTCAACTTCGATCCACAATGTTGGATGTTTCTTGATAGGACTGATTAATTTTAGGTCAGACTTATGTATATGAAGCTAAGCAGACTTATACAACGTTTTCAGTTAGCCTGACAAGAAATTGAGTACACACTGCGAGAAAACAATCTGGAAACAAAAACTTAGGACCAAGCTTTTTAAAGCGCCGATAACTTTTTTTTAAGAATAAACACTATGTCTCAAAAAAGACTTCTTACCCGAGGAGATCAGTAGCCTTAGCACGAAATACTAAACTAAAGGTTTCGAGAGAACGGAGCATTGCGATTGGCGGGCACACGCACACAGGTTCACATGAGGCAGACTGCCAATCACAATGCTCCGTTCTCTCGAAACCTTTACATTACGAATTCGATAGGAGTTCATGTTAGTGCTAGTGTTCATGTGTATGTGAGTTTCGCCTCTACACAAAACTAAGTGATTTAATTATTGCTTAATTAGTGCTATGGTACCATAGGTGAGTTGTGGGTTAACTTCCTTCACCAAATATATATTATATTATCCATTACAAATATAAATATATATTATATTTATATTTGTAATGGATTACGTCCATGTAACGCTTATTTCAATATCTAATGTTACCAAACCCTTTTGCCAAAAACTAAATGCTAGTATGATCAAATTTTACTAACAATATTCTTGATCCCATTTTATTCATAGTTTCAAATCTTGCAAAACGACTGAAAATTCCCAAAACTCAGAAACATATTTAGCTAAAATAGGAAATTATATATCTCTAACCTTTCGGGAATATACAAGCGTAGTATATTATAATCATTTCAATCATACTTTGAATAGCAATTTACCCTTCCCTTTGAACATAGTCTGATGTTATTCGTATTTTAATCTGGGAGTATACAGGTTGAATAATATTACCTGAGACTCACAATCTAAACAAAGCTGGCGCCATATTGGTATTAATAACCGCTCTACGTACTCTTCAGGGAAAGGAAGGTATACTAATATACATATACATACATGTATGCATAACCATTCTACGTAATAACTGTAAGAAATAATGAGTGTGTTTGTGTGTTATTTTATCGCGAAAAAGGGTGGAATGCAATTCTGGATCAAATCAAATTTGGATGTTTGTTACTGAATCATGCTCAAATCTAACTGAAAATAGGGATCCTCCTCAAACCACCTGAAAGTATCAATGTATTCTTTAAACCATAGTCCGCTTTATTGAATACTAGCTGACCCGCGCATCTTCCTCTGCGTCACCCCGTTTTTGCAACATTTTTCATTCCTGCTCCGCACCTATTGGTCGTAGAAGAATACTCACCATCCTTTCTCATCATTGGTTGTTGTAACTGTAAAAAAACAAAAAGTCGAAATAAAACCACAGGGTTTTAAGACTTTCCTTCGTCCTTTCTTGGCCTAATATGTTGTGTCTTTTACTTGTTTGATCTGTACCAACTTGTCTGGTCGTGGGAACAGTAGATTAAAGCCTCCTAATATTTAAAGACGCATATGTCCAACAGTACATTGCGGTAGGCTAATTAACTGATTCATATCTCAGGAATAGATTACTATAGGAAAGGGATCGATCAGAGCCGTCTTTATTTATGGCAGGGGCTCTGGGCACACAAGACTTTAGAAGCCCTTTTGGAAAGTTTATAGTGTAAGATTTTTCTTAAGGTGATGTGCAAGAAATTGTCTCTCTTTTGTGGGGCCCTTGAGGCAGCGTGGGCCTTGGGCGCGTGCCCCGAGTGCCCCTATGGTAAAGACGGCATTGGATTAATAGTTCGCTCGACTCGAGTCATGATTATTAATCAGTTTATTAAATAAGAGGCAGTGGAATGTGGAACGGCTATTTATATTTAGTGGAACATATTGTTATACTAGTACGTATTGATAACACACTTAAACTTCTCCGCAATATTTATTATTGACACTATCCAGTTTCATTGCTCAAAGATTTACACTAACAGTTACTTATTTGAGTATGTCGTAGTTGTGTTATCAATAAATATTATAATAGTCTGTCAAAGTGCTTCAGTTACCCTTTGAGGGTGAAATAATATAATTTAGTAGCCGTATTTTGAGAATATATAGATATTAATATGCGTAGATGTCACATGTTTTAGGAGTGAATCAGTTATTATAATTTACACAAGCCTCAGTTGTAATGAAATTACAAATATTATTATAATAATATGTGATATTTGGTTTATGTTATTTTGATAGTACACTGTCTGTAACCTCATTAATTTATATAAGGCATAGTAAAGTAAATATTGATGTGAACGTGTTTGTAATGGTGACCCTCTTTCCTGAGACTTTGCCTTCAGCTTGTCATCAGACTTCACCCCGAAGTAAAATAGACGTGCCCTAAATGAATTAAAGAGAAATGTCGAAAATATGAACTAGTTTTCGCATACAAAGCTTTCATCTCGCACTCAGAGATGAAAACTTTGGATGCAACAACCGTCTCCAAATTTTTCTAGTCTAATTCGATATTGACCGTGAAGTGACTACCATGTGACCTCCACGACAACCCATTATCGATATCGAACAATTGCCTTTAGTCCAGTTATGTGACATTTTTAGGGCCATCTGCTACCCGTAACGACTGCCATAGATGTTAACGTGCTCTCCGAGACACGCTCCGATGGGTTAACGTGCTTTCCGAGGCACGCTCAGATTAATGAATATGGCATTCATGCATATAAATATTTCGGTACGATTGTGTTCACTATCACCACACCACAAAGATTAGAAAATTTATTGCAGATCAAAGACAATTTAGAACAATTTGACGTTATTTAAGGGAAAGTGGCGACCTCCTTTCAGTTCGTTTCGTAGGAATGTTGGTTTTCCTATATATACAACGTGTTTTGTATTCAAATGATTCCTTTGAACAAAATTCTTTCTATAATCCCAAGTATGTACAGCTAAATTTATTATTCTAATAAAAGCTGAATGATTTACATACAAATGTCTAATTAATTTATAATTATAAGAAAATTTTAACCGTTCATTACAGAATTTTCTCATCAATCAATTTCCAACTTTCGTTCGCACGAAATACAGATTATCAATTTAAAAAAAATAAACAAAGGAATCCATTCGTACAGCCACAGAACAATTTAGTTTCTAATATTGCATGCCACTGTTTTAATTAGACATTACGTTTCCCTTATACGATTTGTTCACTTCTGTTTGTCACGAGATTTCAGCATCCCGCCACGGACGACTGGCACCTGCTTTCATAGGTGAAATTAAAGCAGTATTTTAATTATTAATATTCATAATATCCGTTTATCGTGTCCCCGTGCGTGAACGCTGCGTGCAAGCATTTTTAGTACGTGTGCTAGCGGATAGATGGCGATAGTAGATGGGTTAGTAGTCACGCTAATAAGTTTGTGAAAGTCGTGTCGTTGTAAATTCTATATACAAAATATTGATTTAATTCAATATTGATTTTGATTTCATTTAGTTATAGTTAGGTAATAATGTTGTATATTCTCGATCTATTCACGACTCAAACCAAATCATAATGGAAGTGTTAGTTAAGAAAGTTCCCGGTAGTGCAGTTTGGGGAAAAGACCGCTTACTTTATAGAAACGTTATTAGAATGAAGGTACTAACGTTATCTATTCACTGCTAAATCGATCGGGATATTTACCATGTTTGTTATATTCTTCGCGTAACCGATATTTCGGCGCTGTTGCAAGCGCCATAATCACGGTGTACTGATGACCTCCGAGTTAGTTCTTATTGAGGCTAACCGTATCGGTCTACCCTCTTTCTTACTCATTTACTACATGTGAAAATGACCATGTCAATCTTAAAACTACCGTTATCGTTTATCGTCAGGTAAATCTTATGGGAGTCTAGACAAAGTGCATTCGCTCCAAAGCAAATCCACAGCTACATTCGCCATCGCTCCGTGCCTCTAGCACGAACCACTTGCGAGAAAGCATTCATAATCGAATGCAATAGCAATTATTTATTGACGTTAGAATGATGTCACTATCGAGTTAGTTGCGAGTTCTCGAAAGGATTATTGACTTCGTGCTACCGTCTAACGTATTACTTCGTTATCGTACCGAAGGCTCGAAACCTTCACATTACAAATTCGATAGTGGTTCATGCTAGAGGCACAATCCTGACTAGCTATATTCGATTGTCAGACGGAGTTTGGATCACATGATATTCCGACACCCGATGTCACTCCCATACATTTTTGACCTTTCTATTAACTATATAGCCAATAGAAATGCACTTTGTCTAGGCCCCCTGGTCCACCTCTCCGTTCCAGGGGCTAGATGGAGACACTGTGGTCTCGAAAGAGATGACCCGGATGTGCCGAGGTGTGAAGGATAAATTTGGCTAATTGTCACCTCCGGTTACTAAAGACCTAAAGACGGCGTGCATTTCAGTCGATTCGAGATTTATTTTCTGATGTTTCAGATTTGATTTGATTTGATATTAGATGATGTAACTATTTACGCAGAATGAGTCTTACTCACGACTGCCATCGGACCTCTGAAAAGAAAAGTAAATTAAAAATACAGTATCCATACTCAGCGAAACATTGAGTATAGGATACTGTATTTTTAATTTTCTTTCGGTTAACTAAGGCTTCTCTAAGCTCTTTGGCTGACTAGGTTTGGGTCTGGTGGTACCATCCAACTACTTCCAGTATTAAAATTCAGGTGCTTTTTAATTGGTGTCGCGGGTTATTTTAGGGATGTATGTTTTTTAGCGAGAAGGTATCTTTAGCTTATCATTTTTTTTATTATCAGCTATGTCTTTTTTTTATTAGCAGAACATAATACTGTTGAAACCCATTAGTTGTATCAAACTCGCAGTAGCCTAGAAAGTGACCGTTGAAATCCATGATACGAGAGGTAAATTTTTCACAATTTCATTTTTAAAAAGGGGATTTTACAAGGTCATAAATTGAATATCGTACGGTGAATTTTCCGACAATTCGAATGACAGTGTTATAAATGGAGCTGTAAATTTTCAAATTTACGAGTTATTGCTTTATGACAGCCGATAAGAATTTATGTACATTGCGAATGAGTGAGGATTGTTGTAATAAAGATAGTCATTTGAACATAATATTCTGAAATGAGCTTCTGCAACCAATTCTGTTAACGTATTTATTTTAAAAACATATTGAATACTTGTCTCATTGAAAACTTGCAGAATATCTTGCACAAAACATTGTTTTTGTACTTTTTAAATGTTTAAGTAAGAAAACAATTTTTAGATTATGAACTTTAAATCCAATTAAGTTCTCAATATTAATCAATTAACCCACCCCTTACCGTACGGCTTAAGGCTTCTGCCCCAGGTACGAGCGGAGCGAGAGTCACCGGTTTTGTCCCTTACCCTGCGCCCCAATTCGCTAACTAAGTTTTTGGCGTCAGCACATCAACTGCCCATCATCGTCTCGACCGCAAAGGGTGCGAAAATGTAACGCTCAGACAAAGTCACATAATGCCGCCCTTTTTTCTAATACACATAAAACTACTAATTAGTACATGTTGTCTTGTTTGTAACTTTGTTTGTATTGTAATGGTGACCCTCTTTCCAGTGACTTTGCCTTGAGCGTACCATCAGGTGGGGTGAAGTCAAAGTGACGTGTCCTAAAAAAACATTCTTACGCACACACACACATACATATACACGTGGTACATAGTAGTCAACAAATAGCTATGAGTATAAAATATATTAATTTGCGTTTACACTGAAGTCTCTTACTTGTAAAATACATGAAATATAGAGGAATGAAAAATATATTAGGGGAGGGGGCAAGGTCCTCACCACGCACTCACGGTTTAACATCCTAACCATAGCAATAGCAAAATATCACTAATTGTAACATAAATTAATGCCAAATCAGACCCCGCAAAGAACATAAAAAGACATTTTAACGTGATAAGATTTCGTAAGTGCACTTATTCCGCAAGTGCAAACAACAAACCTCTTTTTTTAATAGGGAAAAATGGGAGAATTAATTTGAAAATCTTTTTTATCAAATATGAAAACCTTCGCTTACATACCTGAACCTTATTGATGTCACATATATTTTATCCCAGCTCTAGCATAGAGTCTGCCAATAAATAATTTCGCCATATACGCTCATATTTCATCCCTTTATAAGGAGTTAGTAGCCAAAATAAAATTTTTATTTCATCCTTACAAATGTATAAAGTAAAGCGTGAAATTGAGGATAAATTTTGATGTGTTTGGGTCAAAGTTATATGGGTACTAACGGAGTAAATTTATCAACACCATGATCTTAATTTGACTTCACCCCGCCCACGGAGGACCGAACTATATAGATGACTTATAGTAAGCTGAAAGCAAAGTCTCAGGAAAGTTGGTCACCATTATAAACGCGCACAGTGTTACAATGGTGTCGCTCAGTTTGACGGCCTCATCAGATGCTTTTTCACGTCCTGCTTAATGGACCTAGCATTGTAGGAAGAAGGAAACACGTGAGTTGATAAGGAATTTCAAGTTTTAATGCTGCGGCAGAGTGGTCCTTGTTGGAATATTCTGCACCGTATGCGGGTGACACTAAGCCCTGCAAGTGTTGTCCTGTGTAGGAAAGAGAGGGTGGGATTAATTGGAAGAGCTGATCAGAAAGCTTTGTAATTGACTCTATATTTACTGGTGGATTAAGAACAGCCCTATTTCTTTTACATTTATTATTTAAAGGAAATTGTTATTCCAATAAAAACTTTCGTTTAGTTGAATTTACGTAATGAGTCACTTTATAAGAATAAAGAAATTTCTCCACTTTGTTTAAACATGATAAATATTATCGTGTTACAAGCCTTGTGAAACTTAAGTGCCTATTAAAATAAAGTGCTTGCTCGACGAGAAGAACTGCCACAAAATCTCGAGTTCACCTGCTGACTTCGAGATGGTGAATACATGTTAAAACTTGAATAAAAGGAAAAATTCTTAACTTACTTGTTTACGAATACAGGATGAATTTAAAAATTAAACTGATTTTGAGTAATTTCATTCATAACTAGCCTATGCCGGCGGCTCCGCCGTCGTGGCTGTCGGTTATCGCGACCTAAGCGCCATCTATGCAACTTAAATTTCATATTACTAATCACAACTCTGGTTCTACTTAACCGATTGCAATCAAACAAACGTAAGATTTTAAGTTGGACCAAAACCCTTCAAACAAAAAAAAACCGCATCGAAATCCGTTCAGTAGTTTTTGCTTCCATCGAGGACAAACATAAACTTTTTACAATTATATAATAGTATAGATTATACCGTATACCACCTCCGCCGAAATTGATGAAGGTGATTATGTCGGACTCGAACCGACTAAAATACACACCGTCTATGGGTCCTTGATTGCTGGAGGCATAATCTCATCATACAAGACATTTATGGCATATTTGATTCTTCCTGAGTCATACGACTAAAATACCGTCAAAATGTAACATATAAAAATTGTTCTATTCTTTGAAATTTCTTAAAATATTTAAGGTAAAATTCAATTACTTTTAAAAAATTGCGAAAAACGATTAGTTTAGTATTTCTATACAGTTTTGAGAAGGTTCAATGTGAAAGGTTGAAGGTGGAATGTTCTACAAAAATATTATGTGATACTTATTACTAAATAACAATTAAATAATATTTAAATAAATTTAATAATGTCCTTTCTTCAAATAGTTTCAATGAAGAGAATGAATGGTTCCTGTTTGTCTTTTACGCCGCTAAGAAAGATATTTGTCTTATAAAATTGTGTCAATGCTGAAACTTATTCATGACCATGAATAAGTTTTAGCATTCAAAATATCTTAACTACCGAGCAATTGAGCTGAGATAGCACTTCAATCATTCAGGTTCAAAAAGATGTAGATAACATGATCATAAGACTAAGTTTTCCAAAACCCTGACCCCATATTTGACCTCTGAAACATTGTAATCTTAAAGAATCACCCTGTTTCTCTCAGTTTACATCAAAGTTTGCCAAGAAAATTATGCAGAGACCAGTATCATGCTATCTCGTATCATAAACTGACTGTAGTTTGGTGTTACATTATGTTGGGTACAGAGTTTTGGTGTGATAAATGTAATGGGAAGTTGTCTGCAAAGAGTAATGTCTTGAAAGCCTCAGAAATACTTAGAAAATACATTTCAAATAGGTTCCGCACAATTATATATCTCATTATTCATACTGTTGATTGATGGCACTTATTGTAATATATTTTTGATAACACACTTTTACTTCGCCTCACCTTATGACATTCTCAAAAGCTTACATTGATAGTTAAGACAATAATAAACTGGTTAAGTACAAGTGTGTTATATAGTGGAGAAGTACAAGTGTGTTATCGATTATTTATCTGTTTTCAGTATTTGTTGTCATAGCATAAATGGGGATGTTGATATGTCACCCGATTCCTATCAATACTATTTGATATTATAGCCTATTTGAAATAATATCTATATTAGCAACACCGAAACTGTAATTTTATTATTGAAAGTTCCTAAAGTAGGTCGAAATATAGTCAATCAAATTTAATATAAATATATGACTTTTTGGATTTCTTAATAAATTTCAAAGTATTTTTTATTATGAATACGAGTAATATACGTGTAAACGCAACGAAGAACGAGACAGATTTGATTTTCTCTTGCATTCCATACATTTTGTATTACGAGAGACAAGTGCGTGACATTGCCTGCATGTTTCAATTAAGTATAGAGCGTTTTCACGTAGAACGAAAAATTTGATTTCGAAAATCAAACATCTTTTTGACATAGGAATAATTATTTCAACAAAAAAAGTTATTGTGTGAAAGTTTACTCAAATATTTGTAATTTGGAATATTGTTTCGAATACGTATTTGAGTTGTAACTCAATTAATATATCATTTCGTAATTGCTTGTATAATTATTTTCCAGAATAGGGTTTTAATTAAAGTGCTCCCTGAAGGCTTGCTAATTGATAAAGATTCGATTTCGATTCGATTGGCTATCAAAATCTAATTGGATGTCAGAAACGATCATGATTTCAATGAAAAGGGAACCGATTCTTGTACTAAATATAATATCGTCTTGATCCAAATACGAATATTAGTCGATATATATTTATCGGCAGATTTATCATTTTGATTTGATGACAAAATTCACATAATATAAATAGTTGAAGGCTTTTAAATGGTAATTGAACTTGCAAACCGAGGGTGCTGTATATAAACTTGAAGTTAATATTTTTAGATTAACTTAGACTCGTTATCGTGTTGCTTAAAATTGTTACATAATTGTCTGCATCTTTTGATTGGATTGACGTAGACATTTAATTTGATTTCACTTCAAGCGTCATCTTTAAGGCGCAACATATCTAAGCATTTTTTATGAATTTCACCTTGATGCTCGTAGTTCTGAGAAAAAGGCCGTAATAGATCGACAACGATGTCATCATATAAGGATTACCCTAAAAATGTTCACGATGGCAATGTTCTCACATAAAAAATTGTATACAAATTACTGATTTTGATATTTGGGAGTTTTGTTTTTTCATTATTATAGCAAAAAATTTCCAATTCCAATTTTCAGGACGGAGACACAAGAAAAAAGTTTTACAAATGATCATTCCGTTGCTATTCGGAATGAAGTCTGCTGGAGTGGCCATGTTCGCGCTGGCTGTGGTCACCGTGCTAACACTCAAGGCATTCTTCGCAAGCAAGCTGGCTTTGCTAGTCACCGCTGGTATAGCCGCTAAAAAGTTATATGAAACCTATGGAAATGGGTGAGTAAGAAAAAATGTCTTTACCTGACTACATTAGTGTAACTCACTGGAGAGTTTATGTGTTGTCAGTGGGAAGACCGAAAGCACAGGTTGATACTACTATAAAGTAGTTTGATCCCTGCTTTTTCAACTGCGCTGACGTCACAAAAACTCTATTAAAACCTCACCCTGCCCCCTCACCCCTTACGAGCTCACAGTATTGAAAAAGGGTTACGATTTTGACAGGCAACGTATGTATGTATGTATGGATGTATGTATGTTCATGTGTTGTTTTGTAGGAGCTATGAGAGAACAGATGAACATCAACTACCTACTAATTAGTACTGGAAAATTGAGGTTAGTTAGAGCGTTTGGATCGTCCGCTAATATCGCTAACTATTTCCATTGTCATGACAGCAAGAATTTTTATACTTATACTACAAGAATATTTATACTACAAAGAGGCAAGTAGAGAATCAAGTAGAGTCGTACAAAGCGATAATCTACATTCACGCGGGCGGAGCCGCGGGCAACATCTAGGCTTTATTAAAGATTTTGACCAATTTCTGACATCTTTTTTTCAATTGACCGTTGAACTGATTGTCTTGGCATACAAAATCTTCTGAAATAATTATTTGATTTTACTAAGTGAATGTTCTTCAATAGCATAGAATTTCTTGTCTTTTAAATTCATCTTGATTTAAGTTATTAAGCCTATAAGGTAATATATTGTAGGTGGTAATTTGTTACTAAGATAATTTTCGGGACAAATTCACGACTAAATTACCGAATGTCCTTGTGGTTGCCACCTGCCATAATTTATAGAACCTTCAATATAATTTCATTTACCGATGGATGGTTCGTTGATTTCTCAAGATATGAGTAAATTTATCTGATTTATGCTATAAATTGACTTGTAATCGCATTAACTGTTTGAAGGAAGAAACTACACTAAGATTTGCTATTCCCAACACCGGTGTCTCCTATAAAAATCTGTTGAATATTAAATTATTACTGGGCAATATGGATGTCTTCAAAGTAGAAAATTTTATTTCTTCCTCGAAACATTTGATATGATTTAAGTACATTTTTAAACTCTTCTATGCTTTAACAAATTGTTATCCAAATTAATTTTTTTCTAATTTCTTATTTCTGAATGCTGAACAGCGATTCTATTAAGACATACTACATACTATATTATTATATTATTAATTAGATATTTTAGTCATTTACATGCTTAAACATACATACATACTTATTTCCCTCCGGGGTGGGCGGGGATTTCGGTTCCACGTAATAGGGGGTGAGGCATTATTGTTGCCTCGAGCAATGCATCTGAAGCTGAGTCTAGACTGTATATATATAATTTATTTTTACACACTAACTAAATAGTGAAATGAGAACATATAAATTATATTGCATTTTGTTTTAATCTAAATGCATTATATTTCTATGTAAATTTAAGTACATATTACATTTTATATTTTGATAACACATTATTTTGTACAGATTTATTAATGACTGATTACTGACTTTGAAGTTATTATGACTATCACTAATAGTTGGGAAGTATTTTTGACACATTGCAAAGTCATTAGTCAGTTATTAATTTTATAACTAACTAATGGTTTTGCGGTTGACTAATCACATTACGCTTTCCTCTATAGTATGTAGTAGTAGATTTGTACAGACAAGACTATTGACGGTGACTGATTGGTGATCTACATGAACTCTTAAACACAACAATAAATTGAACAGCTGTCATGACCAACTGCAAATTTAGCTTTATTTTCATGGGATTAAAAAGTTATTTAGACAGTTGGTATTATAACAGCCAATTTTATTATTAACCTGTTTTAAGAGCTCGTAGTGGGCCACCTGAAATTATATATTTTTTGTAAGTATTTTTAGGTTTAAAAATAATTTAAAACAACAAATTGACAATATTTGTTTTTAATTGTAAATGTAGATTGTATGACTTATTCTCTTCTCTCTCAATTTGCGTCATTGCTCTAGATTCTCCACCCTCCACATTCAGTCTGTTCCAGCCACCTTAATCGGTTTTGGTAGCCCCCCTTCGCAATGAATGATGCTAATAAATTAAATATTTATTTTAAAAATCATGATAAAAAAGTGAAGAAAATATTCAATCATTTTTTCTTAATTTGTAAGTACCCCCGTTTTTTCATTTTCAGGGAATTTTTCATACAAGCCTGTATATATTTCAATGAGAGACATTCTTTGAATTGAATTTAAATTATACTATAATGTTATAATAATACTAAATTCATAGCGTGAAAACATTTTGGTAGTCTTATTAATTTCATTAAAACACATAATATACATATTACGAGTATAAACAAAAAAATCAGAACGATACTTAAATATTTTAAATGAGATAATTTAAATAAATTTTAGGATAGAAGTTCGTAGCCAACTGCAGACAACGAACGTGTTGCTACGGTATTTAATAAAAAATAGTGTCGATGAGGCATCATGAGACAAGATAATGAAGTCTGTTTCTACTGTATGTGATCAAATTTGAACAAAAATAAATTGATTTATAGTAGGTTTTCCTCCATTTTTTGTTTCTTTTGAGGTAATATCACAACTCTGCTTTCTTTTTAATTACATTTTTAATACTTAAGTTTTTTATTAATAAAAAGAAAAAAAATTCTGAGTGAAATTTTAAAATAAAACGTATTACATTATTAGTATGAAATATAGTACAAAATAGACAAATTAAGTTTGAATAATAGATAAAAAGACAAGACGATAAAATGAACATGACTATAACAACTGGACTGTACGACAAACTTCTGACCTTAACACACAACACGATTTCTAGATCCACAACGAAACTGTACAGGTGAGCGACACACCCTTAACATTACAATTATCTATTCCAGTGTCGGTTTACAAAACCACCCGTATCTTTACTCGCAATATCCGATCGATTTTCCGAGCGCCTCCTCGCACGCATACTCCGTAAGCGGAGTGAGCCCACAATTCGCGTCATCGGAGATGTATAGCCCTACGGCAATGGGTGCCAATGCACAGGCCAACGAAATTATACACCAGAGCGACGCGACCGCTCAGCAGTCGCAACAGGCGCCCTTACTTGTAAACTCTACCAGAGCAGCAGAGAGATGGGACGGTAAGTCGAAACTGCAAAAATTTTTCCAACCAATCATCGATGGCGTCAGAAATATCTTAGATCCGATTGCAAATATTGTCTATGGTGAGGAGCCCGATACAGTCAGAGGACTTACTTCCGATGTTTTAACAACTGATAGTGTCAAGTCTAATTATGATCTGGATGAATTGGACATTATTAAAAAACCAAGACAGGTTCTAATACCCCAACCAAGAACTATAGCTCAAAGGAAAATGGCTTCCATAAAAAATAGGTATCGGCCAAAAAAGTTCACTGAATTAAAAGTAAGTTTAGATAGACTGAAAATGAACAAAGATCTTCACGATTATATAAAAACTAAGAAATACAAATATAACTATCCTAACACTTATTTTTATCCCAGAGTAAAATATATTGTAAATCCGACCACTTATTTCAAGCTTGATAATAGTGAATTATTAACGTACATGAATCCAAATATCAACATTTCAACGGTTCCACCAATTATAACCAACGATACTGAATGGAAACCCATGGATATTTTTAACCATACTTTACCAAAAAAAAATACAAAGAAAAGCAAGCGTAGGAGACTCCACAAAAAGCGACACAATAGATCAAAAAGAAATACTGATGTAAACATATATTCTCAACAATCTTTGCAAAGCCATTTACCTAGAAAGGCTGTTGGAACCAGTAGATACATTTTAGGATTAGCTGAGGAGATACTTGAGCTTTTATTTGTAGATCCAGTTGAAGAATTATTTGAGGTTAAATCCCCATCAAATTCAGATATATCGGGATATTATAAAATATATTACGATTTTTTATTTACCACTGTAGGTGTCGCGCAAATAATTGTTCGAGTGATTGAGACTTCTAAACTAATATATGGTTATGGTACGGGAAAGCATAGAAAAACGAATAAAAGCAAAGAAATATTGCAAACAGCTCAATAATTAGATGTGTAACAAAAATACAGGAAATACTTAAATGAATTGAAAACTATTGAAACACAATAACAGACAAACAGCTTAGCATATGTAAATTAACTATTTTTATTGGTGGTGGATTACTTTCTGCATGCATCATTGTAGATAACAATTATTGTTTGATAGTTATGGTTCCTGATGTAAATATCAATGAAAATTAATAATAAACGGAATCTAGCTCGACCTGTTTGAAAAGTATCGAGCTATTTTCAAGTTTACATTCAGCATTTATGAGGTTTGTTGCTTCACTAGTCACAATAATATTGTAGCGATACTTGTTTTACTTTCCAGAAACTAAGAAATAACATTACAAAGAACAATGGGTAATTTTGTATGGAACCCGTACCCACTTTGTAGCATTTTAGACTAGGTGTAATTTAGAAGAGGCCTAATTGAGTAACTCGAAAATAAGTGAACGAATGAATGAATGAATGAAAGACCGAAGTTATGATAACTTCTTTGTAACATTTTTAATTGCCAATAATCGCACTTTTTCTGCTTTTTGGACTAAATAAATAGGTAACCAGTCATTTTTTCTGTCTTAAGAGAGCGATATAGCTTCCTATCGTAGGTTTTTGGTCCAGAAAAAATATTAAATAAGAACTATCAATCTTAAATAGCACAGTTTTATTAAATTGTATTGTTACTTTCAATGACTATATCATCCCAGGCACTTGCCGGACCTACGAAATTATCTAGGTGCCTGCCAACACCTAAGTACCATATTATGCTAATAGTATGGGCACAAGCACCTAGAGTTCTCATACCCGTCATGCAGGAGCAATAATACGCTTCGATGGCTTCTCTGCCCTGGACATTAACCTTGATTAAAATATATGTGTAATATATTTTATTCGACACGTGCCAACGATGACCAGAAAAACCAAAGTTACACTAAAACAATAAATAACTTAATAAAGAGTGAACAAAAAGACACCGTGTACTCGATGATCAAAAGCTATTGTTATACTAACCTCATTTATGTTAATCCGTGCCATCACATACTCTGTGAAGCCTGGATTGTCTTCCAAATAGGTTCGCGTCAGTATATGCCGGTTTCGGTCACGAATTACTGATATTGTACATGTAACACACTGTATACGGCGTTCAACATCCATTTTTTTGAAGCAGATGAGTAATAATAATAATCCAATCGTTAAGTAATACACTGAAGTCCGTTGTGAAAGCCGAGGTTGTAAATAAAAGTAAGAATAAAATAAACTAAGATATGCGCGAGCGCTCAAAATCAGTTCCTAACAGGTACTAACTACTGACGACACACCGACGCTAGCACAAAATAGTTCGAACTACCCACCTAATCGATAAAATCAAAAAAAAATTGAACGTGCGTGGGTCGATTTTACTAAGGATTTTCGGTATTTTCAACATCAAATATCTTTTTTCCTACATAAGTTACAAAGTTGCTCCAATACAAAAACTATCTACGTTTTCAAAGACCTTTCGAATGGTACCAATTTCAACTTGCTACAAACTGGGTACGTTCTGACCCATGTCCTTTAATTTGAATTGATATTTACACTATAATATAAATAAAAACCATCATTGTGTTGTAGGAATCCGGAGACGTCCAATGTTTTATGGACAATCGCGCGGTACTTCAGAACCTTATTCGGCATTCCAGCGACGCCATTGAATCCAGCTCCATCTATGCCTATGCCTATGTTTGTAATGCCACAGATGTTTGAAGCTACCCCTATGACTATGACTTTACCAACCACTCAGTAAACAAAATTGGACGAAGGGTCAAGTGGCGATTTAAAAAGCCAAGCTAAATGCCAGCTGCCACGTAACTTGATCCGGATTTTGTGATAATCGTGGCAGCCTGGCATTTAGCTCAATATGAATGGCAATGTTTTAACTTCCTAGACTGACTAATCTATTATTTGCTTTGCTTTCTCCCGACAGATGTATGGAAATTAAAACATTGCATTTCTCAACTCTAAGACTGATAACTTTTTCAAATGCGCGAGCTCGTCGACTTTATTTTAGTTTTCGAGTTTAATGTAATTTATTTTAAGTGTTAAGATTTATTTATTATGCACTTAGTTAAATAAAAATAATGTTAAAGAAAGTGTGTTTTATATCCTTTTCCTAATTTATTTTCTCTTCATTAGAGAACCGATTTCCGCTTTATCGAAAGCTCGCTCTTTTTTTTTTATTTTTTTATTTATGGCACGTCAATTGGACTTCACCTCGCCTGATGTTGATTGATGACGGCCTCATCAGATGCTTTTTCACGCCCCGCTTAAAGGACCCGGGACTGTAGGAAGAAAGAAACACGTGCGCCGGCAAGGAATTCCAGGACTTAATGGTGCGGCAGAGAAAAGACTCACCGAACCGCTTGGTTCTTGATGGAATATTCTGTACCGTATGCGAGTGACATCTAAGCCCTACCATATTCTTGTTCCTTTTGTAGGTACATATTACTGAAGCCACTGCTTTCTGTCTAACCATCTGAGACTGAAGCTTGAATTAGAAGCTCGTTCGTCAAAAAGAAGACTCCTTCTTATTGACGAAGTAATAATTATTGGTCCTTCAGTGCGTACGTAAAAACACTATGAGACTAAGCTCTTAACATTTCTTTTATTAACCATACCCGAATCCATCGTGTGGTAAATAGATAAACCCAATTATTTTTACAGTTGATTAATGGCACTTGTTGGAACTTATTGTTAAACATGTTGATAACACACTTTTTTTTTTTTTTTTTTTTATCTATGGCACGTCAATTTGACTTCACCTCGCCTGATGTTAAGCTGAAGGCAAAGTCCCATGAAAGAGGGTCACCATTGCAAACACGTTCAGTGCTACAATGGTGGCGCTCAGCTTGACGGCCTCATCAGATGCTTTTTCACGCCCCGCTTAAAGGACCCGGGACTGTAGGAAGAAGGAAACACGTGCGCCGGCAAGGAATTCCAGGACTTAATGGTACGGCAGAGAAAAGACTCACCGAACCGCTTGGTTCTTGATGGAATATTCTGTACCGTATGCGAGTGACACCTAAGCCCTGCACGCGTTGTCCTGTGTAGGAAAGGGGAGGGTGGGATTAATTGGAAGAGCTCATCAGAACATTCACCATGGTAGAGACGGTAAAATACTGCCAAGGACGCAACATCTCTACGCATCTGCAAAGGCTCGAGGGACTTTGTGACCTCAGGACTCCCAATAATGCGGACCGCACGTCGCTGCAACCTGTCGAGAGCATCTAATAAGTACTTTGCGGAGCCATCCCAGAGATGTGAGCAGTATTCCACGCAGGAGCGAATTTGTGTCTTATAAAGAAGACACCGCTGCTCCGGCGTGAAAAAACGTCTCACTCTGTTCAGGACTCCGAGTTTACGCGAAGCTGTTTTGATGATGCTCTCGATTTAGTTCTTGTTGTTCAGTTTGCAGCGCACGTCCATACCGAGTATATTGAGGTTATCCTGTAATGGCAGTGGTGTGCTCTGAAGAGTGGGAGGAGGAAGGAAAGAAGATGTCTTTGCTGAAAACGCGCATGCCTGCGTCTTCTTGGCATTGAACTCGACCAGGTTCTCAGATCCCCATTGGGAAACGTGATTGAGGATCCGGTCCAGCCCAGTGACAAGAAGTCGCCTCTTTTCCGCTATATCGGACTGCTTGGCCGCAGAATGTCCGTGGTAGCTCCCGTGTACAGTGCTATCGTCTGCATAGCAGTGGATGCTGCCGGTGGACAGCATGTCATTAATATGCAGAAGAAAGAGAGTGGGTGATAAGACGGACCACTGCGGCACACCAGCATTTACCTGCAGGAACTCTGATGTTCGTCCTTCACAGAGAACGCGAATACGGCGCCCCTGCAGGAAGCTAAACTTGTATTTCTTTGAAACTAACTGGATCTCATTCGATTTGCATTGATAGTTACAATACATGTCAATGAAAACCTTCAGAATACCGCAATGTGAAAACGGTTCGGTTCAATAATTATTAATATCGTGTAGAAGTACAAGTGTGTTATCAATAAGTATATAATTCTATTATTTCAACTGTGGAATCAGATAACGTAAACTGTGAAACTTTACGTTATTATCCCTAAAATGAAACTACATTGAAATGGTTAATTAAAGTGAACACTGGTTGAATTGTTAATTCAGTGAAAATAGATTCCACAAAACTAGTACTAACTAGCAGAGATTACTACAACTATAAAACTAAAATTGGCCACTCAAAACTTTGTAAAATATTGCTAATGGTCTGTTTCGACGATTGTGATAGCGATTATAATTTGAGTTTCTTCAATAATTAGAAGGTTCCTGCCGGGTGACTACGCCCCTTTTTAATCGTGCGCAAAATCGCCACGGATACCACCTCTGCCAATGTTGGTGGAGGTGATTATGTCGGAGTCGAACCGACCAAAACGCACGCCGTTCATGTGTCTTTGGTTGCCACTCTTTGGAATGACCCCCTTATCCTAATGTGGGAACCATGGTGTCGCTATCTAGCACCCCGATATGGTAAAACGCACTTTGCGCCACCGCCGCGGCCTGCTTCAGCTAGGGTGACCGGCGGCTCCATCCGTCACCTCCAGGCCCGCGTTCATGGAGGACGGAGATCATTCTGCGACCTCCGACGCCCGAGTCGCCTTCGCTCGGATGACAACGCCCCTGGTGTTGCACACGTCCATTGGTCACGAAAACCGCTTCTACCACCACCTAAATGACATAAAAACTACTTTGCAAGAGCTCCGAAGTTCAATCACCAGGTCGAACTTCATTCATTTATAAAATTGATCGATGTAGGTAACTGGGTACAATGTCAATCAGATCGATAATATTTAAGGTAACAAGGATACCTAACTTAAAAGTAGAAGAAACTGTATGTGTTTGTCATGATCATAGCCTGCAAGTCGAAACATGTTATTTCAGCCTACCTCACTTTGAAAAAGGCGTAAGTATAAGTCAGTCAGTCTCTGAACCTTTTCCCTTTTCTTTAGAGGTTGGTTTTTCAGTCTAATTGTGATGCGGCTGAACTTCGATATTTTCCGTGAAGCGACTGCCATCTGACCTCCACAACCAATGGTCCAATGACCAATGGCAATATAGAAGTTCCAAGTCCAAGACTGGTTGGACTATTGAGGGCTCCATACGCCATAGACTAGACTGCCATAGACGTTTGTATGGCAACCGGAACCGACGGCTTAACGTGCTCTCCGAGGCGTGCTCTACGTATTAAATTTTAAGCCGAGAGGCACACTAAAGGTATGAATTATTAGTCGACCAAATAATGCAGCAGCAGAGGACACCGATATGTCACAGCGATGACGTGTCGTCGCGACTTGTCGCTAGCTACCAAATGTATTATTCCAAAGAAAGTCTTTACATATGAAATTGCTAAAATTTTCTTACAGATTCATGAGCTTGTTATTCCTATAATTTAATAGCTATTTTCTTTATTTATTATTTGTTTGAAAGTTAATTTCAAGATTTTACAATTCTGTATTAAATTATGTTTTCATTGGCCGCTTGATAGATTAAATTCGACCTTCAAAAACTACTTCTTTCTTCGATCGGTTACTAACTAGTACCTTATAAAGCATTAATTATAATTCTTCTAAACAAAAGCTTTATTCAGTATACGTTTTCATGCTCAGAAGCTATATTAAGGCCGTGAGAACTTCCATCTTCCTTCTATGTAATATAGAAGGAAGATGGAAGTTCTCACGGTAAAACTTAGGTAAAACTTTAACTACCTACTAACTAACTTGTCTTCTAAGTGAAAACTACAGGATGAAGTAAAAGTACGATAATAAAAGCCTTGGTCATTGAACAGGTTTATGGGAAATTATTTTGACATACATATATATACTCACGTCTGATTTATCCTAGTAGGGGTAGGCAGAGGTGTATTAAACGCCCACATTTCGCCAACTATGATTTTCGGTCCCACGAAATAGGGGGTGAGCCTATTGCCTATTTTGACTTTGGGGAAAATAGGTTATATTGAGTTAAAATTTAACAGTAGGTAATTGCTATTCATTTAGATTGGAAAAAGTGAATTCTCGGACAGGATCCGAACTCGCGATCAGCCCCTTACAGGGAAAATTCTCTGGCCATTGAGCTAATGAGCTATATTCTACCTTCATCATCATTCTTTGAGCCTATTCCCGTGTATGAATGTAAAATTCATCATTCATTAGAGAAAAGTCACATTCATCCTGAGTAAGTATATTGCACTCCGCGTTAACCGACATCCTCATGGGCGGAGCCGCGGTTCACATAGTCCGCGGGTGTGCTTTTTCGGGTCTGCAGGTGCCGGCTGAAACGTGGGCCTTGAGACTTGTGTGATCAGATTAGAATCAAGTCAAGGTTGTATTCGGAAACCACAGAGGAAGAGGAAGAATACTAATCTTATTACCCCTCTGCATTATTATTTCAAACATTTTCTTTGCTGAAGTTACTTCATACAAATTTTGTATAAAATTAAGAAAAAAATCAATAGCACGAAGGATAAGAAAACTTTAATTATTTTTAATTTCTGTGATTCATCCTATTGGGCTATACCCCTATAGTCGCGTATTCATTATCCGTAGAATAGGTTCCCCAGGGGTTGCGGTATTAAGACCGAAATTACAAGTGACTTTTGTCCACAGTCACTAGTAAAATAAACGTAAAAGTAGGTATATCTTTATTTTTATGACTAGAATTATTGAGTAGGTTCACGAGGTTTTTCTCCAGTTGTCCACGTAGTACAAGTTTGGATGCGTGTATACTTCATATGTTACATCATTGCCCTGTAAAAAGTGCGAATTATTAAAAAAAAACACCCTGCCTGATGGTAAGAATTCAAAGTCTCAGGGAAGAGGGTCAATATTACAAACACGTATGTTACAATGGCGGCTCAGCTCGACGGCCTTATCAGATGCCGCGCTTAAAGGACTCGAGACTGTAGGGAAAAGAAAACACGTGAGGTAAGGAATTCCAACACTGAATAGTGCAGCAGAGAGAAGACTCACTGAACCGCTTGATGGAATATTTCGCACATACGTGCGATTGATATCTAAGCCCTGTACGTGTTGGTTTACGAATTTATGAATAGAAAGACTTCGGGGTGATAAGATACTGTTCATTACGCACGATACTAAGTGCTTCTTGGACTGCACGGGGGCACCGCAGTCACATGTGGTTAAACCCAGGTTTCGCATTCCCTGGCTGCTTAAAAAGTGTGCGTAGATGGTTGAGATACCGCCATACCAGCTTTGCGAGGTTGTGCCCGGGCGATAGTTTCACCTGGGAGGTAGGAAGCCAGAGCGTGGTGGCAGTTCCTCTTCCCATATAGGGAGACTCTTATTGCAGAGAGTTCGTGTACGTTGAAGAATACTTTTCTTAAAACATACTTCTTACATAATATTGGTAACAGGAAATAAGGTGATCATGATATAGGTATGTAATTTCTTTCCTTAAAGAGTTAGATGGGACTTAGTTCACTTTTCAATAACAGGTTCTCCTATATCTCAAAGGAACTGATAAGCCGTTCTGCGTGTGCAAAGAAAATTCAATTTAGTCCCAATCAACCCCTTAGACGAGTGGCAATTGGTTGATCGTCGTTCTGTAGAATGGAATATATAATGTTCTATGAATTGATATTTTTTTTTATTTATACCACTTAGGTGGCAGACAAGCACACGGCCCACCTCATGGGAAGCGGTCACCGTGGCCTATGGACGTTTGCTACACCAGAGGCGTCACACACGTGCTGCCTACCCAGTAGAAACCTTCTAATGCCCTTCTTGAAGAACCCCATGCGCGGGATGAAACTCCTTTCATATCGATCAGCACGCACCGTTTCCGGGCGTAGTGTGTGAGGATGAACTCCCTCTCTATGGCGAGCGGTGCGATGATAAAAAGTAGGTGTGGGCATCATGTCAAACAAATTTCAATGAACATAGGCCATTATACAGGCGGTAGAGCACACACAGTGAAGCGAAGTCAATCCTGATGTTCAGAGGATCCACACCGCCTGAGAGTATGGGATTGAATATAAAAAGAACTTTATTCCACGCATGCTTGGGGTGGGAAATGATCTCTTAGAGCGAAGGCAGTCCGAGTGTAACCCCACCCGTGTTACATAAGCCCATAGGTAACCACTTGCCATCAAGTTGACTGTAAATTTGTCTTCAACCCAAGTGGCAAATAAACTTAAAAACGCTACAAAAAGTTGGCTTAGAATGCGCTGTAATTTCTTAGAAGAAATGTGTAGCGAATGGCCCTCATTCCCGGAATTGATGGCCACTATAAAAATTTTACCTATATAAAATCTCATCTGCGAACCCGAAATGGGAAGCGGTACAGACTCTATTACCTTAAATTTAATAATATTTGGTAAGGCTAAAGGCATTAAGCTAGTTTTATTCGATAAATTAAGAGCTATTTCGTTTTGGTTACATTGATTACTGTTGTGTGTGTGTGTGTGTGTGTGTGTGTGTGTGTGTGTGTGTGTGTGAGTGTGTGAGTGTGTGTGTGTGTTTGTGTGTTTGTGTGTGTGTGTGTGTGTGTGTGTGTGTGTGTGTGTGTGTTTGTGTGTTTGTGTGTGTGTGTGTGTGTGTGTGTGTGTGTGTGTGTGTGTGTGAATGGCATTATAGCTCCCAAACGGATGAAGCAATTTTGATGCAAATATTTTTGTTAGAAAGGTGAATCAACCAATCAACCAAGTGGGATCTTAATCACGTTTGACGAAAATCGTTTCAAAATGGCCGTTATCGCAAAATGGCAAATTATATTATATTTGTCACAACCTCAGTATTGGTATAATTATTACAAATATATAAATAATAATAGAATACTACACATTATGTAAAAATCAAATCCAAGATGGCTGTCACCACAAAAAGGCGATGTACCTACCTTATAATATTTCATTACTCCATCAATATGAGCATAAAAATAAAGAAAGAAAAGTAACAGCTTGACTTAGTAAATCAATTTAAAAAGAATAAAACAATACATGTAATAAACCCAACTTGAAATAACCGAAGAACTGGGATCATTTCGAAAACATGGCAAAGTGCTTTACCAGTTAGAGCGCCCCCGGTACGACAACGCTTGAATTATTTATTATTTACTTTATCTAGGAACATATTTATGTGTAAGGGATTTTCAAACATATATAAACTCACACCTATATCCCCAAAAAGTTAGGCAGAGGTGCTAGCACCCACATTTTGCCAGTTTATGTTTGGGTCGCAATGTAATAGGTGGCGAGCTTATTGCCACTAACCGGGCACTTATAAACCTGCGATTAATACACACATAATTACGAAAAGCATCGAAAAGTCATTTTGTGTGTCATGGTAGGACCTGGTATCGAACCCGAGACCGCGTCTCAGCAGTCTATTACGCATACCACTAGCTACCGCGATAATTTAGGGATTTTCAAATTATCAATATTTTTTTTAGCAAATAAGCAGGCACACTTAATGCTACTGCGGGGTACTTTACAACGATGTTTTGCTATTTTTTCTCATCAGGCGCATTACATGGCAAAGTTCAATGTTAATTATAATAACACACCGAAGAGAATTTACTACCAACACAAAGCACATGATGCTTCTTAAAATCCAATCACACATCCTGATCGACTAAGTGATCTCGTGAGGGGCGGATTCGCGGAAACAAATTTACCGGCGTGGCGTGATTAACGTTGCTCTGGTAGTTTTTTCAGAAGAACTTAACATTGGTATCTAGCACTAAATATTTTTGTATTACATTTACCACTTGAAATTTGTGAAATTGAGGCGATTTTGCTGCAAAAGGAACCATCTTATGAAGAAAATTCAAAGCACACAATGATGAATATAAACAAACTTTATACGGTTGACTGGTAGAGAATGCCCGAGGCATGAAATCCGCCTGTGTACATATGTGCATGAAGCTTTCATAAATAAATAAATAGAAAATAATGTAAATAGCCTTTTCATGAGCAAATGTTGTTATAGGACCCGGCACCGCTCATACCAACAGCTATAACCATAATATCAATATCAATGGAAATACATTGTACTATTTGCAAAAGTGTAGTTCCCGGTATACATCTTGACCGCAAATCATCAACATCCTTGCGTTTATCCCGGTCGCATCCAAAGCAGTCACCTCGGATTCATGGGGTCCAAATTTCATCCGTGAAACGACTGTCATCTTGCATCCACAAGCTATAGGTATAGGTGATATCGAAGTTCTGCAGCTAAACTTTATTGCTAGACTGCAACTACACGTAACGGCTGCCATAGATATGATAAGACATATGGCTTAACGTGCTCTCCAAGACACGATCAGAGAAATGCTAATAGCGATATTTCTGCATATAAACCTTTGCACTACGCCTCATGCGTACCGTCAGAGCACATAGGCTGTATAATATTTTACGCCCCCAAAATATTCTCTATATGCAAGCACATATTTTTAGGCGACTTTTGTGGATAGCACGGAGTATTGTGACAGTGTGGTAGAGCACAAATCCATGTCCATCCAATCATCGATTATATTTTAAACAAACAAATTTGCGCGCGCTAGGGTCTATCGTTTCTTCCGCAACTTGGGTCTAATATAATATGGCTGGAACTATAAGAAAACTAGTTCTCGGAATACAATCAACAGAGTTAGGGAAATAGCTACTGAAACTGACTTTTGCAATTTGCTTCGTTCGCTCCTGAATATTATGTATACTATTTTTTGTGTAAACAATTTTGTATACATATCTATTTATATTTTCTTTTTCAATTTCATTATTACCAATTTCATATAAGTTTTATTGTATGTATATTTGTGTTTACGAAAACCAAATTCTGTAGTTGAATAAAATTTGAATTCAATTCAATAGTTGCAGTAAATATATGGTAGAGACACAAGTTAAACACTCAAAATGTGCACAAAGTGTTAGGTATTCACGCAGTGTACGTTTTTGGGCTGACTTTTGAATCAAAGAATCAATTTAGTTTATTCAGTTTAGGCATATAAAGAGCACTTATGAATGTCAAAGTTTTACAATAATTAAGTACCCACATTTTTCAAAAATGAAAAAAGTGCTTAGTAAGTAAACCATTTCAAAATGATTCTTTCGCTGGTTCGGTAGTTAAATCTCCTGAGAAGAGACCAGCAAGAAACTCAGGTATATTATCGTTATCCTTCATTTTCTTCCTTCGTCCATCGAATTTCTGCCTGCCGGCCAGAGAGGTGCAGCAGGGGACTGCAATAGGTTTATTGATTGATTGACAGTCCCAGGCTTATTAAGCAGTCCTGTCAATCAATCAATAAACCTATTGCAGTCCCCTGCTGCACCTCTCTGGCCTCTTCCAATTTTGGTAGGTTTTGGCCAACTGTTTCTACGCTGGCCAGACGAATGGTATATTTTATCGTCGGTGTATTTATTTTTCCGTTAGTCGTCTCTTGCGACGCTCTTCGTATCTTCATACAGAATGGTGATAAAGAAGTTCAAAAGAAGGAACCATGTGAGCCAGTAAGGATTTCAAGGCTTAGTAGTAAAGCAAAGGAGAGAGTATTGCCTCTTGAACAATAAATTGTCTGATCTCTCAAACTTGTGAGGAAACCAGAGCTTTGCTGTTCAGAGCTGCTGTATCAAAGGTTCAAATTGCCATAGGTTCAAATGGCACCGAAAAAGAAGGAATAATGATGATTTAACTGTTAAAACAAGTTTTAAATAATATGAGCTTCTCATTGCAACATACTGGCACTATTTGTACAATCAAAAATATCAAAAACTTTACAAATCTCTAAGAAAATAATGCTTACACAATACGAGACGCCCTTGGGCCGAAAAATGTCACGTACATCTGGAGAGGCCCTGTGGATTGTAATCTACATAAAGTTGGTCAGTTTTGGACCGCGTCGTGTATAATACCGTTCCTTTGGGTAGGAAGATATTAAAACAAGTTAACATATTTTTGTTGTTTCGTAGCTTGTAATCGAAACTTTTGAGATGTTGTTTGGGGAATAAGGGATGTTGTGTTTTGCATCTGTTTGTTACGATGCGTTTACAATCTGAGGATGTTTATTTTTATATAGGTGTAAGATTCTTAAACAGAAAATTAAAACATAATCGTAATACCGGATGGGACGTAGTAAGCCTACACGAAAAACGAAATTTATGCTCAGGTGAAACTTCCTGTCAGTTCCAACTATCTTTGTAAAACCTAACTACGTCAATAAATATTTAATTTGCACAGTTTAGATGGTTAATGCAATTAATATTCAAATTTTGGTTACGATCTGTCAAAATTAAATAAATGTCAAACACTGTATACTCATAATACGATTGTCGTCTTTTGCTTTATAGAGTAGATCGAGTACTCTCCAAGACGTTAATTTGTAGTGCTTGTGTGGCTAAGCATGTAATTAATTTCCTTGTGATAACACCGCATACCAAGAAATCGGGTCAAAAATTATTTTCGGCATAGGTATCTATTTTATTTACAAAGTGCCCGATTGACGGCAATGCTCACCCTCTTGTACGTGGAACAGAAAATCATAGTTGGCGAAATGTTGGTGTTTAAAACACCTCTATCTACCCCTTCGGGCATTTAGCACATATATGTTATATGATGAGCGAGGCTTGTGCACATACTCGTATATGTATGTGTACAGGAGGTATACCAAAATTCGAAAAAAAAACAATGTATGTCCAGTGACAGTAGATGAAGGATTGACCTTTTATGACATTCACAAGTATATACAAAAGAATGGTTAACGCCTATGGAAACTATCGCAGCAAAGATTGTGACTATTATTTTGTCTTTAATAACATGTAGGCATTAACACCGTCTGATAGTAGCTTTCTTCTCATAAATTAACTTAATTCTAAACATGCCCCCGGCCGTTGGAAGCTCGCCTTTCAACCCGAAGAGTCAGCATCCAGTAAAGGGCATATCTTGGAGAATGCACGTCGAACAACACCTGTTGCAGTTCTGACATCAGCCACTCGGCTAAGTCCATCCTTGCCAGGGAATAGCGCGATGATACGTCCCATTTTCCACTTCAAGGGCGGCAGATGGTCCTCCTTAATCACAACAAGGGTGTTCAATGTCAGGCTGTCCTTGCTTGTGTGCCACTTGACGCGTTGTTGTAGCTCAGAAATATATTCTGCACTCCATCTGGCCCAAAAATGCTGCCGCAGCTGCTCTATTCTCTGATGGCGTGTCAGATTATTGAAGTACTGCTCCCGCTGATCCTTGACAGGCAGAGAAGTGAAGGGTCTTCCTATGATGAAATGACCAGGAGTGAGAGGCGTAAGGTCCTCCGGATTCGATGACAATGGTGTGAGGGGTCTAGAGTTTAGTATGGCCTCGATTTGAATAAGCGTTGTATTAAGTTCCTCATAAGTAAGGTGACAATTTCCCAGCACTCTATATAAATGATATTTGGTCGATTTGACACCCGCCTCCCAAAGGCCACCGAAATGTGGTGCATATGCTGGAATGAAGTGGAAGGTTATCCCATCGCTAGCAGTAGTCTCAGAAATGGAATTGCAATTGTTTTTAAGAAATGTAGATAACTCATTGTAGGCACCTACGAATGATGTTCCATTGTCAGAGTATAGATTTGACGGCTTTCCTCTGCGGGAAATGAATCGTCTCAAGGCTTGTAAGTAGTTACTGCTCGTCATATCTCCCACCAGCTCTAAATGGATTGCCTTCGTGGCAAAACATACAAAAATAACGATGTATACCTTTACCAGCCTACATCCACGACCCCGACGGCTAGCACAATTAATAGGCCCTGCGTAATCGACGCCTACATTCTGGAAGGGGTAAGCTGCCAACGTTACTCGATCCCCAGGTAAGTCACCCATTTTAGGAACGACTGTCGTTCCTTTCATACGCTTACATAGAACACACTGGCGGTAAGTATATCTAGCTAGATTACGCCCACCAAGAGGCCAGTATGTTTCTCTTATCGTCGACAACAATAATTGCGGTCCTGCGTGCATCAACTTTAAATGTTCGAATCTAAATAATAACTTTGTAAAATGATTAGCGGACTGTATAATAACTGGGTGTTTTTTATCAAATGAGAGATTAGAGTTCGATAACCGCCCACCAACTCGCATGATTTTGTTGTCGTCGAGAAAGGGATCCAGTTTTAGAAGAGGACCTTTTTGAGGTAAGGGTAAATTATTCAATAATATCTGATATTCGGGAAAGGATTCCCTTTGTGACTGAATGATGATAACATTTAAAGCATCTTGTAATTCCTTATTACTAAGATGTGAATGTGAATTAGTAGTTTCTTTCTTGCATAGTCTAATGAATCTAAGCGCACAGGCTACGCTTCGCTGAAGTCGTAGGAAGTTTGAGAAACGTTCAAAATTGATGATTTTGTCGTCTTTAATATTCAACGAATGAAATGAAACGTCTGACTTCGTTTCAGGAAGAACATCAGTACACCCAGGCAAGGAAGGCCAAGTCGAACTTTCCTCCTGCAAAAACGATGGTCCTAACCACCACATATCTAGCGACTGCATCGTTTCAGCACTCACTCCCCGTGTAATTAAATCGGCTGGGTTTTCATTCGTTGGGACATGTCTCCATATGAATGAACCAGTTGTCTCCACGATTTCAGCTACTCGATTGCGCACAAATGTATTTAATTTAGAAGGCATCATTTTCAGCCACCCCAGAACTATCATAGAGTCCGTCCAAAAGGTGACTGTAGAAACTTGGCTCCGAAGTGAACTAATAACCTTCTGATAGAGGCGTGCTCCAATCAACGCAGCACAAAGCTCGAGGCGCGGAATGGTTGTTGGTTTGATAGGTGCGACACGACTTTTAGCAATGAGCAATCGCACTGATACTGCACCATTCTCACCGACGCTTCGGACATACACACAAGCACCATAAGCTTGTTCCGATGCGTCAGTGAAAATGTGGAGCTCCAGAGACTTATGAGAATCAATGACAACATGACGCGGAATTCGTAATTTATTTAACGATGGCAATGATTTGATGACGTTAGTCCAGGCTTTACTGACTTCATCTGGTAGCTGTTCATCCCATGAAAGTTTCTCTAACCATAACCTTTGTAATAAACACTTCATCACAATGACACACGGCGCTAACAGTCCTAAAGGATCAAAAATCTGCGCAATAACTGATAGCATGTCACGCTTTGTATTTCCAACGTCAGTAGAAATATTCATGGGAAAGCACAGCTCATCTGTGTTTGTTTGCCAGTTCAGTCCTAATGTTTTATTGGGTTCGGTTCCTCCAATATTCAAATCGATAGAAGACTGAGAGGACCTGTCAGGCAACAAAGAAGGCTCATTGGACCTCCACTTCCTTAAAGGCATGCAAGCAGAAGCAAGAGCTGTGGTAACATTCTCACGTAACTTATGGGCTACATCAATCTGATCTGCGCCCGTTAAAAGATCATCAACGTAAAAATCATGTAAGATGACTTGTGCCACTTCCGGGTCGCTGCAATCAAGACCGATTTGTTTAAGACATCGTGTTGCAAGAAACGGAGCGCTAGCAGTACCATAAGTTACGGTGTTAAGCTGATATGCCTTGAGAGGACTGGACGGCTCGTCACGCCAGATGATTTGCTGTAAATAACGGTCTGAAGGATGTACTAACACCTGTCGATACATTTTCTCTACGTCTGCAGAGAGAATGTATTTATAAAGTCTGAACCTTATGAGAATTGAGAGTAGATCGTCCTGGACGGTGGGTCCTACCATCTGAATACTATTAAAGGAAACTCCAGAGGTGGTAGGCGCGCTAGCATTAAATACCACTCGTAATTTGGTGGTGGTACTACTTTCTCGCAGCACACCGTGATGAGGAATAAAGTACGATTTACTTGTTGTATCAATATTGCACTCGGTCATATGACATAAATGTATATATTCTGACATAAAGTCCTTATAAAGTTTATCAAATGAAGGTTGCCTCTGATTTCTTTTTTCTAATGAAAGGAAGCATCGTTTAGCTCGCTGCAATGATTCGCCTAACACCTCCGAGGATTCCTTCAACGGTATTCTCACCATAAAACGACCATCTTCTGAGCGAGTTGTGGTACTAATAAAATAATCTTCACAACTTCTCTCTTCGTTGGAGTAGACAGGCGATTGGAGATTAACTTCCTCCAATTGCCAGAACTTAGTAAGTTGATTTTGAATGCTATCAAAGTCTAAGTCCAGCGAAGGGCTCTGAGACCTGACACTAATAAAATTACATTTTATTGGTGCGGTTGAAGTGGATACGTAGCCATGCTCAATCGAACCACAGACGAGCCAGCCAAGCTTGGTTTGACACAGTGTAGGTTTTCCAGTACCCAGTGAAATTTTACCCGTTTCCAATAAATTCCAAAAAACGTCAGCACCAATAATCAAATCAATCTCGGCCGGCGTGTGGAAGTTCGGATCAGCTAGATAAATATCTGACGGGATGCTAATGTTACTTAAATCAACTGATTGAGCCGGCACATTATCAGTTATAGTGGGCAGAACGAAACATTTAAGATCAGTTGTGTAACTTTCATTTAATGACTGAATGTGTACATCACACATTTTGCCTACTGGCGTTAAGGAATTGTTTATTCCTTGTATGGATTTGGCAACATGAATGAATGGTAAGTTTAATTTATTGAACATATTTTGTGTAATTAAACAGGACGAGCTACCTGAATCGAGGAGAGCGCGGGCTAAGTGTTGTCGATTGTTATGATCGTACAACTTAATTAATGCAGTTGATAGCAGAACGTTGCTAGAACTGCTTGCGTGCGCGCACGGAATAACGTGTGCCGAGAGCGCCACCTGCGGAGTGTCGGCCGAGGTCGGCGCGGCGGCGGAGGGAGGGCACTCGGACCGGTTATCATTGTTATTCTGAGTAGAATCAGCTGTTGTCGATTTAAAATCTGAAACATGTATTAAGGTATGATGTTTACGCTTACAAACTTTACAACCCGATGATTTGCATCGGTTAGCAAGATGACCAGTATTGAAGCAATTATAACACACTTTGTAAGTAGGTATAACTGTCAATCTTTCCTTGTTAGTTAAAGTGAGAAATTGTGGACATGAAAATAATTTATGATCGCCATTACAGTTAGGACACGAGTGGGAAGGGGAATTATTGTTATTAGTGTTCAATGTTACCATCGCCTTAATTTTTGAATTTGATTTTTGAGCATGGTTTTGAGAAGGAATAGTGTGACGTGAAACTTCTAAAGTTTCTATTAAATCAGCGCGGTTTCTTATGAACTCTGTGAATTTATTAAATTTAATAGGGATTGTTTTGTCTAGATTCCCTTTATATTCCTCCCACTCTCGGAATGTTTTGGTGTCTAATTTATGACTGATTATGTAGATCAACAAAGTGTCCCAGAAATCTACCGGTTCGCCTAGTGATTTGAGCGCTCGTATGTTTTTATTAATGTGGTCTAAGAGACGTTTCAACGAAGCTGAGGATTCTTTAGTAATTTGTTCGATTTTAAATAGCGATGAGATGTGATTCTGTATAAGAAGCCGTTTGTTGTCAAATCTTTCACATAAAAGTTGCCAAGCCACAGTGTAGTTCTGAGCAGAGAACTCGATGGACTGAATAACGACAGCAGCCGAACCTTCCAGAGAAGACCTAAGATAATGGAACTTATTGATTTCGTCTATGTCGTCGCAGTCGTGTACGAGACTGGCAAAGGTGTCGCGGAACTCAAGCCAGTTTTCATAAGATCCACTGAACTTTGGTAATTGAATGGTAGGCAATTTGACGATCTGGCGATTACATCCTGAATTACGACTCATACGATCATCATCTTCCCTTTCAGCCTTTGAATACATCTTCAACATATTCTTAGCTTTAGCAATTAATGAAAAATACTGATTTTCGATAACGGTTCTCTCGTCTGACTCAGTTTCTAGGTCTGACAAGCACTCGATATCTGTCTGCACTTCATCAAAATCTTTAAATAAGCTCTCTAATTTGTCAACACGCAATTGCAATTCCATTACCTGACACGATGATAACTTGGAAACTTCCAATGAAGATAAATAAGTGCTGAATACTGTTATACGCCCTTTATAGGTGCTCCGTTTCTTTCTAAGTTCCTTAATATCGGCCATTATAGGAGACGAGTATCGTAGACCTGGAATTTATACAAGGAAAAGATCAACAAAATAAAGATCAAGTCACTGAAACAGTACAACTACTAATACTCCTAGTATCACAACTATGTATATAGTTTATGAATTCCTAAATTAAGTATAGGTGTAGGTAAGTATTTAACTTATGTTTAAATTTAAATTACACCTTTACAATGATTTACAATGAATGAGTGACAAAACTACAATGCAAATATCATTAAGGATTAAAAATTAACAATGAGATAGGTTATGAATGCAACTTACTTGTTGTTGCAAGTATTGTAAAAATACGTACTACCTATCTATTGTTGAGAAATAATATTTTTAATCGAATGCAATGTAATTAAGAAGGGAATAACAATTTAAATTTTATAAATGTGATACTAACCTTAGTAATACCTTATATAAGCTAAAATACAACCTGACCAGAGTGCTGGGTGGAATCTATGTTATATACACTTTCAATCAATTATCTTGATGAGACCACCTCAATAACACCAACTTCTAGCCTTCTTCTTCCACTTCGGTTATATATCCGGTTCGTATTGGACCATGTACAGGAGGTATACCAAAATTCGAAAAAAAAACAATGTATGTCCAGTGACAGTAGATGAAGGATTGACCTTTTATGACATTCACAAGTATATACAAAAGAATGGTTAACGCCTATGGAAACTATCGCAGCAAAGATTGTGACTATTATTTTGTCTTTAATAACATGTAGGCATTAACACCGTCTGATAGTAGCTTTCTTCTCATAAATTAACTTAATTCTAAACAGTATGTGTTTTTTAATTATTAGAGCAAATTTTGCCATTTCAGAGAGTAGAACGAGACTCTTTTTATTTTTTATTACAACTGTTCTTTAGATCAGCGCCACTTGACGGTTTCGTTGCTCGATATCGCAAACTGTGGAGTCATTTGGTCGTTTTTATGTAACTGTCCCCAGGCACTCAGATAAAGCCGTAAACTCACGGTCATAAACGAATTACATTTCGTTTGTTATTTGCAATATGCTAATGTCAGTTGTTAAATAAATGTTATTGTCCATTTGATTATAGAATGTGCGATTACTGTAGATTGTAATGTCAGCTGAAACAATGGTGTAAAGTAAGTTTATTGTGATGAAGATAAACTTCAGCTACAGTTTTAATCGTCAAATGGAAAGGAATTTTATTTATAAACATTAGCTTAGGATGTTTCAATATTTTATTGCATCTTGCAATTCCTCCGCCCTACAAAAAACGCAGATAATAATAAACTGGTATTGTGTTTCCGGCTGTGAGTAGGGCTAGAGCTCACTGGAGAGGTTTTATGTTGTCAGTAGGAAGATCGAAGGTTTAAGTAGTCACCACTACACGTATAATATGATCTTATGAAACACAGCCTTCTCATCTACGCTCAGAGCGCAGAAACTCTCTTAACCTTCAAAGCTTTTGTTAACCTTTAATTTCGTGCGGCAATCCCTTCCGATATGCCCCGCCGCCTGCCAATGGTTATGTCAGACTCGAACCGACTAAAACCACACGCCGTTTTCACCCGACTACAACAAAGCCAGTGAAGGGCTTTGAATTTGACAGGCGTTGTTCATTTATTTATTAACATTTATTTAACTACTTATTGTGCAGATGTTTTTCACAACCGTAAGAGAAAAGAAACACATCATCTGTGCTGACTGATCTTGTGAAGAGTTACAAGACATAAATTACACTAATATCGTCCCGCGGTTTTACCTGTGCAAATGTCAGAATAAACCCACCAAAAATTCTACCTACCTATTTTTATTGCCAGATTCGTAAACAATACGAATTTTAGTTTCTACTTACCACATTGAGAAAGATGCGTAATATAAATACCGTATTATTAAAAATACAAGTTATAGGGTTAATAAATAATTGGTTAGACATTGTTAGTAATAAATTTATTTATTCCACAATAAATAATAATAAATTAATAACATATTTAGGGCAAATGCTTAGCTGTTAATATAAATGCGAAATTAGTTTTTATTGTACAAGTCCGCAAGTTATTTCAAAATAAATAAATAAACAGTGTTATTTACATTATTGCTATGTCCTTAACATTATTAATTGAAAATAAATAAAAGTCGACAAAACATTAGAATTAAGAATAAAATCTTAATTTTAAAATGAGGTCGTTCATCGACACCACTCTTTTTTTATTATATTTTTTTTATTTATATGCCTATAATTTATAAATATTTTATGACATTGGGTATTTTGTCAACCGTTAAATAATAAAATATATTACACTATCTTTTATATAGGTGGGCAATTTAAATTTTTCACTGTAAACAAAATTTATTAACGCTTCACAAAGTGGACCAATAACCTTGATAGTTAATCAAAATTTAATTGTATGTATACCACATACAAAATCTTCGAAAACATAACCTTTGAAATTCATGTTTTATAATAGTGTAATAAGGTTTATTATTGGTTATCTGTCTGAGGTATGATACGCCGTTAACTCCTGTGTCAGTCACCCATATAACTTAATCCTTTTTGACCGATGCCTGAAAATTATTGGTACTTTAATTTCTATATCTTTCAGTATTAGTTGTCTCTAAAATCAACCTTATGATTCAGTTCCAAGCGATTGTCTTGAATCTGAAGAAGACTGAAAAGAAAAGAAATATATATTTTATATAATACACATACACAATATAAATATAAGCTTGGGACGTTAGGCGCGGGTTAGATGGGTTTTAAAGAGAGTTTAAGGGTTAATTTAAATCAGGCGGGAATGCTTGAACCGTTTCGAGTGGTTATTAAATATCAACTTTGTTCAATGTGGAGATTTGTTCTTTGTTCAATCAAATGATTGAAGAACAAAATGGCGTTATACAAATACTTATTATGTATAACTCTCGGCCTTAAATTGTAGGCTACTTGCTTATCATTATGGACTAGCGATTGAGGAATTTTGGATTTAAACCCTATTCAGTTATCCACTGATGTAAAGTTATTAGGATATTAGTTGAATGGGGTTATTAGTGGGCTGTATAAATATATATGATTATATAGTATTTAGTTATATATATTATTGAATAGTATGCTATAAATTTAACTTAAAAATGAATTAAAAATAAATCTTACGTAAGTTAAAAGTAAACCCTTATTTAAGTCTCTTTTAATCTAGGGACTGTAATAATAAAATAAAATATATAAAATAAACTACATAAGAAAAAAGAAATTTAAATACACCTATTTACAAAATTAATAACCAAATTATTAAATTCAGAACTTATCATAACAAGAAATCTATTAAATACGTGTCATGTTTATTTGTGTTTTTACAAATAAATAAATAATATAAGCATTCTTTATGTAAAACTAAAATATTCTTGACTAGCTGGTAACATGCAATATTTTTCATTTTAATACGTGCACTTGTAAGTAAGTAGTGTTCGCGAGTGTTCTGCGTAAAATGTATTTATATTGTCTACTCTGTGCAATAACGTTACGTGTATAAAGCTTGTACAATCGAGCATAAAAGTCTAGTCAAGAAAATAATAAATAAAAAAAATATTGTATCATTTTTTGTATAATGTTTCGTTCAAATTATGATCAAAGAATCAAAGAATCAAAGAATCAAAGAATCAATTTCATTTATTCAGTTTAGGCACATAAAGAGCACTTATGAATGTCAAAGTTTTACAATAATTATGTACCTACATTTGTCAAAAATATTATAATTCATAATAAATTAGGATACTTAGTAAATAAATCATTAGAAAATGATTCTTTCGCTGGTTCGGTAGTTAAATCTCCTGAGAAGAGACCAGCAAGAAACTCAGGTAGATTATCGTTATTCTTTTTAATATTTAGTTGTTTATTTATAATAACTGGGTGCAAGAGCAAGAGATTATTATGCCCACGCATTTTTATCATCAAGATATTCGTCTACTTTATAATAGCTTTTTTTAATTAAAAATTTTTTCAATTCTATTTTAAACTTATCAAGTGGCAGGTCAGCCAAATCCTGAGGAATTTTATTATATATTTTTATACATTTGCCCACAAACGAATTACTGACTTTATGAAGCCTTAGTTTCGGTATCGCCAGTTTATTTTTATTTCGCGTATTCAAGTTGTGAAAGTCTGATTTTTTTTGGAAGAGGTCTAGGTTCTTCCTTACATATAAGGCGTTGTCGTAAATATATTGTGAGGCAACTGTTAAAATATTAATTTCTTTAAACAGTTCTTTCAGCGAGTCACGGGGTCCGAGGCAATAGATTGCTCGTATAGCTCGTTTCTGTAATATAAATATAGTTGCAATATCGGCAGCTGAGCCCCACAGCAGCAGACCATATGACATAACGCTATGAAAGTAACTGAAATAAACTAATCGTGCCGTTTTCTCGTCAGTTAGTGACCTTATCTTTCTAACCGCATAGGCAGCTGAGCTAAGTCTTCCTGCTAAGGCTGTGATATGAGAACCCCATTGTAGTTTATTATCTAGTGTGATGCCAAGAAAAACTGTGGTATTGACTATTTCCACAGTTTCATTATTCATTATAATGTTTGAGTCTATATGTCTTACATTTGGCATCGTAAATTTTACACATTTTGTTTTTTTGGCATTAAGTAGCAGGTTATTACTCGTGAACCAATGCAATATTACAGAAAGGGTATTATTCACATCGTCAAGTATTACTTTTTGTCTGTCAGTTTTAAAAATTAATGAAGTGTCATCAGCAAATAATACTATTTCACAAAGATTTTCAATGAAGTATGGAAGGTCGTTTACATATATCAGGAACAAAAGGGGTCCTAATATCGAGCCTTGGGGTACTCCCATGACTAGCGGGGCGCCAGAAGAATCGGTGCCATTAACGTTTACTTTTTGTACTCTGCCAGTGAGGTAAGACCTAAGTAAGCTAAGTGAGCTATTCGAGACACCATAATAATCTAACTTTAATAACAAGGTCTCATGATCAACACAATCGAAAGCCTTTGATAAGTCACAAAAAATACCAATGGCATCCTGCTTCTCCTCCCATGCATCAAATATGTGTTTAACTAGTGCGACTCCTGCATCTGTTGTATTTTTGCCTTTAGTAAAACCAAACTGTTTTTTATGAAGTAAATCATTGGCTGCAAAATGTGAAAGCAGTTGATTAAATATTATTTTTTCAAAAATTTTACTTAGCGCTGGTAATATAGAGATGGGACGAAAATTGGATGGGTCACTTTTGTCCCCTGCTTTGAATAACGGAATGATTTTACTGTACTTCATAAGATTTGGAAATTGTTTTTCATCTATACATTTATTGAATATGAATGCAAGGTAGGGCGCAATAGTGGGCATTATTGAATTTATTATATTGGTTGAAATGCCCCAGAGATCTTCAGTCTTTTTTATATTTAATTGTTTAAATGTTTTAAGTATTGTTTCAGTGTCTATATACTGAAAATTAAAGATTACATTACATTTAGGAACACAAGATTTAAGAAGGGAATCGGCTACGTTTTGCGACGAATTTAATTCACTCGTAGTAGTAATTGCAATATTTGTGAAAAAAGATTCAAAGGCATGGGCCACTGCAGAATCAGTGGTAATGTATTGATCATCTATTTTTAAGTCGAAAAATATATATTTTTCTTTCTGCTTCTTATAATAGTAGATAATCTACTATTATAAGAAGCAGAATCCCTATTTACACTTATTTTCACTTACAGTCACTAATAATTTGCGGAAATATAATCTTTCATAGCGAATGCATGTTTATATTGAAAGTTTGAGCTCATGATTCACTTTGAAACTCTCAAAACCCGGGGTTTTACGTGATCATATGGTAAATACAGTACCTTTTGATTTGTTTGACGTTTCGGCCAGGTTGGAACGGAAACGGGATCAGAAGCCCTCGCGAGCAAAGCCGCCGATAACAGCTAGTATAGTATATAAACTCATCCCTATTTAAACAATCAACTTTTATATTTAATCAATTATTCCAATATTCAGTATGTTTTGTGTACTAAGATACGATTTTCTCGAAATTCTTTGATGTTAAGATTAAGTTCGAAATAACAAAAAGTATTTTTCTTATGTTTTTCACAAAAAGGCTGTAGTAAGGTCGAAAAAACGTCTCTAATTATTTTATGTTATCCGATATTTTCATGTATTAATACAACTTCAAAGGTTCTTGTGGCCAATCGTTTTATATGGCTGCTCGCTACCTTTGAGATCGAATTTAGTTTCCTTTTATGTTCAAGGTTTTTATTTAACTTATGCATGGATTCGGTTATAGCCCTGCGGGATGTGGGCTGGAATCTACTACAGTTTGATAGTGAACGCTTGAATATTGTATGAGTAACTTTGATTTTGGTAGAAAAAATTCTTGAGCACTTTTAATCAAAGCACTCAAGGATTCTTCATGAATTGTAGGTACCACTTGGTGAAGTTTCATTTGATATCATAGTGGATAAAAAAGTTTGCTACATAAACCTAAATCACTAGTAAAATATTTCAAAAGGTTACGTGGACCTACTAAAATGTCTGAATCATGTATATCAATATCTGGCATAGGTAATACCTGTGTAATAAATAATTACTATTTAATTAAGCGTATCAATATTTAAAAAGTAACATAACATAAACTCACGCCTATATCCCCGAAGAGGTAGGCAAAGGTGCTAGCACCCACATTTCACCAGTTTATGTTTTAGGTCCCAATGTAATAGGTGGTGAGGGTATTGTCATTAACCGGGCACTTATGAACGTGCGAAAAATACACACATAACTTCGAAAAGCATCGAAAAGTCATGGTGTGTGCCATGGCAAAACCTGGGATCGAACCCGAGCCCTCGTCTCAGTAGTTCATTACCCATTCTACTAGGCTACCGCTGTAGATATTTAAAAAGTCATGAGACAAAATGGCATCAAATATTTTGAAATGTAAAATTAAGAATTCGTTCAGAAATTTTTCGAGACGAGAGAGTGATTTAATTTTTACACACTCAAAGAAAAAATCAGAGAAATGAAATGCTATCAACTCGTGTGCTATCCAATCCATTTGCTAAGCAACGAACGAGCATTAGTGTAGAATTTCCTATACGGGTAGAAAGGTCAAACCCGTCACTCACGGAACTACATATCAATAAAAACAGTACGAAGCTTCGAATGAAACTGTGAAAAAATTACTACGAGGTTGATGATAACTCAGAAAGAAAAAAAAATACTTCAGATAGGTGCAGACGGGTCGTGGGTTATTTTATAGCGCAAGTGATTTGGGCCGCAGCATGAATTGCCCCAGAGCTATTTTTGAACGGGTTATTTAACATCGCGGATTAAATCACCCAAAACCATTTTGTAATGGGTCGGACCACAAACGGGCGTTCCCATCTAAATTGTGATAAACTTATACGTGCTACCCGTCGAAATGGGTAGAAACACAATGCTACCCAACGACAATGTTTTCACACGAACCATAGAGTCAAAATGACACTTTTAAAAAGATATTCAATACCGTGAAACGTAGCTAATATTATCACAAAAGTATAATCTCCATAAACTATTTGTTAACGAGTCTAAAATCCAAACAAATTTATTTATTATCTGTTGTAATGCCAAATATATCGAATAAATTATATGTTAGGTATAAATAAATAAAACGGCATACACTTTTCTTCCTAAGTGTATGTTCTGAAACCAATATGGTTCACTCTTTAAGCTCCTCGGCGTTAGCGTTTGTTTGCAAACAAAAGGCAATAGACTCTCCTTGGTTCAATAAGGACAGGTATTGGTAGTACTTACACTATTGTCAAATCTGTTGTAATAGTTGTAAATTTAGTTTTCATTTCAAAAAATTGTGTAATTCTTGTATACCACTTAGGTCGCAGACAAGCACACAGCTGAGATGGAAAGTGGTCAGCATGATCTATGGACGTGTGTAATAACGTAATTTAACGTATTTGCCGTTTCATGTATGATACATTTATTAATATTATATTATTAACCAAGCCAGCGTAGCGAGTGAGTCTCTGTTTTGACAAGGTGGTCGACTTGGTTTTTGTCCGTTCAATTCTGGTCCAGAGGGCCTATTTCTTAACCGATATCCGATTTTAAAGGGGTAAAGGGGGGGAAAATGAGAAGAAGAGAGGTAAAGTTTGCTGCGCGTTATTTAACGCGTTATCGCGAGATTGGCACAGAAAAAAATTAATTACACACGACAAAAAAGAAAAAACGAGCATTACCCCTTATTTATATTAGCATGAGCGTATTTAAAAAGTATTTCTGTGTAGCTCCTTAAAAAGAGCTCAAAAAATAATATCTTACTTAAAGGTTTAGTCACGTTTCCTCGACATATTTTTTCATTTCAGAGGGATTTAAAAGGTTCACGTTATTTTTAAGAAATACGTCATTTAATTTATCCGGTTTTAGACATCTGACCCGCGGCAATTGTATTGTTTACAATCTTGTATAATCCTAAAAGAGTAAAGTTTAAATTTAGTTCGGAAAACGTGTACGTGACTTGAAACCGTGACAAGTGTACTACAGAAGGAATTTTCTGACCAAAGGAGCCACTAGGCGCGTGTTTGACATTCAAAATTTTGTCCTACACAAATCTGGGGAAGAAAATTGTATACTTAATTCTAATATAATAATAATGTTTAGGAATTGGGATGTTTGTAACTGCCAATACTAACTTTTGCGAATGCCATCAGGTGAAACCGGCTAGGTTCTATCTATAGAATTTCAGTTTCGATTTGATAGACGATATATGAGAGACTAAACTCGATTCTTGTCTTTAACATTCATTTTTCTCAAATCTATTTACCTACAGAAACTTTTAACATTCAAAAGTTAAGTTATCAAATAAATATAATCCAGAAGTTCACATTTTTATACACTTTATTGCATAAACTTGTGAATTGTTTATTAAACAATTTTGAAATTGTTACTGATTTACATGCAACAAATTAATGAATAAATTTCTCAGAATAGGACTCGATGTATTTGTGATAATAGCTTTTAGTTGTCTTTAAAAATACACCGTTATTAAGAAGGACATAATATCCTATGAACCTACAACAAGAGTAAATAAAGAACTAATTTGTACAATTCACAATAACTGTAATAGTTTTCGCCAAACGACCTCCACTAAGTGTACTAATATATTATTAGTTTTATTGACCACCCCATTAATAATACAGGGCTTGATATATTGCCACAAATACTGAGAAAATATACAGCTGCTTTTCGATAAATAATATATTTGTATCCTTGTATTTCATTGGATTTAAATGTTATGAATAAATCGCAGCCCAGGTACAATTCCCAGGAGTATATTCGTAAAAGAAACCTATATTAACGATCTATAAAACCGTTCGTGACCTATTTCAACCTTATTTATTTGAAAGGATAAATAATAATAAATAAATATTCTAGAACAATCTATACAACGCCTGCTAGACCCATGGTAAGCATAGCTTAACTAGCCTGTGTTATGGGACAAACATACTTAGGTGCCACTTTTTTGGAAATACAAACATATTATACGTGAAAACACTAGACCAATGCAAATATTTATATTCATGCACACAAATATTTGCACTGAGCGGGCATCGATCCCGCGCCTCCTATATCGATACCGTTAATAAAATAAACTAGATCGATGTCTTATCCCTTTACAAGAAAATAAGTAAATTCATGCATGTAGCAGCCTAAACTTAATAACATAAATAAGTAGTTCTATTATCCAGAAGCTTCTAATAGTTGTGTAGTGGCATCATTTCATACAATTTTAAATTGAAATTGACTAGAAACTTTTGGGAAAACATGCAAGAACATACTTTATCAAAAGTTATGAAGAAGTGTTACAATAGTTTAGACTTCAAGTGAATTTATCGATACTACTTTTTAGTGCAAACATGCAGTAGTGAACAGAAAAATAATTATTCCATTGGTGTCAGAATAGACGACTATAATAAAACATTTACGGTAGCTACAATGAAATTTTTTTTTCTTTTTTCGAATATTTTCGTTATGTTTAACGATACAACTTAGCGTCAAAATCAACTTACTGTGAATTAGAAGGTTGTTGGCGTAAGTTCTTCTGCGGGATTGTCCCACTTCCACTTGTGTACCGCGGGTTCTCCCGCGTCCTGTGGAGAGATACTTAGTCGACTTATCCGACACCGATGGACTAATGCTAACTTACTAATCATTAAACAGAAAACTAAAATACTAGTAATTGGCGACTGAGCGACTTAAAGGACTTATTTTCAATATTTTATAGACTAATATTATGATGCAACGTAACACATGCAGTTAGCGTACACATTTTTTATACACATATAGCAGACTGCTATTCAAGGAACTGTTTTCAATAAAAAAAAATTAGTATTGTTTTGTTAGATACGATTATTTCAGAGTGATAAAAGAACCGGGATTAAATCCTGAGATTCGCATTTATAATTAAGGTACACGTGATCTTTTTCATTCCCAAGTCAAGCTAGTAAAATTTTCAAAGGGTAATAGTGAATATTTAAGACAAATCTTATTGTATTCAAACGTTTCTTTTCGACGTTTCAGCCATAGTATGTCCACTGCTGAATATACGCCTCCTCCAATCCAACTGGTTGGAAGCGGTCTGAATTTCACGGTACAAGCAGAATCTGTCTTAAACAGAATCTGACTTAAACTGAATATAGGGTACCCGCGACTCTGACTATGTCATCCGTCCATCTTGAGTCTGTCTTATGCCTGGTCTCCATTCGAGAATGTTTCATTTATTTTGAATAAATGAGTATCTTTTTCTTTATATATAAAAATGAATTGCTGTTCGTTAGTCTCGCTAAAACTTGAGAACGGCTTGACCGATTTGGCTTATTTTGGGCTTGAATTATTTATGGAAGTCCAGACAAGGTTTAAAAGGTGAACAAATATGAAAATGCTCGGAATGGAGCAGCGGGAACGGGATCAGATGTCCACGCGGGCGGAGCCACGGGCAACAGCTAGTTGTAAAATATAACTAAAACCTCCTGATACCCATCTTGTAGGTAACATTTGAATACCTTTGATGTGGATGCTTGTGTTGAAAAAAGTAATATTTTACAGTACCTAATCAATAAGTCAGATAAATCTTATCAGTCATGCAAACTAAACAAGAAGAAAAAGACCAGAAAACATTAAACAAATAGTTTAATCATGCGTCATGCTCGATTCAGATGTATCATGCGTCATGCTTCAGTCAGTCACCTGATGAGAAAATAGCTTCTTGAGTCCGATGATGGTAGACAACAGGAGAGCTATCTTTGAGATCAGGAGGGCCTTCCCAACCATAAGGGCGAGAACCTTGAACGTGAGGGCCCCAAAGAGACCGAACTTCAGTGCGGCCAGGGCTATAACGGGTCCAATGTTCTTCTGGCGGCCTCTGCCAGTTTCAAATACCTTTGCTGGCTTAATTGCTACACCTGAAATTAAAAAGTTGATAACTGTAATGTCATTAAATAACAATAAGTCCATAACTTATTTATGTAAATAGTTGATTTAAATCAAAAGCAAAAAAATATTTGGTGAAACTTCTAGTTATAAAAAAAAACCGATTGATGATAAGCGACCGAGTTAAACGCAAGATGGTGAAACTTAACAGACTTGATTAGGACTTGATTTAGTACTTTTGAGAGACTTAAAAAAAAGTAACTATTAACGAGACAGCTTTCAGCCTTGACCAAAGATACACTAAATCTTTTTTAACGTTATTTAATTACTCCTAATGGTATTTATATAGACGGATGCCGAACTAATACAATGTCCTGAATTTATTCCCCAACCATCCATAAAACAACGAACAAGTAACCCAGAGGTCCGATTATGCTGATCTTATTATTACTAACAATTGACCCCACTAATTCATCCCGAGGGATGTGCGTGGCCTAAACCTAGAGAACGAAGTCTATTATCGCATCGATTGGGAATAATAGACAACAGTTACAAGTTATGGGCGTTTTATTTCTCGATTTCCAATCTTATTTTATCGTGCGCAAAATCCCGACAGATACCACCTCAGCTGAAACCGATGGAGGTGATTATGTCGGACTAGAACCAACTAAAACGCACGCCGTTTTTTACTACCGGAGGTGAGATAATACAAGATATATTTCTCGTACCCCTCAGATCCAGGGATATCTCTTTTGAGATATAATTGTATAACCTCCTTCCCCTAATGTGGAACCCTGGTGTACCCATCTAGCCTTTTAGAGCCGCCCGGTAGATGCGCTTTTGCGGCACCGCTGTTACGGCAGCCTTCTTCTGCTAGGGTGATAGATGGCTCCACCCTTCATCCCCAGGCCCGCGCTCATGGATGACGAAGGTCATTCTGCGACCTCAGACGCCCGAGTCACCTTCGCTCATCGCGGGCTGCCTTTTCAAGCATTACTTGCTCGCAGAAGGAGGTGGCAGCCGCCCAAGCGCTCGTGCATTGTACCATCGCCATGAGGACATTGGACCCGCCTCGTCGTCTCCCATGCTGGGCACTTGGTCAGCGTGTGCACTGTATAGCCCGTAGTCCGCGCTTGCATCATAGTTATGGTACTTTGACGTTGGCTCCTTCTAGATCCGACGAAGGTAATCTCTGAAGCACTCGTGTGCGGTGATCACCTGCATCAGCCAGTACAAGAGGCTACCGCAGGGTCTCTCTAGCCAGTCCGCCATGATGGGTCTCACCGCCGCTACCACGCCATGCCCCTCGATTTCGAAACCTTGTGTCGAATCCATTACTATACCTATGTAAATCCACTCTGAACACAAGGAAGTCATTATAATCTTCCTAGCGAAAGTCTGAATAACTCCCGGTACTCACCAACTCCTAAGCTTCCATCCTTCTCATGTTTGCCAGAAATCACCAGATCAGCGTCCTTGAATATCCTGTACCTCAAAGACCTGGAGCTCGCGAAGTGCCACAGTTTGTCAAAGATTAACTGTTGGGCCTGATCTTCGAGAGATGTACCGGCTCTGGCCAAAGTTTCGGGTTTCACTGGTATGTCTGCTGCAGCACCATGACTGTAAAATAATATGATAACATATAAAATATTTTGATTCTCAAGTCAGTACTTTTTATATCGAGGAAATTCCCACGAGTAAAAGTGGGAAGCAGCCAGGGGTGGTCATGATGATTCGAACTGACTAAAATTGCACGCTCAAATCAAATCGAATCAAGTCAAATCACGCTGTCGTGTGTTATCTGTTGACGAGGGTGAGATTGCTATCCCTGACACTCCAGCAGAATCTGGGCCATCTTGAGATGGCCTCTCCCAAGTCGAGTAAGGAAACATATGAAAGTGACCCGCCAGGCGTTGCCTTGCCTATTCACAGGAACATCACACATGTTCCTTGACATAGTCATCTCGATTGATTTGATGTAGGTAACATTTACCTTTGATGGGCTTATTCCGAAAAGAAAAATTTGAATAAAAATAATGTCTAATTAGTATAATCAGGCTACCCCTGCTAAGATATTCAAGTACCTACATTAAAAGGGGTACTTAAAAATTCCTCACTGATTGTAAAATAACATCAGCAACAAATCTGCTAACTTGCTACCGAATATCGTTAAAAATAAATCGGAACCTATAAAACGTCAGCGAAAAAATTTAAAAAGGTTCTAAGCTACACATGGTCAATTTATTCCATCATTAATGACAGAACCCTTTTATTTGAAGTACGCAATGGGTAAGTCTAAAAGTTATTTTGAAAAGTTGTTTCGAAAAGGTCACTAAAAAGGGTTCTGGAATTAAATAACTTTGAGGATTAAGGATGTTATAGAGAATTGTAACTTGTTACCAATTTAAAAGTTATACGTGTGGAAAACGTGTTAATGAAATGTCATTTTATATCTTTTATTAGATAAGATACAGATAAGATTTACAGAAAAAAGTTGTTAAAGACAGGTATGGTCTATTCCTTTCAGTAAGAATTTAGAATATAAAAGTTTGACAAAATATAATATTGGGGAGGGCGGGTAAACGCACTACTCACTAACGGTTTAACAATCCCAAAGATAGCACCAAAAATATTACTAACTGTCGTAAAAGAGATTGCCAAACCACACCCCTTAAAGCAAATGAAAAGACGAGAAAAAAAACGAGAACACACGAAGCACCTACAGGACTACTACAGAGAGCCAGTCATGAACTTCAATATCTTATACAAAGAATATTGGAACATTCCAGGACTTTTATGTCAGTCATGTGACAAAGGACGGAATGTCCAAATCGTCTAGTCAGTAAAAACAACTTTCTTAAATCTTAAAAATAGGGAGTTAGGACGTGATGTGATTAATTATTATGTACGTCTTACCTTTCATCAACAATCATGACATCCTCTCCCAGCTGGAAGGATGCTGTCCGTAGCATTCTGTCTACATAGCCGACTAGTTCAATGGCGATGCATGATGAAGTCTCCCTTGCAACGCATTTTGTCGTCAAACCACGCTTAAGCGTTTCTTCTGGTTTCTGTAACAAAAATAACAACTATTAAAGATCTTCTATAACCATGTGGTGATGGAGAAGACCCATCTCATCCAAAGGGTGTCGTAAGAGACAACTAACAGTAAAATATGGAGACAATATCACTGCAAGCGAAGGAAAACTCGAAGTTAAACCTTGTACCAATCTATCTGGCCAGAGTGGAACCAATAGGCCAAAGCCTCCCAACATTATGAGAGGCCTCTGTCCAGCAATCGACTGCGATAAGCTAATTTATTGATTGAAATATCTTCTTTCGGGAAAAATATTGAAGACTGTGCTAAAAGCTGATAGTGTCTGCATTTGTCTCTTTTCCGACTTTATAGGCATATTCTCCTGATTGCTTCTGAATCCGGCGTTCAGGGTCATCCTTCTGGCTTTATCTTCCCCACCTCTTACGGTTTTGGGTGGTGAAATCATTTAAAATTGTAAAAATATTAATAATTGATTTTTATTGTGCTACTTCGCCAATCTTGTGAAGAAAGTGATTTTATTATGGTTACCCGTATTTCTCGTACCTAGTACTAAAGAGTTTACTTATTCTTACAATCTGGTGGAACTTGCTTTAAAGGTTAAAAATTCGACAGCATAATATCTTAGTCAATAAAATATAATACGCAACTACATTCTGTGAACATTTGCGATCCTCCTACATTTGATACAAACTTTTTGTGAAACAGTCAAAAGGCGGACGCAGATTTATATTTAATGGAAATAAAAACTCTCGGACCTACTACATTTTGCGATTCAGACCCAAACTGTAATTTACGCGAATATTTCGATACTTTTATTTAGTAAATACATTCTTCTTTTATACATATCTAGGTACTGAATGACAATTCAGCGCTATCTATCTGTACTTTAATGTAAATAAATATACTTAAATTCGGACAGTGAGCGTTAAAAGTTCCTGGACAAATGGATACTAAAATTATATTATACAATTGCACTGATTGGAATTCGATTGCACAGTTTTTACAGCAGTCAAAAAGCTCTACACTCAACCACCACTCAAATCAGTTTCTTCAAAGACATTGCAATATTTTCTACAATCGTGTTTCCAGGCGGTTAGGTTTTATAGAGAACATAAGTTCAAAGATCTGTTGAATTTTAGTTTGAATTCTTAAATGCTTCATAGATATTTTATATTTCAAAACTTGATGTGAATTCAATCATTGACTTTTCAATAAACCTTAATAACGCTTTGTCAATTTTTTCGTCTTTCTTCTTTTGCCCGTTCATTTAAGAATTGAAATATTTTTTATCAAAGAACCCTATGAATTACTAAACGGGTTCTGTCAGTTTACACTACTTTTATGTTTGCTATTGAATATCTTCTAGGGTAAAATTCTTTTTAGTTACTTTGAGACTTGCGGTTTGGCATTCCTTTCTATGACAATTAGTGATATTTTGCTATTACTATCGTTCGGATTGTTAAACCGTCAGTAAGTGGTGAATTTCCCACCCCAATATATTTTTGTCTAGTGTTAGTGTTCAATAAATAAATACAGTATAAAAATATGTAGTCTCAATAATGAAACCATTATCAAAAATAATTCTGTAGTTTTTGAGCCCATCTCATATGAATAGGCAAGAATACAAAACAAATAAATATTACCTCCTAATGTATAAAAAGAATTACATACAGTTATAAAATAATAGTAAACTGTTGAGTTCGCTACAAAAGCAGGTATAAATAATATTAATAATTCAATTATCTATATCTCCAAGGACGCCTCAGGCATGTACAATGTACAGTGTACAATATAGCATTTTTATGCCAAATTTCACGTATGATACGATCGGTAAATTAATATTAATTAAAAAGGCGCTTCCCTATGTCAGAGAGCCTGAGGGTGTTCCTCGAAACATTAATATTAATTAGAGTGGTCAATATAATATTGTTACCAGCTAATAAATCTCCGGAGATGCGACGAACTTACCGGATAATATTTTTCTTATCATTCTCAAGGTCTTCACGAGTGAGAGATATCATTAGAAAAAAATATATAGTAATAATAGCTGATTTTCAATATATTATGTGCGTTAGCATATATTGGTCATCCCTATCGTGGCGTTAATCCTAGTTGCATCTGAAGCTATAGATGTTCAGATATATCTTCGACATCTTCAACTTAGAACCTGGAGTTTCAAGTTGGATGTAATCTAGACATATATGTGAGTCAGAATAACGGACTTGATCATCGAGAACAAAACAGTTCGGTGAGTCTTTCCTTTGTTTCACCATTAAGTCTTGGAATACTTTATCAATTCATGTGTATCCTTCTTGCTACAGTCCCGGGTACTTTAAATGGTGCATAACATCCGATAAAGCCGTCAACCTAAGCGCCACCATTCTAACACTGTACTTGTTTGTAGCGATCGTCTTTCCTGAGACTTTGTCTTTAGTTTACCAACAAGCGAACGAATGAAATTGACGTTTCCTAGATATAAAAAAAAACTGGGCTTTGACGTATGCTTTCCCTTCAGAGTTGGGTGGACAGACAGTAGTCGCTTTCATAAAAGTTCTCGCAGCTACAAAATAATAACTTGGATAGGGATTAACGCAAGAATAATAATGAAGTAGACGACAGCTACAAACTACCTTAGAAGACAAGATCTGCATGACAAGTATACACTCCTTTCAGAAATAACTGAGCACATTCTGGCTATTTTTTATTGCAATTCTTGAAGGATTTATCTTTTTATGCTGCAATCTTGACTTTACCCTTATCAATCATTTTCCCCTTTATAACTTAAGCCTCTAGAGTAAAAAATGGACGTCTATCAATAAAATAAAAACGTTAAACGGATATTTGAGTTACATTTCGAAATAAAATTATGAGTTCGGCTTAGATATTATGACTTGAAATTGCCTGCTTGAGCTCTGTAATTATAATGTCTGTCTGTTTTAAACGAGGCTATTTAAATTCCACTTCTGTAAATGAAACGGGTCAACCCATTTTTTTGGTAACATAAATTTTTTATTACTTATTTCATAAAATCATTATATGTCGTATATATAGGGAACTAACTGGCTCGAATAAAACACAATTAACTGTCTATCAATGGAGCAAGATAGTTACTGAATGATACGCTAGAGATGGAAAAAGAAATAGAGGAAGGCAAGGAAAAAGACGGGAAGACGAAATAAAGCTAACAGCTGGGCCCAATTGGAGGAGAGTTGCAAAGGACAGAAAGCAATGGAAAATGTTAGAGGAGGCCTATGCCAAGAGTTATACTGAACTAAGAGACTTACTTTAAGAAAAAGAAAAAAGAAGTAGTTGAGGATAAAAGGCTAATTGATTGATTGATTGAACTGTCTATCTGTGTGTCTGTATCCATGTTTTACAGATTAAAATAAATCTATATTCAAAGCACGGTAGCGGTCATATTAAATACCATTTAAATGATAGTCGCGCCTAGCTAGTAGTAAGTAACAGTTACTCTGACCACGAGTGAGATAATATAACTCTATTAAATTTAATGAAAACCGTTGAACTCTAAATCACTTTGATGTAAAGTTATCCCTGACAATGAAACTATAACTGGAACTCGTGAACGAAATGAATACATCTTGATCACATACAATATTGACCCATTTGTTTTAGCAATTGTATTGTGACACCAATATCAAAATTGTGTTGTTTAAATTAGGGTAAGTATTTTACTTTTTTCAAATTTTGTTTGCAAACTTTAGCAACTTTTTTTATTCACTCTCTCATCTCATAAACTCACGCCTATATCCCCAAAGGGGTAGGCAGAGGTGCTAGCACCCACATATCGCCAGTTTATGTTTAGATCACAATGTAATAGGTGGCGAGCCTATTGCCATTAACCGGGCACTTATAAACCTGCGATAAATACACACATAACTTCGAAAAGCATCGAAAAGTCATTGGTGTGTGCCATGGTAAAACCTGGGATCGAACCCGACACCTTGTCTCAGCAGTCCATCACCCATACCACTAGGCTACCGCGGTTACTTTTATTCACTTGGTTTATTAAACCGTTCCGTTTAAAAAACTCAGGGACTTGTCTTAGGAGTGCATATTTTATGTAAGTTCATTTTGTCATCAATGATTCGAAATAAGAACCTCCGATAATAATAATTTAGTAAAGCGTTGTTTAGAAAATTTAGTAAGAAATTGAACGAAAAATGATCGTCAACTTATAAAAGTAAACATTCCCTTAACCCATTGACATCATATTTCGCACGGCTATGTTCCATAGCCCTACTTTCACACAGCTGATACTCACACTTGATTGAATTACTCTACCCAATGCACAAGTGAAAGCGGATAATAATGCATTCACGTCACTAATTGTGAAAAGAACTGACTATCACAAGAAAAGAAAATTATTGAAAGAACACTGATTACTAACTATGCATCAAAGACTTAGAAGGTACTTAACGTAGGTAAACGAAACAAGGGCTTATTTTTTTAGTCTAGTAGTGTAGTCAGATGATCGAACTGATTGGACATTTTTTTTTAATTGTTAGACTGACTCGGCTGGTCAATTGTTTGGATAATGTTTGTTTAAACTGTTAAACTGACTTGACTGGTCAAATTGTTTAGGTTGATTTGGATAGATAAACTGTTTAGACATTTATTTAAACTGTTAGACTGAGTTGGATAGTCCAGTAGATTGAAACTTAATTCTTTATGTATATTATTTTAGACCAATCAAAAGGTAAGAATATTCATAATATGCTAATTAACCGCTGTCATTTGATACCAAACACGTCATATTTATTTCAAATTTATTTTTTACGCAGTATTTCAGGTCAGCTAGAGGGCGCCTATTGGATTCAGTGACATAGCATGGCCTATAACCAGCTGACGATCAAGACGATCCTAACGATCCCTTCTTTGTCAAATTCTAATAAGTATCCGAGGGGTTATTCTATATACATAAATTCATAGACAAAATCATAAACCTAATTTGACATCACCGGAGTCAGGTGAAAAAAAAATAACAGGTAATATTTTTACAGGAATAATAAATATACTCAGTGCCGACTGAGTCTATTTATTGTACAACATCAAAGCAGTTAACCCTACTAAAGGAAGCTAAACCTTTTTCCAGAAAGTAAACACTTCCTTCGTGCAATAAGTTATACTTCATAAAAGAATAAATAACAAAATATTTGATTTATATTTTCAATGAACATTTCCAGCAACATTCTAGGCAATACGAATGATAAATAGTATTCAATGTTCATTCATTCTTAGTAACGGGGCCCTGAGAGATTCACTCACAAACAGGAAATTATGACCGAATGGCTTTCTGGAGTCACCACGTACAAAGAGAGGAAATAAAAGTATTGCAAGAATTTCAAGACATTTTTATAAATATACAGGAAGTATTTTTCCAACAACTATAAACTCATCATGTTTCGTTTATCCAGTTTAGGCACATAAAGAGCACTTATGAATATCGAAGTTTTACATTGTCAAAATATTATAATTTATAATAAATAAAATACTTAGTAAATAAATCATTTGAAAATTCTTTCGCTGGTTCGGTAGTTAAATCTCCTGAGAAGAGACCAGCAAGAAACTCAGGTAGATTATCGTTATCCTTTATTTTCTTTTTAATTAGTTCTGTTTATTTATAATATTAATAAGTTATGGGTGCAAGAGCAAGAGATTATTATGACCATGCATTTTTATCATCAAAATATTCGTCTACTTTATAATAACTTTTTTTCATGAAACATCTTAAATCCATATATATCCATAGATAGAGCGTTCTATACTACCTACAACTATTATACCTTCCCAACTAAACTCGTTAATACACTCGCTCGCGTTTCTTCTTCTATTTCATTCAGCTCTAATAAGCCGAAAGTTCGTTTTCTCATACAGTTCCTCCATTGTATATCGGTATTTAACAGAAAGCGGTAGTTTCTTTCATACGTGAGTGCGCGCGATGCGTTAATGAATTTCCCCCTCGTGTTGCCAGTTATAAGCTGTTAAGTTGATACATTGGACTGAGACACACGAACAGTTTTTGTGACGATTATTGTCATCGATATCTCCGTACATGCTGTCCTATGTATACGATACATTAGTAGAAATAGATATATATGATTGAAATAACTAGAAGTATTAAAATGTTTTACTCATGTTACATAAAATTTAAATCAATCAGCTTTCTCCAGTCCACTGCCGGACATATACTTTTTAATTTATGTGCCTCGGAGAGCACACAAAGTCGGTTCCGGTTGTCATACAAACATCTATGGCAGTCGTTACGGGTAGTTGGAGCACTCAAATAGTCCAACCAGTCTAACTTGGAAATTGAATATCGCTATTGGTCATTGGACGTTTGTTTGTGGAGGTCAGTGGCAGTCGCTTCACGGAAAATATCGAAGTTCAGCCGCATCACAGTGAGACTGGAAAGCCGACCCCAACTGAGTTGGGAAAAAGGTTCAGAGAATCAATTACCATCATCGTAAATAGAACTAGTTACATATAGCCAAATTTGCTTTTTCCCTAACATAAATTGAACCAACTGAATGCTTCAGTAGCATACCATTTAAAATATTGACCAACCAACAAGAATTTGTCGAGGAGTAGCATCGTACGGTTTTAGTCGGCTCAAGTCCTAACTCTAAGATGAGGTGAACCCCAACGGGGCTTGCGCAGATTAAAAAAAATGGTTATTCGAGGCTGACGTGTGTATCATGACAGTTATGGACCATAGTAAAAGAAATTATGGATGATACAGTAGTTTTATGTATTAATTAATCATGCGATCGTTAATTAAAACGCTTGATTAATTGACCTCATTTGTATTCGTCAGTATAGCGTAAATATAGACAGACAGTCTACATTTACTCCGACAGAGCTCGAACCCGTGTGTCCCCTTACAGTGGGTTGTATTCTGTAAGCAGTGTTTCGAATGCTACATACGCCATGCTATTCTTCACTCCGTGACTCAGACGCTAGACCATTATTCCCCTTATATACATAGGTCGCGGGTTCGAGTCCCGTCTGAGAATTCACTTCTTCCGATCTAAATTGATACAAGACTAAGACAGTCATGTGCCTTTATGTGCCCTAGAAGAATGAATGGAATTAAAAAAATAGAATATCGAACACTAGGCAGATATTAAATCAAAGAAAATCTGAAACTGAAACATTTTTTAACTGTCAATGTAAATCTTGGAGAATGCCGCAGGCGAAACTGCTAAGGTAATCTACACTAATATACTAATATTATAAACAGGTCAATCTACATTAATATACCAATATTATAAACAGGAAAGATTTGTTTTTTTTTTGTTTATTTGTTTGTAATGAATAGGCTCCGAAAGTACTGAACCGATTTCAATAACTCTTTCATTTATAAAAGCTACAATATCTAGGAGTAACATAAACCATATAATCATCACGATACCATCCAAGAAAGCGAAGGAATAATCATAAATCTCTATAAATTCGGGATATTTCTATACATTGGCGCTAATATAGGTATTTCCGTTGTCATGACAGTAAGGACAAGAAGTATAAAGAGACAAGTAGAGATTTCATTAAAGCAACAGCTAGTTAAGAGATATAGGGGAGAAGTACAAGCGTGTTATCAATTATGTATTAAGTTTTGGGGCACTTTTTTACACCTTGGGTTACGGTACTTAAGTTTTAGTCAGGATCTCTAATCTTTTCTAGCAACAAATATAGCCTATGTCACTCAGGGTGAATGTAGCTTTCCAATGGTGATATAAATATTGAAATCGGCACAGTAGTTTTCGAGTTTATTCATCACAAACATACACACACAGAAAAATACAATTTTTCTCTCTTTATAATATTAAGTGTAGACGATACAAATAATCGATTACGCAGACTAAGCCGTGTACGGAACGTACATTTTCCGATAATCTTCCAATAATTGAATTTCATCCGAGCAAAAACTCCGTCAAATATATCTAAAATTGGGATTATCGTATATTGGATAGGAATTACGTTTTAGTTGATAAAATATAATAGAAATTTTTGAGCGGTTTATGTAGAAACAATTTAATTGTTTGTAGTGACACGAGGATGGAATGATAATAACTATTGATAGTGAATATTGGAATAGTTCAAATCAATCAGCTTAATTAATAATCTGATCCCACTGCCGACTCTTCCGATTCCCTTGCCGATTCTGACAATTAATGTAACTTTTGACTAAAGAATTTTCAAAATCGCTTCAGTACATTCAGTTCATACAGACTTATAAAACAACAAATGGGTGTAAAATATATCGTACCTAATTAAAATAGAACTATTGTTATGTGTACAAAAAATACAATACCTAAATGATTTAAGAAAATCGACAATTTATAGGAAAAAGTAATATTTTTTAACAAGCCACGTTACGCTTAAGAGTTACTGATGGTGGACGACTGGTACTAATGTATATTATGTACATACTTTGAACGCTAATCAGAAGGTCAAATTCACCAAAGGAAGATAAGTTGAAAATGCAGGCTATGCTTTCTTTCCATCCCGCAAAAATTAAGAACGATTACGATATCAATAAAAAAGGCAAATAGACTAGAATAAAACCAATCGAAAAAAATGTTTTCATTAATGTTGCCTCCCTCTACTGTTAAGAATAATCACAATATCAATGTTAATTTAATTGTGACAGATCAATAGAAAATTTTGGATACTGTTTTATTAGCAGCCTTCAGTTCTATAACTATAACTCTTATACCATCACCAATAAAAACACCTAGCATGACACAACATGACACTCAACAAGCTCTCTAAAAGCAAACCTATGTTACAACCCACGACGAATTTAAACACAAGTAAATAAGAGTTGGGAAATATGAAAAATATATTGCCAACAGTCGTTATTTAGCGTAATAGAAAAAGTTACCCCTCGGCTGGCACCAAAGTTAGCTGTTATTTATCTAGAGTACGTAAACGGTGTACTCATTATGACTAAAATATTACAGCTTGCTTTAGTCGTAGAACGTATTTATATTTCACGAACCGATGGCCGCGTAGATGAATAACGCGAGATTTGTAAACTTATACGTTATTATGAATACGGTGTATTATAAAATGTCTTAGTTCATTTAGTTTACGAATATGTAAACTAAATGAACTGAATGCTGGTGAATGCTGAATGCCGGTGGCCGTGGAGACTCTGCGGTCTTGAGGCAAGGACCAATGGCCAAAGCCTATGTAAAGGACAAAGACTCAATGAGACAACAGGGGACTATCGATTCGGTCGTTCCTGGTGCAAATGCTGGCCATCATGATCCAACGCGGAAACGCGGTGAGTGTGATGGGTACTTCTCAACTGGAGACGCTCAGGGACGGCCTTTTTAATTAGTTCAGTTAAAATATGTATGTTATATAGAATATTGTGAACGCTTATGAAACTGGTAGTCCATTTCAAAAATATATGAATGGGAATCAAAGAACATAAATAGAATACAATAAATTAATTTTAACAAATATGAAATAAATTCGTTGTTATTAACATTTTGGGAAATTAACTTCGTTAGGTGGAAAAAATATTTCGGTACTTCAACTGACGATTCAAACATTCGGTAATTAGTTACATTATTAAAATATCTTTTGAAAGAGCTCATTACAATTATCAATATAGAAATATTTTTAACAATCAATTGTATGCCAATTATGGAGTTCTTGATTCTAATTTTCTAAAAAATCATGACATTAGCAACGTATACACACGCTTTTCAAACTAATAGAGACACAAATAGTATTATGACTTTAAATAACATTTAATTTTCAAATTATGAGTAGTTTTCGATCGATTTTAGCCTTGCGGCTAATGATATAATTAATCATCTCACTAAGCTTACCAAATTTTAGCTGAATTGCCACTTAGACAAAAGATTTCCACCGTGCAGCAAAAATCAAGCCACTATAATCACCCTTATAATATGAATGAATATGCAGCTTTACTACGAGTAACTTCAATATAAACTCACCTCGTTGTCGAATTCACTCGCTCTCACGATACCCAATATCAGGAACATGTACAAATATACGGTTCTCATTTTGATTGAAAGTCTTTAATTTGTCACTACACTATACACTATTCGTTTAGCCGCGGTGTAATGCGACGTTGTGTTAATCAAATGCTGAAATGTTAGATGCTATACTGTTATATATGACTATGCTTCACTGAACCCGCAGTGGGGTTAGTTCATATGTGGGGAAGACTTAAATGTCTGTTTGTTTACTATTCTAGTCAAGTTTTCGAAATACTTATCCTATAATAGTGGCATAATGGAACATTTCAAAAACTTTTATTTATTTTATTATATTATTATAGATACCTACATAAGTGACATTAGGTATTTATAGAAACCCTATACGGTTTATAACTGATGCTAGTGTTTAAAACATGCATTTAAAATACCGAATTTTGATTTTTATTTGTCTGGTGTCAGAAACATCGTCTAGTTTTATTGTCATTGACTCTGGCAAGACCTTTTCGTTTTTTGACATCATTTTAAAGTTACACTCGTCGTATTCAATGCAAAAAAAATCTGTACACTTTCAAAAACAGTATACCTACCCATAAATACACAATATTTCTAGTCATGTGTTTGTATTGCTATTTATGACATAACATAACATAACAATTTTCTATTTATTTTCTTTCATATTTTTCTATGTTAATGAATATAGTAAAAATCGAGAAAAAGAATTTTAACAAATCAAATACGTTAGAATTGAGGATAAAAGAGAAATATCATGAATTTTGTGTAAAATATCATTATTTATTTTTGTGCCTGATCTATTTCTAGCAACTGATTCCAAGTATCAACTAATTGGCACAGTCTGTGAATTTTTGCCATTATTAAAAATTATAAGTTAGCTGTGCTAATGATGATAGTACGATATCAGACATTGTTAGTTTTTCCAAGAATATTATAAAGTGGAGCTAAGTTTAGAAAGGTCATTACAATTATGTATTTATATATATGTTATTTTTCTTGACTTTCTTCCCGGGGTAAGCAAGTAACAGCCCGTTTTCTTTCAGGAGTTTCCTCTACTATCACTGCACTAGGAACACGAAATAAATAATGATTTAAAAGCAATGTCTGTGTACTCAGAAATATGGTACCTACTGGATCGGAATACGTCAAGCAGATTTGTTAAAGAAAGAGGCTATATTAATTTTATTGAAAAATAAAACAATATATTCGAAAGAAGATAATTAATAGAATAATGTAGTCAATAAAAAATATACACTTATACATGCAAAATAAAATCCAATTCAAACAAACAATCAATCAGTTAGGCGTTCTCAGTCTACTGTACTGAAGCTGGACGTAGGCATTGGGCTAAGGTCTCTCCTATTATTAGGAGATTTTAACCTATTGTGTCTAGCATATATCAACGGATTGGTACAGAGTTTTATCTCGAGTATTTCTTCTCTTGCACAGATATGGTCTGCGTATTTTTCCGTTAGTCGCTTCTTACGACACCCTTAGGATGAGCTGAAGTGATGATATTCTTTCCCCGTCACCACACCAATTCAAACACAATTTAAAATAATATATAGTGAACCAATTCGCATACGATAACTAGCATCCATAGCATGTATAAACCATACGCAGCTCATGCATGCGTATCATACGGTTATAAAGAGTACTGCATCTTGATTTAAGCTTATGAAAGGGTGACATGCGATAAAATATATTATATAATACATTTACCGTCATATGTGAAGAGTTTGACTACCTTAGCGTCATTCAATCAGCTTTAGCTTGAAATTATTCGGGCCATGTTTACTTGGCTCCAATAATTTCATTTTGTCTCGAGAATTCATAAAAGCACATCTATCGTCGTGAATTTAGTAGGAGTTCAATAAAATTGAAGTTTCATCAATCTGTCAATGATGTTGTCGCGTTCCCCAGTAGGTAGTATTGATTAAATGATAATAAGGGATGATGATGCAGAAGATAGTACTCCTCGACATGACACGAGGAGCTTCCTCTCTCTGGAACCCTAACCGCCGGTAGCATGGTCTCTGTACCCGATATCGAAGGCACTTTGATTTTAATGTTTTTAAATATGTATTTTTTAGAATTACTATTTAAAAATGTTAACAAATATGAAAATGAATTTAAATAAAGAGAAATAATCATATATCTTTATTGACAATTAGTTTAGGATCCCCTGACTTCTGCGCCAATTAAAACTGTATTGCAGGAAACAATAATATATTTACTGTCATATTTTATATCACATAATATTGAGAATGCCATGAAATTTAAAGTATTGGAGTCTATTTGGGCTCTTTAGAGTAAATTTCTTTACATTACTTTACGGATAATTCTGAGGAGCATCGTTCAATCATAGCCTGTTTTGAATTTATCACTCGTTTATTTTGTTATTTCTAAGGAATTGAGGCTCTTTCAGTCAGAAGCACTTTAGTTAGTCAAAAGAAATGGAATTACGTATTTCGATGATAAGCTATAGACGGTATCATGGAGATTGCGTAGTGTACTTGAAATGGACTAGAATTAATTTAGGCATTCTGTGACCAAATTTAATTCGCTAGAGAGAATACTGTTTAGGTTAAATCCTAATCAATTAACACTTTTTCGGTTACAACAAAACATCTTCCGCCATGTAACGTATACTTCAATATCTTACCACTCACCAGGGGCGACCAGCGACCATATATAAAAAGGGGAATTCCAAATTCATGACGAAATTTTATTTATAAGTTTTAACTTTGTTTAGGCACTGTGTAACACTTTATTTCGATTCGTGCACTTTCATATCTCAGATATCTTGTGACTTGTACGGCAAGTTACTTTTTTCTACACGGAAATATACAGAATACTGTGCTCTTTATATTAGGCGCGAATTATTTATGTTTACTTTAAGAATTCATAATATTTACTTACTTACTTAACAATATTTTCGAAAAATTTTCCATCTCAGATTTATTACTGATATCATCTGCAAGCTAATATCTATTTAAGGGTTAATAGCCACCGAATGAATTCGTGCAAAACGGTACAAACATTGGTTTTTGCAATCGCGTGATGAAAAATAAATAAATGATTTTATATTTATGAAGTGCCAACAACCAAAGGCTGTTAGCCTCTGGCGTGATGCGTTGAACCAGACAACTATCAATGATGGTTGATTTTTTTTGACATCCATAGGTACAATGCCTCTCACGCCTATTTTCTTCCGGGGTGAGCATTGACAACCACTCGTCACTTGCTTCCATACTTACAAACTTTTCGAGCTTTAATGCAAGTCCACCAGTTTCATGTGCTTCTGTAATTCAAAAATCTTTTGTAATTCAATTGATTTGGCTAGTGCTTTATCTACCATGGCGTCGACCCTGGCTGACCCGCCTATTCACCTCCATGCTCAATCATCGTTACAATATTCTCCTTCAGGCCACACCTTTCTTGAAAATCTCGAATTCTCGCCTCACTATAAACCAACTATAAACCGCGGTAGCCTAGGTGGTATGGGTGACTGCAGAGATGAGGTCTCGAGTTCGATCCCAGGTTTACCATGGCACACACCAATGACTTTTCGATGCTTTTCGAAGTTATGTGTGTATTTATCGCAGGTTGATAAGTGCTCGGTTAATGGCAATAGGCTCACAACCTATTACATTGGAACCTAAACATAAACGGGCGAAATGTGGGTGCTGTAAGAAAGCACCTCTGCCTACGCCTTCGGGGATAAAGGCGTAAGTTTATGTTATGTTATATAAACCTACTTTACGCCACATCATTCACACTTCGCAAAGATCTACACTGCATTCATTCTACTATGCCCTATTTTATATCCCATAGGTACAATAAACTGGCATCCATCACCACCTTCTCACGGTCTCCACTCTAGGCTCCAACGGCCATTGATCTTTCAACAGAAGTAGATCTATAACGGTAGTGTAATGACCAGGATTCGAACGTGGGACCTCTCGATTGTAAAGCAGACTCCTTAAACACTAAACCTTCGTCAACATTATTTTCTTTATGTGTTTGTATTTTTTATATATATATAAACTCACGCCTATATCCCCGAAGGGGTAGGCAGAGGTGCTAGCACCCACATTTCGCCAATTTATGTTTAGGTCCCAATGTAATAGGTGGCGAGCCTATTGCATTTAACCGGGCACTTATAAACCGGCGATAAATACGCACATAACTTCGAAAAGCATCGAAAAGTCATTGGTGTGTGCCATGGTAAACTTGAGATGGAACCCGAGACCTCGTCTCAGCATACCATACCCATACCACTAAGTTACCGCGATTCTTTTTCTTAATTTTTTTTTAATGTCAATATAGATTGATATATAACTAAATAAAACTAGCTGTATTATAATTTTCTATCATGTTTATTAGCACAAATAACAGACTAATAACTCGCGGTGGTTGGCATCCAGTTGCGTGTTGTACTATCGTGACTTACTTTCCACGCAAAACATTTGTAAAGACCAATGCAGCTCGAAAGTAAATTTCTAGAGTTCCTTGCAATGTAAAATATGTGGTTGACAATGATATAGGCGTATACATTTGTGTTCAAGGGTGTTTGCAAATAAAACCAAGGTATTTTTGATTATCTTTTCAGGAGTATTTCTGTATGATCAGAGAATGAACAAAGGATAAAATTATCCGTCCATATGGCGTGTCTTTAGTGAACGCGACTGCTACTAACAGTGGGCACGAGTTTGGTTCCCGCTTTATTAAAATATTTTTTGAATGAATATCTCTATTTGCATTGATCTCGGTAATAAGCAAATTCGTTTTTATTTAATTTATTGCTATGGTATTCGTTACGGATAGTCGGAGTCCTGAAAAGTCCAACAACTGGAGTAACTGCAATGGAGTCGGTTACAATCACTTCACGAAAAATGTCGAAGCTCAGCCAAATATGCAGTTATACTGGAAAAGTGACCTCCAGACTCCGAGTAGATACTTAGCCGAATTGACGCAAGGATGAAGTAGAAGAGAGAGAGACAATACGACATAACATATTTTCATTTAAATCAAATGTGGCAAAACAAATTCTGGATTATGTTGTACAAAGTTTGCGGTCTTACAAACTTGGGCTCAATATCGTGCCCTGTGGCCCGCCAGCTGTTACACGTTAACGCTAGTTTCATTTGTACTACAGTGGCATGTTTTCTGTTATTTTTCCTTAAGGACTGGCCTGTTTGTCCTACTTATTAGATTAGGCTAACATGTAGCTGCAGTTCTTTTAATAATGACAATTTATTGGTAGGTACCTATTGCTTATTAGTAAAAAAACTGTAATATTGAAGACTCATAATTCTTCAATACTACAAAAAAAATTGTAGTTTGTAAATTTGTAAAATTGAAATTTCAAAAGAAATAAAAAAAGAATTTCAAACCTGATCTCAGACATTAGAATCTTACAAGGAGATGGAAGTTCAGAACCAGAGGAGCCATAGCTCACTTGAGAAGTTGTGTTGTGTCAGTGGAAAGACCGAGCACTGACAGCACAAAAACTCTCTTAGCGTTCACACCAATCCCTTCCCCTCTCCCTTCCCCTGTACGGCAGCACGAGTGTGATCCATAATGTTTAAATTTAATTTAAGAAATAATCTGTTTGATTTTAATATTATTATAATATTGACTATTCTTTGAATTGTAATATTGACATGAATTATTTGAAATTGTATTGCATGTATTGATTTTTATTAATTTTATTAAAATGTAAAATTTGTACGCTAGTTCTGGCAGAATATGAGATCTGACATAATAATGTAAATATCGTTTTTGTACCATATTCAACAAATAAAGAACTTGAACTTGAACTTGATGCCTCTGGTCTTGCAGCCATCCATAGGCTACGGTAAGCACTTTCCTTCAGCTGGGTTGTGATATAAGTCTATGTGCCCTTAGTGGGAACGAATGAACTTGTACCTAACAGATGATAACAATGATGAAGTTTATTTAAAAAAACATACAGAACCAACGCCACATGAAGTAAAGTCTCTATAGTGCTTACTTTTTCATGCAATTTCCCCTGTAATGCGAATTCATTATTCATTTTGTGTGCTGAAGACTCTCGTTCTTTTTCACCGATCCTTATGTATATTTATAGATAACTTAATTAGATACAGATACCTCAAAAGATTCATTTGCATTCAACTTTTTAATGTTGATTCGATTCAGTGTTCATCAATCTTCTTTTCACCTCGGAGTTCAAGGTCTTCATTTTCTAATCTGCGTGCTACGACTACTGCTTACCATGGTGCTGCTGTCTCTACCATGGTGAATGTTCTGATGTGCTCTTCCAATTATTCCCACCATCTCCTTCCTTACACAGGACAACACGTGCAGGGCTTAGATATCACCCGCATACGGTGCAGAAATTCCATCAAGAACCAAGCGGTTCGGTGAGTCTTTTGAATTCCTTACCGGCGCACGTGTTTCCATCTTTTTACAGTCCCGGGTCCTTTAAGCGGGGCGTGAAAAAGCATCTGATGAGGCCGTCAAGCTGAGCGCCACCATTGTAACACTGTATGTGTTCGCAATGGTGACCATCTTTCATGAAACTTTGCCTTCAGCTTAACATCAGGCGTGGTGAAGTCAATTAACGTGCAATAAAAAAAAATTATCTATCTATCGTTTTACCGATTAAATTTATCCTTGTACTATAAGTACCTATTAAAATTTTGTTTCTACATGCGCTATTGAAACTGCCTTTCAACATTATACCTCACAAGGGTGAAGTACTCTCATATTTCTTATATAATTAATTTTATTTATTAAACAATATGTGAATGACAAAACGTACATATTCATATCAAGCCCTTGAGCCTCATCCGTTCCTCGGAATATGCTTGAACCTTTTCAAAGCGACGAATAAATGGCCGTGGGTATAGTAATAAGTATTACTCGTATTCAGTAGTACTGTGGGGAATGAACAGCACAATGGCAATTGAACAATGTACGGGAAAGCTTTTACTGTTGGAAGGCAGTCGGACACACTGACTAACAGATTGCGTAATATATGTTCTTTACACAGCTTTACTACAATGGGCTTTAATATTTCTTTCAGATTTTTCATTTCTTTACCGCACAATAAAGACGTGTAATACTCTAACCGGACCTTCACCTTCATCTTTCTCCGGATTGGAGGACGAGCTGACCCGGCAACCTTCATTTTAGAATCAATAATGTTATTTTTATCTCAATTAACTGCAAGCCTTATGGTTTTATACGCCCAGCGTCTTAGCGGATCAAGTAATCTTGAATGGACCTAAAGATATATTATCTATATCATTCTGTAAAACCTGATTTCAACGTGCTCTCTGAGGTTTCCTGTGACACAAAACCAACTGGTTTTTAGCTGACGGAACCACCAACTCTATTAACAGATTGAAAGGAAAACAGACAGCTGCAATCTAAATCCTAGTTAGCATATATTATATAGCATAAAGTATTGGTCGACATGATAACCACAACTAATTTCTATCATCGCATCGCTCGCCATAGGTATGGAGCTTATCCTAACACATTACAACCAGCAACGGTGCGCACTGTGCGGCATGAAAGAAACTTCATCCCATGCACGTTCAAGCTGTGGAAAGGACTCCCTGTTATGGGTTTGTCAATCGACTACAATATGGGGTTTTTCAAGAAGGGTATTAGAAGGTTCCTAAAGGGCCAGAAGTACGAGTGTGACACCTCTGGTGTTGGAAACGTCCATAGGTCACGATGACCACTTTTCACATGGCGGCCGTGAGCATGTCTGCCTACTAAGTGGTATAAAATATAAAACATCATGCCTGAACCTTTTCCCAACTCAGTTAGGGTCGGCTTTCCAGTCTAACTGTGATGCGGCTGAACTTCGATATTTTCCGTGAAGCGACTGCCATCTGATCTCCACAACCATGGTCTAATGACCAATGGCGATATCGAAGTTCCAAGTTAGACTGGTTGGACTTTTTTTGATGGTTCGAACTACCCGTAACGACTGCCATAGATGTTTTGTATGGCAACCGGGACCGACGGCTTAATGTGCTTTCCGAGGCACGACCAGACCAGTGCAAACAGCCATATTCATGCATACAACTTTTTGTACTGAGCGGGAATCGAACCCGCGCCCCGTGTGTAGTGTAGCAGTCGCGTGCACTACCGCCACGCCACGGAGGCACGGATGGTATAAAATATACATATCAATTTTAAAAAAAATGATCCACTAAAGGAGGTAAATGAACACCAACTGCCAAAAAATATAAATTACCAAATGTGATAATAGATTACTGGCTGATGGTGGGTGGAAATGTAAGAAAATAAATAGGTTCATACGCTATTTGAACTACGACACTGTATGTCCGATTTGTCGCAAAGTGTTTTATGTTCAAACAAATACGCGTTTACAGGAATCCGTGGTCATAAAAGGATTTGCAGACAAACACCTACAATCTTACGTTTCTTAGGAACTTAAGTAAATTGTAACTGTAACATTTTGTTTGCTTAATTACTTGTGAATAATATTAATATCCTCTTAATTCTTAGTTCTTTATTGTACTCATAAAGTGGCGTGAAAAAGCATCTAATGAGGCCGTCAAGACTAGCATCATCATTGTAACACACTGTACTTATTTTTAATGGTGACTCTCTTTTCTGAGACTTTGTCTAGCTTACCATCAGGCGAAATGAATTCAAATTTACGTATCCAACATTGTAAAAAAACATTTTACACTCCATTGCACAATTTAATTACAAGAAAAACAATTTTTAATCAAATCTCTTCGCCTTTCGTCTTCAGTCACACAATAAACCACAAGCGCCTGATATAAAAGAATTGCAACGCTATATTGGAAAACAAATCGTTCGAGGAAACACAGGGCAATGATATAAACTTTGTCAAGTTATATTGCAGAGACATAAAATTTTTGTAGGTGGAATTTACGAAAAATACGATATCATTACGATAGAAGGAAACCTCGAAATAAAACCCTGTATGTAATAATCCGTTTGCTCAGCATGAACACAGTAAGCCCCAGCGTCTTAACATTGCGAGATGAGTGTACTTAGTAGTGGACTAAGATAGGCTAATTGATTGATTTAAAAACTAGACAACTGCGAATACGCTTGTGCATGATGGGTTTTATTGGATTTTTAGGATTATATTTCATTTTTATCGCTTACATTGCAAACGCAGGCTGAACCCTACGAGATGTATCAAAATAATTTATTAAGTATTGTACACATTGAAAAGGTCTACGTAATAGTCCGCAATGGTATATTATTATCTCTTATGGATATCTCACAATAACATTTTTTTGTTAAATACTTTTTACGACAAATAATGGCTAACTTTCGAAGCGATTTTAACCAATACAGTCTTTATACAATTAAATATTTGTATCAAGTCAATAGTAAGATAATTAACGATTGAAACTATTTTCTAGATGATATTTTCTTCATATTAAAAGGAGGTGTGAACATATTGTACAACAATATGTGACTCAGTTTAACAACATCTAAAGTAAAATGAGTATCACGTAAGAAATGGAAGAAAGCTATCAATCTACGAGCTATCAAAACTTGTTCACTAGATAGAGACACATAGAGACTATGTAGTAAAAGGGTTCCGTTTTTATCCTTTGTATACGGTACCCAAAAATTGTCAGCAATTGTACGTTTTGCCATCGATCCCAATTATCATACGAGGATTGTGGCATTCTTTATGGATAGTTAGAGAACTAAAACACCCAACAAACAAAAAATTAAATTACAAAGCAAAACTACTGTAAAATCGAAAAAGTATTAAACAAGAATATGTCAAAGATAACCGTGGTCGTATACCACTTTTCCTAGAATGTATTGTTTTGTGAGAGTAAATGTCATAGGACCACGGCTATCCCTGATGTTTACTTATATTCGCGAATTTTCAGTAGTTAAGTTGTACTTTTTAAACATCATTTTTTACATAAATACTTTCACCTAAACTTTGTAAAAATATATCACAAAATTAAGTATCTTACGAATTAAAAAAGCTATCACGGAGTTTATTTTAGCGAAAAAATATTAACTGAGGCTTATTTTTTCAGGTAAGATTTGGGTAGGAAATGAGATCTGAGGATCAAATATCTTTCTTTCGCAGTGGGGGAAAAAATGAAAAGTATTTTTGCGATAATTGAAAATTTCCAATTTAAAGTGAATAGGAATGATTTTTTAAAATATAAGTATTATCTAGGTATAAAACTCAGAACCAGAAAGGCATGGAATATCCGAAACTTTGAGACTGTACGAAACGCAAATGAAAATGAAATATTTACATACCATAAACTTACGGCCTGTATCCCCGAAAGGGTAGGTAGAGGTGCTAGCACCCACATTTCGCCAGTTTATGTTTAGGTCCCAATGTAATAGGTGGCGAGCCTATTGCCATTAACCGGGTACTTTTTTAAACCTGCGATAAATACACACATAGAAAAGTCATTGGTGTGTGCCATCGAACCCGAGACCTTGTCTCAGCAGTCCATTACCCAACTACAAGGCTGCCGCATAGGTACAAGTTTAACATACAGCTAATATTTAAGAGCCCGCTTGACAGTAGTGACGGAAGATTTTTTTATGTTCGATAAGCTCGTGTTTGACCACTATCTCACCTGGTGGTAAGTGATAATGTGGTCGACGGTGGAGTACTTACGCTTGCCTAGAAGTAACTTATTCACTCTAGTCTTTTAGACTTCCAAGTTATAGCTGTTCGGAAACAGTGATTCGGCCGGGGTGTATCATTTTCAGGGGTTCTCTTTGGCTGTACGCATAATGAACGTATCACCGAATCTTTTGGTATGTATGAGTGGAATGCCCATTATGGAGCGATGGTGTGTCGCTATACGTCTGGTCTTCGGAGGTGGAAGAGGGTTGAAGGAATCGATTTGTGCATCTCCAGTGAACACTCTCCAAAGTGCACCCGATAAAACACCGAGAGACACGCAGGTCTTCAACGATGCTGTAGGTTATGGAGCTCATCATAGCTTATTATGCAAAATATGTGGGTGTACAATACATTTCCTCTGCCGCACCATTAAATCTTGGAATTCCTTACCGGCGCACGTGTTTCCTTCTTCCTACAGTCCTGGGTCCTTTAAGCGGAGCGTGAAGAAGCATCTGATGAGGCCGTCAAGCTGAGCGCCACTATTGTAGCACTGTAGGTGTTTGCAATGGTGGCCCTCTTTCATGAGACCTTCACCTTCAGCTTAACATAAGGCGAGGTGAAGTCAAATTGAAGTGACATAAATAAAAAAAATCTCTGTCTACCTCTTCGGGTATTTACGGGTGTAAGTATATGTATAACTGAACGTAAATTTTCGATAATAAAGTGGTATTCATCTGTAGGGTGAACAGATAGAAAATCAGGTTATTGATATTCAATGAAGCGTTCATAAACATTAGTGAAATTAAAAAGGGTTTGGCGGGGTAAACTGGACAAGATATCCTTTTATGTACCTTTACCCTTTTTAACACAAACGAGGGACAAAAACCTTATTTAATGAAAAAACGTAGCTAATTTAGATGAAAAATAATCAAGGCTTATTACCTAATAGTGACGAGGGGTCCCTATAACTCGATTCCTGTCAACTTTACAAAGAGAGACTGTTGTAAAAATGTTTATTTTATAAATAAATAAATAAATAAATATTCTAGGACAATCTACACAGCGTCACCTAGACCCATGGTAAGCTTGGCTTAACTAGCTTGTGTTACGGGTACCTACTAGAATGCGGATAAACATACTTAAATACTTTTTTTTTGTAAATACATACATATTATACATAGAAACACCCAGACCAATGCAGATATTCATATATCGTATACACAAATATTTGTACTGAGCGGGAACCGAACCCGCACCTCCTGCGTAGCAGTCGCGTTCACTACCGCCACGCTACTGAGGTCGTCATTTATCAATCTTCTATTCAATTTTATAGTCTAACTAGCTGACCCGCGCAACTTCGTCTGCGTCACCCCGTTTTTGTAACATTTTTCATTCCTGCTCAGCACCTGTTGGTCGTATGATGATATATACATATAAACCTTCCTCTTTAACCATTCTATCTATTACAAAACCGCATCAAAATCCGATGCGTAGTTTTGAAGATTTAAGCATAGGTACAAAGGGACATAGGGACAGAAAACGCGACTTTGTTTTATACTATGTAGTGATAAATACTTTAATAAATCTAAAATTGCAATATGAAATTCTGTATCAAAACACTTTAATTCTATACCAATTTACTATGGTCGGGGGGAATGATGACAAGCTCATCCCATTCTCCCCAATAATACTGCTAACATGGTGTTCATTGAGGAATACATTATTGTTTAACTGAGCTGTAAAGATGAAATTTATTGTTTTCAGTTGCCAAAGTAAGTCAAAATAAAAAATTAAGTTCAAATCATCCAATTGAATCCTTATTAAATTTCAAAATGACTTTTATTACGAACCTTACGGACCGAGATAAATGCGATATTCTCTCCCCATTCTTTTGGACTACGTGCTAAGATGCCATGACGTTAAGCTACGGGGGTCATCTCCTGGTGGTCTGGGGCGGCCCGGGTGCGAGGGTTATGTTACCTACTATCTTACCTCTGGTAACCGAAGACCCGAAGGCAGCGTGCTCTTTATTCGGTTCAAGTTCGACATAACCACTCTGACCGGCTCCGGTGAAGGTGGTTCCCGAGGGGATTTACGCTGTTCGGACGATTTTAAGCAAAGCGTTTTCAGGCGGATCAAGAAATTTTATTTTTATACAATCATCATTTCGTGCAGGCTTAGGCTGTGGAATGATCTCCCTTTTTCGAAGCATTCCAATAAAGGGTTCTTTAATAAGGGCAATTAAAAGGTTCTTACTGGGTTGTCAGAATAAGTGTGAGTTTGTTTTGCACATAAGCCACGGTAACCATTTCCTATCAGGTGGGCTGTGAGCCTGTCTGTCATCTAAGTAGTAAAAAAAACATTAAATGTTTTAACCAATTGGTCACACAAACATACCCAGTTTTATCCTCTCTTAAATTCAATCAAATGTACAATTCAGACGAGACCATTTTTTGTCGTTAGTAAAAAAAATTCTTTCTATTTACATCTAAAATTATGCAGCAAACAAATACGTAAATCACCCAAACTAAATGAAAGCTTTCATAAGAATAGTCGTTTCCGCCATAATTTAGCGCCTCGGGCATAATCACTGAAATTACTTTTTACCTTGAATATAATACCATAAAAATTATACCTTACATTAACAACACTTTTATACAACACGGCACGAATTTTTGAAACACTTCAAAACAACGGTGCAAATTATGGGGAAAATTAATTTTGTAAATGCCATTCTGTTTGAAGTCAGGTACTTTGAAAGTTTAAATAATTTATAAATCTTCAGATTTTGAAATATCGAATTCGAATTGTAATAATTATACCTATTTATTGTATATTATTGTACCTTTTTGTATTATTGTATCTATTATTATTATTGTATTTATTTGTTTTATATATTATGAAGAGACTCTGCTGAATCCGGCATTAATATCGATTCCATCTAAAGTTTTGAGCTTGATGCTTCGTATTTCGACTTTTGTGGGAGCAATTCTCTTCGATCTCAAGAAGGTAGCCTACGAAAGAGCCTTATCTTTTAATCAGCTAGACAGTGAGATACTTCGACAGTGTAATGGCCATGTTTCAGGTTCCTTAAAAACTAAGTTTCTGAGGCTTTTTACCTCATAACTAATTCATTCACTTTCTCCAAAACTACTGAATAACAAAATACTCCTTAAAACGAATCCTGCTCAAGCACAAAATGTCGTACCAATAGCAATAAAACGTATTGGAGTGTGCTGTATAATTTATAGAGCGTAAACAATAAATGAGAAGTCGTGTATACTAAAATTCCCGTTTTATGAGCCTACGCTATGTTATTGAGTGTTGAGCTAGTAAACACTAGCTTCAGCCAGCTTGATGATAGAAAGAAAGAAAGAAATACGGTTATTTTAGATAATTGCAGGACAGAAAGCAAAAATTTTTCCGATTGAAGATGGGTTCAACCGGGAAGATGGGTTTCAACTGGTGAGTGTCTGACACCCGGTGATTTGTAAGTTCACAAAACTCAAACCAATGGCAATTTCAAAAAAACCTTGCGAGTCAGTACAGTGAGTGTTGTGTTGCGTTCTCGCACTGTACTCGATCGCGACGATCGAGTAGGGGAAAGTGGGGTGGATTCGTACACTTTTCACTTCGAGCTCTATAGCAGAAAAACTAAACACTATTTGATAACCATTTGAGCATTGCTAGATTGGTTATATATTTGCCTACAATGTTCCCTTAGACGACTTGTTCATAGAAAGAACCGTAGCCAAGCTATGACGATTTAAAAAAAAAAAGGAAATCGTCCGAATGCACCCCACTCCCGGGGTAGCTTCGTACATGTGCTATTTATAAAAAATGAAACGTATATTGAGATCAAAATTTCGTAGAAACAACCTGGGGTACTAAGTACCTAATAATAAGATCATTATACTTGTATTGTAAAATCTGACTACATTATATTCAAAATATTTAGTAGGTTTTACGAGAACCCCCACCCGGACACTAGGTTTCACCAGACTACAGTAAAAACCCCGCCTGGACACTTTTTAGACTAGGACGAACCCGGACAAATCCGAATTTATTAGTAGTCTCGTAAATGCGGATTGCATTTCTTACTGCAGTACATTCATATAGTACGAACCCACCCCGTTCATTCCTGTACGAAGCTACCCCAACCAAAAAATTCGATTAAAATATTGAAAATAAAAATAGCTGCTAAGATTATGTTGAAGTAAATGTAAAAATAATAAACTTAAGTATGTATTCAAACACCACAAAAAATCAGTTTAGTAATGGCAGCAAAACTTATAGAATATAAACACGTTCAAAGTTGCATCGAAAAATTACTTTTGCAAAGCGAAAACACGTAATGTCCTGTCACATCGAAGCCAGCGGCTGCATTGGTGAGCTACTCCGCGGTTATATTATGCGTGTGTGTGGGCACCACATACACTAATACGAAGGCGCCACCATGATCCGTATTTCAATTATGGCCGTTGTATGAATGCTCCCGGTGTACGAATCCACCCCACTTTCCCCTACAGTGCGAGAACGCGAACAATGGTAGTGGCGGTGCGCGTAGTAAACGAGTGAGAAAGAGGGTAGACGGATACGGTTGGCCACAATAACAACTAGCACGGGAGTCGTCAGTACATCGTAATCATGGCGCGAAATATCGGTTTCTCCACAAAATCAACAAACATGGTACTTAAATATCTCGAAATAATTAACAGAGAACATAAAAAGAGCACCCCCATTTATGATTCTATATTATCTAAATTTGATTCAAACATAATTCACAGGCCATTCCAAAATTAGACAACTAAATGACTAGACAGGACTAGAACCAGTCTAACGGAAAACTTGTTCTTAAAAAGATAGTTTTAAGAACATAGAGACAGCTATAACAAGGAATGTACTATAAAAGTTTTCCCAAGCTGCCTCCCACCATTATGCGGAATATAGTTGGAGAGGTTATGAAAATAATTTTCGTGGTTATTTCTTTAAATGTACTCAGATAGATAAATATTGGCAAGACGGTATTAGCATCCTTCAAACCAATTATTATCAAATAAAACCAATACAGTTAAAAAATATTGAGAGTATTAAAAGCTTTAATTTTTCAGTCCCTAAAAGCTTATTCTCGGCAAGAAACTTATTTTACGGTACACTACGCAAGGGGCTTATTTATAAAGCTCTTGAACAAAATAAACTTGGATAGAAAGATTTTAAATATTTATTTTATTAATTGAATTTAAAAATCTGATAATCATATAGTATATTATACCTACAAAGAAATATAAGAAATTGAATGTCATTTAGTAATTTAGTTGAGTTTATTTTTTAATTTTGTAATTACAGAACCAGAGCTGACCGACAAAAATGCAACCAATTTCAAAAGTTACATTTTCTTACACTATGTTACATTTGATATATAGACAAATAGACTTCATTCAGTCTGTGTATTATGTTAGCATTTAACATGGACGTTACAAAATTGCAAGCCGTTTTGGACAAACGTATATCTAACTTTGTCAAAAAAAAAACATTTCAACTTCTGAAAATTAGTTTACGAGCAGTATATACTAATTGTAAAATTTGATTTATTTTAGGATGGTCATTTTTTAGAATTCATCATTTTTCATTTTTTAGAATTAACTTGGTTTTTTACGAGCGCCTAGCCTTTTTGTCATTGCAATAATTAGCACAACTTGAAAGCAAATCAGATCAAACGATCAGTTAGATTATCCAGTAGTTTTAAGGAAGTACCTCCACCCTACAGAATACTGCTCCTAATAATAACGTCATGTTATGTTTCCAGCGGTGAGTAGGGTAGCCAGAGCTCACTGGAGAGGTTTTCCGTTGTCAATGGGAAGCGAGAAACCCTTCTTTGTCTTCTGCACTGACAGCATAGAAACTCTCTTCGCCTTTTTCTCTACCCCTTCCTCTTTCCCCTCCAATATATAGGCAGCACCGGTAACTATTTATCATCAGGTGGGCCGCGTGCTTTTCTACTACCTAATCATCATTCTCTAAACCTTTTCCCAACTCTCTTGGGGTCGGCTTTCCAGTCTAACTGTGATGCGGCAGAACTTCGATATTTTCCGTGAAGCGACTGCCATTTGACCTCCACAACCAATGGTCCATTGGCCAATGGCCATATCGAAGTGCCAAGGTAGACTGGTTGGTCTTTTGAGGGCTCCAACTACCCGTAACGAATGACATAGATGTTTGTATGGCAACCAGGACTGACGGCTTAACGTGCTCTCCGAGGCATGACCAAACCAGTGCAAACAGCCATATTTATGCATATTAATTTTTGCAATGAGCTGGGGTCGAACCCGCGCCACGTGCGTAACAGTCGCGTGCACTACCGCCACGTCACGGAGGCTGTCGGAGGCTTATCTACCTAAGTGGTATAAATAAGATAGGTAAAATGTATTACATATCAATGTTTATATCAAATCAAAAGTTTTATTGTTCCAGAAAACCCATGAACTGGAAGATATAATAGGAAAACTTTAGTTGCATTTGTTTCTAACTACAATATAAATGTATAGTACATTTGGGACTCCCTATTTTTGAATATATAGTGCAGTTGTAAACTTGTGAAAACTAAACCAATTTTATTCCAACTAAAAATATTATGAATGTTTAATGTTTGTTTAGATGTTTGTTAACCCTAGAAAGATAAACTATGTCTATTTTTTATGTGATTATGTCGGACTCGGACCGACTGCAATCCACGCCGTCTTTGGTTGCCGGAGGTAAGTTAGTATCATATTATACCATATCATATCCTTCGCACCCCGGCCGACCTAGGACCATCTCTAATTTGGAGACCCCCTTGGGGTGTGGGGACCACGGTGTCCTCATCTAGCCCCGGTTATCGGGTGCTACCGCCGTGCCCTGCTTCTGCTAGGGTGATAGGCAGCTTCACCTATCTCCTCTAGACCCAGGCTCATGCAGGACGGAGGTAATTTTAAGACCTCCGACGCCCGAGTCGCCTTCGTTTATCGCGGGCTGTGCGGGTCAAGAGTCTCCTACGATCCCGGTCCGCCGCGCGCCGTCTACTTGCAAGCATTACTTGCTCGCAACCTACGCCTTTGAGCGTATTTCAAGCAATATACATTGATATTATGTATAGCATAATTTTTTGTACTAATGCGCGTATGAGTGTGTGTTTCCGTGCCTAATCAATCGCTAATCAACACGTTTCAGTTTTGTGTTTGAAAGGAGCATAAATATTACCTATCAATATTGATAAACTATAAAAAACATGTTAGGAGGAGATAAATTTCATATTCAGGATCACATTTATGTTTAATATTTATCATTTTATTATTACCTATTCATAGAAATTAGGATTCATAACATAGCTTTCTACGAAACTCTACTTTAATTGAGAAACGTAGATCATTTGACATTCTGTCTCTTTACGAAATCAAAGCAAATCGCAAAAAAATATTATCGCTATTATAATTATGTTTTCTAGTGAAAGACTTTGTAATTGACAACACATCAAACATGATGTGGGTGATAAACAACCGTAATTAGCATCGATCGAGATAGTCTTTGGAAGAACAATCGGAAACAAACCAATACAAAAAATCATAAGTAGATCGTGTGTCGTAATTCGAATCGAGTTCGAGTTCTAAAACCTGTGGTAGAGCTTTGACGCTCAACAAAAGAACTTCGAGGAAGGGTAGATAATAATATTCGAAGGCGGACCCTGAACTCCGACTTGACAATGACCTCCGAGGCAATCTGTAAAATACATCTACATTATGATAATGTTGTATTGGTGTAGTGGCTGAACTGTTACATTTATCGGGATATTTACCATGTTTGTTTATTTCGTTGACTAACTGATATCCCGATAGATTTAACAGTGAATATTTAAATGACCCCGTTAATCTGGAATAAAATCTAAATTTGCTATGAAGCGACTGACATCATTCGGACCTTCGGAGACTTTTATGGCTCCAACTATCAATAACGTCTACCTTAGACATACATATGGCAACCGAGACCGACAGGTTAACGTGCACGACCAGAATAAGGCAATACTTCGACTGTTGGCCGTGTCAGCACAACTCCAGTTTGTGTGCCAATGTTCTACAAGTTATACGTCCACACTGAACGTTTAATCTTGACATCACGCTGTCCGGTCCGCTGTTCACAAATGTGGACGCACCTTTAAATAAACAATAAAATACAACGTACTTTCACCTACTACTATGAAACTAAAGAAGTTAAATAGGTATTTCTTATCGTTGCATATTAATTGAGTAAGAATTACCTACTCTATTGTAAAGCATTTTATGAAACGCAATAGAATCAGAGTGGGCGTTCTTGAAAGCATTTTTTATCAATACCATTCAACTAACATCCAAAACATACAATTTTAGATTTTTTATACCATTTAGGCAGCAAACGGTTACGATTAGATAGAAAATGGTTACCGTGTGACTAGTTACCAAGCATGGCACAGGTCTATGGGCCTGTGCAACAAAAGAAAACCCTTACCGACTCGTAGTCACACCACATTATCACACCAGTATGACAAACAGAACGTTACATTTGAAAACACTTCACTTTTTCAGTTTTTCTTTTCACTTGAAAAGCTGAAAACTGAAAACCCCCATATTGTAAAACCATAGCAGGAAGTTTATTCCACTGTTTGAGTGTCTTGTCTGTGCATTGGAATTCTTGTCTGTTTATTCGTGACTAGCTGTTGCCCGCTGCTCCACCCGTGTGGATATCAATTCTCTATTCTCCACTTGCTTCTCTATACTACTTTTCCTTGCTGTCGATATTAGCGCCAAAACAAATTATAACTCCGCTCTCTTGGATGGTAGCGTGATGACATATAGCCTATGTTACTCCTAGATATTGTAGCTTTTTAGAGGTGAAAGAATGATCTAAATCGGTCCAGTAGTTTCGGAGCCTATTCGTTACAAACAAACAAATCTTTCGTCTTTATAATATTAGTATAGATGTGGATGATGGCGGTTGATGCCTTTTTTTGGTTATGTGGTACATATATCGAATACCTTGGAAGAGGACATTGGTTGCGACAACCGACACCCAAGCAGGCAGAGCAGCAGGTAATAGCTAGTGTATCAAATAATTGATTAATTACAAATGTACATGTAAAGAAATTTGTAACTAATTGAAAATACATGTCTTGTATATTCACGCTGAAATTCTGTGTACTTTCAGATAAGTTATCCGATGTTATATTGGACATGATACATTTTATTTGAATGAAAAGATTTAAGATAAGATTAATACTAATTTTGAATGAAAAGATAAGAGATAAGTTAAAATGTTTATACGATCGATGACGAGTTTTGATATCTAAATAGGTACTTTTTTAATATCGGATACCTACGTAAATTTGGGGTCAGACTCATGCCACACCTAAGACCTCCAGCTGGATGAATCACGAATTTAAATAGGGTTATCTTTACATTTATTTATTAGGAGTGTAGGACACGACGGTATATCCGTCCCAATCGAGCAGTCCAACTGGGGAAGTACCTCCACCCTACAGAATATCGCCGTTTAATAACCTTGTGTTGTGTTTTCGGTGGTGAGTAGGGTAGCCAGAGCTCACTAGAGAGATTTTGTGTTGTCAGTGGGCAAACCAAAGGCTTATTCTACATCTTTTGCGCCGACGACACAGAATGTCTCTGTTCTTACAGGGGTTGCGGCACGAGTGTTATTCCTCTTGTGTTACACTCGCCCATAGGCCACGGTAACCACTTACCATCAGGTGGGCCGCGTGCTTGTCTGCAACATAAGTTGCATAAAAAAGAATGTACGTACGATAATAATAAATTAGAAAAAAGAAAAAAATTAATTTTTTCGAAGATCCTTAAAATAAATTCTATCGCTTCTAATAAATGACGTAGTATTCTTAATTATTTGATTGTACCTATCATCAGTTCAAGCACGGGACCCTATAAGTACCCGTGCTTCACCCAAGTGGAGAGCCTAGGTCCAGGTGGAAACCCTAGGCGAAGCACGAGACCGACCTCGTCAATTTGACTTCACGCTTGATGAGGCTCATGAAACAAAATGTCTCTGTTCTTACAGGGGTTGCAGCAGCGAGTGTTTTTCATCTGGTGTTACACTCACCCATAGGCCACGGTAACCACTTACCATCAGGTGGACCTCGTGCTTGTCTGCGACCTAAGTTGTATAAAAAAAAACAAAGTCATAGAGAAATCAATTTAATAAATATTTGAAGCAATTAGTTGTAGTATGCTAACTATTCATCCTATTGGTCAAAGTATTCCTTCTGTAACGATAACGATAATCTACTTGAGTTTCTTGTTGGTCTCTTCTCAGCAGATTAAACTGCTGAACCAGCGAAATAATAATCGCCAAATGATTTATTTACTATTTAATTAATTCTAAATTATGATATATTTGACAACTCTAATTGTAAAACTTTGACATTCATAAGTGCTCTTTATGTGCCTAAACTGAATAACCGAAATTAATTCTTTGATTGATGGTTCTTTTAAGTGACTGGTCGCGGATTTAGGCCCTGTCTTAATAAGCATACAAATATTTTATTTATTCACATCTAATAGATGCAAATAATAATTTTAATTAATTTTACATAGGAATATCTTCGGACTATTTCGAAATGTAGTTTGTGTAGTGTGTAGCGATGTGCAACTCGCCATGAGATTTTGCATCCCCCGCCCACCTATACATTACATGAGATCAAAATTAAAATTTGTCCTTCATCTTGTTTGTAATGGTGACCCTCTTTCCTTAGACTTTGCCTTCAGCTTACCATCCCTTACCATCCGGCGGGGTGAAATTAAATTGAAATTAATAAAAATCTACAAATATTTGTGGTATCACTACTACGTATTAATGTAATCTGTGTTTTTAATCTGTCTTTGAGTTTGAACTACTTATGAAAACTATGCTATCACCTATCACTTTACACATATATATTAGTGAGACTCTAACTGATAAACACTTATTGCTTGCCTGAAAACCTCTATAAACAAACATAAAATGATTCTGAATCTAAAATATTTCATAATTCTATTTTCTTTAACAGTTCTGGGTAAGTTTTCTTTATTATAATTAAATTAAATATTTATAAACGTTTTTTTTTAATTTTTCGTAAATTAAATACATAATCTGATACTCTCCAAGACGTTAACTGGTAGGGCTTGTGCGGCTAAGCAAGTAATTAAATTCCTTTCAATTAGAAATTTATTTTCGGCATACCCATTTTCTTATAAAGTGCCCGATTGGCGACAATAGGCCAGCCCCCTATTACGTGGGACCGAAAATCATAGTTGGCGAAATGTGGATATTGAATACACCTCTGCCCACCCCTTCGGGGATTATGGCGTGAGCATATGTATGTGTGTATGTAAATACATTACTTTTGTTTGTTTTTTATACCCCTAGGGCAGTTGTGACAGATGGGGACCGGGCCTGCTTGATGGGCAAGCGGTTGCGTTTACCTTTTTTGTTTCTTGGAAATTTAATAATATTAGTTACTAAACTTTTACATGAGACAGAAAAAAAATAACCCGCTCCCATCACACTAGCGGCGATGCCCCGCTGGACGTTTCTAGGCGGAGCTGGGCTGGCTGCTCTAGCCAGAAACTCTGCACGCACAATGACCCAAAAAGGGAGGCTAGGTGCGGACAAAGGAGTCCCAATACTACTATACTACCAACAATAACTCCGCTGGATAGAAATGACCAACCTTTGCCAGTACGAGGCGAAGCGAGAATCAGCAGTTTTGTTCCATAATCTGCGACCAATATGTGTCATTGGGTATGTTCCTGTTTAAATGGATTATAGTAATAAAAATATGATTTTAGATGCTGTAAGATTTAGATGTGATTATAAGTACACTTCTGTAGGGTGGTACAAATACCATACAATACCTGCAACATGGAAAAATGCTCGCTTGCAATGCAGCCTTGAAGGTAAGCATTATAAATTTTATTTTCAGAGTCCAACTTTCAGTACTCTTTAAAATTCTTTTCAGGGTTATTGTATACGCTTTTTTAATAAGTACCCTAATGAAATCTGGGTATTTAAATGATTTTTGATTTGATTTGATTTAATTTAGGATTCAAAACTCAAATGGCGGATTGAGAAGATTAGTCAAAACGTTCAGTTTTCTGCCAATTTATCTAAAGTAAGAACGAGCCAAGCAGGCAGTAATAGGGTTACGGATAGCCCTCGCTACTGATGTCTGATCCCCAATTTTACATAAAAGTCTTGACCAGAAGATATTATCGAGAATTATGAACGAGGAAATCTACTATATAAAAATAAGTCGGGTTTTCCTTCCTGACGCTATAACTCCAGAACGCACGAACCGATTTCCACGGTTTTGCATTCGTTGGAAAGGTCTCGGGCTCCGTGAGGTTTATAGCAAAAAAATTCAGGAAAATTTTCAACAGAAAAGCGGGAAATTCATTATTCACATGGCGAAACGGAGTTCGCTGGGTTTGCTAGTTATGTATATAAATCACGGTATCTTCTATTTCTTTCGTGTCAACAATACATTTATGCTTAGGCTAATCGAATAATACTGCCATGTCCACCGCACTGTCAGTGGTTTTATTCAGGCCGTCTCTAGTGAAGGAGGCAGGGACATAAGCGGCACAGGAGCACCGCAGTTACATGCGGTTAACCCCCGTTCTCTCCAGAATTATATTATACGGCCTTGTTTATCGCTACAGATTCTACAGAGGTAGAATCTGCAGCGATAATTCTCGTTATTTGATTAAAACTTTCGTCATTTCTATCTACAGGTGGCATATTGGCATCTCCCACTGATATTGGAATTAAAACGGTTATGATTAGATCAATGGGTCATGCTGAAATTTTCACAGGAATTCACTCTGGATTCTCGGAAGGCCAATATCATACTGTGGATGGTTAGTGTTGATCGAATCATTAGTATTGACATAGTTAAACAGGGGTCCTAGCCTATTAAGAGCAATATTACTTCAAGTAAGACAAATATAAAATTTAACTAACTAAAAAAACAAATGTTATCTACTATAATAAGAAATACTGTTTGACATAACATGATATTAGATCATGACGATCCGTTATCACTCTATGAAAGTAAAGTCTGATTGAAATAATATTACTGTCAAGAGGTTGATAAAGGGCCCCAGGTCAGATAAATAATAATATTTTTGACAAATGTAGGTACATAATTATTGTAAAACTTTGACATTCATATGTGCTCTTTATGTGCCTAAACTGAATAAATGAAATTTATTCTTTGATTCTTTAAGTCAACAGTTTAAAATTATGTTTCTGGGAATAATTTCCAACTTCTGTACATTATTTCAGGTATACCATTGGCACTAATTCCTCATAAATGGGCACTATTTGAACCTGACAATAAAAATAATGCTGAGAATTGCCTCGCAATGAACCTTGAAGGAAATTTATCTGATGTGAAATGTGATGACCCTCGACCATATTTTTGTCATAGGAAGCATTCGTGTATTGATGTTACTGAGTGTGGTACTATAGATCGCGGTAAATATCATTTTATTGTGATTTTGTTGAAAATATTCAATTTTATTACTAGAAAAGACCGGCATTCTTTGCCTACTCCTAATTTAAATTAGTATGTATTGAATTTATTTTTATATTCTCTAGCTAGTGGTCACTGAATATGATTTTACTTTTATGATCTGTTAGCGTGAAAAATGATACATTCGGGGAGTTAAGACGACGCGATGTTACAACTTATTTTGACGTGTCTTTGTGTGTGTAAGTCAGTAGTATCATGGCTTCTAATTGGATGAATCAATTTTGATCAGTTCTTTTTATTTGAATTAGCCAATAGTGATTTTGGCTATGTTTGACGAAAATCAGTCCAAAATTACCGCCGCCACAAAATGGTGGATTATATATTTTTTCTCAACTCTCTCAATATGGGCACGATAATTAGATATTCGTATCACGATACGAATATCAAAAAAGGGATTAACCACTAAAATACTAATTAATCCAAGATGTTCTCTACCACTAAATGGTGAATTACTTTTTTATAATTTACTACTCCCTCAATATAGGTATCAAATGCACTTTAATTGACTTTACTAGTAGACAAATTTAAAAAATAAATGAGGAAAAAAACCTCGACACAAGAAATAGTTACCTCAAAAAATATAAAAAATAAATAATAATTCAAACATTATTGTACATCGGATTGCTTTCTCATCTTATCATTTATTCTATTCAGAATATCAATACAACAGTCGGACAAAAAAATGTTACAAATTCCACACTAAAGCGAGAGCATTTGAACGAGCCCACTTTGCCTGTTCTGCTGAAGGCGGCCATCTTGCTATCATTAACAGTGAAGAAGAAGCACAAGCCATTCGTGAACTTTTTGCTAAATACCCTGCAGACAAAATAATGCTAGGCCATACAAAAAATGCTGCTTTTATTGGATTTCATAATTGGGGTGAGAATGGTGGAGATTGGAGAACTATTCATGGTAATTTTCTTTGTATTTTGTTTATTTATTATCTATTGTGTCAATTACAAAGCACAGTTTAACTTATATCTAATCTTTCTCCTAGCAAATTTCAGGAATTTAAAATTTAGGGAAATAATTTGTGGAATTAATAATATGATCACGTTTGCAATACCAGGGACGTTACACTTGTACTGCGTACCCTGTAGAAACTTTCTAATGCCCTTCTTGAAGAATTAGTCATATACCCATATTGTAGTCGCTTGGGAAAACCAGAGCAGGGAGTTCATTCCACAGCTTGAACGTGCGCGGGATGAAACTCGTTTCATACCGCTCAGTGCGTTTCTAGACGTAGTGTGAGGTGTGTGAGGACGAACTCCCACTCTATGGCGAGCGGTGTGATGATAGAAAGTAGGAGTGGGCATCATGTCGAACAATTCTTCTGAACATGAACCATTATACAGGTGGTATATTATTATATAGGGAAACTTCCTTGGCGTGAATATAACATATTATTATCATAAACTCACGCCTATATAGGTCGCCATAATAGGTGGCGAGCCTATTGCCATTAACCGGGCACTTATAAACCTGCGATAAATACACACATAACATCAAAAAGTGGTAAGTGCCATGGTAAATCCTGGGATCGAACCCGAGACCTCGTCTCAGCAGTCCATTACCCATACCACTAGGTTAATTCACTACGATAATAAAGATATCTTGGTTGATTATATCAGAATATTCCAGGTCAAACACTTCAAGAGGCTGGATATGACAAGTTTGCGCAAGGACAGCCAGATAACGCAACTACAGGGGAATATTGTGGGTCTGTTCATCGTTCAGCTCTATTGAATGATCTTTGGTGCGAAGAAACTTATGCTTTTATTTGCGAAAAGAGTCCTGATTTTCCAGCCGTTTGCTCCACTCGCTTACAATGTTAAATGATTTGAACTTAATCACACGAGCAGTGAAGTAATTCAGAAACAAGAGCAACATAGTATCTTCCAACTTATTGAAAATTATAAACCTTTACATTCCTTACCGGCGCACGTGTTTCCTTCTTCCTTCAGTCCTGGGTCCTTTAAGCGGGGCGTGAAAAAGCATCTGATGACGCCGTCAAGCTGAGTGCCACCATTGTAGCACTGTACGTGTTTGTAATGGTGACTCTCTTTCATGAGACTTTGCCTTCAGCTTAACATTAGGCGAGGTGAAGTCAAATTGACGCGCCATAAATTAAAAAAAAGTGCAGTGAAGTAATGAATACAGAAAGAATAAAGTGCAGAAACAAGAGCAAAATAGTATCTCCCAACTTATTGAAAGTTATGAACATCTACATGTACTACTGAATCGTACCCCACTAGAGCCGGTGCAGGCCGGGCAAGGCTTATATCGGACTCGAACCGACTAAAACGCATGTCGTCTTTGGATCTATGAATGCCGATGTGTGATAATACAAGACATAAATACTAGCTCTGTTTATTAATTAGGAGTTTTTGTACACTGCTAACAATTTTTAAAATTTTCTGCAATTCAGTCATGTATCTACTATTAATATATTTTTTCTGATTTATAAATAAATAAAAAACAAGTAATTCAGTAGTTTTTTTCTTTATTTATCGCTATTTTTTATCCTTTTGTATAGATATAATGGATTTCACTAATATTTTTAATACTAATTGGTAACAGTTTTGAAGGTAAACATCAAAGTTTTGCACCAATTTCTAACGATCATCCATCATCATTATCAGTCCCACGGCAGTCCGTTGCCGGACATAGGCCTCTCCCATGACACGCCACTTAGCCCGGTCTTCGGCTGTCCACCTCCACTCCCCACCAGTCACTCTGCGTATATCGTCGCTCCATCTAGTCACAGGTCGCCCCACACTATGCTTGCCGGTTCGCGGTCTCCACTCAAGGACTCGTTTACCCCAGTGGTTATCGGTTCTGCGGCAGATAATGGCCAGCCCATGCCACTTCAGTTTGCTAATTTCATATTTAAAGACCTATTATGTAAAACAACAAGTTCTACTAACCATAAATTTCCACTAATCCATCAACAGTACAAGTAGTTTATTTGATTGCTTAATAGCAAGGTGTATTCAACCATTTTTTTATGAACGTTTTTTTTTACATAAATATACTCACCTATATTTTCCTTCGGGGGAGGCAGAGACAATAGCCCGTTATTTGACTCTATTCTTAGAACATAACAAAACATGAACTCACGCCTTTATCCCCAAAGAGGTAGGCAGAGGTGCTAGCACCCACATTTTGCCTGTTTATGTTCAGGTCCCAATGTGATAGGTGGCGATGCCTATTGCCATTAACCGGACACTTATATACCTGCGATTAATACACACATAACTTCGAAAAGCAGCGAAAGGTGGTGTGTATTATGGTAAAACCTGGGATCGAACCCGAGACCTCGTCTCAGCAGTCCATTACCCATACCATTAGGCTACCGCTATTCTTATATACTTCACGTTATACTCGGGATGTACGTATGATTATCGGGACCAACGGTTTAACGTGCTCTCATACAAATAAATACACAAAGTGGGAATTGTAACCGCGCCTTCTGGGTAACTGCCGAATTTACTATTGCCACGCCACAGAGGCAAGGATTGTCTTTGTTTTATTTTCTCACGCGTTGCTATTATGATTTTCTCAGGCGATTGAATTACTTGTGCCCCAAAACGGGGCGTCGAGAGCTAATAAGGTAAATAAATAGAAGTAAAATGGGGTTCATATATTTTTTTATCTATACTTTTTATATCTAGGTATCTAGTATTATTTCATGATTCTGTAAATTATTACATTGAAGAATTATTCATTGATTTCAGTAAGTATAGTTCTTTGAGTTATGCTTAATTTCAGTACTCCTTAAGTAAGTATAACGTTGAGTACCTAACAGGAATAATTTGTACTACCTAATTATGAATTAATTTATTCAATATGTATGTAGTATACTTAAGTATAAAGTCTATGGTAGGCAGAATTGTCAAATGGGAAATGTATCCCAATTTTTTATTGTTAGTAGTTATTAAAAAGAAATATTTTATACTGGGTAATGTGTCCTATGTGCTGCAGTTTCTGAAAATAAATCATTTATTTCGTTCTTTCTTTCTTATTTTTATGTTACAAATAATTAGTCAATGACATTTTGTCATCAAAATTAAACACATATAATTTTAATTTCAATTTATTGATAAACATTTTTATACAATTTTGAAATAAATCAAATTATAAATTATGTTATAACAAGATACATGAAATTAATATTATGATTATACTATAAAATAAATTACTAAATCTATTTGTATTGCATAATATTCTTATAAGTAATTTGAACATTTATAAGAAAGATTACAATGTATACAGTCTTAAAATACATTAAAATAACTAATAAAAAATATGAAATGCAAAATTATGTTTTCCGAATTCAAATCTTATTGGCATTTTATATTACAATATAATACACCGCGTTTATCCCTTGGCTAAATATTTTCTGTATCGCTTTAAGTTCTTTTTATACCCCTGATGTAGAAGTACACGGTCCAATGAGAAGCGGTTACCGTAGCCTATGGACGTTTGATGATTGATCAATCAATAAATTAGCCCATTGCAATTCACTTTTCGACTTATGCCTCTCCTAATGTGAGCCATTACTCCTGAGCCTCCGACATCCAGCTTGTATCAGTCTATGTTTACAAGTCAACTACCCAATTCGTCAAAAAAAAGTTCATCAGCTTATATTTTTACATACTTTACGAGTTTCTTCTACTGCTATTAAATCTTTCAGGGCATGGAACCAATTGCCTAAAAATACAATCCACACCCGCAGATCTTAGTAGACCTGTAGCTTTACCACGAAATACTATCGAATTCGTAATGTAAAGGTATCGACAGAATGGAGCATTGCGATTGACGGGCCACGCACGCACACAGGTTCACAAGAGGCAGACTGCCAATCACAATGCACCATTCTCTCGAAACCTTTACATTACGAATTCGATAGGAGTCCATGTTAGTGCTACAGCAGTTTTAAACTACATACATCGTCTCATTTCTACTATATCATTCTATATATATTAAAATGAATCGCTAAATATGTTGGTAAGCGCATAACTCTAAGGCGGCTGGACTAATTCGAGTATTTCTTTTTTTATTTGTTTCTTGTACTCTACGGAAGGTTTTTATGGAGCAGCGGGAACGGGACAGGAATTCACGCGGGCGGAGCCGCTGGCAACAGCTAGTCTAGAATAAATTAATTTGTTTTTTTACTATATGGCTCATTCCCAACCTAAGCAACGGCTCCCGGTGCAGTGATATAAGTTGGAGACGCCGTTGCTCTGTGTTTGGCCATGTTATAAGCGCGATTGGACGCCCAGTCTTTGCCGTAACCTCCAGTTGCTGAATATGCATAGCTGTTGCCGTAGTCAGCGCTGTAGTCGTTAGAGTCGTTGCTGCCGAAGTACGAGTAATGCGTCATTGGGTGGTGATGTTGCTGTAATAAAAATAGTTAAATAAGTTTATGATAGTGGTGATTAGATAAGGAACTATTCATAAATATGCCCGTAATTTAATCACATAACATAACATAAACTCACGCCTATATCCCCGAAGGGGTAGGCAGAGGTGCTAGCACCTACATTTCGCAAGTTTATGTTTAACTCCCATTGTAATAGGTGGCGAGCCTATTGCCATTAACCGGGCACTTAATAAATACACATAAATACACTGCAATAAATACACACATAACTTCGAAAAGCCTCGAAAAGTCATTAGTGTGCCATTTAATTGCCATGCCATTAAATATTTTTCAAATAAATGTACGAAAATGGGAATCTACCAGATTTATTGATATTTGTGATAACTATGGGTAGTATATTCCGTTTCTATGGATAGTAAAGTGATGGTATATTTTCTAAAAAAACTCACTAATAATGTGTTCTATTGAAATAAGTATTTTCGAAATAATAATCTACTAGGAAAATTCAACGTATTCAATTAAGCAAGAAAGACAACCTTTTTTTTATCGTGCGAAAAATCCCCACGCATACCGGAGTCGGTTGGGTAGGTTATGTCGGACTCGAACCGACTGAAACGCACGCCGTCTTTGGGCCTTCAGTAGCCGGAGGTGAGGTAGTAGCCAACATATCCCTCGCACCCCGGCAGACCCGGGGCCTTCTCTTCGAGATGACCCCCGTCGGGAAGATAGACAACCTGAGTCCGCAAACACAGTACGACTCCCTCCACAATAAATCTATACTGCGCACCTAATTCGTTCTCACACATCAATAAGACCATAATGATCACCCTATCACGAAACTAATCGAAGGTCAAACAACTGAGCGTGGCCAAATCACACCATAAAAGGATCAATCCAATACTCATTTACCTGAAGCTATTTAGTATATCCAATAAACAAAGTTTTGATTACAATGCGAAACCCTGCCATATGGTGTTTACGTTACGTTTGATTAAAGGTAGTTGGTACTTGATTATTTTGGTCATATTGTTATAAATCCCATAGGAGTCCCGTAATATAAATAATGACGTTTGTCAACAAAATGGATATGATATACGGAAATCCATTATAAGAAATTATATATTGTTAGGGAAATTGATCGTGCAATGAAGCACAGAATCGACGCACGGTGGATGAAATGGCGGCAGGTCAGTGGCACAATATGTGATACTCAATTTCCCCTCAAGCTCAAAGGGAAAATTTATAAATCAATTATCAGAAATGCCGTATTGTTTGGATCGTCATGTTTGGCCTTGAAAGCGACGGATGAAAGAAAACTGCATGTAGCTGAGATGCGAATGTTAAGATGGATGTGCGGTGTGACGAGAATGGATAGAATAAGGAATGAGTATATTAGAGAAAGTTTGAAAGTAGCACCAGTAAATGAAAAATTGAGAAGTGAACGTCTGGCGTGGTATGGACATACTATGAGAAGATATGATAGTCATATTGTAAAAAAGGTTCAAAATATGAATGGCTTTATCTCCAGAGGTCGTTTCAAAAAAAGGTGGATGGATTGTGTGAAAGAAGATATGGCAAAGAAGGGAGTGACTGAGGAAATGACATCCGATAGGAATGTATGGAAGAGAATGACATGTTGCGCCGACCACAAATAATTGGGACAAGGGCAGTAAGATGATGATAATAATATGAAGATGAAGATATGATATACGCATGTAGTGTTTGTTCTACAGACAATAGTCGATATATTTGTCAGCAGATCTACTATTTAGAGTTCTAATACATGAAGAAAGTATATTAAAGTTCGCTACAAATCAACTTCGCTATTTGACGAAAGAATTACATAAAAAATCAATAAAATGTACCATTCCCCGGTCATACTCAAACAGCGCAAAAATCACTTGTCAACTGACAGATTAATTGAGTTTGCGTTTTAATTGTTTTAATGGTATACATATTGATAACACACTTGTACTTCTCCTCGATATTTATTATTGAACCTAATAAGTTTCGCGTTGCGGCATTCTCAAAGGTTTACATTGAAGAGTAAGTACAAGTGTTTTATCAATATCTATCAATAAGTTTGATTAAGTACCATCAACCAACAATATAAAAGATTTTTCATTTTGAATTTTTGACACAGTTTGATATACATTTGTTAGTAACAAGGAGGGGACGTAGTAAGCCTTCCCGGAGAGCGCAACCTATGCTCGAGCCCTCTCCGTTATTAGCGACGTTTTCGTGAAACAAATTACTACACAATGATCGCAAGTCAAAAGAAGAAGTAGTAACAAGTTTATATTCTACAAAACTTGGTGCTTCCTTTTAAAACAAACCAACCTTTGTTTGAGTACGCGTTAGTAAAATAAAACATTTATATTAACACGCAGCAGATTTTGATCAATTAAGATCAATCTGTACTCACAGCAGGATACATGTTTTAATGAATTTTAATTAAAGCAAATTACAAAAAATCTTTCTTGTAAGTGCTGATTTTTGGAATATGTAATGAACACCAAATTATACATTTGAGTATACATTCTTAATTTAAAAGTTATAGATCAAAGGTATCGTTAATTAGTTTTCAACATGGCGGAGCTATCAGGCTCTGCGAAAGTTACACGTATCGTCACGGATATTGAAAATAAGTCGCGACAGAAACGAGAATCTGAGGGTGGAACGTGTGAGGGTTGAATTGAGGGATTGAAAGACAGCTTGCTACTGCGAGTATGGTTCATAGTTTTAGCACATTTACCCAAAATCTATTTAATGAATTTTTCGTATGGCAACCAGGCTAGGCAATTTTATGACACTTGTATGTAAATATTGTATTTAAGTATATAATTTTATATTATTAAATTGGGTTTAAAATGTTTTAACATTTTAGTTCTTATTATATTTCAACACTTGGTGATCTAGAAAAAACTTTTTTTTACCTTAGAATCAATACCGTTATGTTTACCTTAATCAGTTATTCTTAATTATTTAAGTTGTTATTGAACATTATTGATATTTTCGAAGTTTCCTGTAAAAGATTTATTAATTTCTTTTTTAAACGATTTATTAATTCGTTTTAAAACGTTCTTTAATAATATAATGTGTACTTAAGCTTACGAAAAATGCCGCAAAAATTCAGGAAATATTCTATGAGAGTGATAGGTGGAGCCAGTTAGTACTAAAATTAAAATAGTTTACAAATTTTGATGAATATAATACCTTGCAAGCTTTCAGCGTGCTCAGCACACTAGGCAGGAGTAGTGCAGCAATGAGCAACAACTTCTTGATAAGTAGCACGGACAGCAGTATAGGAATCAGCATCAATTTGGTTTTCACAGTCGCCAACAGAGTCAGAAGAGGCACAATGACAGCCAACTTCTTGCGTTTGCCTCGAGCTGAAAATTTCATAAAATGAACTTTAATAGTAAACGCATAACGACTTTTCGATGTTTTTCGAAGTTATGTGTATATTTCTCGCAGGTTTATAATTGCCCGGTTAATGGCAATAGGCTCGCCACCTTGGGAAACATAAACTAGCGAAATCTGGGTGCTAGCACCTTTGCCTACACCCCTTCGGGAATATAGGTGTGAGTTTGTTTCATAAGTAGTTTTAATTCGTTGCGAATTCTTAACGGTGTTATTTAGAAGCCGCGTTTATTCTTCAAAAATATAAAATATCATCCCTTATTTGAACCCTTTTAACCCCTCTTATAGTGATAATAGCTAGCTTATATTCTTTCCTGAACTGTAGTTCATCTATGTTTGAAATTTCATCAAAATTAGTTCAGTGTTTTAGGCGTGAAAGGTTACTTCCAAATTTATAATATTAAATTATGAGTGGTAACTTTTTATTAATCTGTACTTATTTACTATAAGTAATTACTAATACTGTCTTGAATCTGATTTGTAAATAAATAAAAGTCAAATATGTAATCAGTGGAATTTTTTCTTTGTCCATCAATTTTGTTTTAAATATCAGTAGTATTACCTTTACTGAATCCACGTGGTAGAGAAACCTATAAATCATGATAAACCAGAACAATTAACAGTGCTACAAAACTATCGTATAATCACAATTTCCATAGTCTACAAGGGTCGTAAGTATTGAGGTCGAGCGGTGGGAAGTGACCTGCAGACGAAGCGTAGATAACATAACGTGACCATTTGAATTGTTACGTTGATGAATTGGGGCGTGCAACTTATGTTTTGGTAAATAATTGTGTTGACTATAACGATAATCGTTTGATAGTAGTTATTAAATGAAGTGGAAATAGTTTACCGAAAAGAGTATTTAACTATCATTCGATAAAAGCCTTCAGGTTAATGGAGTGGGTAACAGGTGTGGTAATTTTTTTGTTGGTTGGGATGGGAAAGAAGGAAAATTAAAACATTGAAGTTATTGAGTGTGATGGAGAGGAGAGAGAAGAAAGAAAAAGAGAGAGAGAGAGAGAGAGAGAGATGCAGATGATTGTGCAATTTGCTTGTATTGGTACAGACATTTTTTCAGCAAGAAGTAATACAAGGATGATTGACTAGCCTGTGCAATCTTTGAACTAATATTATGTAGATATCCATATACAGAGGCAAATCACAAAATCTGTAACTAGTGGCTTTGGTAACGAAACGTAAAGTCCAATCGATTCAATATTGAAAAATAAACCATTTTACGAATAATTCCCAACGTAACTAAAGAAGTTTTTACTTCCAAAAATAATTGTCAGTGCATTGCGGCAATTCCCTGCTCCATTTATTTTCAAGATCTTTAAATTGATGCAGAACAGAATCGTTGTCAGCAACTACTAAAACAGCAAGTAGGCCTTTGGTTATTGGACGTTCAACAACAGATTCACACAAGTTTTCTTTAGAATTCTGCCATATTTCGTCCAACTCGGCTGGATACTAAAAATGTCTGCCAAAAAATTAACTGAAAGTAAACCCTGTGAAATGTTGGCACCGTCAAAGGTATATTGTGCCAAGAACTAAAGTAATTCAACAAAAACTTTGAATTAACATCTGTATTCATCAAAATCGCATTTAAATATCATTATTGAAGTAGTAAAAAATCAAAAAAGAAAAGAAACACGTGTCAAACTCAACAAAAATTCACAACAAGACAAATTAATTTTGGACTTGATAAATGAATAAGTAGAAGGCATTATCATTTAACAAGCTCCAAGAAAAACAAAATTTAACCACTTTGATATGTGAAATAGGTTCCGTCTATAAATTTACAACTATAATATTACAGTTTTACGGTTTTCTAAATGTCTGACGAGTCACTAGAGCCTCATGTGATAGCACGTGACGTTCGTTGAATCCTTCAAAGTTCTTGGAGAGATTCATACAATCAACACATTGTAGAATATTTTCAGCGAAATTCTGACTGGACTTCTCCCAATGTTAGAAGGTTTGACCTATTGCTTCCATGCTGGCTAGACGGGTTGGTATTGCCTACATATTTTCGGACATTCGCGTCTTACCACATCCGAGATACCAATAGGTCACCCCATTTGGTGTGATGGTTGAATGGCTATCTTCATCACTGACATGCATCCATTACACGGATAGCTTATACAGTTACTGAAAATATATCTGTTTTCTTTTCCAAAGCTATTTGGCAAGTGTTTTCTTGAAATTATAATTGTAACTGAATAGATATGGTTTGACCTTATTTAATACAAGTACAGAATAGTACAAATATTTGTTCAATATCAACATGTTATTAAGCCTGTCTCGCTAGATTCGCTAGGTTAAGTCGGTTCGAGTCCGATATAATCTCTCTCATCGGCTCCGTTGCAATTGGTATCCGTAGGGATTTCACGCACAGAAAAAAAAAAGATTTGCTATAGTTACGTTACATGTATTGAGAACTCACTTGTACTTTTCCACAGTATTTTTATTGTATAATAGACCTGACCGGTTTCGCCTTACGGCATCCTCAGAGGTTTACGATGACATACAAGCCCATTCCCTTATAAACATTGCAGCAGTCAGTCACACTTATATGTGGGTAGTTTTAAAATTATGTATACCAGTATACATTTTTTTCCTAAAATTTGGGGAAATAATATATAAATGGTCCCAAAGATATTTTATGAACAATTACTATTATGTATTCAAATTACAATGTCAAAGGAATAATTATACTATAACTTGTAATGGATGCCGTAAGGCGAAACCGGTCAGGTCTATTATACAATAAAAATACTGTGGAAAAGTACAAGTGAGTTCTCAATATGTGTAACAACAAATTCCACCAAGTGCCATCAATCAACAGTATAAAAAGTACGTTACATGTTGCTGTATTCTTTTTTTTGCATAGGTACAACTTAGGTGGTAGACTACTTATGGACGTGCGGGTCTACCCATGTCATTCACGTGTAGGTAGATCACTATATTTAATAAATTTCTGCCTACCCCTTGGGCTAATAAATTATATGTATGTGAAAAATTTGTACACACCTGTCTTTGAACTAGGGATATCGTCACTGTCGTCCGAATTTCTAGCCATGGAACTATTACCGCGACCCATTTCGAACAGATCTGAGGATTAAGGAAAACATTTTGTTTTAAAGATTTATTTACTGAAGCCGCGATAGCCTAGTGGTAAGGGTAATGGACTGCTAAGACGAGGTCTCGGGTTCGATCCCAGGTTTTACCATGGCACACACCAATGACTTTTCGATGCTTTTCGAAGTTATGTGTGTATTTATCGCAGGTAATAATGGCAATAGGCTCGCCACCTATTGCATTGGAACATAAACATAAACTGGCGATATGTGGGTGATAGCACCTCTGCCTTCGCCTTCGGGGATATAGGCGTGAGTTTATGTTATGTTATGATTATTTACTGAAGGTTTTAGCTATCCGAAAAAAATATCATATTTTTATTATACAAGCACGTGGCCCACTTGATGGAAAGTGGTTACCGTAACCTATGGACGATTGCAACACCAGGGACGTCACAATCGTGCTGCCGACCATAGAATACGGGCAAGTGGCAAAGGGGAGGGGTGAAGGTTAAATGAGTTTTGTGCTGTCAATGCAGAAGACAAAGCATGGTTTCTCGGTCTTCCCACTGATTACATAAAACCTCTCCATTGGGTTCTGGCTACCCTAATCATCGCCGGAAACCACACTCTTTTAAACGTTCAGTTTTACCAATGTAAATTATTTTTTATTCAAGTCACATCAATTTGATTGTACCTTCCCTGATGGTAAACAGATCATGTATTGTGTAAAAGTAAAATACAATAATTGAAATCACTTATTTCAAAAGTAAATAACACCAAACTGTAACCACACATAAGTAAAAATAAATCAAACAAATATTAGTCAAACTAAATGGTGAGAATGGGGTGAACGTCATCATTACCGGCTGTGGTTATTTGCTCTATTTGTCCCTGTGGGTGACCGCGAACGTTGCTTTCACCCTATATCAATAAAAACAATCACCCGCTCGTTATTTTGTTTACTTATTCGATATCAATTGTTTAAGCATAATAAATAATTATCGTTTTGTTTGTTTTGATCGTTTGCGATAATAATATTTTATCGCAATGTTTAGGCTACGAAAACTTACTGAATTTTGGTATGTAAGTAGGGCTCTAGGTCAGAATTAAGTTTGTGGAAATTTACGCCCAGATTTGCAAGGAAATAGGGGATAAGTAAAGAATATATTGTAATAAAAACTCATGTCATGTTCTCTGAATAGATAAACAAACTAAATAGAAGCAAGCCTATTTATGTACTTCACCCCACGGTAGATATGTTTTTTTACACAAGTAATTTTATTATGTCGAATCAACGGCACTTTTACGCTTATATTCTGTTTTCCTATTGGGCTGCCACTTAGATTGCGTACTCGGAGACGCTTATAAGATCCTCCTATGTATAGGTATATCTGATAAAATAATCATCAACAACATCATTGCTGTTCATGATCTGGGCCCATAGTCAAAAGTACCGACAAAAGCCTTTCATGTTAATGCACTAGCTGCCAAATTGACGAGTTCCTGCAGTGTTGATCACGCAAGATTGAAAAAAAAAACAATGTTCCGAATCTCATAAATTGATTTGCTAACGCACAGTGACAAAAATCAATGGACAATGAACGATTCGTCACGGATAAAAGAAGCAGACACACCCAGATCAAGACAAGGGAGTAGCTAAATGCTTTCTACAGACAGATTGCTATGTTATGTAGATTTAAAAAAAAAATCATCATTGCAGTCAAAAGACGTCCACTGCTGAATATAGGCCTGCATCATTTCTGATGGGGGTTGGACTGTGTCTCCGCCGCACTGGTCCAATTCTGGTTGGCGGGCTAGAGCTACGTTCATCGGTAGAGAACACCACGGGCAAGTGTGATTAGTTGGGTCCTCAAGATGATGATCGTGACCCCTTATTAATCCGACGAGTACGTAATTGGCCCATTCACCTGAGTTAAATTGTTTGTGTTAAAAGTTCTCATCGTAGTTATAGCCTGTGTCGTGGGTTCGTGCAACCCCTAATTCGACACCTAATATTTATTTTATCCTAATTAGTGTGTTACCTTTATCCTAAACTCACTCTTTATGAAAGAATTACAAGCGTCTGGTATTTACCCACGAGTTCGATTAGTAGACCGCAAGACGGCGGGTCACGTAGAGATGGTACACTTTTTTTGCAATCTGTTGAGTATTAGACAATCTTGATGTAATAATGTATGTATACATATATACATATGCTCACACCCGTAGTCCCCGAAGGGGTAGGCAGAGGTGTCTTGAACACCCACATTTCGCCAACTATGATTTTCATTCCCACGTAATAGGGGGCGAGCCTATTGCCAACAATCGGGCACTTTTAAAAAAATGGGTATGCGTAAAATAAATTCCTAACTGAAAATATTGCAGCTAAATGAATTTCGATAGAAAAATTTTGACGATATTCCTTGCTATGCGGTGTAAATTAATTACGTGCTTAGCCGCACAAGGACGACCAATTAACATCTTGGAGAGTATCAAACGATAATGTATGTATTTACAGAAGAAAATGTATCTGGTATGTTTATCCTCATTCTAGAAATCAAATAACAAGCTAGTTAAGTTATGTTTACTATGGTTCTAACACTGTGTTAAATGTTATACTTATTTATTATTTATTCTCTACTGCTGGCATCTGAAGAGCACAGACGACGTGTAATTTTAGTCGGTTCGAGTCCGATATAACCACACCCACCACACGCCAAATGACATACGAGGGGAAATTACCTTTCTAAATGTTGTCTATGTTACGAGTATTACGACGGACTCTGTAGCGCCTGAGGCCGTCAATATGAATGACCAACTTGTGAATATGTGAATGACTTGTTTTCCACCTAAGTGGTATAAATAAATGTGGCACCGTAGTAGTGTCGCCGGCAGTGAAAACAGCCTAGGTATACAAAACGTATTTAACTTCACAAAACAGTTTTCTACGAGACTAAAAAACAAATGCTTACTTCAAAGAGTTATCACATGTGAATTAATTTTACACTTTAATGAATATATATTTTTATCATGTTCATCAGAGCGTGACCTTAGGTTAGGCAAATTCCAATGCTACTACCATTTTTTTACATGACATAAACTCACGCCTCTCTCCGGGCACTTATAAACCTGCGATAAATACACACACAACTTCAAAAAGCATCGAAATGTCATTGGTGTGTGCCATGGTAAAACCTGGGATCGAACCCGAGACCTCGACTCAGCAGTCCATTACCCATACCACTAGGCTACCGCGGCTTGATATTCTTTATTCACTTAAAAATCCGGGTGGTGACGAAGAAAGAATGACTCCACCCCATTTCATTCAAAGTGAGTCATAAGAGTTGACTAACATTAAATCGCAGATATTACTGGGAGAAGGAAATCTGGAATAAAACCCTGTACTAACCCGTCTGACCAACGTGAAAACCGTAGACCAAAGTCTCCCTACTTTGTGAGAGGGCTACGTCCACTAGTAGACTGCTATAAGCTAATTGATTAATTAGTGATATTTTTTTTATAAATTAAATTTACAACTACTGCCACAAGAAATACAAAAATGTCTCAGAATTTTCTTTATCTTTATTTTATTTATTACAACATTAACTTGTCAACGATTTAAATGGCCGCATTACTTAGTAGAAATCCTACTAAATAGACTTTAGAATTAATATCGGATTGTATACAGTATCATTTACTTTCCACTGCAGTGGTTCGTAGTCTTATTCCAACATTTATCACGCGCTAAATGTTACCGCTTTCAACAATTTCCTTCGCAATGTTCTTTTCTTCAAACATTATTAATTGTTTTAATTAAAGTTGAACTTTAATCTTCTGTTCTATCCAATTTGAAATTGTTTGCCGGTCACGTGTCAGTTATTTTTAATTCAAACTACCGATCTGGGCCTCGATTTTACTAATTGTGAACCATTGTTAAGGCACTGTGATTATAAAAAGTGCCATTTAATTTTAGGATCTACTTTTGCACGATTAAATTTCAATTTTTACTATCGTATAACCACGCTATTATATTTACGCGATCATGGCATAGGTACATACTTATTATAGGTACCATGATGATGCCCTTTGAACTTGCCTAACGTTAGCAGACTAATCAATTAATCCAATTAAATAATCAGCCAATTAATCCCGCTTACATCCAAAGTCTTCGCTTCGGAGTTCAAGATTCGCTTTTCTTCCTGTCTATCTAGGGATTTAGCTAAATTTCGATATTTCTGTGGAGATATTTCGATTTTTCTTTTATACAACTTAGGTCGCAGACAAGCACGCGGCCCACCTGATGGTAAGTGGTTACCGTGGCCTATGGGCGAGTGTAACACCAGAGGAATAACACTTGTGCCGCAACCCCTGTAAGAACAGACATTCTGTGTCGTCAGCGCAAAAGATGTAGGACAAGCCTTTGGTTTTCCCACGGACAACACAAAACCTCTCTAGTGAGCTCTGGCTACCCTACTCATCACCGAAAACACAACACAAGGCTATTAAATGGTGATATTCTGTAAGGTGGAGGTACTTCCCCAGTCGGACTGCTCGATTGGGACGGATATACCGTCGTGTCCTACCTACTCTATCTGCTGCTGCTCCTCCACGACAAAGCAGTTACACTAATTGTAAAACTTTTTAAGGCTCCAACTACCATAACAATTACTATAGATATTCGTATAACAATCGGCACAGACGGTTTAACGTGCTCTCTGAGGCGCGACCAGATCAACACAAATAGCAATATTTATGAACACAAATATTCGCACTGAGTGGGCATCGAACCCACATCTCCTATGTTGCGCGTTCACTACCGCCACGCCACAGAGGCAAACCCTCACATTATAAGAAGATTTTTTTTTTCATACGATTCAGTTGGCAAACATACACGCGGCCCACCTGATGGAAAGTGGTTACTGTGGCCTATGGATGTTTGCAACACTAGGAGCGTCATATTCGTGCTGTCGAACATAAAGAGCCTTTCCGCCTCCCCCTTTACCCTCCCCGTAAAGGGGGTGGGGGAAAGGCTAAGAGAGCCTCTGTGCTGTTAATGCAGAAGACAGAAGGGCTTTTCGGTCTTCCCACTGACAACACAAAATCTCTCCAGCGGGCTCTGGCTTCCCTACGCACTGCCGGAAACACAACACAAGGTTATTATTAGCCGCGGTATTCTGCAGGGCGGTGGTACTTCGCCAGTCGGACAGCTCAATTAAGACGGGAAATCCCGCCATGTTCTACCTTCCTGTAAAGTAGGTACACTGTAGATTACCAGACCGTACCCATACTTACCTTTTTTATAACCAACTCATTACAGTAAGAAAAACTGATTATTTATAATGAGACCTAATGTTCTAGCCTGTGGATTCTATTGTATCAGTAATTGCTTAGACAAGACAGTACAATGAGCAACCGTGAACACGAGTACTAATCTGACATCTTTGTGATGACAGTGAGAGTTTTGCATGAGTGACATTTATGACAGTTGTATGTTTTTGGGAGTCTTTGACCTTTGAGCGGAGACCGCAAAAAAGGAATGCCTAATCAGATTGACTTATGGCCTTTTTTATCGTGCGAATAAACCCCATCGGAGCCGTTTGGGCAGGTAAAGGTCTTTCATTGCTGGAGGTGAAATAGTAGCCAATACATCCCAATATATTACGCTAGGGTGATAGGTGGACACCAGTCACCCCCAGGCCTACACTCATGGAGGACGGAGGTCATTTAGCGACTTAAGACGTTCGAGCCGCCTCCGTTCAGGTGGATTGATGACCTGAAAAGGCGAATGGGATTAACTGGATGAGAAAGGTGGAGGACTAGGAAGAGGTCTATATCCACCAGTAGACCGCAATTGATTGTAAGCGTTTGAAGCTAAGCTTTGTAGCTAAGTGATAAAAACTCACATTTTTATAGTAAGCTAGGTGAGATATTCGTGTCGAAGTTAAAATCTAGGAAAAAAAAAAATAAGTGAAAGTGGTATGTGCTCGGCGCACGCGAGTCACTGGTTGGCGTATTTACGCAACGAACGAAGGATAAATTCGACAATTTTTTGATAAGAATACGTCTAAACTTTTTCATTAATATTTATTTTTGTTCAATTCAAAGTATGAAACGCCATAAATACTTTTCATCTATAGCAAAGTAATCGCTATTTTGAACGGTTAAAAGGTGGTTCAAATATACTGACTACTACCTGTAAAAAGAGTGTGTTTTCGTTTAGTAGTACGTATGATTTGATCTTATATGGCATTAAAGGTAGTGTATAAATAGGTACGACCAATCATACCAATTTATTTACTAGTAATGCACGGTATTATTAACGGTTACATATGTGTGTGAGTTTGGCGAAATCAGTTCCGCTACTGAAACTATCGCAGAGCACCTCTACTAGTTTTTTAATTATCTGTGGTTAAAACTTATAAAAGAATGACTTGACACTTTATAAGATTAAAAGCTATTGACGAAGTGACTCTTAATACTTATGACCATATGAACCTTATTTGCAAAATATTCCGTAATATTTATTCACAGGCTCGACATACACGAAATTTGGCAATACATTATATTTGTTCATTCTGACTCAATGAGAATTGCGAGTAAATTCTTCTGTGTATAACTCTTTGAAATTTAATATTATATTTGTGAGGCAAATACAAAACAGAAATAAATTCGCATTCGCTCTGTAAATATTTTACCTTTTAATGTCAATGAATAAATTGCCTAAGTACAAGCCAAGAATCATAGGAATGAAATTTGTACAAAATATTGTACAATTTGGAAGATATATATATTATTATAAGCAGGTTAGCGGACCCATTTCAACATATTGGAATGTAAAATTTGGAACAATTTATGCTATATAAAGCAGCAATGTTGAAGATTCTAACACTGTTATTTTATGGAAATAAGTGTAGATTAGGTAATTAGATTTTTAAATGACAAATCAAGAGTTTTTGACTTGACTTGAGAAACTATTGGGTATTGGGAGCCACACAATTATTAACTGAATTTGTGCCGTTTGAAGTTTGAATGCGGAGATTACGAAGCGTATGGTCGACGTTTCTCGTGACCAGAAGGCTTAAGACATAAAATAAGCATTGCCATATAACGTGGCAATGCTGCCAGTCTTTTGGAAACGTTAACAGAAAAACGTTAACCGCTCAATAATTGTTATTTTATTTTTAGTTTAATCACATGACATTAAGTCCACCTTTGTATATAAATAAGTTGATATAATATAAATTATTATCTAGTAAAATATTATACGTGCTAATTATATTGTGAAGCATACAGGCATAAAGTATATCCAGACTCAAAATTATTACTTGTAAATCATGGCAGTTAAATTCGGCAGGCAGAACATTAATTAATTTGTGCCAGTTTATATTAGAAAATCTATATTTAAAATATAATATTTCAAAGAAGCGAACGACGACATTTTGTTCATTAAGGAATCGTTCAGGAAATTAATAACCAAAATGTAATTATATTACTTCAATATTATTTGGAATAAAATACTCACCATTATCATCCACATCCTCTTCAACAGTTCTTGCACCTTCTGGAAGGTTCACTCTGAGACCCTTAACTTTGAAGAAGTCTTCCATCAATTTCATGAAATACTTCGCCAGTTCAGCCCATTCTGATAAGAAGCCTCTAGATTCCCGAGATTCTTTGCTAACTCTTTCCATTTTTGTTATTCCAAGAGTTTCAATCGTTTCTGCATCTAAAGGAACTAGACTAACCATCTGATTCGCTCTGATTGTTTCATTTTTATTCAGAACTTCACCAAATATAGTATTTTTGGCTATTTTTACTGCCTTGTATTTGACACAAGATATAGCTTCTCCTCTTAATAGGCACCCATCTTTGACATAACGAAGATATCCGTCTTCTGTTGAGTGGATACTCTGTAGAGTGGCAAGAAGTAAAAACGTTTGAAGGAATTCTGATCGTATTAGTTGCATTTTGTTACCTGAAATGAGGAAAAATATTATCATTAAATAAGATGCTAGAACTATTGTAGCATTATAATATTTTGGTATCAGTTATAATACTAGTGGTAAAAATAAAGTATTTTTTTGATAATAACACTTTTTGTAATTAACGTGAATTTTTACGTGAACGTTTTCTTTTAGTCTGATTTTTCGGCTACTTTTTAGCAGTCAGTAGTACCAAAACCACTCAATTGAGATGACTTACACTTCAAACTATGTAACATCAACCATCCTTAGTAAACCTTTAATCACGGTTGTTGGAAGTAGCCGAAAAGTTGGGCTTTTTTATTTTTATTTGAGTCAATGGCTCGAGTAAATTTGGCATAATTGGCAGCTTTTGAAGTCTCTATATTTTCGATCCAATACAGAAATATCGTAAATTTGTGGGGCTAAATAAATGCCATAGATATTCGTATAACAACCAGAACCGATGGCCTCTCCTCTCCTTTGAGGCAGGGAGGAGTCTTAATGGATTAAGAATTGTCACCCAACCTAAGACCTACCTTACTGTTATTGCTTAACCTTGTAATGTGTTTGACTATTCGGTACATACCTACTTAGACAAGAGACAAAATCTAGAACAAAGTCAAAATGATAAAGATTTATCCTTTTGAATGGAGATAAACGTAGGTATGTAATTATTCTACTCCGAATAAGAATGAATTAACATTTTCTTTGTGGCGCTAACACAAAAGTAAACTCCCCATTTCTTTATGATTTATGGTCCGTTACACCAATATTATAGAAGTTGAACCATTATAAAGATTAATGAGAATCAAAACTGTAGGTGCGGTCCGATTATTTGCAAACTTTATCGTAACAAGCTGCTTGTTTTCATAGTTGGCAAATCGCCATTGAGCACCAGGAATAGGAATTTCCCTCAGCCCTCTTAAAATAATTTATCTGTCTTTCTATCTAATCTGTAAATCTTTATTATTAATGAATTACAATTTATAAATTAATGTAGATAGTAATTAATTAATGTAGATAGTTGCTATTATAAGACGCAAGTTAAGCTAGTTTTATTTTAAAGAAAATATCAGGTTTGCCTTTTTTGTTTACACATGCTCACGCCCGTAATCAGAGGGGTATTAAACTGACATTTCGCCAAATATGACCTTTGGTCCCACATAACAGCCGCCAATTGGGCCCTTTGTAACTAAATGTGTATGCCAAAACTGTAGCAGGTAAATAAATTTGGAAGAAATTTTGACCTGATTCCTTGCTATGCGGTGTAAATCGCAAGGAAATTATTTACGTGCTTAGCTGCACAAGCATTACCAATTAACGTCTTAGAGAGTATCGTCTTAATAATGAAAAATGCTCACAGAAGCCTGTAGTAGAGCAGTAATAGCAGTGCTATTAGTGCTTACGTATAATTCGTATTTTAGAACAGATAAAAAATATTGTTATGAATAAAATTGTATCTCTTCATTAGACATCATACAATTTAATTATTATTCGATAAATCGTAAAACCGTATTGTTATTTTATTTGAGCACATTTTAAATTACTGATTACTGCCCGATCTCTATTAACTCACACTCTCTAAATTCAACAAATAAAGCCATACAAGTCGTGACCACGTGTGCTGCATCGCGTCCGAAACGTTGGGAAATGTACGTTTCATATTTAATCACGAATCTTTATAAAACTGTAAACAACGAATTCATTCTTCTTTCATATAATGTTTTCTTCTTCCTACAGTCTCGAGTCCTTTAAGCAGGGTGTGAAAAAATATTCTGATGGTTGATGCATCATAGAAAATATCGAAGATCAGCCGCGACGCAGTTAGACTGGAAAAAGCAGTCCACATATTTTGAGGTGATAGCTTCGATTGCGACCCGGGTTAACGCAAGGATAATGATAAGTACACTGATACGAGTACCTACCTAAATGTTATTTTATTAAGATAATAATTACTATAATAATTGCAATTAATTACTATAATTTTGACATTATGCTTGTATTGACATTAAAATATGCAATTGATTAATATGGTTTTGACATTATGCTTGTATTGACATTAAAATATGCAATTGATTAATATAGTTTTGACATTATGTTTGTATTAACATTAAGATTTGCACGCTCTACGGAGCAGAATATGATGTAGGTACTCGCTAGTTTTTAGAGGACCCATAATGTAACCATATTCGAAGCAAATAAATAAATGAATGAATGAATGAATAAAGCATGATTCTAATATTCTTCAGTATAATCTAATTACGAATACCTACTATAATATTGTGTTCCTGTTACAAAGAAAAATATAAGAATTTCATTTAGCACTAAGTAACAAAGGAAAATATGTATAATAAAGTGAATTAAGAATAACAAAAGACAACTTTTAATAAGGCAGAGAGCCTCTTAGCGATGTACAATAAATGATACAGCTATGGACGGAGGCATAATGGAAGAACATTTAATTAATAATGAATCAAAGAATACGCTTACAAAGTCTTGTGTACGGAATACAAAGAAATAACAAAAACGAAAGAATTATTTATAACTTAACATAACATTAACTCACGCCTGTATCCTCGAAGGGGTAGGCAGTCTAGTATTACAAACGTCCATAATCCATGGTAACCACTTTCAATCAGATGGGCCGCATGCTTATCTGCCACCTAAGTGGTATAAAAAATGAAGGAATCTGTAGGTCTACTTTTGTAAGTAAAATTAATAAGTATGTACTTAACAGTCTTGTCATAGAAATTAAAACATACCAGTTCACATTTCTCCGGATGCATATACACAGTCTACAATATCGGTTACCTAGGAAACACGTACTCACGTGAACGAAAGCCTTACTTTAGTTGCAGTGTAAATTATAGAGATTATTCTTCACAAACACGCAACCACACAGCTTGTGATCTAGATTAATGTAGTGAAACTAAGGAGTGAAAACATAATTATAAGGGGTGATGTACGATAAGCGGGTACTGCTAGGAATCCCTGGATTTGTATGTTTAGCGCGTTGTCGCATTTGTCATGATATAGGTGGCGGGGCGATAGTGCACGCGATTTGTACACACGGGGCGTAGTCGGTTCGATCCCCGCTTAGTGCAAAAAGTTGTATGCATGAATATGGCTGTTTGTACTGATCTGTTCGTGCCTCGGAAAGCTCATTAAGCCGTCGGTCCCGGTTGCCATACAAACATCTATGGCAGTCGTTACGGGTAGTTGGAGCCCTCAAAAGTACAACCATTCTAACTTTTAACTTCGATATCGCCATTGTTCATTGGACCATTGGTTGTGGAGGTCAGATGGAAGTCGCTTCACAGTAAGAAGAGAGAGAAAGAGAGAAGGGAGAAGCCAACCCCAACTGAGCTGGGAAAAGATCTAGAGAATGATGATAGGTGGGGAACCCAGGGCTTCATATATATGAAAAGCTTCTAAATTTACACGAGCAAGGGCAACCTACAACGGAATAGTCGCAAGTGAACAGACACCTTAACTTAATTATTTGTGCATAGATTGACACGCTAAACTGACTGTCTTCTAACAGATTATATTTTATTATTTTGTATATAAGGTTATGAAGCACCGGGACCGCAGGAGACTCCTGGTCCGCATAACCCGCGATTCTGGCCTCGGAGGTCGCCTGTTAATCTAATAGAAGCAGGCTGCGGCTCTTGCTTGCGATAGCGAAAAAACAATTTTCTATATTTATATGGATGTCTTTCTGCACATCTAAAGTAAACTGGTATCAAACCTACTAACATATTAACTTAATTATCCATTTATCTTATTTTCATAACACGCACGCAAGTTTCCATTTATATTCACATCACTGTGAAAAGACATGATTATATCGTGGTTTTCATTCTCACTAATTACAGTTATTAAAAGAGTTGCTATATTAAAGTAAAGAGCGTATATTATTACGTGATTATTGACAAAAAGTTTAAGCAAATTTTATATAAAAACACTTATCATCACCGTTACGTGTACCTGTAGCACCCGAGACCTTCCTATTTTTTTGATTGTGCGAAATATCCCCATGGATACTCCCCTCGAGAGCCGGTTGGGAGGTTATGTTGGACTTGGTAGATCCGAGGGAGGGGGCATCTCTTTTGCGATGCCCCCCGTGAGTATGGGAAATACAGTGTGTCCATCTAGCCCCCGGGTATAGGGAGGCGCAATTTGCCGCGTATTTGTTTCTGTAAGTTTGACATTAGCTTTTCCTACTGGCGCATGCAGAAAACCTATCGAGACCCGACCCAAAGAAGGACCCACTTGTCACCTATCACCTCTAGATCTATCACCCGGTAACGCAGTGTTTATTGCTACAGGCGGCGTCAGCATTGATGGTAGCAACAAACTCAGAGTACAAACGGGGTCTGATGCTTCAGACCCCGGCTTCAGCTGCAGGCCTGCTGGTCGTACCATTCGCAACTCGTCCAAATAGCTACTTGTCCCATTCGTAACTTGTCCCACCCTTAAAAAGTCTGAAACAGAACCTCATTTGTCGATCGTCAAATGTACCAGTAGGTACCACAAGTGGGGTTGCCTCGTTATCCCATCAACCTAGTTTCACTTTAGCCGTTAAGGTACCATATACCCAAATTATAGTACTTGAAAACTAGATTAATTAATTATCCCGAAGGGCATTGAAACCTAGAAGTACCATTGAATTTAGTGTAAATCAAATCTAGCAACCCAAATTAAATGCGTCCAAGTCGTTTTAGGTAAGGTTGACACATTTGTTCTAAAATATCTTGAAATATCTAGATTTTTTGTAATTGAAATCTAAACTGTATTCTATAGGGCAAATATACTTCCCCAGTCGGACACTTGAGACGAGATTTGCACTTGTAAGTCTGTATACCGGATAATCTCACTGCTAAGCTCACTGGAGAGATTTTGTATTGTCAGTAAGAAGACCGAGAAACCCTTCTTTATCTTCTGCACTGACAGCACCTCCTCCAAATAGCCCGTATAAGAATAAGCCATTGTACGAATAGATATTCTTTTAGGAGTAAGGCGTTTTGTGAATAAGTCCTTTGTCTACTAATCGAAAAATACAAAAGCGGTCAATGTAATTGACAACCCTGTGACAAAGAATACGATATCTCAAGTCATCATACACAGAATTCAATTTGCGATTCTCAAGAGAAGTAATCTCCTGTAAATTAAATATTTACCGAAGTGTATACCTTACTTTTAAATATGTTTTGGACTCTTCAACGCGTGTTAATAACATAAGAGAAAAACACATGTATGATGGAATAGAATGGGACATAAACGGACAAACTTCACGTACCTAAGTATGAGTTCACAAACCATTAGAAATGCAACAAAGTACAAACTACACCGGCCAATTATGGTGCAAAATTATCATTACTACTATAACTAAACTCTTGAGTACTTTCAAGAGTTTAGTTTTTCACTTAATAAGCGGTTTGAAAGATAAAACGAATTATAAAATAAAATGTAATTATTTTTAGCTGTACCTACGCTTACTTATGTAGGTACATAGTTTAATTCAATGTTGCTTCATTGGGCATATACCATGGATGCTGAAGTGTCATGAATCTTAACCAACAGCTAAATTTAACTTCAATGACATAACTGCGTAATATAAACCTTCTTTGTGCACCTTTTTTATCGTGCGCAAAGTTCCCACGGCACTGGGCCTACCTGATGGAAAGAAGCCGCCGAAGTCGGTGCAGGTGTGATTATGTCGGACTCAACCCGACTGAAACGCACACCGTCTATGGGCCTGTGATTGCTGAAGGTGAGATCATACAAGTCATATCTCTCGCATTTCGGTAGACTCGGGGACATCTCTTTGAGATGACCCCCTTATCCTAATGTGGGAACCATGGCGTCACTATCTATCCTCGGATATGGGGAGACACACTTTGCGTCACCCCCAGGCTCATTGAGGACGGACGTCATTCTGCGTCCTTTCTTTATGTAATTAACTAGATGTAAATTATTTAGTTACCTATCTATGTCTAAACATCGTATAGTGAGTGAAGATAGTAGTATTTATCACAAACCTTAGTGGATGATGAATGCTACTGTATTTTAATTGTATACCTAATGTCTAGATTGGTACATAAGGCAATAAAACTGACTCTTGGACTAAACGGCAGGTAACCCAGACAAAACTGATTGCAGGACCAAGACAGTAAAAAAATAAAGTGATACTCTTAAAAAGCAGGTAAAAATAGAATATTGAGAGCATTACCTCATCAATCAAATTTCCCGATAATTTTTCTTTGCATTACGGGATCGTTATGATAAAATGTTCCTAAAATAACAAACCTAATATAAAGTTATTACTGGATATTTACACTTGGTAAAGTTACCTTTTTATCTTGGTGTGGTGATTGGAATACTTATTTAAATACACCCACACACACGTATAACTCACACAACTCAAAAGAAATGGCACCGGGTTTGCTGGCGTGTGAGAGATATGTCTTGTATTTTCGCACCTCCAGCAACCTAAGATCCAAAGCCGGCGTGCGCTTTAGTCGGTTCGAGTCCGATATAACCACTCTTTCCGGCTCCAGTGGAGGTTTCCGTGGGGATTTTGCGCACGAAAACAAAATATAGCTACAGTGGTAATTTGTGCTAAATAAATTAAATACAATTATTCTAGGATAATCTACATAGCACCATTATACATGGTAAGCATAGCTTAAAAAGATTACATTATGAGTACAGTTAAACATAGATACACTACATTTTTAAATTTTTTTTTCATTATTATTATATAAATGTATTTCATGGATATAAAATTTTGTGTATATATGAAATTAAAACGTTACGCATATTTATTATAGACCATTTATATTTAGAAAGACTTCCCAACAGTTTAAATATTGATGACTCGCATCGGTGGTTTCAATTTGTTCCTCGGTCACGCAATTGTGACTTTTGAAGAGTAATGGGAATGTCAATCAACAAGTCTAAGCTTGACGCGATCGTAGCTGAGTCGTAACCGAGTGGATTAACTGATTAAGACGGTTTTAGAATGGATAACCATTCTTATTCATGTAGCAACGGAGAAAGAATCCTCACCACTCCATCTTATCCCAAGAGTATCGTAAAACATCACTGCGAGAGAAGGACAACTCAAAATAAAACCCTGTACCAACCCGTCAGGTCAGTGTGGAAACAGCCTCCTAGCTTGGACAGTGGACTGCGGTACGCTTATTGAGTGATTACTCATTCTTATGTCATTGAGACTCTCCCATGCCTTGGAGAATAAACACGTTAAGCCGTCATTCCCGTTAACCCTACGAGCAACTATGGCAGTCGTTACATCCCGTAA